>CP092875.1:36188752-36418802 GCA_030710605.1 Cordylochernes scorpioides
TTGCATATTTATCGTCGGGCGGACGTGTTTTTTGCAGCGCTCCGCGAATTCCGGTAAATATTACTTCAAATTTGTTTTTAGAGTTGTTTTTGAAATTTAAAATCTTTTATACCTTACTTTTTTATATTATTATTCATATAACAACCAACTCTTAAGTATACTTAAACATTTTATATACAGCTGATTTGCATATCAGCAGACGGCGCGGCGCGACCGCTTGCCGCTTGTTAGAACAATATGGTCGATAAAATTGAAAAACGTACTGAGGAATGTAGGATTCAGCATAAGATCATCTCGGAACAAATTGCCGACACATTAAAATCAAAGTACTCATCTACAAATAAAAGCATAAATCAAAATGATCTTACAATTGTACAGGGCTTGCTAAAGCAATTAAATATATTGATGGATACAATGGGAGATATCGCTGTAATCAATGGCTCTATTTGTGATAGACTTGGAAATCTGGACGAATCAATAAAGAAAATATCTCCTTCAAGTCAATTTTATAATAGGTCATATGCTCAAGCTACGAGAGTTACTAGTGAAGACGATAAAATAGTTATGCAAAATCAAAACGTAACGGATAAAACAATAATATTTAAATCCAAGTTAAATGTTTCCCCGGCTGAAGTATTAGGCGAAGTAAATAATGGTATTAAAAAGATGAGAAATGATAGATCTAAAGTCAAAATAAATAAAATAATAAAATCAAAATCTGGCGTAATACTTAAAGTTGATTCAGGTGAAGATTTGAATACATTGATTGAAGAGTTTAAAAAGATTGATGAGGTAAATCAAAAAGCATTAATTTATGCACCAAAACCACTAGATCCTACAATTGTTCTTAAGTCAATTACTAAATCTACAGATATTAAGGAATTGCCTTCGATTTTATGCAATATGAACCCAGAGTTAGAAGGTCGAGAGAAGAAGATAAAGGTTCTGTTCGCTATGAGATCAAATACTGATGTACAGGATGTTGTTCTCCGCATTTCCCCGGCAACATACCAAATTATGAAGAAATTACAACGTATATATACAGACATACAGGTTACATATATGAAGGATAAGGTGCTTGTACGTCAATGTCAAAACTGTTTTAGTTATGGTCATAGTAAAAATTCATGTAACATCATAAAATGTAAAAATTGCGGAGACAATGACCAACATGTTAACTGTCAATCCTTGCCCAAGTGCATAAATTGCTCTACGCATCCTAAATATAGGAATAGCAATAATCATCGTTCTAATGACAAATTATGTCCTGTGTTCCTTCAACAAATGAAATATGAGATACAAAGAACATGTTATGCAGATTTAGATCATGATATTGTTACTTTGGATTAGAATAGATTTATTCTTGTTTTTTGGTCAATGTTCAAATTAAAAATTCTACAACAAAACACGCGGAAAAGCAATTTGGTTAATAATGAAATAAGGGAATTTATTTCTAAAGAAAAATATGATATGATTATAGTTCAAGAACCATATAGTATAAATAATGAAGTAATCTTTAATATGCGTTCAAAAATATATTATGCAAATATACCGGGAGTTCCAATATATACCGCAACAATCGTTACAAACCCTTTCTTATCATGTAAATTAATTAAAGAGTTTTCAAATTCATTTGCAACCACTATATCAGTACAAACTACTAAACGGCAAATTATTCTTTCAAATATTTATATACACCCTAATAAAATGGATACCTGTCATGTTCAATTCCTTGATAAATTAATTAAAAATTTTAACACAAATCCATTGATTTTAGCTGGAGATTTTAACGCTCGAAGTCAGATGTGGTTTGATAATATTATTAATCAAAACGGTAGAAGACTTCAACCTATAATTGATTTTCACAATATGCTCATACATAACAATCGAAACAAAACATGTCGAGGATTAAGTATAATAGACCTTACTATTACTAATAGTCATGCTCATGTACTTGTTAATGGATGGAAAACGTTAAATCTTTCGCAAATCACAGACCATCACGCAATCTCATTCGACATTAGTCTGGAAACAGAAAGTTTATTACATGAAAATAATTCTACATGGTATTTTCAAGAAAAAAGAGCCAATTGGCAAAAATATGAGCAGGCAATCAATGTGTCTAGGATAAATGAGGCAATGATGAAATTAGGTAAAATAGTAAATATAAACGATATAAACTGTGTAGTTTCTCACATAACTGACATATTAATTGAAGCTGCATATGCATCTCTACGATTAAAACCAAAATATTTAAATAATAATCCATTTAATTGGTGGACGGATGAACTGGAACTTTTTAAAAATCATTTTAAATATGTTCGAAATCTATATTATCGGGGTAAACGGTCTAATAGACAGCTAGTTGATGAAAAAATGTATAAGGAAATACGAAATAAGTATATGAATATTATTGAAAAAACAAGAAATGTAAGCTGGAGGGTATTCCTGGAGGAAGTTGAAAATACATCTCCTTTTGGTAATACTTACAAAACTTTTAAACAAAAAATTTCTCCTAGGTCTTTTGATTTACCAATTCTAGATGTATCTCAAGATGTGCTCGAATCAGAAATGAAAAATCTTTTATCTTCTCTATTTCCGAATGACTGTCAATCTTCTGACACAAACTATCATAAATTAATCAGAGACAAGAGTTATACTTTTTCTAATGATAAAATCATTAATTTTGATAATATTCAAATCTGTTCAATAATTAAAAAACTTAAAAATGGCAAGGCTCCAGGAATAGATCATATAAGCAATCAGATGATCAAAACGGCAGTTCATCATATATCTCCTGTGTTAACAAAATTGTTCAATGCTTGTATGGGACTTAATTATTATCCGGAGGCCTGGAGAAAGTCAGCAGTAATGATTATAAAAAAACCTAATAAAGAAAATTATAAAGATCCGAAAGCCTACCGCCCTATAAGCTTGTCTTCTAATTTAGGTAAAATTTTTGAAAGTCTAATTCATATTGAACTTTAAAATCATATTAATAGTAATAATGTTATGCATCCTGCTCAACATGGATTTACACAAGAAAAATCAACAATCTCTGCTTTACAAGAAATAACTAAATTAAGTCTTTTGAAAAGAGAAACAGAAAATACGGCAATAGTAACAGTGGACATCAGCGGAGCTTTCGACAACGCATGGCATCCGGCAATTCTCCAACAATTGGACAAGGCAAATTTTCCAGCGGTACTTATAAAAATAATTAATTCTTACTTTGAAGACCGGAGTGTAGAGTTTAAATATACTAATGTAAAGTGTATAAAAAAGATAAATAAGGGATGTCCCCAGGGTGGTATTATTTCTCCTATTCTTTGGAATATATTACTTAATGATTTCAACTTATCTTTTAACGAAAGTTTTGCTAGAGTGATTGCTTTCGCGGACGATGTGACATTTGTGGTATGGAGTTCAAACATCTATGATCTTCAGTATAATATTACCAAATGTTTAATAAAAATCAAAGCATGGTGTGAAAAGGTAAAACTTTCACTAAGTCCAAACAAAACAGGTATACTCTATCTACATAACTATGAAAAATTGCCCATTAATTTTGATGGAAAAATAATTCAACCATCAGAAACTGTTAAAATTTTGGGAGTTATTTTTAAAAATCATAGACAAAGGAATAAGATTAATTTTGGAACACATGTTGACAATATAATTATGAAAGCTACGAAACTTAAGAATATATTATTCTCATTATGTGCACGTACTTGGGGCATTGATACTCGACGTAGATTGATCTTATATAAAGCTATGATACGCTCTACAATAAGCTATGCATCAAATATTTGGTTTCCTTTTATCACTGCAGAAAAAAGATCCAAGTTGAATTCTATACAATATCAAATTCTTATTAGATGCATTCATGCTTATAGGACTTCATCTTCTTACATTACACATATACTAGCGAAAACCCCTTTACTGTCCGATTATCTTGAATTATTACAAACAAAGTATAATATGACAAATTCTCTCACAGATCGAACACTCAAAAAACCCCTTCAAAAAGAATTAAACAAACTATATCTGGATCTAAAATTTAAGTTTTATCTTTCTCAATCTAATGAACTGTTCAAGAAATTCTTTCCAATTGCTGTCCCAAATTTCATTTCCTCTGATAAAATCACTACATTATTCTTAACTGGCAAAGGACCCTTCTTAAGTTTCCTATTCAAACTGAATGCTATCAATGATCCAACATGTGAATGCCGCTTAGATGTTGAATCACCAGAGCATCTTCTTTTATCTTGCCCTCTGACTAATCAAATTGTATGTAGATACTTTGAAACATTACCAAATTCTCTTTGTGTATATACTCTATCTTATGAGAACTTTGTTAAGTTTAGAACTATTTGTACAATAGTTTACAAAACAATACTAATCCATCGTGTAAATAATTAATCATATATATATAAATAATACTAGCACAGCACAATAGTCCTTTGGACTTCGTGCTTTTGTAACAATAAATAAAAAAAAAAAAAAAAAAAAAAAAAATCTTATGAATTTTTAAATATATTTTTCTTAATTGTTTTTGTGGTGATAAAATTTGTAATAAATTGAATAATTAATCTATAAATATATAGATATTACTGTTTGTTATCTGTTATATTTTTAAGAATAACTAATAAAAAAAAACATCTTTAAACTAACTAAACAATGAAAAAAACCAAAAGTTCTGAAGTTATTTTTTCTAGAATTACTTTTATAATTTACTTTTTAATAATCAAACAATGAAAGATAATTAAAATTTGTATGAAGATTTATTTATATTAGAATATCTAATATAATTTAATTTGTATATTATGTTATATATAAAAAATATATCATAGAGCAAGCTCATATGAATTAATATAGTGTAGAAACTATATAACAAAATTATAACAGTGATTCTAATTTTAAAACTTAAGGAGCAAACTGATAATAATGATAACTTATATCAATTAGATTTGATTAGATTAGCAAGCTAAATCTAAATTAATTATAATGATAAATAGTTATTTAATTTTATAGTCCAGTTTTGTATTAAGATTATCTTCACTATTATGATCATTTAAATTTAAATTATAAAATTTGTAAAATGTTATTAATTTGTAGATAGAGAGAGAAAAAAAAAATCCTTTACTTCTAATACATCCTCAAGTTAATTATATATTTATAATTAATAACAATAAAAATTAACAACGTAACGTCTATTACATCGGCTTTTACACGTCATTTAGACATACTCTAATCCTATATATAGAATAATCGAAGAGAGAATATATATAATATATTTTCATAAATAAAACCAGTATAAAATACAGTATTCCAGAATTTACTTTTCTGGAATGGAAACATAATATTAAAAAGGAAATTATAAATTATTATAATAATACACTTAAATACACAAAACCTAATTCAGACATTCCTTCTTTTAAAGAAAATATAATTAATTTACAGAAGGACTATATTATCACTCCTATAGATAAATGTTCCAATAATTTATCTTTAATTTGTAAAAATCTATACCACGATATACTAAAAAAGGAAATTGATAATAATCATAAATACACTTTTGCTAGAACTACAGGCACAAAAATCAAAAAAGACATCAAAAATGTTGAAAATTCACTAAAAATTTATAATAACCACAAAAATCCAAACATACCAAAGTTCTATATAATTCCTAAACTACACAAAAAACCTATTTCTTTCAGAACAATCACATCTGGTATAAATTCAGTCATAAAAAATATTGATATACAATTAGCTTCAACACTACAATTTATTATAAATAAATTAACTAATAAATATAATTATAAATTTATCGACTCAAATAAAAAAATCATTAATTATTTAATGAACAATTGGACAAACATTGAAACAGTACACACATTTGACTTTGAGGACCTATATTCTAAAATAAATTTAAGAGATCTAAATAATAAAATAACCAATTTATTTGATGAATTCATTAATGACAAAACTTTCTACATTAAAATTATTCATAACAGATATAAAACATTTAAATTAGATCTTAAAACAGCAAAAACTCTACTGGAAACATTTTTAAATTTTAACTATATAGAATTTAAAAATAAAATATATATTCAATCAGAAGGCGTTCCCATGGGAACTTCTTCTAGTCCGTTATTAGCAAATCTAATATTGTTCTGGTACGAAAGAGAATACTTTCTACAAAATAATATTAATTGGCAAATATTCCGTTATGTAGATGACATAATAATATTTAATAATCCACAGTTTAAAAAATTAATACCTGAAATATATCCTAAATACTTGAAACTTAAGAACAATGAAAAAATTTATAGAAACAAAAAAGTTAACTTTTTAGACTTGAATATAGACCTTACAAATAGTGCTGTTAGAGTTTATAATAAAAAGAGTAATTATAATTTCAATATTATAAAATACTGTAATATGAATTCTAATATATCATTAAATTGCTGTAAAGGTATATATTATGGTCAGTTTCTAAGATTTTATAGAATAAATAATATATTAGATAATTTCATAGAAGATGTTAAAAATTTAAACATGGAATTTATTAAAAACAAATTTAGTATCAAACAAGTAAAATATTTCAACAGTATATCAATTATAAAATATTTAAAAAAAAATAAATGGAAATATCCATTTATGAAATCAACTTTCTATAATTTCTCTTAATTATAACTAATACAAATTTATAATCTTTAACAGTTAATTAAACTTTGATTAAATAACTGATTAAAAGATTTTTTCACAAGATTTTTAAAGTGTTATAGTATATAGTTCATTTTGTTTAATCTCCAATTTCTGGGGAGGAAAATGGAAGTTAAATAAAGGTGAATTTGCACAATTAATAGCTTTATTAAACTCTTATAATTTGCCTTTTTAAAGGAATATTAAAAGATGAATAAGTTTTGAATCAGTTATTTTGATATAACTAGCTGTAAAGATTATGAAATTCAACTTTCTTCCCTTAACTATTTTTCCTTTCTTCTTTAATTTTCTTGTTGTTCAAAAAAATTCTGAATAAATGGTCTAAATTTGAAATGTCCCCCGCTCCCGCCACATGTGTCAGCCAGAAATAGATATTCACAATGGAGGACGCCGCGGTCGAGGTAGGTTTACAGTTTGAATTTGTTAACACTTGTATCTGTTATATATGTTCATTTAAATATTTCACTGAAACAACTTAATATTAACACATAAAATCCGGTTTAAAAGAGATCTATGACATAATAAAGAAGGGGTGAAATGTCGTTGGACTTTTATCTGAAGATCCCCGGTCCAGCAGATCTCTTTTTCCAATTTATTTCAATTTAAAGTTTTTTGTGTATGTCTGGTCTACCATTAGGGTTTCAAAACATAATATCCAAACTTATAACAAATGTTAATTCATACTATAGATATATTACTAAATACAACTATTTATAATCATATTATAAAATAAAAAAACCTTTAAAAATCTTAAAAAAAAAAGGATAAAATATAAAATTATAAAAATATATATATATATATACTAACAATCTTATCTACCTTCTTTACAAATTTTTTTTTTCCTTATTATTAGTTTGATTAAAAGTGCATGGTTCTGTCTTTCTCTCTTTTTTCTAACTATTATATATATTCTCTCTTCGATTATTCTATATATAGGATTAGAGTATGTCTAAATGACGTGTAAAAGCCGATGTAATAGACGTTACGTTGTTAATTTTTATTGTTATTAATTATAAATATATAATTAACTTGAGGATGTATTAGAAGTAAAGGATTTTTTTTTTCTCTCTCTATCTACAAATTAATAACATTTTACAAATTTTATAATTTAAATTTAAATGATCATAATAGTGAAGATAATCTTAATACAAAACTGGACTATAAAATTAAATAACTATTTATTATTATATATATATATATATAATATATATGTGATATCTTGGGACCTCTGGGACTAGTGTTACCTGATGCTAGACGAACCTCGATGTCAACTCTACCGTGCAGTCGTGGTGGAAGGCGACACAGCTGGGCCAAAGGTGAAATAAGCAAACAGAGATTCCACTTAGAAGCGTCTGAACGTCAAGAAGGAATAGGACGAGGAGATTTCTGGCAGGAAAGGGTTTACCTTTATCGGAGCGTCCGGCAGACTGGTGCTGAAACAAAGGTTGGCTAAGGACTGGCTAACTGAGGAGAGAAAATAAGGATAACCCGGGCCCCTGGAGCGCATTGGCTAACTGAGGCTCGGGGTCTCCTTTTATAGCGGAGCTGGGTCCATGCAGGTCACTGCCCCTTTCTGACGTAAACAGGGGGGGGGGAGGGTTATATTATCCAGGAGGGCCACGACCTCGTAAAAGTTGGACTGGGTTTGCTAGGCCTTCTTTTCTATTCTCACCTAAGCCTGATTAGTTTTAACCTTAATTTTCTCCTGTTATTCTCCATTTCTTCTATCTGTACAGTTGCTATACTTTATTTGATTCCTACGCGGTACAGATTGATATCATGTGATGCTTTATATTTGCAGTAAATAACAAGTTATATACAGTCACGTGGTGGAACATGTGGTAGTAGATATCTCGACTATTCACAACAATTCCATGGTCTTAAATGATCACGATGGCCCCGGATGTGAGAGCGTTCATATGGAGGGATTTAAGAGAGCGGAATAGGAAGACTGTTATTAAGGAAGTAATATTTTAAAAAATAATTAAAGTGAGTTGGTATATAACATGGGGTCAATTTCTGTATATCCATAAGAGATAATAATGTATAAACAACTAATACTAAACATACAAGTAAAAACAAAAATAGGAATAAAAGATTTAATAGAGAACATATAATGATGATAGAGTTAAAAATATAAATGATTGGATAGGTCAATCATGATCTCTTCGTAATGGGCGTTAGAAAGGGTTAAGGGGTTATTTGTGATTAGGTTGAGGCAATGTCACCTTGATTAAAATCCCAAACCATTTAATGTGCACGGCGCGGAAAACCTAGGCCATGTTTCACATGTAAATTTAAGGACCGAATAAAGTTACAGTACCACAATCGAATAGTAAGATAAGGGTGATTGTTATGGGTTTTATGAATTAGTCGTTAAGACGTACGCATGCAGGATAAATGAGGGCGAAGATCAGTGACCAGAAATCAAAGTTTTAATCGTAGTCGTCAGGAGCTTAGCGAGAAAAAGAGTAAAATAAAAAGATGTGCCAGCGTGTGGCATGAGAGTGCCCTGGAATATATATAAAAAAAATACAATTTGCACGTGTCCAAGCCAGAGGTTGGGATAGGTAAATCTGGGGGACGGTGTGCCAATATTGTTAATTACGAAATCAAAGTACGTTAAGTCTAGCTTGCGAAGGAGTTAAAAGTTCCTGCGTAAAAGGAATGTTAGTATTTATTAAGAAGTAACCCTTAAAGTGGTTGATTAAGAGGTTATTGAAGATTGCCCTGTTTTTAGATCATGATTTTTAGTTCGATTATAAAAGAATATATAATTGAGATATGAAATTGCGAGATTAAGGCTTTGCATATAGCGTTAAATGATTTGAAAAATCGAAAATAGAATTGCGAAGTTAAATGCAAAGTAATCTTTAAAAAAAAGTAAAAATAGTGATGACATAATACAAAGATTACACACTTTAGCAGTATATAAGGGGTAATAGAAAGTAAAAATATTAAATGAAAAAAAAAAGAGCAATAATATACTCGATAGCATTGAACATGGTAGCAGAAGATGAAACAATGTAAATAACATCTAATTTATAAAGTGAGAGAAAATATAAAATGACAAATGCAAATTAGTGATATAAACATGAAATATAAACTTGAGATTTTTAGATACGAAAGATAAAATATAAAGTTGATTATAAAATAGAGTCATAAAGCAAAAGTGAATAAGCTTTGGTAAAGAAAAATAAAATGACAATAATCTAAACTGATTGTCGTGAAGATAGAGGCTGCCTGGCCGGCATTCATATTTCTTGAAAAAAGAGATACTTCGGCCAGTATAAATCTTTTTATTACATCGACGTTTCGACAAAAAGCTTTTGTCCTCGTCAGGAGCAAATAAAAATTAAAACATATAGCAAGGCGCTAAAAATTAATCTGAGGCTCTAAGGGCGTTCTCACGCGATATTTGAAATTTTGTACAACATCCAAAGCACGGGATACGGAAGCGTATCACGGGAAATGGGGAAAAGAACTTTAAATGTATATGAAGATATTCCGCTACAATACAATTTATTTTTAAATTTAAAAAAGTAGTTAGGGGTGAGTATAAATTGTACATAATAGATATCGATTAATATATACTATTGTGAAATCTTTTAAATGTTATTTTTATTTTTTATATTTATTTTTGTTTATAATTTCTTAATATATATAAATATGTATATCATAATTTTATTTCAAAGATCGTAGTCTTTGTGAGTTAAATATTTATTTTTTGACTCGTGCTTTGGATGTTGTACAAAATTTCAAATATCGCGTGAGAACGCCCTTAGAGCCTCAGATTAATTTTTAGCGCCTTGCTATATGTTTTAATTTTTATTTGCTCCTGACGAGGACAAAAGCTTTTTGTCGAAACGTCGATGTAATAAAAAGATTTATACTGGCCGAAGTATCTCTATTTTCAAGAAACTAAACTGATTGGTTGACGTAAAAAAAAATTATAAGAACTAGATAACGATTATATAAAGAATATTTAAAAAAATGTTCATCGAGAAAGGAGAGCAAGTAAGATTATACATAGAAATTATATATCGGGAAAGAATGGAAAGTAGTAGGCCAAATGTATGACCTGTTTTTTAGGATGGGTGGAGAGAGCTTTAAATTGTCCTCGGATGATATCTTTGGTCTTGTTAGCCTAAGTTGTTCTAACTTATCGAAATCGTTTTATGTTTGACTCGACTCGTGGATCACATTGTTTCCAACTGTGAAACTCACTGAGTCCTAATGTTGTCGATTTTTTGTTCCCTGCGCCACGTTTAGTTGAAAACGTGATTCTTCCTAAAGCGGAATTTATATTGTGTGTACAAGAAACACGGCGATCTGCTCTAACCGGTCAAGGGTTTTTTTAAACATACACTGCGTGACATCGAAAATGGAACACCAAGAAATAGTGGCCAGAAAATTATGCAAATTTCAGGGTAGACGCGCCTAACCGAGTTATGCAAATGATGTAAAATGCGCAGCTCTCGTGCGCACGTGGAATAAGATATAAGGGAAGGAACTTGCAGAAAGGACAGTATTCGTGTCGTTATTTCTTCAAGGAAAATCATTGTAGAAATTTTGTTCTTGTGTCAAAAGACACGTGTAATAACAGAGCTTGCCAGGTCATCGTAAACGGAGGCAGTTCAAGCAGACAGACGCTTTTACGAGGGGCATGGTGATCGGACTGAAAAGGGCAGGTTGGTCCATACGTTAAATCGCAGCTGATACACACCTTGGTGCGTCCACGGTGCACCGACTGTGGAGAAGATGGTTGGAACAAGGAAATGTGGCAATTTATAGGAATGTCGGTGCAACCAGAGTGACGTCAGCACGTGTGGATCGGCGTATCCTTCGACAAGCAGTGGCGGCCCCACAAGCCACTTGTACCGCCATCCTGCAACATGTGCAAGACACCCTAGATCATTCCATCTCGACCAAAACAATTTCCCGTCGATTGGTTGCTAATTGCTTGCACTCATGCCGTCCGCTAAGAAGACTGCCATTGACCCCATCGAATAGGCGCCAACGTTTGGAATGGTGCCGGGCTAGATCGACGTGGATGACGGAATGGCACAGTGTCGTGTTCTCAGATGAGTCGCGTTTCTGCTTGTCCAGTGATAGTCGCCGTGTACGCGTGTGGCGTCGACGTGGAGAAAGGTCCAATCAGGCAGCAATTGTGGAACGCCTCACCGTGCGACAACGTGGAATCGTGGTTTGAGGCGCAATCGCGTATGATTCCAGGTCACCTTTACTTCGTATTCAGGGCACTATGACGGCCCAACGATACGTTGATGATGTGCTGCGACCAGTGACTCTCCCCTACCTTCAGGGGGTACCCAATGCCCTTTATCAGCAGGATAACGCCCGACCGCACACTGGTCGCATTAGCCAACAAGCTCTGCAAGATGTACAGATGCTTCCCTGGCCACCGTACTCTCCTGATCTCTCACCAATCGAGCACGTCTGGGACATCATTGGACGCCGTTTGCATGCCTTGCCACAGCCGCGTTCAGAAGACGAACTGTGGCAAATGGTTGAGAGGGAATGGAGAGCCATCCCTCAGGACGCCATCCGTACTCTGATTGACTCTCTACCTAGACGTGTTGCTGCGTTCATCGCCGTCCGCGGTTGTCCTACTTGCTACTAAGCCGACGCCGTTCTCGCTCTGTATTATGACTATCATTTTGAAATAAAGATCACTTATTGTTCGTCCCTGTCTCTCTCTGTCTGCCGAGTTTCATCACTTTCTGGCCACTATTTCTTGGTGTTCCATTTTCAATGTCACGCAGTGTGTGGGTGTGTGTGATTGTTGTAGGTAAAATGTTGTCCTTGGTATTAAGAGTCGATGTTAAGTGGACAAGTTAATCGAGGGCGAGAGAATCTAGACCTGGTGACTTGGTTTTGGGTTATTAATGAAAGAATAGATAATTTAATTCATTGGTGTTCAGTAGGCGGGATTAGTTATTGAATTAATTAGTTATTCTGTTAGTGGACTGATTTGTTAGTAAATGTAAAATAACGTGTTAGGCAAGTTATTAGTAGTTAAACGGGATATCGGAGTAGAATAATGGGTTAGGGATTAGAACGATATATAGTAAAAGGCACGCACTAATATTTGATTTCATAGCTGGTGAATATTCATTAGAGTGACATCGGGCAATAATGATGGGTCGTAACAAGAACATGTCGGCTGTTTGTTTGCTCGTGTCCAGCGGAAGAGGGGGAAGCGAACCTATTTTGGGTGCGATTCCGGATTTAGGTCAGGGGCCTCTTGCGGGAACAGCTGGTTCCTTCTAACTTATTGGAAGATCTCTTCAGTGAGATGTAGAAAAGGGGCTGAACAAGTCGAGGTATAAGACGGGATTTCTGAGCGTCAAATATCGTGGGACATAAATGGTTAAATTATACTAAGTGTACATCAGGTGTTACACGAGGTGTTTGAATTAGAGGCTGGGTCGCGAGGAATAAAATATTTTCTGTATAGTATTTAAGTTTGTTCACATGAACTGTATCATCTCCTTTATTTTGGGGTCGATTGGGTCTGTTAATTCGGACTACGTTCGTAGATTTTATTTCTATAATTGTAAACACAAAAGCGTTTTGATTTGTCACGTTTGGTGACAAGCGTTATGGGACTGACATAGGGAGAAACAGAGGTTGTAATTATCCTGTGTTCAAGCATTTGTTCGATTTGTGTTTGTATTTCGAAAATCCGGATATTGTATCTATTGATATTAAATCGAATGGTTGTTGTGTTTCGAGGTTGTTGCGGACTTAGTAAAAATGTTATTCAGTGATATCAGGTTAGAAGTGAGTGAAAGTGCGACTTTCGACGTGGACACGCTTTGAGGTGAGAAGTGTCACAGGCGTGAAGGCGTCTTTGGCCTGAAAAGTGAAAGTTTTGTGGTGTGGCTCTGTGACACGAAGCGAAAAAATTTTAAATGAAAAAGTGTCACGTGAAGTCGTGGTCTTGTACAAAATCTAACCTGTTTCACCATGAATAACAAATTTACTAAAGTCATGGGTGCTGGTTATACGAACATATATCGAGAATTTTTATATTGTAAGTGGATATGGTACGTTTAATGTTATTTTTTTTTGTGTTTAGTGGGGCGACGTTATGGAGCTTGTGTGGCTCGAAATTGGATTTGGGTGTTAAGTCGCGCACTAAAATTGGAGAAAGTGATGTGAGAGGGTGTTGTTTATTTTGTTGAGAGAGATTTGTCGATGATTAAATGTGCATGTAAAAAGGAAGGTACGAGGGAGTGTAGCTATGTTGGAATTTAACTATGAAAGAAAAGGACATAGGGGTGTTGAAAATAGGTTCAGGAACATTACAATGAGGCCAAATAAGAGTGTTGGAGTTCACCACGTGTGAGCAACCCGTTCCAGGAGGGGAAACTTAGTAAATGGGACAGTTGTATTAACCTGTCCATGGGACACGTGTTGCTTGCACGAGGTGAATTCGTACAAGGTAGTTGGTAGGTGTACATTATCTTGATACAGGAGTACCTGGAACAGTTTATAATTAGTATAAATCTTTTAATGGAGTTAAGGGATAATATGACAAAAGGCAATGGTGTATCGAAGATATGGAATTTTAGGTTCTGCGTTATAATACCTATTTTTACATTTAAAAAGATATAACCTATGGTGAAAACATTGTTAGCTATGGCGTTAATAGTTAAGTTAAATGGGTAGATATTCTATTTTGCAAGCTGGATTCTATTATTTTAAAAGTATTTCGACTAATTATATCGAGATATGCTCCTGTATTTAGTAGTAGAGGTAGGTTTACATTATTGGACAGTTCAGCTCGAACGAGCAACTGTTCAACGAAAGTTATGTATGGAGGAACCTACTGTTGTGCTGTCTTGTATTTTGGGACAGGCTTGGTCTTGTACCGTGGTTGGAGGATCCTTGGGACAGTTAGTGTTCATTGTTGGCGCTGGGCTCGTGGTTTAGAGCTGGTCGGGGGAGCAGGTAACATACGCTCGCGTGTTGGTAACTCGAAGGGGTGCTTGCAGGGGGTTTGGTGGCTTTCTCAGTCTTGTAGAATATTGTAGTTGGGCGATCTGCTTGGGCGTCTTAGTTGTCGAAGCAGCTCTGCGCCTCGTACGAACCATCGTAACGCGGTAGCTACACATCTCGCGATAGTCTGGTCGCCGCGAACAGCTGAGGTAGCGTCCTGGTCAACCTCCCCAGGACATCTGATACCACCGGCGGGGGCGTGGCGTCCTCCTGGCTGGGGGCGATTTCCTGCGTCCTACCGAGGGTATTTTCTTTTATCTTGGGAATAGTGGGGTTTTCGCCACTTTCGTAGTCGGGATCGGACTCCATGGGCTCCTTTGAATCCTCCCTCTTCCCTGTTTCATCTTTCTGTACAGACAGTGGTCTACTTGCTTACCTGTACCTTGGCGTCCACAATCCTGTCGACTCTTCGGAGGGGGGAGTCTGTGATATCTTGGGACCTCTGGGACCAGTGTTACCTGATGCTAGACGAACCTCGATATCAACTCTACCGTGCAGTAGTGGTGGAAGGCGACACAGCTGGGCCAAAGGTGAAATAAGCAAACAGAGATTCCACTTAGAAGCGTCTGAACGTCAAGAAGGAATAGGACGAGGAGATTTCTGGCAGGAAAGGGTTTACCTTTATCGGAGCGTCCGGCAGACTGGTGCTGAAACAAAGGTTGGCTAAGGACTGGCTAACTGAGGTTCGGGGCCTCCTTTTATAGCTGAGCTGGGTCCATGCAGGTCACTGCCCTTTTCTGACGTAAACAGGGAGGGGGGGAAGTTATATTATCCAGGAGGGCCACGACCTCGTAAAAGTTGGACTGGCTTTGCTAGGCCTTCTTTTCTATTCTCACCTAAGCCTGATTAGTTTTAACCTTAATTTTCTCCTGTTATTCTCCATTTCTTCTATCTGTACAGTTGCTATACTTTATTAGATTGTTACGCGGTACAGATTGATATTATGTGATGCTTTATATTTGCAGTAAATAACAACTTATATTCAGCCACGTGGTGGAACATGTGCTAGTAGATATCTGGACTATTTACAACAAATCCATGGTCATTATTTTACAGAGCTAAATGAGAAGATGTAAATGATTGTTTGACAATATTGGTTTGGGGGGGGTGTTGATGATTATAATATCTAGAAAGAGTAAGACACTATTGAATTCGTTTTCTAGGGTGATAAATATCTTCTGTATGCAGATATTGAGTGTCTTGAGTATGCTCGTGCATTCGCACGAAGCATAAGCTAACAAACTTGCTCAACATACTCAAAAGCTCCAACCCGGAGATCTCTTTCATCCTCGTGAGTGTGAACACAATGGTGTATTACCTTTCCTAGATCCCTGATATAACAACACACGTGCATCACTGGACATACCGCGTGAATAAATCTCCATGATCCACCTTTGACAAAAAACTCGCCACAATTAAGATGCATTCATCACCTGAAAATGACGCTGTATCTATAAATCCAAGAAAACCCGTGTTCTAATAACTTTCAAGGAAACACCAAACTATTGTATGCTATTTGTATTACTCTGGGTTCATTGGGTAGGTAATAAGAACATGTCTCTCTTTTTCTTCACGTATGAAAATATGTGAATGATAAAAAGACTCTTACCTTAAACATATTTTACATGAATCAACGTTGAATTTAGCTCGTTGGAATTTTTGGTTTTCTTGTTAAAATTCTCATAAAATTGAAGCCAGTTTCTTTTATATATACGGAATCTGGAACATTAGCAAATTCATTAAGGCTTTCCATTTTCAACATCAACAGAATATATTTCAAATTTTAAAAATCTTATTAAATATTAAACTAAACGGCAGCATATTTAGAATTTTAATGCTCCATTTCTATTTAGGGTTTTTCATAGTTCATAAATATATTTTTATTTACATATAAGAGAATGATTCATTTTGCTATGATTGTCATTATGGGGAAGTATCTCTTCCACATGATCGAATTGAAGTTAATTTATTTAAAGGATGAATGAACAATTTATCAATATAATTTTCGAACATGTTAATCAATTTATGTATTCAAAATCTCTTCCATTTCACATATTTTCGATTTTTTTTTGTCATCAATGATATAAAAATAATTTTCGTCATTTAGTACTTTGTTATATGAATTTTATTAATTTTATAAATATATTCATATCACAGAGCAAGTTCTAGAGTATTATCAGAAAGCAAAAAAGATTGATCTTATATATTTTGAATACAAAGATATTTTCAATAAAAACAATTCTATCCATTGTTACCTTATCTCAAGTCTAATTTGATTTTTTGAAAAACCCCGATAGAGTTGGCGACTTCTGTGCTCTCCAGGAATTACATACAGTCAGTTATTTAAATACACGCTGCGTGACTCTGAAAATGCACAATGCAACCAAATGCATATTTTGAAATAAATATTCGAGTATATTTAAATATATTAAGATTTCTACCTTAATAATATTGAATTTTCCTTAACTTAGTATACAGCGATACTTGAAAGGTAATATATTTTTTAACCAATATTTTTAATCTACTAAAATACAGAGAGAGAGAGAGGAAATTGAAAATTTAAAATAAGTTAATTAACTTCACTCAAGAGTCAAAACCATTAGACAAATTTTACCAGATGAATTCCACTGAAGGGACATTATGATTTATTTTCTGTCACAAGCGTCCTTGAAGTCGGAGTTCTTTTGCAATGCCCATTGGTTTGTTCAGAAGAGGCCTGTATTCAAGTGAAGGGCGTAAAGCTCCATGAGCGAGATAAAACCGCGCTTACTATAACCTTTTCATCCCAATTGGGGTCTGGGAATGAGCCAGAGTTAAGGCTATCAAATAGCTCCTCTACCTGTTTCTTTGTGGTCTAAAAAGGCTTACTATTTTTGGGTTTGCGGGAATAAGATTGAAAGGTTGGTGCAGCCATTTGGCAGGGTCCAATGTTAAGGTATTGATGGTCGAAGAGGGTTCTCGTAGTAACGGAAACGGGCCTGGGTTTAGTGGCTGGTGTCCCCTGGGAAGGGACAGAAAGGTTCTCTGCGGGCGAAGACACGGTAGGTAGTTTGAAATTGTCAATGGAAACTACTTTATGGTGTCAGAATACATGTGAGCCGATCCTTAAATCTGTTTGTTCTGTAGGTGGACAGGACGATTCTCTTGGATTCACAAGGGGCAGGTGGCTCGCTGATGTCCCTGAGGGTGGCATTTGCTACATCATACGCCAAAGGTGAGGTAGGCGGATGTTGTATTCTCTTTTGGGGATATTCATCAAATTAGCAGGGAGCTATTGAGTTTCCGTCTCTCATTTATAAGAACGAAAGCCTCTCTGTTGCCGTAGGTTCTGTGCAGCCGTCACAGAACCCCACTTCATAGGTCAAGGAAACAACTCAGCAATATAGTCGCAGGGTTGAGAAGATGTATCCTCTTTTCTCACAAGATAGGCAAGTTCTTGTTTGAAATTTTTTCGTCTCTTCATTTTGTACAGGAATACCCTGAGGAAGGTGTTGTTGATGGTGAGCCCTTCAACCACCAGGCGTTCCGCTTTCTTAATGATGATCGGTCCGACCAATACATAGCCATACATTTTAATAAGCTAATAAACAGGTATTTTACCCTGCATTTCTTGCAAGGCCTCCATGTATTGCACAGGTTGGTAGTCCGCGCGCCATTAGATATAGCAGCACTGGTCGGCGATGCTGCCACCGACTTGGCTTTGTTCAGCATCTGCCACTCTCTAGTGTTTTTGACGATGACCACGGAATCCCTTTGTTTTTCGTGTCTATCCAGTTGATATTGGACTGCTTGGGTCCGACTTAGCAATCTTTATTATCTAGCCTTCAGATTCAGATTAATTCTCTTTTTCTGGGTTACAGGGATAAAGTTTCGGCGTTCTTCTCTCGCTGCGTTTAACTGATCCCCCCAATTTAAACTTTCTAGGTAAGGAGTTGCATTGCTGCCGCTTAACATGAATGAATTAACAATTCCGTTCATTTTGAAATGAAAGGAATATTCATTGACCTTTTTTTCCCGTCGATAAATCGACGTGCTCTACTATATTCATGGTGGAAACATCACTATCAGGAATGGCGTGATCCTGGAACAGCCTATAGGGGTTACTTATCTCCACCCCCATCGCCGCGTGGAAGTACGGCCGAGAGAAACTGACAAAAATTATATCATGAAGTTGGCGTGCAAGGTAGCCTTGACGTTTATTGGTCAACAAAATAGCGTGCGCCTGCGCGTCACTATTCAATTTTTTAAAATATAAAGAGAAGTTTAAACTTTCTATATATTAATCGGGGTGCTGATTACCAAAGTTATCTTCATTTTTCGCCATAAATTTCCATCATTAAGAAATTGTTAACAACTAAGGGACAAACTGAGCTGCTATTCTAAGCATATTCAAATCTTCGCTTATCATTGATTGCACAAACCATTACGATATCTTATAGTCTGTTTGATTATAATTCATATTTATAACGCAGAAGAGGCTTTCAATTTGCTCGATATTTACCTGGTTTCTGATAATGCACTGTCGACCGGGTCATACTTTGTTAAAGAGATTTGCTTTTACATTTTTGAAGTTTCCATACAATTTAAAAACTTTAGCACTGCTATGATATTCATCTACTTACACCTATTAATTTAAAGCATTCTTTTATGAAGCTGCTTCACCTATTTTCAAACAAAATTTGATAACGATTCGCTTCTCAAAATGATTATGCATTTTTTAAGAAGCCTTTTTCGAAGAAATTCAAGGCAACGTTCGCTTTATAAAATAAATTCGAATCAGGTGTGCTCGAACCATGGCCCAATTATTTGGGGCTTATACATATTAATATTAATACTATATAGTTTGTATCAACCTTTTTTATTTTTCAAGATTTCAAGCTTTGTCTCCCTACTTGATGTTCACACTTTGTATATTCCTTATAGATGTTAAGGTTTTAATTAAATGAACGGGGCATATATTTCTAATATATCTATACTATTATGAAAAAGGCATCTCCTTATCGTGCAACTGAAAGTTGCTGATGGCTTGCGCCATCTATCGGAATAAATATCTACTATTCTCGTTGATTTCTAATTATTCAAGAATTGGTCAAATACCCATTCTTGATTAATCAAGAAAAGCTAACCACGGACGCGTTTCGGGCTGTTGGCCCTCATCAGCGTAGTGCAAGCTGTACCTCAACGACCAAAAAACTGGTCATTCAGCTATCCTGAAAAATCATGAAACGGGTAATGGCCAGAATTGCGTGAGACCGCGACACAATGTGACTGCCCGGAACGCGTCCGTGGTTAGCTTTAATCGATTAATCAAAAATAGGTATTTGGCCAATTCTGGAATAATTAGAAATCAACGAGAATAGTTTATATTTATTCCGAAAGATGGCGCAATCCATCAGCAACTTTTAGTTGCACGATAAGGAGATGCCTAATTAATAATTTTGCACCTTTTCCCAGGACAATATCACATTTTACTATTTTTTCGTATCTTTACTATATTAGTTCTATTGCGGTCCTGTTATGTATATATATGTATATCCACAAATTTTCCCGTAATAGAATCGAATTTTGATTTTGAAAAACCAATGTACTACTTGATAAAATATCAAAAAATTATTATCCGTAAAAATTCAAAACGAACGAATATCTTGTATTGTAATTATACGTATATATATTTCAATATTTCCAATATATATATGAACATATTTTATGTTATTAATTACCTGGTATTTTTTCTTTATTAATAAGTGTTTCCCGAAGTAATTTACTAGAGAAAAAATATACCGAGAGAAGGGTGTATTAATTCGAAGCTGTCATTAGCGCTAACAAGGTAGATACCTGGTGAAGTCTGGGCACAAAAGTTGGACCTTTCCTTTTTAGATATGAATTAATTAATACGAATATAATATATCGTTGCCCAGGGGAATGTGTAAAATGTTCGAAACGGCCCTTCCAATATGTTTCCATTACAAAAGGACATAATAAATTTGTTCTATTTGAAAAGAAAATAATCGCGTTGAATATTTTCCAACCATTCTTATATAGATGAATGATACGCTTCTTTCTCCTTGTTCAATCTAACCTTCCCTTCATTGAAAACATATAAGAAATATATTTGTGATTCCGTGGAATATTTGAATTGTTTTTACCTAATTTGTAAACACATATATGAATCTTCAAGATGCCCGCTGTGAATTCCTTAAATTACTTAACCTAATATGAGAAAACAGAACTTCATTGTTCATTAATATAGACCTAACATCGATTAGACTAGGCATAAGTCTAAAGGTCCGTTGAAAATATATTAAATTAGATGTGTTATTCCATATAAAGTGAGACTTTCAGTTTTATTTTACAGTACTTTATCGGGAAAAAATGTAAATAGGATTGTATAATCGTAGAAAGTTCACTTTTAATATCGACTCAAGCACAGATATTTAGCTAAGAAGACACTTTTGTCGACATCAAATGAAGAAACAGAACATCTCTCGCTTTATAAAAAAAAACTATATATTTGATAATATCTTAACAAATCATATAGATTCAGATTAGCAATAAATTACTCAACACCAACTTTGGGATATTCGGCAAAAGCAAAGATTTATATAATAGTTCTGGGCCAAAAGACGCAAAAGTACAGGAGCATTATTAAATTAGAAGCCATTTTTTCTTTTTTTTTGCATATTAATATAATTTGCCTTCACGAAGAAATTCCAATATAAGATTGGCCTATTTTGTTTCTTCCTTCCCCAACCCTCACTAGAACATATCTTTGAAAGATTCAACTAATTTAATTACTCTTTTCTAGTAAGAGGAAGGGGAGGGGGTACCCTGTTAATTGATTACCTTGAAAAAGGTAGAACTATAACAGTTTGATATTACTCTACTCGGCACCCTCAGACTTCCAACTGTTCCCTCACATACATAAATTCGTTTTTGTGAAGCGCTTCGCATCTAATGAAGAAGTTGAGAGCTGTATATGAAAATACTTTAATAGCCTTCCAGATTCTTCTTTTTTTTTGGAAAAGAATACTAATATTGGAGAAATCCTGGACCAAGTGTGTGTTGAATTCAAAGGATATATTCAGAAAATGAAATGTTTTAAAACTTAAAATTAGAGTATTTCATTGTCAGGCCGAGAATATTTTCACCTTACTCTCGTTACTATGTGCATTCAGTCCGAGTAACATGAACTCCATATGGAGTGTCTAGGGTAACACTATATATATTGAATAAGATTGCTTCGCGAATATATATTCGGTTTAGATATTTCTCGAAATTATATTCTTAAATGCGACGGTTTAAACTTCTAGTATATTTCAGGTCGTTTTTATTTATTATATATAATATTTTAAAACATCTATATGAAATATGATAAAATAATTAGAATGAATAGACGGAGTATTTCTTTTAATTTGTTGGAAAAATAAGAATAATATTCGAGAGAGAAAGATATAATAAGAGAGTAAAAACATCAATGATATTGTATTTTAAAGCATTTTTCTTTTCTTGACACAAATGGAAACTTATAAAAAAGAAATCATTTGAACAAACTACGAAACTATACATTTTGAGAATTTCAGATAAAATATAAATTATTTCTTATATATTCTAAGAGAACCATCAATTTTTGAGAAATACTTCGCGGTCCATTATGATTTGTGATGGATTGCAGCAATTGGGGAGAAGCAGCAGCACTAGAGAATAATGTACCTGGCTCTCTCTGCCCAATCTATTACAAAGTATTACAGCTGTGAAGCAAGAATTTCAATCTTTCATTTTACAATCACCTAGATCTCTAAATATATGAATTTCCTATGCCCTCTATTTCACTATTACATATATATTATTATCTAAATAATTGTTTCTAAATCTCACGTATATATTATATTTTTCTAACATTAATATCCTATTAAACTACAAAGTGATATTTTAAAAAAGTAATTTTAAAGGTATATAGCTTTTCTTTTACACTCTGGTGTTATTCAGAATCTCACACTATGATGTACAAGAAATATCTAATCAATTTTTTGAGTATTATAAAAACCTTCGTGAGAAAAATAATATCATCATATCAAAATATACATTAAACATTTTATGATCGGTATTTAAATATATTTGTATTCAAATATATGTAAGGATCACGATATTATTCGATGCCAAAATTGATCTGATAACCAAATGGATAGAATATGTCTTTACCAAACTAGATGGATAGATAACAAGCGAAAAAAGCTGAAGGACAATTGGCAATTATTAAATGTTGCGTAACATGATTTATTAAGATGAAAGGAATGGAATTAAAATTTTAAATTTTATTAATGACAACATATTACTGATTTAAAAAACAATAAAAAAAATAATAAGTGGGTCAGGTGTTGATATTAAAAACAAAGTAGGCATATCCTGACCAGGAGCACATGTGCTTTTCAGAAGGCAGAGCACCATCTGGTGGAACAGAAATCAACTAAACATTGATTTAGCCTGTTATATTTAATCAATATTTAGTTTATTTCTGTTTCATCAGATGGCGCTCGGCCTTCTGAAAAGCACATGTGCTCCTGGTCAGGATATGCCTACTTTGTTTTTAATATTACTAAATATCTGATAGAAGGTTATTGCTTATGTTATTACTGAAAACTCATGTTAGGCAAGTGAGTGAAATGCGACCAGTAGGATAATTCCACTCCGGTGTCGCCATATATTTTTGCATGCAAATTGATCCGGTTGACTATTGCTTATATTGATTGAAATAACAAAATATTTCAAAAGTGCGTGCACTTGGAACATAAAATTCTCACAATCAAACACTTACAGTCACTTTAAATGATCACCCAAACTTCTTCGAAAGAATGATAATATGTGATTATTCTTCGTTCAAAGAACTTATAATCCATAAACTAAATGTTAATCCATGAATTAGGCCATATCTTAACCAATATCTATAAAAGCTCGAAAGACAAATAAAAATTCTGATTTATAATGGTTGTTTTTTAAAAATTCATGGGATTGTGATCTTTAATGGGTTACTGATGGTCAAACTATTAATCAAAATTACACTTTCTTGACTCCGAGAATCAATGAGATAAAGATAGGCTAGTTATGGAAGAACAGGTCTTGATTCTTCATGTCTAGCGACAGCTGCATTGTGTCTGTCGTGATGTTTCTGACCATTTCACCCCGCTTATTCGCCTGGCCTGGCACCGCGTGGCTTTTATCTGACTTGCAAGGTTAAATATTCATTAAAGGGAACAAAATTCAAACCGTTGAAACTGTGAAAAAAGGCGGAACATGTTATCGGGATCTCAGAGAAAAGGACTTCCAAATTGGCATGAGAATCGAACATAGAATGGCTGCATTAAGATACAAACTAAGCATAAATGAATTTAAAATAAACCTTTTACAGCAATAGTGTGTATCGTGTTATTTTATAACAGTAAAATGTATATTCCACAAGCATTATAAATATTAACTTCATCTAAAAAAATCTATATATATATCACTAAAATAAATTTCAAGTAGAAACTAAATATAGTTATTATATATATATCATATTGTAATTTGATAGTAAAAGGATATAAATGAATGGATAAAAGTGCATATAATCAAAATCGCACTAGAACAATGCGTTTTGATATTCTCTGCGCATAAGAGAATATGCCATATACTCTCTTTGACAATTTAAGAAAACAGCTGTTATGCTCTGGCTTCGGACTATAGTTGATCAGTACAGAAGTAAATATTTTTAGTTTGGTTTTCTTACTATTTCATCAGCTCGAATACCTCTTTGGCAGATTCTGTTAATTCCATAAAACCTCTCCTAGGATGTTATGAAATAGAAACCGCTCCGGTACTGTTAAACGACATAATCTGAAACCGTTGTATATACAGGTTGGAATGTTTGTCTTAACTTGTCAAATCTTGGGTTGTATTCTATATGCTCTCGATGAATTATGTAATGAAGAAATGAATCGGAGAGCACCTCCTTGAATGTGGACTTAAATGTTGATGATGGTCATAATTCTGAAATAAAATGGCAAACGATTCTTTGCTTTTTTCCAATTGAAAACTTGGCTAAAATCCATTCAAGAAAGATTCTGAAACATTTTTAAAATAAGGAATATGAATACGGAATATATATATAATTAAATTCCGAAAGAAATAAAAATTATTGGTCAAATGTTACAGAAGAGTGTTCTTTGAAATCGATAATACGTCTCTTCTTTAGCCGAATCTGGTGCATATTCCTCAAGTATATTTTGAGAATGGCCTTGATGACTACGAAAGTAACACCTCCTAAAGCAAATCGACGTAATTTAGAGGTCACAGAAGGAAAGCAAGTCTTCCCCGTCATAATGGCTAGCGAAGGGAAAGCAAGGGCCCCACAGAAAGTACGTGTTGCAGAGATTGGTTCATTTTCGTAGTATGCTTCCACCGAGCTTGTACTATCATTTATAGTTGAGGGTGAACATGATGTAAATAGATATTTGATAAGAGGTATCCGATCTGAATGCCGGTGAAATAGCCGTGCCAAAAATTCTATCCAGCGGAGTTTCTTACAAAGTATGAGCAATAAGGGAATAGTGGGCAAACCTATAAGCATAAATAGAGAATCCATTTGTTCTAAGGCTGCAAGACTTTCCCTTTGTCCCAGAATTTGCATTACGGTGAGGGCTCCGTATGTAGCGGCGGTCCAGTACATTGAAGCTATTGAAAGGCCCACTGCGACATAAGGGCAGAGCTTAAGAACCATACGATCTCCAAGGTCAAGAAGGTAGGGTACCGGGCCGAAAGAAGGAAACACCAAGAAATAAGTAGTGTTGCATTGAGGGCACGCCACTTTGATATCCATATCACCGCGCTGCTTCTCGTCCAGCCAGAGTTGCAGACAGGATCGGTGAACCCACCCGGCGGTTCCCCTACACCGGCATGGTTGCAGCCACAGGGCATGAAGATTTTCTTGTTCAGTTTCTAGGCATACCCAGCATTGCTTCAGGTTTTCCACTAATTCACCCATATGACAACTATAAGTTGCTATAAATAATTTTATAAATTTTGTTTAAATTTTCACAATTTCAATAATATCCAGAGAAAAGAAAAACCATGCAGCTAGTTGGATTTGGTATACGATATATATAAATGTGCAAGATTAATTTAATTTATTAGAAACTCCCAATTGTTAAATTTTCGAAATTTCATAAAATAATAAACGAAAATATATTACTCTGAGAATCGTATATTCATATTTATAATAATATTTTAAATATTTTTTTATATTAAAATTCCAATTTTTACCAAATGGAATTTTGATTTCATCTCTTGATGGTCAATTTGGATGCTTATGTATGCAGTTTATTTAATTTTAAAAAAATCCTATTTATGTTCTCTCCCAACTATATTTCAACTAATATCTAAAATAATAAGCATTCGGTGTTGATTAAATTGAAACTTTCAATATCATCATTATTCAAGATATTTTTGAGAGTTGCGTCCCTAATATGATAAGCGACCTTATTCTATAAATAAATTGTTTATTTGAGAAAAACGGGTAACGTATCCACGCGCAGGAATTGATACCATTTGTAAAATACCTTCAGAATTTTATTCAAATCATATAATATTCTACTTTTAATTTCTCCTTGTGATTTTTCTCATAATTTATACTAAATTTTATGCGAAATGCGCGAAGAGTTAATTGAAAAGTATAGTTATTCTCAAATAAATGCTGGTTTTTTCAATAATAAATATTTATTTTTGTAATTCTTGATTTTTTGTGGAATATCTTCATTTTAATATGAATAAATCTTCATATATATATATATATATATGAAAAAATAGTACAAATGTAACATTGTACTGGGATAAGGTGCATAAATTAAGAAAAAGGCATCTCCTTATCGTGCAACTGAAAGTTGCTGATGGCTGGCGCCATCTATCGGAATAAATATCAACTATTCTCGTTGATTTTTAATTATTCCAGAATTGGCCAAACACCCATTCTTGACTAATCAAGAAAAGCTAACCACGGACGCGTTTCGGGCTGTTGGCCCTCAATATATATATATATTTAAATTATTCAATATTTTCGTTTCAAATATATATTTTATAAAATTTAAAGATTTTATCCCTCTCAATTTATAAGCAATACAATTCACATGTAATTCAATTTGAGGATCAAGAAATGTAAGAGCCAAACTATATTTATATATGCAAATATAAAGGATAATACCAAGTATGTAAATAATTATAGTTTGGAGTGAATGCGCTCGAATGAATAATATGGTGCGATGCTGCAAGATGCTAGTTATTAAGAAGGTCCATATTAGATGATCCATTGAAGCAAACCGAACCTAACCACATTATAGGTGTGTAGTGACATTAACGCATATAAATAAATAATTCCCAATTGACGGAGTCTCACGTCAGCTATATCGTTTTGACTTCATCGTACAATTTGGTTGGGGTCAAGGATTTAGATTTGTGTTCAGTGGAGAAAATATGCAACTTCCACACGACTAACTGGCTTGGGACACGCTAAAAAGGCGTTGAGATTTTCGCAGAATCTTGCGTGCACTTGCGAAGAGGAATCGGTGTCTTTTGCGAAAACCCTTGTTTTATTGCCTATTAAATAGGCATGCCAGAGTTTTGTTGATGACACCCTACAGCCACGTGTTTTACACTTCCTCTCTCTCTCTCTCTATCTGTGACTTCATAGTTCAAGGGTTCACTTGTAAGTATTACGTTATGTTCACAACTATGCGTGCTACCATCTGGAACGCTTATTCAGATAGTGTCATAATATTCACAATTTGCAAACCTCTATGGCTTCAGCAACTTTCAGTTGCACGATAAGGAGATGCCTTTTTTAAATTAATTTATGCACCTTATCTTAGTACACTATCAAATTTGTAATATTTTTCCACAATTACTTATGTCATAATTTTATAAAAATAATAAACCGTTGCCTTTTTGTAGCTTTGACTCTTTTACTTCGGGTTTATGTCATTTGATTGAGTAGTTGTATATCATTTTATTTTAATCTAATTTGTCTTCTTTCCTTGGTGCGCAATTATATAATTGTCCCTGAGCATAATTCTGATATAATTTTCATTACAGCTTGGTATCTTTCTCTATCAGACACATATTATGAATATATAAGATGACAACGAGGCATTTGTTTAGGTGAATTTTAGAATATATATTCGTCACTGAACTATCATTTAGACACTTTGTTAACATCAAAACAGGACTTCAACCATTGAATCTCTACATTCTAGTCAGTCTCCTAATACATATTTCTAGGAACCACCATGAATTCGTCCACAGAAGGGCTGTAGGCTGCAGTTCCAAAGCTTCAGATCACTATACTCGGCTTTAATTTTCTCAATATATGAAAATATTTAGGCACGTTTTTGGTATAAAATTAGAATGGCGAATAACTGTATTCAATTAAGATATAGATGATAAAAAATCCCTAGTTATGGTGAGAACAAATATCATTGCTAATATATTAATATAAGAGGGTTATTTTTACCATCTAAGACATTTTGTGAAAGGCCAATAAATGATTGAAGAGGCTAATAAAGTGAGCGTCAAATTGTGTGCTCAAAGTTTATTTCTAAGCAAGATAGGTAATTAAAACAGAGTAATCTGAAATTTTGCAAGACTCAATAACTCTTCAAATATTTGCCTTGAGGCAATGCGGTATAAACTGAAATACTTAGAATGGCGTGTTTTTAGAGAGAAAACCAAGTGGAGTTCATTTCAGATCGAGAAGTGACCAATTACTAGGAAATTGGTGGCACAAATTGAATTTTAAAATATAATGAATTTGATTAATTGATCTCTTTATTTTCTTCTCAAGTGCAACATAATATTTGACCACAAGAATATCCTATGATATGTTAATAACATGCCAATAGGTAAGAAGTAGGTGAAATAGTAAACATAAAATGAAAAAAAAAAACACTTTTAAGTGCAAAATAAGTAAATGCAATTGTAAGAGATAATGTGGCAAAAAAAAAGAGGTTTGTGGAAATAGTTCTGATATTTAGTATATTTTAATAATTGAGGCTCTAGATACACATATATTTATTTATGCCATTATTATAGAAAATAATATTTGAAATAACAACTAATAGACGGTTGACTACAATAGTGGAAACATTTATTGATTTTATAAATCTGGATCACATACACAAACAATTGTCGCAGCACTTGCCTAATCAGCTTCTCACTTGTCACTAATCGAAAAAAGTGATATGAAAAAATAAAAAGTGTCAATAAATATAATATTACTTGCTCCCACACATATCACCTTTCTGGAACTACAAGTATTCGCATTATATAACCAGCAGAACAGGCTAGAGCTGTGAAATATAGGTATCTTATATATAAAATAGTAATTGCTTTTAAATCGTTTATTATCAATACCCTTGCTTGATATTGTGCCCATAATTTACAACATTGCCTGTAGAGGAAGAACTTTGATTGAACGACATATATAAAAAGAATTGTGTTGATATTGCTGAAACGTGCCTTCTGATAGACGTCTTAGACATGAGCGAAGACTAACGGTAACCTGATCGTAGTTTGTTTTAGGCGAATATAAATAGGTATTCAGTTAAAGCGCTGATGAACCAATATTCATCTGATGAGATACCACTCCTCGGGGCAACCTACCTTTGGCTAAATGAAAGATGACTTCCCTGTCATCACTACAGTTAGAGTTTATCATAGCGAGAAATCTGTCGGACTTTCATTGACTTTCATGGTGAACCTATATACTGGATATGTGTTGGTACTACATTTTAATAGCATCACATATTTTGAGAAAAAAACTTTTTAAATATTTTATAACTGCTCATTAACTACTAAAAGCAAGAGAATATAAATTATGGATGACCAAGTTTATCTCAGAAAAGGGCCACCCAAGCTCTAATGGCTCCTGATATTCCATTCTGAACGCCGTGTTTGCCCAGCCTCACTGTTGACTCAAGAAAGACACTCCGGACATTTTAATTAATTCTTTGGTGTTTTCTTTGTCGCACATTTAACATTCTACTCCGTGGTCTGCAATCGAGAGCTGGCGTTTCTCTTTTTACACAACCTGAAGCTGAATGAGCGGCACTTATACATTTATTTATCAATTGGAACAGCGCGATATCCTGCGAGAGCCACATACGCCAAATATACCCACAATTATAATGTATGTCTATTTTATGGATATTTATATTAGTTATACGTATTTCAAATGCACGTTATACATGTCTACACATGTAGAAAATAGTTCGAATTTCTATCTACAAATGTGTTCTAATCCTCTCTTTTAGTTACTTGCTTTTTCTGGTGAAGGTGGACTTATTCAAGAATCATCCGTTGAAGCAATACATTTCGGAAAAAAAAAACCAATGCCCGAGTCCTTGCTGTCGAAATTCGACGTTAAATACCACTCTCCTTCACATTTCCATCAAATAAAAATAATTATGCTATAGTGTTATAGGAAGAGAGGAAAACCTTTAAAAACTGATATATTTGTATTTTGTACAATGTGATTATAATGATATATAATTATTAGAATGTATCTCTACAGAAAGCATTATTTTTTAATAACTGTTTTAGGTGAATAAATGAAGTATATATTTTAAATTAGTAAAACCATCTTTATGTTCATGTCCATCTCTACATGTTTTCTATACTCTTCGAAAGCCGAAATTTCGATGAGAAGGCGATTCCTACAAAAATTCTACATACCAATTCTCAACAGAAATTCTTTATATTTCCAATGGTATTGGTCGTAAATCGATTGTTTTATCATTGCAAAATAATTAATTTTGGAATAATAAATGTGAAAAGTTATAGGAATGTGCTGTTTAAGTATCGCTGTTCGAGAATAAAATAGAATTTAGTAGCAATGTGGCGTCTGACCTAATATATATTGATAAAGTTTTAGAATAAAGTATTTTATAGACTTCTTATTATATATTAGCCAGGCTACGTATACAATTACTCGGAGTAAGTTGGTATGTGACTGAATATTTCCCACACATATTTGATATTATTTTGAATTAAGTCTTTATCTCTTCGATTGTGTGTTTATACGTGTTGACATTTTATATTCAGTTTCAGAGCTATAGGTAAGCATTAGATTTGAAAGCACGACTCCTTTTTATATTCAAACCTAATATCTTGCCACTGAGTTAGAGAAAATAATATTTTTCAAACTCATTTTTTTTTAATTTAAAGATATAATCAATTTTATAAATTAAAACAGCAAGCAGGTAAACAGCGTGGTAAGTTTCTTTTATTGGGAACTACGAGCTTTCGGACATCAGCTGCCCTTTTTCAGGTACAATGGGTGGTTGGAAAAAGTGAACCAATATATATGTGCAGTAAATTAGCATAAGAGAAAGCTAACTAACATCTATTTAAAATAATTAAGAAATTTACATAGGAACTAAAGATAGAAGTACGAAATTTCTAAAAAAAATACGAAATTTCTAAAAATAGACTAAAAATCTGTATATGACAGATAAAAGGTAAAACACGAGAAAAAAGGATGGGAAGACAAGAAAAGCGTAGGCGTCTAGGCACAATGAAGGAAGGAAGCGAGATAAGATGTCAGTGGCCAAGTTTAGAAAAAGCAGTATATTGAGGGGGGAGATCTATTTTTCTATTAAAACTAGGGATGGAGTTGGACACGAGAGCCTCCAGGACCAAACGTTGATATTTATTCTTAACTTCACTGTATACCGGAATCGTGTTGCGTAGATTTTGGACCGATGGTTAGTTTCCCAGATCCACCTAGGAGTAGTAATGTGGGCGAGATATGTCGATGACATTTTTTGTCTGCATCAGAGCACTGACCACTCCGCTATCCTGACTGTTTTAAACTCCTATCATTCCGATTTATGTTTTACCCACAATTCTTCCCGTTTTAATTGTATCCCGTTATTAGACGTTTTAGTGGTTAACCTCCAGGGTCGTTTCCATACAACCATTTTTCGTAAAACTGGTTTTACCCCTTCTTACTTGCATTTTTCATCACATGCTCCCGTCTCCCATAAAATTACCACCGTGAAAACTCTTTCTAAGCGCGTTTTTACTCATTGCTCCCTTCCTTTATTCAGTAGAATCGAAAAACGGATCGTTTACCTACACCTTTTATCCGCGGGTTACCCACGTAACTTTATCGATCGACACTTTTATTCACCAAACCACGACAGTTCTATTCCTCCCCCGTTTAAAGATGTTTGCGTTCTTCCGTTTTCTACTACGAATTCCGACATCGGTTTTTATCTGCGTAAATTCGGCATCCGCACGTTTTTTAAAAAATCACCTTCCCTAGGCACATCGTTACGCCATCCCCTCACAAAAAGCTCCGTCAGGCCCAGCCCCCAATCTTCCTCCAATGCCATCTACAGAATACCGTGCAATGACTGTCCACAATCATACGTCGGAGAAACTGGCCGCACCATTGCCACTCGTGTCCTAGAACACGAACGTAACATCCGTTCCCATGATCGTAAGTCACTACTATATCAACACAGCCACGAATTTAACCACTCTTTTAATCTACGCAACACGATTCCGGTATACAGTGAAGTTAAGAATAAATATCAACGTTTGGTCCTGGAGGCTCTCGTGTCCAACTCCATCCCTAGTTTTAATAGAAAAATAGATCTCCCCCCTCAATATACTGCTTTTTCTAAACTTGGCCACTGACATCTTATCTCGCTTCCTTCCTTCATTGTGCCTAGACGCCTACGCTTTTCTTGTCTTCCCATCCTTTTTTCTCGTGTTTTACCTTTTATCTGTCATATACAGATTTTAAGTCTATTTTTAGAAATTTCGTATTTTTTTTTTAGAAATTTCGTACTTCTATCTTTAGTTCCTATGTAAATTTCTTAATTATTTTAAATAGATGTTAGTTAGCTTTCTCTTATGCTAATTTACTGCACATATATATTGGTTCACTTTTTCCAACCACCCATTGTACCTGAAGAAGGGCAGCTGATGTCCGAAAGCTCGTAGTTCCCAATAAAAGAAACTTACCACGCTGTTTACCTGCTTGCTGTTTTAACTTATTGAACGTGGCTACATTATGTCTGATCCCAATTTTATAAATATTTGTTTCTAATTTTATCGCGCCCATGAATATTAACAAAATTTGAACCAACAAATATATTTTGTGAATTTTGTTTAGAAAGTTGATATCTTGTATATAGGGATGTGGTTAGAAGATCTGGGAAGCCATCGGTAAGATCGCATGAGCAAGACTTGCGGTGGAGAGGGATGGTGAAGGTTAGTGATAGGTTCCTGCGATCTTCATAAGTGGAGAATTCTTAATTTGATTCTCTCTAACAACATTAATATAATATTTTATAATTAATAAAAGGGATGAATCATTAAAATTTTCTATATATATAATATGGTAATTTCAATTCTATTCATAATGAAAGGTATCGAAATAAATGCTTATATATTTTGTTCTCTATTACATATTGCAAAATATTAAAGATATGTGTAAAAACAATTTGTGTAAATATTGTTGAGATATATATTTTTGACTGTATAACTAGTTAGTCTCATTCAGGCGTATATATATGTTATATAAAAATATGTTTTTCAAATATATTAAATAGATAAAATACTCTGCTAAATCGACCACCAGAGGTCGCCGTTCTCACTATAAAACCTCATTATTGTTGTTCCCGTTGGCCGGCTCAAATCTTTTGTACATTATGTAAATAATATTTTCATTTTTTTTATTCTTTACGCCTTAAGCCAGGCAGTACTTTTACCAAATTATGTTTTTCATACATTTATTAGCTCAATTAAAGCAACCTCTGATCAAAACCATTTTTATTATTATTCCCACGACTGCACCACCATAGCTCAACCCTCAAGATAACCAAAATTAAAATAATCCAAAATCAGCAGGAATCCTCATTTTTATTTATATATATATATATATTTATTAATAAACACTGCTTGACAAGTAATATAAGTATCAATTTCTCAGTTATCGTGGCAAAATATACACATATATATAATTATTGTATTTATCCATAAAGCAGTTCTTGTGTAATCAGCAATACAGGTCTCACCTTTGGAAAATACACGCATTACTGAAAATGTAGATTATTAAGTATCTATTTTAAATATTTTAAACTTTTATTATCAATATAGAGATGCATTAGAAATGATAATTGTATTAAGAATAAAATAATAAATTTTCATTTTCTGAAGAATTATCAGTTTGTGGACATCTTTAGAATAACCTACCTAACTTGAATGTTATTTATTTTATATTTTTTGAACTTTTTACTCACTCTTGGAATTAACTTAATTGATATTTTCCACTTTCTAATTTACTTTACTCGGGTTTTACTCGATTTTTGTGACAAAAATGTTATTTAGAAAATAAACTTGTTTTTACGTGTTTGTGAATCTAATAAACAGAGATAGGACATAATAGTCTTCCTAATTTTGTTTAATTTTCTTTTTAATAATTTACAATTTTATGTTTAAAATAACGGTATGATATAAATTTAACTACGTATAATCTGATTTTATTTTAATTGGATTCATTTCATTCGGTTTTATTTATATAGTGCTAGAAATTAATTAAATGTTATTTCTCTTGGGCTTTACCTCGCTTTAATTTAACTACTTGAATTTATAACTTTATTTAGATTATATATTAAATGTTCTATATATTAATTTATTTGTTTATATCATCTATATTATATTATATATTCATTTTATGTATATATATTATATATTTATAATTATAATTTACATTATATATTGAGACATTTATTTATTACAAGATTTATTTTCTTGTATGCTACATTTTATTATGGTGTTAACGGATATAGGTTTTCATTTAATTAGATATAACTTAATTTAGATTTAGTTAATTTAAATTTCACATTTAATTTTCTTTAATACTATTTATTTTTAGCTTCATCTTATTTTAATTTTATATTACTTTATCTTTACTCATTTTGAAACAGATCAATGGCAGATTTTACTCAATTATATATTTATCCAATCAATTCCACATCCTATGTACATTTTAAAAAATGTTATTATATCAGCAGTATTGTTTAAATTGGTTAAAGTAATTAATATTAAATTTAAACATACGGGCTTGTGGCAACTAGAAATTTCACATGTAGATTTGTAGAATTTAAACTTTTCAGATCAAACAGAGTCACTAATTTTTCATGGAATAGTTAAGTCAAGTAAACGGTTTGCACTAACATTTCACGTCACTGCAAATCTTATCCAAATTTTAACACTGTTCTGCGCAGCACATGTGCGCTACCACGTGTCTTCTGCTCTCGTCAAGGTAACAATCTCTAGCCGTGACACCATATTATTATCATAATCTGACCCCGAAATATCCTAATTAACACGTTTTCTCCTATTTTGGGGTCGTAACCATGGCAGCGATTTTTTCCAAATTGACCCTTTTTTGTGTCCGAGTTTCATTCAGTGGAAGAAATATTATACAAACGTATGACAAGCAAACAGACCCACAAACAAACGCGCAATCAAGTGCAAAATTCTTTTTTTTTACATATTATAGGTAACGGAATTAAAAAAAGTTCGAACTGATCTATATATGTGAAAATATGGTGCACCTAGATTAAATATTTTATTATCATGGCCAGTGCTATGCGTACCTGGTAAATAATAAATAAATATTACATATTTACATATCCCTAAATTCCAAAATAATGTTTATTCGATAATTTGTATATTATTTACATCTACAATATTCATCCGGGTAGTGGAAATCTTATAAAAAAAACACTATAGATATGAAAATAATATGTATTTGAAACAACTTATGAGCAAGGGAAGGCAATCAGTAGAGGAGGAATATGGAAGTACATGTTTACATGTGTGTGCCAGGCAATTATGTGATGATTGATGGCTTGTACAGTGGAAGTATTGAAGGATCTCCGATAGAGAGGAGTTTATAATGAGGTGCAGAGTGATTAGCCCAGCTCGTCCTCTTACAAAATGACAGGCTTTTCCTTTTTTACGTTTATTCAATATGTATCGTTTTTTCAATAAATATATATATATTCGATATTAATATTTTAAAATAATTCTTTACTCAATTGGTATTCATATATCACGACATAAGAAAAACGAAGATCTATTTCTACAAGATCTATTGATATCAAAGGTAATTGTGCCAATATTCTGAGTGGATAAACAGATATAAAACATTCCATATTGTTTAAAATCATTCAATAGGTCTACATACAAATTTAAGATATACTATAATAAGCAATATTAAGAGTTTGGAAGAAAAGGATATTTCAATATCATAACGTACGGCTGCATTGGCATCATGACTAATTCATTAATAAATTTAAGATTTTGCGCGTTATAGTTTCTATTGATTATATATATTTTATTTTATGAAAATTATAATAATAAAAAATGGATAGGTAGAAAAGTGCTTAAATCGAAAATAAAAAATGCCAACATATCAGTCTCTTTTGTAGTTCTAGGTTTCGCCTTAATTATTTATAGTAGATATGTTTTGAGAGAAATGCTGAAAATTTTGGAAATTATATTATATATTTTCTTAATTTTTTTTCTTTTAAGAATATGAATATACATTTTCTGGTTATTTCTCGATAACAAGATTTTATAACTAGTAGCAATGTACTTAATAAAATGAAACGATTAGAACAAAAATGAATATGTGTATATTTTTAAGCATTAAAATCATTTAAAAATAATTATTATGGAGAAATAATGTGTATAATATAAATTGAGGAGAAAATTCTAAGCACAAATATTTAATTATTTAAAATTGCTGTCTTTAATTTGTATCAATATTATCAGCCGATTATCTTTTCTAAAATAATATTTGAGAGGGAGAGTGAGGTTTGCATACTTTCCTGTTTCAAAAGCTACTTTTAGTCGTAAGTAACAATTTTCTATATGGAAATCACTTCATACTAATTACCTAACCACCTCTTGCACACTTTCCATCTGTGTAATTCCTGAACTGGCGTCAATATTTGTGGTGAAAAGCGGTAACTATTGTTGGCCTCACCTAGTTCATGAAGTTGTAGAACTAAGGTGTTTTGCTATGCCCATATCACCTAATAGTTTCCGAGTTGGCGGATTTGACTCCAGAGCTTGGTCAGGACGCTATTAACCATGGTTGTCGGCCAACTGTTTATTTGGCTAGCTTCAATATTATTGATACCTTAGCGAAATTCCTTGATAAACCACGTTCGACTCTTATGGTACAAGTATCCTTCCTCTTTCGCATTGCCCATGTTTCTTTTCGCTAATTCAGCATTATGGCCCATTTCACAAACTCATAAAGTAATTTTTCTCTGAAAATTTTATTGCGATTATTCATTTTAGAGCTTATAAAAATTGAAGAGAATAAAAGAAATGAATAAGGAAACGAACGCATCTATATAGATAATACCGTAACAGAGTTTTCCATTGTAAAGTCGTGAGCTATCTCCTCCGAAGATTCTGAACTACACATAACGATCTATATACCAAAATTTTCGTTATTTTTTTCTTCGTATGATAGGCCTGTTTTTATTTTCCTAATGTTAACAGTTATTTTTATTTTTTAATTTAATCTATTTTACAATCGTAGATTTTTTGCATTTATCATCATCAATTCTTTTGTTTACAATTGCGTACTTTTATAGAGAGAAATAAAGAAATACATAATTGATTAGATACAAAAGTGTGAACCAGAAAGTCGATTTTTTAAAATGTTATTATTTAATATAAACTTATTTTAATTTAATTTTGAAATGAAAAGGTAGTGTAAAAGTGTATATGAGGTTAGATTCAAATAGGTTAAATTATGTTAGTTTAATCGCTAAATAAGGTTAGTTTTAGATAAGTTGAATTAGGTTAGTTTCAGATAATTAAAAAAAATAATGTTCGTTTTTAGAAAAATAATTCGAAATAGTAAGTATATATATTAATATAAAAGATCGAAATGTAAAAATCACTATGTCCAAAATCTTCGCTTTAACTCGTGTAAAACGGCTCGAAGGTACGGCGGTGTCAACGTACAGCGCCGCCTACCAAAGTTAACCTTTTCTGGGAACTCACCAGGTTATATTATTTTTCGAATTGTAGATTGAATTATTACTTTTAATCTATCTTTTATAGTGTCTTCAATAGTGTGTGACGTTTCAGCAACAGCATCAGACAGAAGAATAAATGAACTAAAGAATAAAATCTCATTTTTTCTTTTGTCTGATGATGGTGGCATTTGAAATAGGTCTTTTTTTTTATTAATTTGTTATAGTTTTTCTCATTTGAATTTAGCTCCATTTTTGTGTCTTATTTCTTCTTTATATTAAAACTTAGAATTAAGCTTTGCTTTTTTATATACATGTTTATTACACATTTAGCAATACTTTTTCTTTATATTTGCTCTTATTTACTCATTTTTTTACTCTTTCACAATCAGATTTTGAAAATGGCTAAATGGCTTCACTTCTCCCTATTTGCTTTTGTAGCTTTTCTTATAAAAAAAAATATTAGAACTTAGAATTAAGCTTTGCTTTTTTATATACATGTTTGTTACACATTTAGCAATATATATACCAAAATATTTTTTTGAATACTTACCTCTTTTAGTGAATTTTTGTCAGGAGGGCTACAAAAGTGCCGTACTTATGCAGTATTTTGATGCTTTTCCTGTGAAAAGGATAATGAAATTTAAAATTAAGCTTTGCTTTTTTATATACATGTTATTTACACATTTAGCAATATATACACAGAAATATTTAACTTTTTTGGTGAATTTTTGTCAGGGAAGCTATGGACTGCCGTAATCATGCATTATGTTGATGTTCTTCTCATAAAAAAAATATTTGGGTTTGGAATTGGGCTTTGCTTTTTTGTATACATGTTTTTTACATATTTAGCAATTTACACACAGAAAAATTTTGGAATATTTAACTTTCTTGGTGAATTTTTGTCAGGGAAGCTATGGACTGCCGTAATCATGCGGCTGCAAAAGTGCCGTACTTATGCAGTATTTTGATGCTTTTCCTGTGGAAAGGATAATGAAATTTAAAATTAAGCTTTGGTTTTTTATATACATGTTATTTACACATTTAGCAATATATACACAGAAATATTTTTGGAATATTTAACTTTTTTGGTGAATTTTTGTCAGGGAAGCTATGGACTGCCGTAATCATGCATTATGTTGATGTTCTTCTCATAAAAAAAATATTTGGGTTTGGAATTGGGCTTTGCTTTTTTTATACATGTTTTTTACATATTTAGCAATTTACACAAAGAAAATTTTTTGAATATTTAACTTTCTTGGTGAATTTTTGTCAGGGAAGCTATGGACTGCCGTAATCATGCGGCTGCAAAAGTGCCGTACTTATGCAGTATTTTGATGCTTTTCCTGTAAAAAGGATAATGAAATTTAAAATTAAGCTTTGCTTTTTTATATACATGTTATTTACACATTTAGCAATATATACACAGAAATATTTTTGGAATATTTAGCTTTTTTGGTGAATTTTTGTCAGGGAAGCTATGGACTGCCGTAATCATGCATTATGTTGATGTTCTTCTCATAAAAAAAATATTTGGGTTTGGAATTGGGCTTTGCTTTTTTGTATACATGTTTTTTACATATTTAGCAATTTACACACAGAAAAATTTTGGAATATTTAACTTTCTTGGTGAATTTTTGTCAGGGAAGCTATGGACTGCCGTAATCATGCGGCTGCAAAAGTGCCGTACTTATGCAGTATTTTGATGCTTTTCCTGTGGAAAGGATAATGAAATTTAAAATTAAGCTTTGCTTTTTTATATACATGTTATTTACACATTTAGCAATATATACACAGAAATATTTTTGGAATATTTAACTTTTTTGGTGAATTTTTGTCAGGGAAGCTATGGACTGCCGTAATCATGCATTATGTTGATGTTCTTCTCATAAAAAAAATATTTGGGTTTGGAATTGGGCTTTGCTTTTTTGTATACATGTTTTTTACATATTTAGCAATTTACACACAGAAAAATTTTGGAATATTTAACTTTCTTGGTGAATTTTTGTCAGGGAAGCTATGGACTGCCGTAATCATGCGGCTGCAAAAGTGCCGTACTTATGCAGTATTTTGATGCTTTTCCTGTGGAAAGGATAATGAAATTTAAAATTAAGCTTTGCTTTTTTATATACATGTTATTTACACATTTAGCAATATATACACAGAAATATTTTTGGAATATTTAACTTTTTTGGTGAATTTTTGTCAGGGAAGCTATGAACTGCCGTAATCATGCATTATGTTGATGTTCTTCTCATAAAAAAAATATTTGGGTTTGGAATTGGGCTTTGCTTTTTTGTATACATGTTTTTTACATATTTAGCAATTTACACACAGAAAAGGTTTGGAATATTTAACTTTCTTGGTGAATTTTTGTCAGGGAAGCTATGGACTGCCGTAATCATGCAATATGTTGATGTTCTTCTCATAAAAAAAAATATTCGGGTTTAGAATTGGGCTTTGCTTTTTTATATACATACTAACAACAGAACTACACTACTTTAAGGACATGAGAGCACATGCACTGTATCACCATACGTGTACCATTTTCAAAGACCCTGCTTAGGATTAAAACTTCTCAGACAATAACAATAGTACCAACCTAGAGGTTAACTGGTGTGGATGCATTCCTCTGGGAGTGAGACTATTGAGAAATTCAGTAGGGAGTTATTTTGCTTCTCCGCATTCTAACACTCCAACTGTTAACACTGTGGAAACACTGACTCATGTTTGGTAAGCAATTTCAGGGAAGAAACTATAGACATTGGATTAAATAAATTATTAATTAAATTGCATTAAATAAAAATTATTAGATTTAAATAAATATTATTAGAGTGAAAAAAAAAAGACAGAAATTAACAAATTAGAAAATAAAATTTCGAAAAATGCAACTATATTGCAGATAAGATAAGAGGACCTTATTAAAAAATACATAAACAAACTGTAATTCGACACTCGATAATTCGACACTTTCGATAATTCGACCATTTTAAAAATCAAATTTACAAGGTTGATTGTTTTTTAAATACAACTTTGCTTTTGCATGCATAAACACAGGCTCTTGTAGCAAGAACCCAAATATTATTTATAGTCATAGCAAAAGCCAACTAAGTGAAAACTAATGCCTCTTCAGAATGAATGGAAGACTGAAATCTGAAGGAGCAGAAGATATGGGTCATTTATACTTTCACCAATGCCTTTAGGATCTTTGCGATGGAACGCGTATGGTGTTTCAGCGCATGTGCTCTCATGTCCTTGAAGCACATATACTGACAGTGCCCAAAGTTGAACACACTGTATAGTGTCTGAAATATCTTTGGCCCCTTCGGATACCAACCTTCGCTTCATTCTAGAGAGGCGTTAGTTTTCATGTCATATTTGTAATATAGTTTTGTTGTTTGCAATTTTCTTTTTTTTTCCTTTCAAATATGTATCCACTCTGAAATATAGTTTGTAAATTTTTATTCCAATTTATTTTCTTATATATATATGTATTTTTTTTTCATTTCCAAAATATTTATTTATACTTTCACCAATGCCTTTAGGATCTTTGCGATGGCACACGTATGGTGTTTCAGCGCATGTGCTCTCATGTCCTTGAAGCACATATACTGACAGTGCCCAAAGTTGAACACACTGTATAGTGTCTGAAATATCTTTGGCCCCTTCGGATACCAACCTTCGCTTCATTCTAGAGAGGCGTTAGTTTTCACTAAGGTTGGCTTTTGCTATGACTATAAATAAGGCTCAAGGCCAAACCTTGGCTACAAGAGCCTGTGTTTACGCACGGACAACTTTATATGTGGCTTTTTCAAGTGTGCGAACATTGGATAGCATACATGTAAAGATGACCCATATCTTCTGCTCCTTCAGATTTCAGTCTTCCATTCATTCTGAAGAGGCATCAGTTTTCACTAAAGTTGGCTTTTGCTATGACTATAAATAATATTTGGGTTCTTGCTACAAGAGCCTGTGTTTATGCATGCAAAATCAAAGTTGTATTTAAACAACAATCAACCTTGTAAATTTGATTTTTAAAATGGTCGAATTATCGAAAGTGTCGAATTATCGAAAGTGTCGAATTATCGATAGTGTCGAATTACAGTTTGTTTATTTATTTTTTAATAAGGTCCTCTTATCTTATCTGCAATATAGTTGTATTTTTCGAAATTTTATTTTCTAATTTGTTAATTTTTTCTTTTTTTTTTTCACTCTAATAATATTTATTTAAATCTAATAATTTTTATTTAATGCAATTTGATTAATAATTTATTTAATCCAATGTCTATAGTTTCTTCCCTGAAATTGCTTACCAAACATGAGTCAGTGTTTCCACAGTGTTAACAGTTGGAGTGTTAGAATGCGGAGAAGCAAAATAACTCCCTACTGAATTTCTCAATAGTCTTACTCCGAGAGGAATGCATCCACACCAGTTAACCTCTAGGTTGGTACTATTGTTATGCTTCTGAGAAGTTTTAATCCTAAGCAGGGTCTTTGAAAATGGTACACGTATGGTGATACAGTGCATGTGCTCTCATGTCCTTAAAGAAGTGTAGTTCTGTTGTTTGCAATTTCATTTTCGGATTTGTTAAAATTTTTCTTCTATAGTTTCTCACCTGCGGGTCCTTCGGGTAAACCCGGGGCGTTGCCCGGGTCACTCGGCTAGTAATATAATATAAACCATTAACTGTCTCACAAAATATGGTATCAGGTGGTAAGGTAGCAGTTTAAATATTCACGTTAGGCAGCTATTAAAAGCGTTACCTTTAAATATTGAAAATATTCCGGTTCATCCTCTCTATGTATATTTATATTTATTTTTGAAAATATTGGTAAGGAAATTATATACATATATACCTCTCTACCGGTGCTCTATAAATTTGAAAATATTACATAGGTATGTGCTAATTTCTTAAATAAATAGTGGTCGGTAAAAGAAAGCTTATATCTAAGTGAATATATGAAATGACATTTAACAGTGTTTAAGACTTTGGAAAATACGGAATTTGTGTATAATTTGATTTAAAATATAAATCTATTTATATAGAAGTTTTTATGGAATATCGTCTTCATTCACAAACTAGAGCACATCGCCGTTTAAAAATACATTCGAAAAAAGAATTTATCGATCCTTTCTGAACAGAGTCCGTATATTCAGATAGATGAATATAATAAAATCTCTGGCAGCAAAGGCCAGTCTGTATACCATGGTTTCAGGTTACGGCCTCATCAGTAGAGTTCGTAGATTTCTAGCTGACACAACTCCAGTTAAAATAACTAAGGCCCGAGAAATGTGAACTTGTCAAAGCTAGCGTTCTAATAAGAGAAGAATGTAAAATGCTTTGAGTTAATGCATTTCAAATGGGAAAGTTACCCTATTTTGTAAATATCAATGGTTGATCATAATTTAATAGAATTTTTAAAAAACAAGTATGAATAGTTTTTGATATTTTTCAATATAATATTAACCATTGCAATAAAATAATTATTCTTAACAGCAGATTACTGCAGAAAATTACTTATCAAAATATTTGAACTACAAATTAAAAAAAATAAACTGTTCACTACTTTTAAATGAGCATATCTGACAAGAAATAATTATTTTTCTTAAAAAGTGAGGGAGAAATAGAGATAAAAATATATTGTCGTGCGTGTCCCCTCCGGTTCTTCGCGACGACGCGTTTCCTCCGTCCTGGATCACCCACCCGTGCTCCCGTTGCTCTCCCTCTGCAGCTGTACCCTGCAGAGCACCCAGAGACGTCCGAGAACCACCACTTAAATGGAACTCTTTTCCTTTGGAAATATCCCTCGGCCTTACCACTGGTGGAGGGACACGAGAGACTTACCAGAAGAGTAGCAGCAGCGATGTGGCGATGGCGAGAGCCACAACATCAACCGGCACTAGGCTTCAAACACTGCTTTTTTATTGTCATTTACTACTAAACATTACATATAACTGAAATAACAAACAACGGGTATTTACATTACGCCACCTCCCGGGGCCAATATGAATATCTATTTACATACATTTTCCTCAGGAAGCCTGACCACAGCAGTCGGCGATTCCCACACCAGTGTTAGATCGGAAGCAGGCGAAAGCGCCATCTATTGGCGGAGGTTGTAGGTATTTTTTTCTGGCCTTATACGCGACAATATATTTCAGAAATATTCATTTTATAAATTACAAATGATAAACTTTTCAGTTATTATAATTCTTTCAATAATATTTGTTTCTTTTAAAATTATATTTGATATTTTAAATACACATATAGTTTTTATTTCATTAAAAATAAACTTAGGACTTTTTTTTTTTTTTTTTACGGTAAATATATATGACAACTAGCCGAGTGACCCGGGCAACGCCCAGGGTTTACCCAAAGGGCCTGCAGAGACTTTAAAAGTATAGATATATATAGATATAAATAGCCGAGTGACCCGGGCAACGACCCAGGTTTACCCGAAGGACCCGCAGGTGAGAAACTATAGAAGAAAATTTTTAACAAATCAGAAAATGAAAGTACAAACAACAGAACTACACTACTTTAAAGACATGAGAGCACATGCACAGTATCACCACACGTGTACCATTTTCAAAGACCCTGCTTAGGATTAAAACTTCTCAGAAGCATAACAATAGCACCAACCTAGAGTTTAACTGGTGTGGATGCATTCCTCTGGGAGTAAGACTATTGAGAAATTCAGTAGGGAGTTATTTTGCTTCTCCGCATTCTAACACTCCAACTGTTAACCCTGAGGAAACACTGATTCATGTTTGGTAAGTAATTTCAGGGAAGAAACTATAGACATTGGATTAAATAAATTATTAAATAAATTGCATTAAATAAAAATTATCAGATTTAAATAAATATTATTAGAGTGAAAAAAAAAGAAAAAAATTAACAAATTAGAAAATGAAATTTCGAACAATACAACTATATTGCAGATAAGATAAGAGGGGACCTTATTAAAAAATAAATAAACAAACTGCAATTCGACACTATCGATAATTCGACACTATCGATAATTCGACACTATCGATAATTCGACACTTTCGATAATTCGACCATTTTAAAAATCAAATTTTCAAGGTTGATTGTTGTTTAAATACAACTTTACCGGTAAAAAGGTATTACAGAGGCGAAGGCAGCCACTTTAAAATTAAACACAGGCTCTTGTAGGAAGAACCCAAATATTCAGAATGAATGGAAGTCTGAAATCTGAAGGACCAAAAGATATGGGTCATCTTTACATGTATGCTATCCAATGTTCGCACACTTGAAAAAGCCACTTAAAGTTGTCCGTGCGTAAACACAGGCTCTTGTAGCCAAGGTTCGTCCTTGAGCCTTATTTATAGTCATAGCAAAAGCCAACCTTAGTGAAAACTAACGCCTCTCTAGAATGAAGCGAAGGTTGGTATCCGAAGGGGCCAAAGATATTTCAGACACTATACAGTGTGTTCAACTTTGGGCACTGTCAGTATATGTGCTTCAAGGACATGAGAGCACATGCGCTGAAACACCATACGTGTTCCATCGTAAAGATCCTAAAGGCATTGGTGAAAGTCTAAATAAATATTTTGGAAATAAAAAAAAATATATATATATATAAGAAAATAAATTGGAATATAAATTCACAAACTATATTTCAGAGTGGACACAAATATTTGAAAGGAAAAAAAAAAGAAAATTGCAAACAACACAACTATATTGCAGATATGACAACATATTAAAGGAATAAATTCATTTAAAAGACCTCATTAAAAACAACAATTCTAAATTTTTACATATACAATATAATCTAATTAAATCAACACACGATAATTCGACCATTTTTGATGTCTCGACCTACGGCCTATCATATGACAAACTAATTCGACACTTTCGATAATTCAACTATTTTGAAATTCAAATTTCAACAGTTGATATTTGTCTAAAACCCCTATTATTAACAACATATCAGACTGCAGAGTGCAAAAATGTAGAAAATTGTATGTATATAATTGTATGCATATATTTGTATGTATATAATTGTATGCAAATAATTGTATGCAAATAATTGTATGTATAGAGCAATGAGTAAAATAATTTTTTTTTTGCTTATCCCTAGTACATGTGGTACAGGCCTTGATAATCATGGTGGGTAGAGTAGGCGACTGCTTTTACTGTAAGTACACCACATGTTTAAACATGTGAAAAGCAGTTCGACTTTGCATTTACAAATGTGCCAGAGCCCCGTTTGATTACTTGCGCTTGCTGGTGGGGTTGGACTTTTGCATGAATCGGAAGCCATTGGAGCATTTTTTTATTTTTTGAGAAAAAAGTGCCCAATGCGGGAATCGAACCCGGGTCGTAGCGGTCGGAAACCAACGGCTTAGACCATCCTTCCACCAACCCCCAGTAAAATAAGTAAATAAAAAGAAGACCAAAAATAATTGATAATAGTTTATTGAATAACAAATAAAATAAAAATCTTGCAGGTGAAAAATTATAGGCATTGGTAAAAAGTAAATAAGAGAAATAGCAATTGGGGTTTTGTTCCTGCGGCGAGTCATATTAGCACGCCTAGCGGTTAGGGGAGTGAGTCTTCCACGGCCTTTTCGAGGCATGACAGAAGACGCTGAAAAAAAAAAAGGTAAAATAAGAACCAAGCAGAGGAAAACTATAAAACTGAATGCCAGGACAGGCATAAAAAGAAAATTCCAAGCATGTGAGGAAACAATTGATGAAAAAAAAAGGATTCCAAAAAAATACTGCAAAAAAGAAACCAGACACAAGAAGCAACAATTAATTACACAAATACAGCATCAGCCTATTTATGAGAAGAAAAAAAATGACAGACAAAAAAATGAAGCTAAATTCAAATGAAAAACTATAACAGATCAAGTAATCAAATCAGGCATTATGAAAGATACTGCAAAAAAGAAAATCAGACACAAAAATGGAGCCAAATTCAAAAGAAAACTATAACAGATCAAGTAATCAAATCAGGCATTATGAAAGATACTGCAAAAAAGAAAATCAGACACAAAAATGGAGCTAAATTCAAATGAAAACTATAACAGATCAAGTAATCAAATCAGGCATTATGAAAGACAAGAGTAATAGCAATTGGGGTTTTGTGTCTGCGGCGAGTCATATTAGCACGCCTAGCGGTTAGGGGAGTGAGTCTTTCACGGCCTTTTCGAGGCATCACAGAAGACGCTGAAAAAAAAAAGGTAAAATAAGAACCAAGCAGAGGAAAACTATAAAACTGAAAGCCAGGACAGGCATTAAAAGAAAATTCCAAGCATGTGAGGAAACAATCAAAAGGAATCACAGGAAAAGCATCAAAATACTGCATAAGTACGGCACTTTTGCAGCCCCCCTGACAAAAATTCACTAAAAGAGTTAAGTATTCAAAAAAATATTTTGGTATATATATTGCTAAACGTGTAACAAACATGTATATAAAAAAGCAAAGCTTAATTCTAAGTTTTAATATTTTTTTTTATAAGAAAAGCTACAAAAGCAAATAGGGAGAAGTGGGGCCATTTAGCCATTTTCAAAATTTGATTATGAAAGAGTAAATAAATGAGTAAATAAGGACAGATATAAAGAGAAAGTATTGCTAAATGTGTAACAAACATGTATATAAAAAAGCAATGCTTAATTCAAAGTTTTAATATTTTTTTTAAAATAAAAGCTACAAAAGCAAATAGGGAGAAGTGGTGGCATTTAGCCATTTTCAAAATTTGATTATGAAAGAGTAAATAAATGAATAAATAAGGACAAATATAAAGAGAGAGTATTGCTCAATGTGTAACAAACATGTCTATAAAAAAGCAATGCCTAATTCTAAGTTTTAATTTTTTTTTTATAAGAAAAGCTACAAAAGCAAATAGGGAGAAGTGGGGCCATTTAGCCATTTTCAAAATTTGATTGTGAAAGAGTAAAAAAAAAGAATAAATAAGAACAAATATAAAGAAGAAATAATTAAGCAAAAGAAAGACATAAATAAATATTTCAATCTACAATTCGAAAAATAATATAACCTCAGCCTATTCATGAGAAAAAAAAACGTTGCCAAAGACATTAGGAAAGATAATGCAAATAAGAAACATACACAAAAATTGAGCTCTATTTAAATGAAAAACTATAACAAAGTACTTACAAATCATAATCAAATGAATCAGAAATTAGTAAAAATTAGTAAATAAGAATTAGTAAAAGGTAAACAAAAGAACGCATTTCAAAACAAATGAATTGATGATGATAAATGCAAAAATTCTACGATTGTAAAATAGATTGAATAAAAAAAAAATAACTGTTAACATTAGGAAAATAAAAACAGGCCTATCATACGCAGAAAAAAATAACGAAAATTTTGGTATATAGATCGTTATGTGTAGTTCAGAATCTTCGGAGGAGATAGCTCAGGACTTTACAATGGAAAACTCTGTTACGGTATTATCTATATAGATTATATATATTATCTGTTAATTATATAATAAAAGGTATATCTCTATACAAACAATACACAATAGAAATTATATCTAGCGAATTTGTGAGGACCGTGAACTATTCCATCAAAATATCATATGGTATTTCATTGAAAATGTTGTTCGTTAATTTTCCCTGAGAATAATTTGATATAATTAATTTTATATTAAATGAAGCGAAATTATAGCCTAATATAGGGTTTTTAATACATTTAATAGATTTGTTTACACTGTATATAGCACGACGGCAATACTTCACCATATTCCACATTGCTTACCCAGCAGTGCAGGAGTTGTGGAAGGAAGCCCCCATTACAATAACACTCATTACCCAAATGACCGCCGTCTCAGCTCTAATAGCCCTCCGCCCGATGGTATTAATTATGTATGGCCTTTATGTGACGCTAATCTCTGGCCCATCTAAAGAACGCTTCCCTCAATTATTTATAATTATATGGCATCCTTTTTTCTCTCTCTCTCAACCTATATTAATAGAATTAGTTAATAAATCTTCGAATTAGGCAACCGTTCATAGATGAACATTAACAAAGAAATGTGTTTCAAATTATGATATTTTTCATTTTTAATTAGCTTAATTTGCTTCAGAATGAAGTTATCTCGATTTTTTGTATTGTTTCAAAGTCTAATTCTTCACCTTTCAAAGTCCATTGGTTTCTAAAACATATTTTAGATTAATAATTCTCTTCAAATATACGAGTAATATCTTTTATAAAATGGAGAAATATTTTTCTATCGGAAAAAAATATAATAATTGATAGTCAAATTAAAGGAAATGCCAAAGTTTGCAATCTTTGAATAATTATAAAGAAACACGAGTTTATAATATTTTTGCTACAAATATAATATATCGATAAAATTATAAAATCAAATTATTTATATATTTATTTGATACTTATATTAGAATAGTAAAAACGGTAAATTCACATAATTATTCAGAGTTTTAAATTAATAAAAACAACTTTTAAAGAGTTATTTACATGACAATGTGTGTAATCGTTTCAATTCCTAACGTTCGAACATAAAACCGCATCACTAATGCCTTTTCTGGGATTTGAAACTGTTTGCAATTCCAAATATAAATTTACATTAATTTGGTTTAGAGGGTATTTAGAATCTCCGTTCTATATAAGTTGAGTAAAAATGGCGAAGGAATAATAGGATGTTGATAGATGCAACATATCTGACGGGAAGTGGAGGTTTTGGGAATCAATAAGGATACTTAAAAGAATGAAAATGATATATATTTCAAAATAATATCTGTATGTATAATATGCATTAGTTGTGAATAAGCCACTGCTATATTTCTGAATAAATATCTATTGAACGTTAATTTATTTGGAAGCAATTTTGTTTCACCATATGGCATTCTTCTCTTCCTCTACTCTATTTACACAAATAACGTATAACGCCTTCCTTTAGCCAAATTAGTTTATTTATAATACCTATGGTCAATTGTTATCTGTAATTTTTATTTTAGACGCGATTAAAAACACCAATTATATTTTAATAATAAACCAATTGTATAATGGAATTCACACAAGATACCGACATTTTAATATCAAAAAGTATTTCTTAAGTTGCTTTCTATTAAATAACACAAAGAGGATTATGAATATGTGAAAATAAACATTCTCGTGTTGATATCTCTATTCGTTATATATAGATAGCGCGTTATTGCTTTGTATTGAATTATGCCTAACTTGTTCCTTATTGTTTGCAAAAGAGCATGCTCAATGCAAATATTTAAATGTAATTCTACTATTCTATATTCCTATGTCCATAGTTTGCTTAAATATCATTTTCATGATTCCACACCCTTCAGTTTTTAATTTAAAGCAGAATGATCCAATACAGTATTACAGCTCTAAAGAAGCGGTCTGGTAAATTAAATTGCCGAAACCGCTGGGAGAGTTCACCACTAATGATCCAAGCCCTCACAATATTTTTTCATCGCAGTAAGTACGGTAGAAGTTTGATTTATTTGTGAGAAGAAACATTCGCGTCTTAATGTCTTCATTTGTTATATATAGATGTCGCGTTATTTCTTTGTAAGAGGTGGATTATTTGGAATATAGATTTCAATATTCTGTAAAAATATGAATAAAGAAACTTGCTTAACCGTCGTCTTCAATGAGAGCAACATAGGGTAATGCGTAGAACCATCATCCTAAAACGAGGACCATTAGAACGAAACCATGGTTTCAAAGGGAACGCTTCTCAGTTTACCAAACCTGGTGTTGTGGCTTTGTCACCGACCCGAGGCTGCTATTTTGCGGCGAAAGTCAATATATGGCGTCTAATTTCGACGTTTGATTTGACGAGAGAGGCGCCCTGTGATTTTTATAGATCAAATTCATCCAGGCAAAATTCCCATCTGTATATAAATAAATTATCTTTAATACTTAAATCATCAATCAAAACAAAGAAATGCGAAATTCAAATTGATATATTTTTATTAGTTATTTTATTCGAATATTTTATATTGGGAATATAGTATCATCAACGAACTTCTCTCATTCATATATTAATCAACTAAATAATTCATTAATATAAATATTCAATTAATGTTAGACAGCGCGCGCGCGCTTCTCTCAAAAATAAAAATCTTGATATTGCAAAATAATACGATAAAAATTCAGCCTATATATTTAATTAATTATAAAGAGTAAAAATTGTCTTCAAAATATTATTTTTGAGTCAGTTTTTTTATAGATATTATATTTTCTTCGGTCAAAATGTTCGTCTTTATTGAAGGAGGAAAGCAGAATCCCTATAGTCAGACAAAGGTAAACAGAGACCTGAGTTCCAAGACGTGAAGTAAAAGATATAACCTTGAATATGAGGAGTTCGCACCCCTAACGAGGTATTTGCATATAGAACGGGTTATTACCAAGTATAATGGACGGGCGGGGGGAGGGGGAGCTTAATGAGGACTCTTCCTTTGGCATAATTACGCCAACATCCAAACCGGCCACAGCGGCATAGACTCTGCAATTTTTCAACTTAACACGGGATGCCAATCCAATGCGTATGCCAAAATTATTAACCATTACCTGCAATATGAAATTTGGAAACTATTAATCCTTATAAATTTTATACCTAAATTATTCAAATTTCAAAGTTATCACTACATTTGGATTTTTATTATTTGAATTAACCAATTCCCACTGTAGTATGGAATTTGAAAACTATCAATTATTAAAATTTATATGAATACTTTTTTTCAAATTTCAAAGATGTCACTACATTTGAATTTTTATTGCAAAATGGCATTATTAAAAAATTCAAAATTTCATATTTCAATGCCACATTTGAAAAATAAAAAACATGTTTAAAAATGCTTAATTTTAAAATTCCTACATTAAAAAATAGAATAAAGAAAAGAGTCATATTTATGTTCAGTACAATTATTGCATAATAAAAGAAAATTATTGATTTAAATTTTTAAAATAATTTGGATTGTAGTGTAGAGTGGAAATCATAACCAGGTAAGATTAATGTTTTCCCAAAGGTATACCGCCACTGCAGCTGAATGGTCTGTATAAGAATGTAGAATGCAAGCAAGCTTCAATCCTTCCTCTCAGTCACTACACGCTGGAATATCATGATTCAAAACAGAGATTCGTACGATAAAACGACTTATGTCTTCTTCTGTATCTATGATAGTCGAATACCACTTCACTGTAGGCGTTTCTGCTTCTGTTGAAGTGTAAAGGGAAGTATTAGTAATGGTCACCGTGCTGACAGCACATTGAGATATTCTCGCACTGCCCTTCTCATTGTGCGAGAGGTCAAAATGGTACTCATGGTACGTGATGTTGATCTACGATCTCAAACAAACTCTATGTTTTTTTAGGTGAAAGTGACCGAAAGCTGTTTAGATCTTTATGATGTTTTATATAGCCTTCCTGAATCTCTTGATTCCACATTCTTGTGACTTCTATTTGATATACGATATCAGCTAACTCTAGCTGTCATATCACATTATTTTAACAGCAGTGCCGGTAGACTTGGAGTCTGCTGACTGTCGTGATTAAATCCAATACGCGCTGGTATGGGATCTTACTTTCAAACAAGAAATAAAAATACATTTTCTATAATTCCTATTAAATGAATCCACTCTACGCTCTTGCCACTTTTCTAGATATTATAGATAACATCAAGCATATCTTCTTTTCATATTAGGGTTGAAATTCTAATTATTTGCCCATCCAAACATGTTTTAGATTTGTTCTGTTGTATGACTCCTTCATGGTGTCTCAAATTTAATGGCTAGGAGTGATACATTATTTCACCCAAAATCAATTCCAGTTATAGTGTGTGTTTACGGGTAAACTAATAAAGGGTTTCTATTTGTTGGAAAATATTTTTCATATATTGACAGGTTATTTTAGGAAAATAAGCAGGAGCGTTTGTTGGAAATAAATTTGAACGTGTGCTAGAAAAATACAACAAATATATATATGTTCCCGGCTTTGCCCGGTTTTTACCCGAGTAAATGTTTGCCTAACGAACATTTGTTGAAACGATTCTAGCAAACATCCAATCCCTACTGAATATTTACTTGTCTATACTCTCGATAAATTGAAAATTGTTTCCCGGTCCGTTGAGAAATACTCGATAAGTTGAATAATATCAATATTAATTGGTCCACTCGGTAATTTGAAGTTGAAAGAATAGTATCTTGCCACAAACGAATATTTGTAAATAACTGTATTTAGCGAATGTAACCCGGCTTCGCCCGGTTTTTACCCGAGAAAATGTTTGCCTAACGAATATTTGTTAAAACGATTCTAGAAAACATCAAATCCACCTAGATATAGATTTATAAATGTATATGAATATTGTTATATGCTTTAAATATATTTTCATATAAAATTCTATGTGTAACGTATAAGTGTCAAGAACATTAACCACGTGTTTATCTGAATCAAATTACTGAACATGTTAAATGTGAATTTAAAGCTTCTGAAAATATTTTATAAATTGATATTTTTTTTTTATTATGATGATAGGGTGTTCCAAGCTACATTAATTTGCACAATCAGGTGCTGCTCTTTGTATATAATTTAGCATCCTGATCCGCATTTTATAAAAATATTTTTAAGCACTTAAAACCCTGTCAAGAATGGGGCTGTATATAAAATATAAGCCATAAAGTAGCTGGGGAATAAAATAATCGGATATTATATTTGTTAGCTTTTCAAAACAGTAATATTTGAACATTATATGTAAAGAGCATTTGAAATATTTATATATTATTTAAAAATCAGACATATAGAACCCATTTAAAATTAACTGCATTCAAATAATATTGGAAATAAAAACATTTTACTATGAAAACATTAAGATATATGTATATATTCATATATTTATATTAAACAGCTTATAAATCAATAAAATATATATATTTTTTAATTTGATTTTTCTAATATTTATTGAATTTATTTACTAAAATGAATATTCAAAATGATTACACATAATATATTTTATGAGGTAAAGTATTTATTTATAATATTTACAGATACTCTCTCAATTTTGATATATATATATATTTATATATTTTGCTAATTTATATATTTCTCTCGTTGCTTACCTTGTTTTTTAAATGAATTTTCGTTCTAGATTTGAATATATTGCTCTATTATATTCTGAAGTTTGTTTTTCCTAATTTCCTACGTGGTATTTTTGTGGAAATGCTGGGTAAATTAGGGAGACAAACTGAAGATCGATGATAAAACCTTGAGGCCATAAGTGCTGTGAATATATTCTCCAAAACACGTTCCAGGATCACATTGCCGTGTCAAAGTCAAAACTTCCTTCTAAAAAGACGATGTCCCTATTGACGATACGACGCCGAAGCCAGCCACTCTTCACGCTGCAAGAGAAAAGACTTGAAGTTACTAGGAACAAGACTCTGAGGGAATTATTGGCAGAAGCACGTCAGATCTATGTCAGCATCTACAATATTTTCAAGCTGTGGTTCACAGCTCCCATAAGGAAGGATCTATGTAGCAAGGATTTTGTTATATTTGTATAGATTGTATCAATTTTTATATTTAAACTTCTCTACTCTGTCAATTACCTCACATTGCCTTTTTTATATATTTTAAATTTTAATTTGTTCTTGCCTTAAATAAATTGTACTGTCATCCTGAAGTTTGTCTTTTCTAATTTTCTACGTAATAATATTGAAACCACCTATTTAACGTATGATATAACTTATATTATCACATGATTTATATTTATTATTTTATATAAAAATATTTTAAATAATTTTATAGAGAAATTTAATATTCAACACATATTATTGATATTCAAAATATATATATTTTCATAACTTCTTTCTGCTTAATCTCCTTCTCAAATATCGTTTTATACACATAATTACTTTTAAATAATCGTAATTCAGATATTATACCAAAAGGTAATTTGTATATTTAAATAAGCATAAATGAGTTGTGATATCACTACATATTTTTGTGATTCTTAATCTAATTGTGGTTGGTGATAAGCTTTTAATAAATCTATCTATGAGAAAATATATTTCCAGTTGGTCTCGAGGACCACGCCATCTCCTCAGCGGCGAAGTACGCGATCTACGTAGTCTTCGTAGATCGCGAAATACGTGGTGTCGCTGGAGTCCCGCTGGCGATTCTCCGCCTAACTCTGCAGCGCTGGCGGGGGCGCCATATTCATTGTACATAGTGTATAGAATCTATATTATATTTTTTTAATAGTGCAGACTGTGCACTTTGAATGTATTGACAAGATGTCAATAAAATTGTTTTAATTGTCAAATTGTCTATAATAAAATATATTTTCCATTCATAGAAGATACATATTTTTAAAATTTGTTGTGGGGGGAGAATAGGCTGTTTTATATCCTCAAAATAAAGACTTAAATATACTTTTTTAATCAGCCTATATTCTTATTTTAATATATCATCTTTTGTGATAAAAAAAATATTATTTTTACAAGGTTTACAATTTATGCTTCTCTACTCTTTTCTTAACTAAGAAAAGAACAGGTCTAAATTGAAATATTTAGGTTTAATATTAGGTTAAATGACAGTATCTTCACAATATTTAATGGGTGTATAGTTTAATCTGAAAATATATTATATGTTTCTAATGAATTATTATAAGAGAACTATTCTTTATCACATTAAAAATATTATTCAGGTAAATTCTATTTCTAAATCAGAGACCCAGTAACATATATTATAATAATATCATTAGTTATAATTAAATATATATATGTCCATTTTCATACTTATTACATTATATTCAACCGTAATTTTAACAACTCTAATGGCTTTAATTATATTACTATTATAAACAAATTTTCTTTATAATGTTCTAAATTTCTAAGTCACCATAATTATTTCATATAATAGTACTTTGACATAGTTGTCAAGTAAGCTTCTGTATCTAATTGAATTATTATACTTTTTAGTATTTATCATTAAATTTATATATAAAGGAGGGTAGTATCTATCTATTTTATTTGTGGAAACTCCATTATCCATAATTATTTAATGTATTTCTTAAATTACATTTTGGTATTTCAGGCTTATCTCTATTCATATCTAGGGCTTCCAATCCCGGTACATATTTTCAATCCCGGGATTCGGGATTGCTTTTTTCTCAATCCCGGGATCCCGGGATATCCCGGGATTGAAAAATATTTTCGTCTTTCTACGCCAAGTGGTATATCGTTTCGTTCGTTATATATATATTTTTTCTTTATATAGTGCCAATGACGTGGCCACACGTCACAACCACACGAGCTTTTTTCGTCACTTCATTTATATTTTTCTTTGATAATACTAGAGATTTTGGATAAATTGCTTCAGGGAATGAGGGATATGCTACCTTTAGGCTAACGTTAAATGGAGAAGTGTCCTCATTGTCATCCTCGGAAAGTTCATATTCTGCTTCATTTACTGTTGCTGAAACGAATTCAGGTACAACCCTCTCTTTTTCTTAGCATAAAGTACATCCATCACAGCCAGATGGAGACTATGCGCGTAGCAGAGCTGTTGCAGTGGACCAATAGTGTGACCCAATTTTACCATCATTGCGCACCCATTAGTTGTAACACACACAATATCAGTTTCGAAGTCGATTCCAAACTCCAAGAGCTTAGCACAAATGACATATTTGCATTGTTCCGAGGAAAATACTCCAGATATTCGAGTCAAGCCAAGATTCCACACCTTGGTACGGCTATGAATATTAATGTTCAGGTAACGCTTGCTTCTGATTGACGTCCATTCATCCAGCGTAAGGCTGAAAAGTTACCCCTTTTCTTTCTCCATCTGAAGCTCTCGAACGATCTTCTCACGAAATGTGTCCGCATAACGACACACTTTAATCTTAAAGGTCTCTGCGGAGAGAGGAATTTCATGTCCAAGAGCATTGAGGCACTTGCGTAGATCCTTAGATGTGACAAAAACCGAGAATGGCAATCCGTCGAGAGCTATCATTCTAGCTAGCACAGCATCAGTCGATCGATCGATGGAAACAGACGAAAAATGATCGAGAATTGATATCTTGGGGGTCTTTTTTGCAGGGGTCTGTGTATCAACTTCGTCTTTAACTTTTCTCTTCGAAGTTTCGAATCCGTGGACCGCCTTCTGGTGTACATGCAGCCCTTTTGTAGACCCACCGACGCATTTCAAAATCCTTTTGCACGCTATACGCTGTGCATTTTGGCCAGATCCGTCTCGTAGGTAATAGCACCAGATTCCTTCTGATTTAAAAGGAATAAACTTCGCCATCACAATCAAGAAGTGATAAGCTTACCAAAAATGTCTGACGCGTTTTCTATTGAGAAATAACAAGGTCCGATAATATTGTTTTAGAGACCTTGTTTTATGTTCGTATAAGTTGAAAACTACTTTAGGCTGATGCTTGATAGTGACGAAGCATTTGATGAAATGACATTAAATAAATTTAATTTAAATTAAATGACAAAAAAGCTAGCGAGGGTTTCACAAAATGAACAGCAGAGCAGTGCGTCATGATGACCTATGCATACAGAGTACAGGATGGAGAGTATAAACATGGATTTAAAAAAATATATTAAACAATTTGGAGCCCAGATAAGAGGTTAGTGCCGGGTCCATGTTACACGCAGGTCCGCCACAAAAATAAATGGATGCCGCTACTATCTAAGAAGCCACTATTTGCATGTCAACAAAATAATTTCAAATCTCTCAGAAAAAAAAAAAAGACCTGAAATGCAGTTGTATAAACAAAATGTCAAAAGTGTGCTATCTCTTCATCTGTTTGATTACCAAAATGCTAGATAAGAAAAATAAATATTTGCGCTGGTTTTCATGCACAAACCAGTAATCCCGGGATTTTTCGAGCAGAATCCCGGGATTTCGGGATCATTATTTGGCTTCGGGATCCCGGGATCCCGTTTTGGAGGCCCTATTCATATCTCTTGGCTAATTATTGTTATTATTTTCCCAACAAATTGTTGAAGTGTGGCCTTTTTTCTTATATAGCATACTAGCGAACCCGGCCACGCGTTGCTGTGGCTAAATTGTAATATGTTATATTAACATTATACTAAACTATTCAGTAAAGTAAAGTTAATATTCACTTATAGAGATAAAATGTTTTAGCCGATCTAAAGCCCTACGGGATTGAGAAAGGAACGTTACGTTAAAATTTGAAAGTGATTTTTATATATATAGATAATATAGCCCTTCATTGTAATCATTGATTATATTCACTGCATTAATAAATGTCAGTGAACGCGTTTATTTGTATTGTTTTTTGTGTTCGAGATATTCGAATAGAACGTTCTCACATTTTCTGTAAAATATCTATATATGCACAAACACAGAATATAATCACTATGTCCTAATTGCGCTATAATTATTGTTATAAATATTATTCTAAAATAATTCGCCAGAAATCGTCCTGATAGTATACCAAACAACCTCCCAAAGTTTCATGGCAAACATCTAAAATAAAATAATACTTTCAATTCTTTGCTACAATATTAAAAAGAGGGGTGCTTAGGTGTTTAAAAATGTAAAAATGTGCTCTAAATAGTATTACATAGAGCCTTCATAACAAACATTTTTAAAATAAACCAATAAAAATATAATAATGCTGTAAAAACAGACCTTGCTACAATATTATAAAAGAAATGAAAATAAAAAAAGACACCCACGCTGAGCCTCGAACCTAGGTTTGTTACAAATATTATTAAAAAATTGTTTATGTTAATTTTTATTTTAAAAAGCCTACATTTTAAATAAAATAATATTTTTAATAATATAAAAGAATACAATAATATAAAAGAAATGAAAAAAAAAAAAAACACCCACGCTGAGCCTCGAACCTAGGTTGCGGGGGTACGAAGCTGTGTACCTAACCTATAGGCTAAGCTTGACGTTACAAATAAGCTCATGCGAGGCTATTTCAGGCCAAACGTCTACCGCGAGGGGGCGTTGATTGCGAGTGAATTTACGTTTTTCGTAAATAAAAATGCAACGAAAGGTTATTTCTAAAGAGTAATTAGCCAGAAACCATCCCGGTAGTATACTAAACATCTTCCCAAAGTTTCATCATGATTGGTTGAGCGATGTAGAAGATTATCACGAACGGACGGACGGACGGACGGACGGACGGACCAACGGACCAACGGACCAACAAACATCCATTTTTATATATATAGATTAATATTTTAAAATAAGTTTAATTTTTATGATTATTGATTAGTTTATCTTCTCTAACTTTTCATTTTAGAGACATTCCCTTATTGTGAGCTTCGATTGACATGGCTATATATACAGATTTATCAAACAATAAAGTCTGTTCGTCTTTCAAAGGTATACAATAGTATCGCGTAAATGTTCACTCAACATATTTCCTAAATTACAATCTTCTGCTTGCTTTTTAATTCGTAACATGGAATATTTGATTGCTTCCTTTCTAAGTTGTTCCATTTCATGAAATTTATATCTTTCATATATTATATTAACCTTTGGTTCATAATTGTCCTTCAAAATTCTAATTAAACCAATATGTCTTTGTCTATAGACGCATTCAGGATATATTAAAATTTTCGAAATTGAATACGTTTTGACCCCATTATTTGAAATCCCAAAATCAGTTTATTTCTTTTAATCAATATAATTAAAAATTATAAATTTATATTTATTCTTTCAATATAACTTGTAAATTATTCATTTTGTAAATAAAACTCAAAGCTTTTAGAATTGGTCACCATTTCTGTATCTTTTGCGCATAAATACACAGTAAATAAGAATTTATTAATTCTATTTATGGCGCGGAATATTAAGGCTTTTAGAATAATTCTCAATATGATTTTAATTTATTTTTTAAAGTTTAATATTTATTTTCATTCAGAATAGGGTGTTTGTTAATCTTTAATTAAGCAAATTTTTCCTACCACAAAAGAGCTTTATTCCTTTCAAAACTTACACTATCTTCAAATTACTCATCATTTATGTATATTCAATAGTAAAATTTCAATATTTAAATTCATATAAATATTATTTTAAAATATATTTCTATTTTAACATGTACGAGAAGGGGTCATGTTCTATTTAACATATATGACAACAAATGATATTAATCAATGAGCATCATTCAAATATACAATTATAATAAAAATGAATATGTTAATTGTTGGATTTCTATTAAATTAATGAGAAAGTAGAAATATTTTATAATTATGAATTTAATAAACCATGTGTTAAATTGTTGTATATATATTTTTAGTTGGAAGAGTTTAAAAAAAATCAACGAAATGTTATACCAATGGGAATGATTAGAGCCAAATGTGATCCATGTATCTATAAACTCCAGAGAGGAGAAATGTGTGCAATACTGGGTCTATATGTAGATGATCTCTTCATCGCTGGAACCAGTAAAACTAATGATATAACCTAGCCTTAGAAATATAAAAATATGTTACTTAAATGTAAAATAAATGTAATGAACCATTTATTGGAATTTAGATAAAAAGGGCAGAAGATGAATTTTATCCATCTTAGACTCATTATATTGATACAATTCTTCACAGATTTGGACTGGAAGAATGAAAACAGTGTGCAGACACCTGGAGATCAAAATCTAAATTTGGATCAGTATATGGACTCTGAGCCAGAAGTTAAAACCGTATACCAGGAAATGATTGGATCACTTATGTACCTTTCTACGGGTACTCGACCGGACATATCCTTCAACGTTATCAATTTATCTCAGTATAGTAATGATCCAAGAGAAATAAACTTAACTGGAGTTAAAATGATCTATAAATATCTGAAAGGAACCAAAAATAAAATGTTGGCATATAAGCCAACAGAAATCAATATCACAATAAGCAATGATGCGAGCTGGTGCACAACCCGAGACGCAAATTCTTACTCGGGCTATACAGTCAAACTTGGCGACAACTTAATAAACTGAAGAAGTAGAAAGTAGAATCTAGTACCCTTGTCTACATGTGAAGCAGAACTTATTTTAATATGTGAAGGAATTTCTGAAGTATTATTGTTAAAGGGATTACTAGAAGAACTTTGCGAAAATGTAACTTTCCCAATTACCATGAAAAGTGACAGCCAGGCTGCAATAAACTGGATACAATCTGACAAAATTACTTCACGAACAAAGCACATAAACCGAAAATATTATTTTGTGAAAAAGGAAATACAAAATAGAATCAAACTGGCATACACTAAAAGTGAAGACATGGAGGCGGATATTCCAACGAAGAGTCTCCATAAGAACAAACTAGGAAAATGTGCAGATAGCCTGTATTTGCTGAATAGGGCTTGCACACCGAGGAGCGTGTGTTGTATATATATTTCAATTTTAATTAATTAATTGCTCCCACAGAGTATGTGTGTAAGATCACAAGTAAATTGACGCTAAATATAAGAAGAAAAGTTTCTCTTTGTTTACTATAAGTTTCTCTTTAATTTTGTTTTCTCTCTTGTAAATCAATAATTATAATATTTGATTAATCTTCTTGGATTCAGTATCTTTAAAATTCTAGACAAAGTCAACATAAATTATATGGTGCGAAATAGTAGAAATAATATTATACGTAACAATTTGATGATTCAATATTAAGAAATCGATAGAATAAATTGTTAAAAGAATAATAAAAATATACTTTGGGTATATTAATATTGTTTTAACACGTTTGTAAAATACACCTTATTAATTGTTTCGAAAATTAAGATTTTAAGATTTATCAGTTGACTGTAGTTAATTTGAAATCTAACAGTTTTATTTCCTGTACATATAGCTAATCTTTCTATTTAAAATCTACAACTCCTTTTTGACGGGTTTTCGAAAGATTGAAAAGAGTTTAAAGTAGAGAAAAGGTAGGATCAGGCATACTTTAGCCACGTTTTAAAAGTTAAAAGTGAAAAGGAAAATATAACGTGGTGAGTTTCTTTTTATTAAAAATACAAGCTTTCAAGCAAAATGCTTTTCTTCAGGTAATCCAAGAAAAAATATACGGAGAGGTAAATACACCCAACTGAAAAAAGAAAAGGTAGATCAACACAGAGAGTGATAAATTAATTGAATGGACAGAATCTGATCGTGCAACAGAATATAACTCCCTGCCGTCTATTCTAAAAAATATCAACAGACCCTTGATTTATAAAATATCTTTTATTTCAAAAAGCTTCAAATGGATTTGTAGAGAAGGTTTTTAGTATATTGGTCAGATATATAAAGTGTGACAGGTTAATTATCTTGATATTAATACTTTATGAATATTCTTATATTGATTTCCCGACTAGTATATAGATAATAAAATGTTGGAGACATTTATGTAAAAACAATATAAACAGCTAGCCTATTTTGTTATCATCAATAAATAATAACTCTCAAAATACGATGTCAAATATTATTTAGTATTGTGTGTGTGCCCAAATGATTTCAGAAGTTTTGAATACTTGTATATAGTATTTTGTATTTAAAAAGGTCATTGAGTGAATAAAAAACCTCTAAATATATAAACAAAATTTTTAAAATATATTATAGAAGTTAAATTGTACTATGATTGGTTTGAATTTTTTTAATATTAGAGAGAAAAAGACATTTCCTCTCTGATCGTTCGTCTAAAGGTTGCTCGTGGTTTGAGCCATTTGTCGAAATAAAATAACAACTAAATGTCAATTTCATGTATTCCAAAATTGGCCAAATACACTTATTGTTAATCAAAAAAAGCTAACCACGTACACCTTTCTGGCTGTTGGTCTTCATCAGTGTGGTGGCTAAAAGATTTGGCCTCTCTTAGATGTTTTGAAAAAGCAAGGTTGGTTATTTGATACGGTAAAGGCGTGAGAACGCCAAACTATATGAAATAAAAAGTGTAAAGTGAATAATACTAATATCAGGTTGATAAATCATGAAAGAGAAATGCATCTTCATATCGTTCCAATAAATGTTATTAATGAAGTGCGCCATTTGTCTTAATAAATATCAAATAAACGCTTTTTTCAACCATTTCAGATTTTGCTATAAGGCCAACAGCTTGAAACCCGTACATAGTTAGCTTTTTGTTATTAATCGAGAAAGGTTATTTGGGGTCAATTCTGGCTCTCAAAATACGATGTCAAATATTAATTAGCATTGTGTGTGTGCCCAAATGGTGTCAGAAGTTTTGAATACTTGTATATAGTATTTTGTATTTAAAAAGGTAATTGAACGTGAATAAAAAACTTCTAAATATATAAACAACTCTTAAAATATATTATAGAAGTTAAGTGAAAGTGAAGTCAGGTGAAATATATTCCGATAGTACAAGTCATCAGAAACTTTTTATTACATGATCAATAGATGCTTCTCATTTATTAAACAATAATGTTTGATATTCAAACTTCAAAGATATAATTTGGATTAGAGAATATTAATTTTTAATAAATTACTTTTAAGAGAGATTTTTTTAAAATCAAAATCTTAAAACTTCAATTTTCTTTTAGAATATAATAATAAAAAATTGAAACAACTTAATACTAACACCGATTTTATTAAATTGTAAAGCAAAAGAAAACTGGAGATTTATAAAAGTCAGTGGAAATTATGACGTGGAAACAAAATTAAATAAAAAAATAGAAGAGGAGGGGGTGCTGTTAAAAGAGCAACACGATTTTGTTAATCTAATTTTATATTTAAATAATAATATATTAGAAAATAAAAAGAAAACATTAAATTCTCTCGAACTTTTATTCTTTTCATATACGTCTTACGGACACCTCTTTATATCTAAAGAATATCTAATTATAAATATATGAAGAAATGTTTCAAATCAAATTAAATAACTGTTCTTTTAGAATATTATTATTCAAAAAAATTAACTTTTTTTTTTTCAGAGAGAAGCTTTGCGAAAAAAATTATACCAACGAACGCGCGCGCGAATATATTGAAAAGGGAATTGTTAATTTAAATGCAACAAAACTTTAGGTGATACATATATTTACAAAGTTTCGTTAATGATAAATGTATTTATTCAAGTAAGACAAATATTTAGGTGCTAAATATCTGACGACGTATTTTCAAACATATTTCCACCTAAAGTTGTGTGTAAATCAACTTTGCTAAACAAATAATGTTTCTGTCGAATATAATTATCACCTTTTATATTCTAGGTTTATCTGTAATATTACCGACTCAGGATCCAGTTCCAAGGGGTACGAACGTTGTACTGTCGGATTCCCGTGTCCTTCTGTGTCTTGAACTTTGCTTTCGTCCTTCGAAGAGTTCAATTATTCTACTCAGCGTGGTGGCGAGGTAACTCTCCTCTTATCATTTGATCAATCAGAACAACATCCCTAATTTTAAATGTAGTTGCTGTCTTCTTTCCGAGGTTTATTCATTGGTTGAGACAAATACTCCTTTTTGAGCGTTGCCACGGTTCTTGTTTCAGTGTATTGAGATATTTGTAACGGATCCGCATTCTTTCAACTTCTGACCTTTCTACCTCCAGGAAATTTATAATTTCTTCAAGGCTTCAAATACATCAATGGAGTCAAAGGCACTAAATCTTTCATGAACATCTTTTAATATTTTCTTCAACATGTTTGAATACTATCTTATAATTTCTTCCATCTTCAACGATTCCTTGCCAATCATTCGTCGTATGATCTCCTTCATGTTGGGAATGAGATGTTTTTCTGCCACATCGAGTCGCTGTAGAAGGATTGATTATTTAAATAAGTGGCCGTGAATTATATCCCTTCCGAATATTTCTCCAACCTAATCCTTTGAAGTAGTTAGAAGAGCCTTAATAGTTTGTTCCATTGTCACTATATACTATTTCTAGGCAACTATACTCCAAACAAACAAATTTTCCGCTTGTAATAGGTTTTCTAAAGTTGATTAATTTGTTCTAGATGCACAGCTTTGAAAACGAAAAAAAAAGAAGAAGAATACAATTTAAGCCTTATAAACTATATCAACTCCCACGAATTGCATCCTTGACTCACTCTGGTGGTAAAGGAGCCATTTCAGAAATATTCGGAGGGGCAGAAAATCTCTTACAGACCAAACATTTGTGTAAGACTCTCCTAAGTGCCAGACGACATTGTAAGATACAAAACTCTCTCTCAACTTAGATACCATGCCTCCCACGTCAACATTACAATTGTTCCTATATACTTCCAGCAAGGATGTGGATTTGGCAGAAGATAAGACAATTTTAAGTTAATCAATTCAATTCAAGAATCAAGATATGCGGGCCTTCACTCGCAAGAGTTCATCCTGGCCATCACACATGGGAAGAATGCGAATATTTTCAGGCTCAGGGGAAACGCTAAATCAGATTATTCCAATTCACTTCGACAAAGGGGATAAATCTTTCTAATGGAATCATCTCTCTCTTTAAAATTACTGGTCCATCTTCTAATTCGAATGTATCCGCTATATGTATGATCATTCTGGGCCTCATAATAAACACTCATTTGAATAATCAGTCGACTTGGGGTTGACTTGAAGAACATCCCCGAGAAGTTATATCTGCAAGGTTCTGAGTATCAGGAGCATAACGCGAGTGTTGGCCCCGTTAGTTGCTTCTAATTTCCTCCACTTGGGTTTCAACAAAAGTTGTATAACAGTCTTGCCTCTGAATACAGGCGAATTCAGGAGCAAAATACATCTAGTAATATTCAGGAACATCGTCCAGATGTAAGACTGGTCTCTCATTTGAATCCAAAGGAGTTCCTATAAGACACCCCAAAATTCAAGGCGTGGTATAGTTGCTTTCTTGAGAAGAGCAACTCAAGCCTTCGCCACCAACGATTTTATTCTTATTTCTTGATCGATTCAAATAAGGACACCTGCCGCGTGTGCGTGTTGACTCGGGGTAAATTCTCATACTTAAACGCTGTTGATCATATTTTCCGTCTTTAACAATTCTTGGAATATCAAATTTGGAAGTTTTAATTTCTGTATTCCATTTTTGTAAATTCATCTTACAAGGTGAAAGCTTGAGCGTTCACATTTTTTATAATTTTATTTTCGTCATTATTATGCCAAAAGTTAGAACACCGACTGAATAAATTTTATCCTATTTTTTTTCCAGAATATCGCGTTTAGTAGTCAGAACTTCTGGCAATATATCTGGCTAAATATTAACTTTTTTACAATTCATCTCCCCCCCCAAAAAAAAACGGCAGTGATTTCAGACTCAATTCACATATCTCTATATGTGTCTCACAGGCGTAGCTCCATTTTTCTTATAGTATAGCCATAGACCTCTTCCATAATTCTAAAAATTCTTCATATTATTTATTGATTTGAATGGTAGACACCAGCCAACTTAGGTCAATCCAAATGATGTTAACCAGTGCCCAAACAAGCAGACTAGTTGCTCAGGCCCTATATAATTTTTACAAGGCAGTAGGTGTAAAGAGGGAGAAAAGAGAACTTGGAAGCTATTGTTCTTACACCTCAGAATGATGACGAAACATCGAGGGGCCATCGTGTTATTACTAATAATTGTATATAGTTGCGGAACTACTGGTTTCCTGTGCTGCTCTTTTCCTGTTATTGCACCTTGTACGGAGAATCTGTATAAGACTAATGTCTTAATAAAGGCTTTGTGTGTGTGTGTATTTATTGATTCTACGCAGTCATCAACATATAAATATTCCATCAGTTAAGAGGCCGTAAACTCTCTCTTTTCTTATTTTAAAAAAATATATAAATAAATTGATATTTCAACATCTATTCCATAATAATTAAGACAGCAGAATTGAAAGATCAAACTATACAATACTAGGCAATCTACTCGGAATATATTGGCCTTAAAAGAAGAATAAAGGGTCAAGAGAGGCAATGGAATATTGGAAAAATTTAATTATTAACTATAAAAACAAGATATATATTAATTAACAAAGAACAATAATTAATAATTCTAAAATCATTTAAGATAAAAATTCGCTACCGATATCTTATCAGTCATAACTGAGTTTCTGCGCCACCTTTCAAAGCTCGACAAGAGCTATTTTTTTGGCCTGGAATGAGCCAATCTATAAAATGACTGTTGAGAAATGAAAGGTTTATTCAGCCTATCAACCCATAAAATCAAGAGAGAACAATGCGCCATGAAACTCCGACGTTGCCATATAAAAAAAATAGAGAGGGATATTTTTACTCTGAGAGCAGTTCTAGATTCTATCGCCGATTATTTTTCCAGTGATTGAGAGTTATATGTTTTTAAAGATACCATTTCGGAATACACAATAGAAAAACTGAAAATTTTAAACAGATAATAAAATACAAAAATTGAGTTAGCTATGAATTCCTAAAAATTCTGATAAAATAGAATGTAGTGCAAAATACCAGCTCACCCTATCACAGTCAGTCGAACAGCAAGGATGGAGCGGCTGTGAAATTTGAAAATATGCTCATTAAAAAGCCAAGCATCTACTAGAAGATTTGTAATGCCCTTGTCATTTTAGAAAGAATATAGAGAAAATCTGCAATATACGATTTTTTAGTTTCCTACCCTCAGAGTATTATGTCTGGAAAAACAAACCCCCATCAAATTCGTCAAAATCTTTTAAGACAATATTTCCAGCCGGATACAGAGATGTGCTCTATTATAAAACGAACAATTTTACAACGCCTTAGCTCGCGAAAGAAGCACGCGAGAGATTCGTGGGATGTTTTATTTATTCGAAAGAGAAAACAATCATAAATTATATATTTCTTGTAATAAAATGATTTTTCAATATTCTAAATGTCTAAAATCTTAAGTAATCTTGTAAAAGGTAACGTTTTCAGATTTTCGAGGATAAATACTCGTTTATCCGAATTGTTGAAAATGAGAAATAAAATAATATTGTTATTATATTAAGTTGAAAATCAGTCAAATAATACATGAAAACAAAAACCATTTTAATATCTATGAAATTAGGCGAAAATATATTATGAATAAGGTGCTTGAAGAAACTTTCAACTTTCTCAGAAAGAAAGATAAAAGTAATGGTTGTCAGAGATAATCTACCTTTTCAATAAACATTTCACAAAACCCATCGTATCATTTCTACCGTCAAACCTATTATCATTGAAAAAATGGATCGAAAAAACGTATATAAGGGTAAATTTTATGTTCTGAAGCCGCACTATATCTAGAAACGAAAGACCTGTAACAAATTATTTTATGAAAAGATCCTGGAAGGTGAAAAATATAAATATTTTGCTAAACTGGACGAGTCATGGGCTTTCCTCAAAGATTGAAACCCATCCCGTATCAACTACTACTTTCTCTAAAAAAATACACTTTCAGAACCTAGGTCAAGCGAGGCAAGGAAAGTATCTCAGAGGGCATCATGATCGTTGCAGGCCTCTGATATAATAAAGCAGATTAGCATATTCTGCTAATATAGGAAGCTTCCTATGAAGAAGGTGGACCAAAATTTAAAAATGAATTTCGTAGGTCTATCAAACTATTGTCTTAGACCCATTGTTCGACAATGATGTCCTAATATTTGTCCAAGTGACTCTAGATCCGTGTGGCAACACCAGGATTAAGTCACGAGTCGTTCCTGGAAGAAGGATGAAACCGTGGTCTCTGGAAAGTCGTTAAGGAGACTGTTGGGCTGGTCTCGATCAAATTAATCCAAGAGAAAGCCTTATTTCTTGAAAATATCGACGCAGGGCTGTTGCTGAATGTCAAGAGAGGCTTGCACATGTTAAATACAATAGGTTATATGAACAAAAGGCTTCGTCTTTGAATACGATTCTTCGATCTTCGATTTTCTAGATCTAAGAGCAGTTTTCAGCAAGCCTAAAAATATAAAATTTTAAATGTAATGTACGAAATAGCTGTTTTATCTCTCCTTTCGTCCAGGTATTGACGTGTTTAACGTGAGTATGACTCGTGGCATTATCTTTGTGCAGCCTCACGGTTCTTTAGTTACTTGGATAAATATATGGGACTTCATTGCCGAATAATGGTTCTAAGGCAAGTAGATTTGCGAACTTAACATTTGGGTAAAATTTCTTTATAGGAAGCTTTTCATTATAGCAGAAACCTAAAACGTTAATAAAACCCTTGATTAACTTCCTTGCATTGCTTGAGTTAGTTATGAGAGGTGTTTATTTGAAATTTAGCGTAGCAAATGAACGGGGTTGGTTTTTAAGGTATTCATACCTCGTACAGTGAAACAACAATAACCTATTTTACATCTCCAAGGCACCTTTCGTAAAGGGTCCTAATGCAGGTCTTGGGTTCCTCGATATGGTGCGGTTTGAGAACATGACTTTTATACTATTTACCTATATCCAAGCCGATTATTGTCCTGATAACACTTTTAATGGTAGAAGGTGGTACGTTGGCTATTGTGGAAATGTAGAGAATGTGGATTCTCTCTGTCAACCATTTACTTTATCTTTTTTAAGATCAGTAAAAGGTTAATTATTTTTCTCTCTCTCTCAGGCACCATTCTCAAGAGGAATTATTTTGGCTCAATTCCATATTTATTAAAATTTTATTTGTATTCCATCATTTTTTGACTGTTTTTTTTCAATAAATAATAGCATTATTTTTTCTTTCAAAATTGTAATATTTAGGGTAAACGAGTATTTTTCCTTGGAAAGTCTAAAAGCTTTACATTTTACAAAATAACTTATAATATTAGGAATCAAATATTCATAAATATATTTATCTAAAATATAACTTAGTGCTTGTTCTCTCTATCTATTACGAATAAATAAACATCATTCGAATAACTCATTTGTTCCGCAAGCTACAGTGTAGGAAAATTGTTTTAAAATGGAATAACCTATGTAGAAGCAAAGCAATATCGGATAAACTGAAGAGATTTTAGATTATCTCTATATATATAAAAGTCAATTCCTGTCTGTCTGTCTGTTTCGCGATAAACTCAAAAACTACTGAACCAATTGGTTCCAAATTTTGCATGTCGCTTTTTATAAACCTGAGAAAAATATTTGGGTACATTTTGCTTATTATTTTTGGCTATTTCTTTTTTTAATTTGAAGAACTATTTTTTTTACGCGGACTAATCCGGAATGGAATGAATACCTAAATATGGCCTTTTTTTTTAAGCATCGGTGGCTTAGTGGTAGAATGCTCGCCTGCCACGCGGGCGGCCCGGGTTCGATTCCCGGCCGATGCATTTTTTTTTTTACAATTTTTAAAACTAATTTATAAAAAATATAATATAAATATATACTATTATATCAACTATATGAATTAAATCAAATACCTAAACACTAATCTCTATATATATAAAAGTCAATTTCTGTCTGTCTGTCTGTTTCGCGATAAACTCAAAAACTACTGAACCAATTGGTACCAAATTTTGCATGTCGCTTTTTATAAACCTGAGGAAAGTTTTTGGATACAATTTGCTTAGTATTTTTGGCTATTTCTTTTTTTCATTTGAAGAACTTTTTTTTACGCGGAGTAATCTGGAATGGAATGAATACCCAAATATGGCCATTTTGTATACGCATCGGTGGCTCAGTGGTAGAATGCTCGCCTGCCACGCGGGCGGCCCGGGTTCGATTCCCGGCCGATGCATTTTTTTAAAACAATTTTTAAAACTCATTTATATTATATCTTCTATATATATAAAAATGAATGTTTGTATGTTTGTTTGTTTGTTTGTTGGTTTGTATGTCCGGTATACAAATTCGCAGTAGTTCACTAATTCAAACCAAAATTTCCATACATAGGTAAAAAAATACGATGAAAACGATAGGCTATTTTAAATTATATATAAATTAAATATTAAAACTATATATTCAAATAATTCTACTTAGCTCACGAACAGCGCCCTCTATCAAGGTTATAAATACGTTTAAAATCGAAATCTTCTCAAAATTTTATTAATAATAGTTCGCTTAATAATTAGAATACTTGATCTAAATCGAAATATTTATAGACGCTCGCTCGATTTGAAGATTTATATCGTAACTAATCTGACTGTAAAGTTTGGAGCGGGACGTTTCACAAGAGTGACATCCACGGCGCCAATTTATAATTGTAACGAATAGTATTTGAATAAAACATTTAATCGGGTAAAACCCGGGCGTTGCCCGGGTCATTCGGCTAGTTAATTATAAAGCAATAACACGCCATCCATATGCAAGAAATGAAAGCATTGAAGCACAAATATTTCAATCATGAATAAAACGAATTTCTACTCTCCTTACTGGCGCGTTATTTCTTTTCAATCAATTTATGCTAACTATATCTTTCTTTATTGTTTAAGGAAAATCATTGCTCGATGCAAATATCTATATGAAATTCTACTGTCCTTAAAGATTATGTCCATAGTTTGCTTGAATACCATTTTTAAAATCCCACCCTCCAGTAAAACTTATAAAAGCAAAACCGCCCAATACAGTATTAGAGCTCTAAAAAGCGGTCTGGTGGATTAAATAGGCGAAACCACTGGGAGGGTTCAACACTGATGAGCCAAGCCCTCCTAATATATATTTTCATCTCAGTGATAAGAGTGGAAGTTTGTTTTATGCGGGCAATAAACATTCGTGCTTTCATGCTTCATTTCATGGATATTAGAATCTCACTTTCTTGTGCTCTAACCAAAGTGAAAATTACAAAAAAAAAAAAAACACAGGGCTTAAACAGAAGCATTCAAACAAAAAGGTGCAAAAGAACCAGAAGTGCAGAAGAAAGTCAACAAAAAGATCAAATCTCCAATTAAAATAGACGCCTATCTAGACGCCATCTAATAATCGCATTCGCAAAAAAGGCGGACTCGAGTCTGTGATAGAGCCAAAACACAAGTTTGGAAAACTGAGAAGCGCTCTTCTGGAGAACATGGTTTCGGAATAATGGCCTTAGTCAATCAAAAGGGAGACTTTCATATAATAAGATCCACAAGGGATCAAGTGAAATCTTCACAATATTCACATTAGCAGATTATGCATAGCATATTTCTTTTGATCTCTTTCTAAAATATTAGAATGGTTATTTGATCAAATATTAATTTCATTGTTTATTTATATTTATACTTTATTTCCTTGATGGCCTAAACGCTTTTACTCTTTATAGAGAACTGGCAAGAATGGGTTGTGCACGTCCGGGGCAGTGTAAACATACCCGTTGATTTAGGTTCGAATTACAAGCAAAATGTTATAATGGTAAGAGCCATAACCTTAAGGAGAGGGTATATTGTCCTTCAACCGTGCAAATATTTATGAGGGCTTTAGATAGAACGATAGATAGAATAATGCGGTCAACGTAGAATGACCCCGCTGGAGGTATCACCGCCGGGTCCTGGGCGGGAAGAGGTGATAGAGCAGCACTAGAAAGAGCATGCCGAACATGGCCAGATAGAGAACCCGGGTCTGAAGTAGAGGACATTGACCAGAAACATCGTCGAAGAAGATGATCAACTGGGAAAGTTTACATGTCTTCATGATAGAAATAGTATATTTCAAAAATCATGAGTATATTTCAAATTTTGTTTGGTTTCTTAGGAACCCCTTGTAAGGATTGAAAGAGGCTCGATTTGAGCTATTTTTTTGTGAAGAGTGAAAATATTAGGTGATATTTCTCATATAATTACTCCTCTATAGAGATGATATAGTAGATTACAGTATATACAGTAAATTACACTAGAACCTCCCGGTGAAAACACCTAATTTCAGAGCCAAAGTGTCCTTTAGGGAAGGTTTCCTCTTACCGGAGATTTTCAAAATAGTAAAAATGGTAATTTTGCAAATGAAAACTGTCCTTTAAGAGAGGTGTCCCCTAGCCCGAGTGTCCTCTCATAGAAGTTCTACTGTATATAGGTTAATATTCAATTTTATCGAGGAACATTGGCTGATATTGTTTAATCAACTAATCAAACAACACAAACGGTTGCCTCTGTAAATAAACATATTATACCTTCTCTGGTCGTATTTAACTATCTAGTAGGAGAGATAAGAATATTAATTATATATATATTATAAATCTGAAAAAATAATGTTCAAATAAACTTCTATATAAATATATACGTATATACAGTTATTTGAATAATTGTAGATGGTTTAAAATGATTGGAAATAGATATTTGAAAGCAAATAGTATAATTATCGATTAAAGTTTAAAAGACACAAAAGCGTTGAAAAAGACCGGATTTGATTTATCAATAACTACTCAACACCAAATCCCCAAGAAACTTGGCTACTAGTGTCGGCAGTAGTCTCTGAAGTATTGTTTCCATATATGTTGTAAGAATATCTGAAAGTAAAAATTAGCATATATTCATGACATAATATAACAATTTGTTATAATACAATATAATGTGGCTTATGATTGTAAAACGACATTTGAAAATTATCCCGCATGTGTTTCTATTAAACGAAAAATCGAAATTTATTTTTAAGAAGAAATAACGATTGTTTCTAACCTTAGGGATGAAGTATGAAAGGATGAAATGTGAAGAGTAATGATAAACGGAAAAATAAAGTGTCCAGGGATGGGAATCGAACCCACAGTATTCCGCTTACCGGGCAGATGCCATGTCCACTAGGCTGTTCTTTGATATGATATTAAAAATTAACAATCATAAACCTTCAAACAAAATAATACAATGCAATTTGAATAATAATTTGTATTGAAATTAAGTATAAGCTAAAATAATATCAACGAATTTTAATGTTTTATCCAGTTGTAGCGTCATGATAAGAAATCGCCTGCCGTGAAGAGAATGGCACGAATAATCCAATGCCAAACTGATTGATTAATGCTAAATATCACTTCACATAACCTGTGGCAGTTAAAAAGTGAATATATTTAATTAATACTAAGTGTACCTCCTTTGAGGAATATACACTAAAAATAATATAAAAAAAATATTTTATTCATTATTTCATTTGTAGCATTAATATCTTTCTAACGGATGTTTTGCCACACTTACCTAACTTTAATACACTGTCCTTGCAAATAGTGTGCAGAGGTAGGTGATTAGTAATGCATCTTCCCTTGGATAGTAAAGGCATTTTTTTTTTCTTGGGTGGAGACATTTTATGGATCCATTGCATTGATTGACGCTTTGAAGAAGGGACATGATGATAAAACCAAGTCTCATCACACGTTATGAACCCTTTAAGGGCCTCAGAAGCTGATCCTAAGTTAGGTAAGTTTAGATGAAGTCTAAACAAGTTTCTTTCCGAGTTTTCATTATTTCTCGTGTTAGAAGCTTTGGCACCCATTATAAGCACAATTTTCGCTAGCCAAGATCTGAAAGAAGTTTAAGAACATTTTATTTAGAGATTGAAGGTTTTCATCAATTGATATGTAATTATTGTCCGGTTATTCTTGACAATTTCCTCAACAAGAGCCAAGTTTTGGTATGTTGTGACAGTTGAAGGTTTACCTGGCCTCTCTCTGTCATGAAGATCAAAATCACTTTTCTGGAAGCGCTGAATCTATCCCTGTATAGTGCTTCTATCCAATGTTTCGTTTCCAAATACTGTCTGAAGTTTTCAATGAATTTTTGTGGCTGAAATCTCCCCGGACTTAAAGAGGAAATCAGTCACCGATCGTTGTCGGAATCTTGTGTTCACATTAGGCTCCATATCTAAAATATATATAAGAAAAATCAATTCTGATATCAGATATGAATATCTGAGTGTTATAATTTTACCAGAAAACATAAATTTTGTAATAATAAATTATATATATTGCTAAGGGTGATTGTGCATTACTTATTGACCTTTTCCTATACTATTCCCTGATCCCACCCAATAACCTCCAAATTAAGATATCGCCTCAGAATAGCAAACTCGATAAACACGCGCAATAGAGGCCCACCCTGATTTAAATAAACTGTAAACATCTAAAGCATTTAATTTGATTTAACTCTTATTTTATTTTGGCGATTTAATGTAAAATATTTTCTCCCGTAGAAGGGCTTTTTGCCCGGAAACTTGAGATTTGTAAATAAAAATATTTAAAAAAGAAACTATTCCCTGGAGGCCTAATGTTATTATTTTAATACATATTTCCTTATTCTTGCACAATTAAACTGTATAGAATGGTTCATTTCAGTTTTAATAACTAGGGGGATGTTTCTTTGTAAATATTTGATAATGGTGGATCTAAAAAGCCACAAGAAACCGATGTTATTTCATATCTGCGTCACGCCTTTTACCAAACTGATAATTTCCTTTGCAAAGGTTAATTTATCCCATAAGTGCGCCAGATAAATTGAATTTAGTCTTTCTGTGTCCATTTCTAGTATTCTAATCCAGAATTTTGTGGTTAATTTCTTTACTATGACATCGAGAGAATTTCTTCGTGTTTCTGCCCGGGGTATATCTTGGAAGGTTTAAATATCGACACAGAAATATATCCTGAATTATATTTGGTATTAAAGCCTGATTATCTGCCCGGGTTGGAGCTGCATATAGTCAAACTGATAGAATTATCTCACCTACTGTACCCATTTCCGTCATGGCCTTACATATATTTTTTCGTTATTACTATTATTTTTATCGAGGATTTAGTGTTCGATACCTTAAATTTGAACACTAGTGTATAATCGTGGAATAGAAAAGTATAGAAAGAGAGACTAAATAAGTAAAATCTGTACTCTTGAATGTGAATTTCAGGTGACATCTATATCCTAATGAATACAAACAAATACTGTTTCAATTTCTTTACAGTTTTCCAGCCAACACTTTCATATAAATAAAAAAGCTAACCACGTATGTGTATAGGGCTGGTTATTTTCCTAAATATGTATAATTATATTTAAAACAACTATTTATATGTATAAATTGAGTAAAATTCGCATAATTTTGATATTATATCAGAGATCGTTCTTAATGAGTTAGATCATTGTCTTGGGTAAAGACTATTTTTAATATGAGAATTTGCGATCTTTTTAGAACAATTACTTCGTATCTTGAGTTAAATTAGGCCACCAAAATAATGAACCTACGATGCTAAGATTGGGACATGAATATGACAAAACAAAAAACATATAACGTTGATTTATTGCTGTCAGCTTGATGGACGCCGTCATATAACCTCTGGTAGTTTTATTAAAACTCATATTATTCAATTATGAACCTTATCCCAGCACAATATCACATTTTTTCACATTGTGTCGCGGTCTCACGCAATTCTGGCCTTAACTACCCGTTTCATGATTTTTCAGGATGCCTGAATGACCATTTTTTTGGCCGTTGAGGAACAGCTTGCACCACGCTGATGAGGACCAACATCCCGAAACGCGTCCGTGGTTAGCTTTTCTTGATTAATCAAGAAAGTATTTGGCCAATTCTGGAATAATTAAAAATCAACGAGAATAGTTGATATTTATTCCGATAGATGGCGCAAGCCATCAGCAACTTTCAGTTGCACGACAAGGAGATGCCTTTTTCTTATATTATCGTATTGACTAGTTTATAAATTATTATATATGGTTCTATATTTGACCACAACCTATAATTTCTGCGATATCTATTGAATATTAATTTATCTGAAATATTTCCTTAATATTAGAGAGAGGGAATATTCTCCCTATTATACATCATTGAGTTGTTCTCAGATTTCATCGAATTGAGACTTGAGTCAAGCCGGAAGATCTAAGGCTGTATCAGACGTCTTAATTGGTCGCCTTAATTAGTGTAATGGGGAAGTGTGTACAAGAAGTGAAGTGGGATTAATGACTCTAGTTCTTCTTGCCTGGCAAATTACCATCTTCTCTCACTCCATTCCTACTGCGTCAGATTTATAGCTGTGAAGAACAACTCTACTAATTCGTACAAACAGCTTGTTTGTTTTCCCCCGATGGTATTTCATACTAATTTATTTGATTCTAATAGGAAGGAAAATAGATGAATTCAGGTATTTAGATATATTTAGACATAAAAATTGAAATCAAAAGATCATTCGAACTAACTTTTCATATTAAAAAAAAAGTATATATGTACTTTTTTCTAACATTGTATATTGGATCACTGCGTTTTATTTTTTATGGTCATCGAACTTGATTTTCTCCTTTTTTATGTTTTTTACGTTTCCTGACCAGTAAGTTGGCGACTTCTGTACGCTCCAGGAACCTGAGTTACGTTTCCCCAGCGGGTCTCCACAATTAAGGCAAATAAAATGTAAATTTGAAAAATAAATTACTCCTTATTAAATATTTATGTTTATTTATTTAGCGTCTCTCTTCGTCGTAGTTGATGATTCCAAGTCTTCTCGTTCTTGGCTCATGAGGAAAATTGGTCAGTCCACGCATCAACGTTCAAAGTGGACTGTCATCCCAGTAGTGTCACACGCAAAATTTAAATAATACAATATCAAAAATTTATACATATATTTGAAGAATAATATAGCTATATAAAATTATTTTAAATAGTTTCAAACAATGAATGCACTTTAATTGAAAATAAACTAATGATACAGCGCCTTGGTTCTATTAAGTAATTGACGTTAACCGCATCTTCTCTAATGATACATATGTGTATAGATCAAATTATTTTGAAATTTCCTATACTCCTATTTGGGGATATTTGCTATTAATTGTCAAGGTTGATAAATTCCTCCTTTTGTTTCTTGACATTGTTATTTTTTCTGAGATTTTTCGGTGTTGTTAATGACTATTTTATCGCCCTAATTATTTTAATCAAGTGGGGTTTTCGACCTATGAATCCTAATTATCCGAGCTGGATGCTGGGTCCACCGAGATATTTCCATCGTCTAAAAAGAACATGGAGAGAAGCCTGTAATTTTTGTATCATAATGTTGTACCTATGTGAAATAAATGGAAGCACTACATGCCAATTCTTCTCGTCTGTGTTTGCATACATACTGATCAGGTTAATTAATGTTTTATTTATTTTTAGCATTTATTATAGTCATCTGTTTGAATTTGCTTTATCCATATTTCTATATAAATTGATTTTTAATATTACTTGCTTACAATCAATACTCATTTTGACTCAAGGAAACATCTTCCAAATATTTTCGACCGTAAATTTGTGTAATAGTGCTTTGTCGTCGTCTTTAAAAACACGTCGTTTATGCAAATTCATTCTTTCTACTCTATCTATTTTGTTTACATCTTATTTATTATTTTTATTTGACATATCGGACGCGATATCCCAGCTTTGAATACTTGCGCCTAAATACATTTTATCAACCTATTTATAATTCATTTTATATACAATTCCATAACCGGATAAAAACAAATTTGAAAACGAAAGGTAGATTTTATCAAACAGAAAAGAAAATCTAAAATGAATTTACAAAAAATATTGAATTTTACATGTGTTTTTGTTATATACAAATTCGCAAATTTCTTCGATGGGATAAAAATTATTACTTTCGTAGCTGTGAAAGAGATCGGACATTCTATTAATAAATGTATTGAGTTTTGGATTTCTTTTCTAGAGAAGCAGCTAGGGTCATCCGTTGCCCCGAATTTCGACAAAAATCTCCAAAATTGCCATGAATTTGTGATGAACTGTGAGTTATAAAAATTTGGAAAAAACTAAACAGGAATTCCAAATGGGAAAATTTTTCATTAGTGTTCGCTATAGTTTCAGCCATTCTTGATTCTATGAAATTTTGAATTATATTTGGGGCATGCGGTCTAAATAAATTAATTTCTACTTTTGATAAATTGGCCAATTCGTATTTTATTATGAGCGATTCTGTGTGATCTGTGAGAATAGGTATTTTTGCCAAACTATGAATGCAATTTGATGAGGTCGTTTTATAAGCTCTCACTACCCAAAGAAGAATTTGATATTGCTGAGAGTTTAATATTTGCTTACATATTTCATTAAAAAAACCATACCATATTATAGATACGTAGGTTATTATTGGCCTGAAAAGAGTTTTATATAAAATTAATCTTTTTTTAGCATCCAATCCCCACATTTTCCCACAGAGTGAGATAACAGATTTTTCATGCGATTGGTTTCACATAAAATATCGTTAATGTGGAAGGTAAAGTTAACATTTGCCTTGATTCTTTGATTAGAAATATGTATACCTAAAATTTTTACTTCTTCTACCAGTTTTATTATGAAGTTTGGAGTTTTCATTGGGATCTTTTGTTTGCCGTGTAGATGTAGTAAGTTGGTTTTCTCTGGGCTTAGCTTCAGTGTGTTTCTTGTACACCATTGTATTACATAATTTAAAGTATTTTCTGTTTCATTTTAACTCTTTTATGATATTGTGCCAGCAAACAATGGAACCATAATCCGAATAACACATTATTTCAGAATTTGGGGATACGAAGTTGATCTGGAAATCATTCAGCAGTATATTCCACAATAAAGGTGATAATGGTCCGCTTTGAGGACATTCTTTTGATAAATATTTCGAAACTGTAGTATCCGAGAAGATGAGACTTGATTTTCTTCTACGATTTAAAAATTATGGGATGATTTTTATGATAACTACCGGGACCTTGTCTTCGTCCATTCTTTTCATTAAGGCAGGCCGCCATGCATTATCAAATGCACCACTTATTTCAATAGAAAACAATGCAACCAATTCGTTTTGTTTGTGTTTCAGTATGTTCTCGGTTATTTTGTCCATTGCTGTTATTGTAGATTTTCTTTTCGCAAAACAATTTTGTCTATGGCTCAGTTAGTTATTATGATTATAATAATCGAGTATTTTATTTTTAATGATCGTTTCAAATAGCTATAGCTATTAATTGCTTCGTTGTTAGCTTTTTTGCGGTTTCGCAATAATTTTTAATACCGAATGTTTCCAGCTTTCAGGATAGTACCCAGCACTAAATATCTATTAAAAAGTTTGACTAAACTGGGTAGGGTTGATAATAATGAGTGCTTAATCAAATGATTACTCACGTTATCTGGACCAGGAGCCTTTCTGACATTAAGATTTGAGCACACATCCTATATTTCCTTTAGGGTAATAAAAATGAATTCCCTGTTGATGAAACTTGAGGTGGGATTTCTGAATAGTGTTTTCTTCATTGTCTAACCGCATATCATCATCAGGAAAATATGCAGTTAGTATTTCCTTCATCTTTTGCCCTCTCATACATTCTGCGGTTTTATCCAGTAATGGTATGTCCACTTGAATGTCGGCCGATCTTAACCGTTTAAAAATCCTGTATGCATTCCCGAAAGCGTTCGTAGACTCATTATCTTCAATAAATATTCCCCACGACGTATTTTCTGCTCTATCAATGGCTCTTAAGAATTTTTTTTTTGCCGCTCTGAAAATACTCGGATTCTCAGGTTACCCCCTCTATAATACAAATTCCTGAGATAATGTTAATGTTCCTTTAATTGTTCAAGCTCTTTATTCCACCAATTTTTGGAAGTTGTGTTTATAGAGGTGTAATGCTTGACGTCGAGAGAGAAAAAAAGAGTATGCAGCTTCAATGATTAAATTTGTCATTTCTTTTACCACATTATTAATATATAAATTAAAAGGACTTAAAAGCGCGAATGTTTCTTTTATACATAAACGAACTTCTACTGTCCTTACTGCGATGAAAAAATATATTGGGAGGGCTTGGCTCATCAGTTGTGAACCCTCCCAGCGGTTTCGCCAATTTAATCCACCAGACCGCTTCTCTGAGCTCTAATACTGTATTGAATCATTCTGCTTTTATATGCTACAATGAAGGATGGAATTCAGTGTAGCATATAAAAGCAGAATGATTCAATACAGTATTAGAGCTCTGAGAAGCGGTCTGGTGGATTAAATTGGCGAAACCGCTGGGAGGGTTCACAACTGATGAGCCAAGCCCTCCCAATATATTTTTTCATCGCAGTAAGGACAGTAGAAGTTCTTTTTATGCATAAAAGAAACATTCGCGCTTTTAAGTCCTTTTATTTCATATGTATAGATGGCGCGTTATTGCTTTGTGTTACATTATTAATATCTTCACAAGTGACAATGTGTTTAGAAGCTGAATTCAAATCCAGTAAATCCGAAGGCGAAATACCCTTAGCAAATTTAGTCCAATTCGCCGATTTTTCTCTGAATTTCCATATCGATGTTTGCCTATTATTGTTTTCCAAGTTCATCATTTTGAAGATATTAAAAAGTATTGCCAAATGGTCTGAGGTTACAGAAAGTGCTGAGGTTCTTCAGTTATGTATTAGACTAATGGAGTCTTTATTAGAAATTGTCAGGTCAATTATGCTAGCATTTCTGCAAGTTGGGATTTTAAGATTATGAATAAATATATTCTGCTCCTCAATTATAGACTTTAGAATATATCCGTTTTTATTTGTCGTAGAATCGAACCAGAGTGAATGTCTTGAATTGAAATCTCCAAAAAGAATAATGGAAGTTGACCAAAGGCCATCAAGTAGTTCTGAGATGAATTGGATATGAAATGCCGCCATAGAGTTTGGGTGTATATAAATATTGACAATAACTATTCTTTTCCCATTGAAATAGAGAGTGATCGCTGTGTGCAGAAGGAATTTGTAAACCTATTAAATCAATCATATATTATGTTGCGGTTCAAAATAATAGTAGCAATATAAATTTGCCGATCTGTTCTAGAATATACTATTCGTGAATTCTTGCTAAATTCCACCATATCATTGCACGTGTTTGGTTCTTGTAGAAATATGATATCAGGAGGATCGTCTGCAATTGTCATACCTAACTCACTAGTTGCAATCATACTTTTCCTTGCATTAAATTGTATACATCTGATATTGTTAGCATTCATCCGAATGGTATTGAGTTCTTTGTATTACTATTTCCATCTGGGTTTTGTACAAGGGACATTCGCTGGAGTTCGCCTTGTGATCAAGAGACCTTCCATTCATGTACTTCGGGTGTTTAGAGCAGTTGAAACATTTTTGTTTACGCGAACACTCATGATTTCCCGCCGCCCCGCATATTAGGCAAATCTTTTCATGGGAGCATTCGCTGATTTTATGTCTTGGGTTAAATTCAAAACAACTCTGGCACTGCCTAACTAATACTTTGTCGTGTACATGTCATCTCTCACAGTCAGTATGAATAACATCACCCTTCTTCCTTAAGGTTTGATATATCCGTGGAAACATCCGCAGCACTACATTGTGATAGGTATTGGATTTCATGGCGAACAGCATTTGGATTTCATTCTTTAGTCCACTTAACTCAGGATTCATGTGTGGGCTTTGAGGTTATACCACGGCCTGTGTGTATCGAATGCTGTTTTGAGTTAAACCACTGAAAGATAATAAATGTATCAATCAATGCTTCACAACACGCTACAGTATGCCACCATACAGTATGTACGAGCCATGTAGGAACTTTTGTGTGTGCTATGACACACATCAGCGTAGGCCGGCTATTTTCATTTCGTATTTCAATGATCTGGAATTTCTCTTCGACTTTCTGCAGCTGCATTTGAAATTTGACTAAACAATAACGTGCTCATGCACAGACTTCATACACTTTAAGGCATTGGTCTTCCATCTTCCGTCCATTATTTGTCAGCCTCTAGTCTCGTATTGTGTGATATTGTAGAATTATTATAGGATTCATAATAGCCGTAATTCTGTTGCTCTCTCTCTCTCTCATTTTAGGGAACTATAAAGTGTGGCCCATTAGGATGACCTTCGAACTGATCAACACTGATACATTTCAAAGAATTCCATCTTCTTGCACCTAACGAACAGTTAGTTGATCGCTTTAAGAGGGATTATGTAGAGTGAAACGGAATATTATTTTTACAATTCCCTAAAAATGAATTTAATTCTCGTTTATTTATATATTGAGGGGCATATACTTTGTTACACAAAACAATAATATCTTCCTAAAATCTGATTGCTTGCTCGTTCCACTTGGTGATCCCAAGTCTTTGCGTCCGTGGCTCCTGCCGAATTTGGTCTGTCCTGCTCCAACAGTCAATATTGTGTGTTAACACAGTGGCGTAAAATGTAAATAACACACACGCAATAAAATATTGATATACTCTGTCGGAAGATGATACATAATTAAACATAAAATATTTCAGTTGAAACAATCTCAACCAATATATTACAATTTAATTGATATAAATCATGATGTAGCAATATTTATATATATTTTACACTAATTGAGAAGTTTATATTTTGATAAATATTCATTTTCAATATAATATGGTTTACAAATCAGTTAGTCTTTGTATTTATATTTAAAAATTATGGATTAGAAATAAACGCGTTCAAAAGATTCTCTGTATTTATTTGAAGAAATTTAGGTTTTGACCCGAGGCGATGATAACTTTGTATTTAGGCTGCGGGCCTTGGAACTGTTTGTTTGAATAATTGTTTGAGGACACAATTATTGTGTAATGTTTCTCTCTCACCACCCAGAGTGTTAATAGCTCTTGTTGAATTATTGGAAAATGTTGCTCATTTCTATAATTTAAATTCAAAACATATAATATTTCCTATATATACAATTCATTCTATATATTGTAAAATTCACAATAACTGGAAATATTTATAAGTAATTATAAATATGAATATACACTCAGATTCTCTGGGTATAATTAAAATTAGAATAAAATTTTAAACTGAGTTATATCTTCACTAGACATAAATAGTGCTAAAGGATTTTTCACCTGCACCTTCGTCAAGGTTATTGGAAAGCAACGTTCGAAATACATTAAAACTGGTATTTACATTTCATTTAAAAATCAAATATGTAGTAATAATGGGGATTTAAGGAAAATCGAAAAACACACACAATAATATATAATACTAGCCAAGTGACCCGGGCAACGCACCGGGTTTACCCGAATGGCCCGCAGAGACATTAAGAGTATAAATAGTGGCTTTAAAATAGTAATGGGTGTAATCTTATTTCCAAGAAGCAGCATTTCACATATAAGGGTGAGTGAAAAATACTTTCTAAGTAAATACATTCGGTCTGATCTTATATATATTCATATATCAAAATGAGAATGGAATCATATCAACCATAGCAAACCTTATAATCAATAGCATATTAGACAGCACAGTGCAAAAATGTAGAAAATCAATGTATGTGGGGGAAATGGGTAAATAAAGAGAAGACTGATAATCAAAATACAGTATAACCTCGTTAATTCGACACACCCCAATTCGACACTCGGCGATAATTCGACCATGTTCTGATGTCCCGACCTCCGGCCTATCAAAAAACAAACCGTAATTCGACACTATAGATAATACGACACTTTCAATAGTTCGACCATTTTAAAATTCGAATTTCGACAGTTGAATGTTTTTTACATACAACTTTGCCGCTAAAAAGGTATCACGGCGGTGGCAAGCAGCGACGATCGGCGGTCGCCGATAGGATCGCGCCTGCGCACTTTTGGTTTCTGGTTAGTTTAAGTTTCACTTTGCAATGCCTTTGTTGTGCAATGTCGTGAGTGTTATTGTTTTGCTTTTTTAAGCGGTAATTTAGGCACCGTGCGCTAATTATTAATACTATAATAATTTCAACATTGAAAAATTTTAGTTAATTTAAAATTTACAAATAATTTCATTTTAAATAAATAAACCTTTTTAAAATGTAGCAACAATGATTATGATAACATTTTATTTCTATATTCCATTTCCATGTTATTATAAAAGATTTAAACACAAAATCAATAACACCTGCAGCAGCAGTAGATGCCTTTAATACAATAAAAACTCCTTATTATTTGAAAGACATTTTATAGGAAGAAAGACATACATGTTTTTTCAAAAATAGACCATCTGGAATACATCCTGAATAGAATTTCAGTGCAAAAACATACCTATAAAAGATTTTTTTAAAAGATCTTCATGAATATTTTTATAATTAATAATTTATGATTTTCTTTTAATTTTCCATTATCCTTTCGACACTGCTATATTCTTCAATTAGAATAATATTATTTGCAATTATTTGTTCCGAAAATATGTATTAATGCCATTTTGTCCCTTATACTAAAAGTTATTTATGAAAATTAAAAAATAAATACAAAAAAGTACACACAATGGTTTCAATTAATATCATTAATTTATGTTACGAAGTTATTTTTTTTTAAATGTTATTTTAGCGAGTTAGATGATTAGCTAATCATCTAACTTTAATTCAACACTTCCTTTAATTCAACCCAAAGCTCTGATCCCTTGGAGTGTTGAATTAAAGAGGTTCGAATGTGTGTGTGTGTACTTGATGATAAATAGTTTATTAGTGAACAAAAATGAGAAATTATAGGCATTGGTGTCTATGTCTGAAAAATATATTTATAATATAAAAAGAAGAAAAATTTTAATAAATCGGAAAATTGCAAACAACACAACTATATTGCAGATAAGACAACATATAAAAGGAATTAATTCATTTGAAGGACCTTATTAAAAATGAATTTCTAGTTTTATATATCGACACATGATAATTTGATCATGTTTTAATGTCCTGAACACTATGACCTATCATATAATAAACTTTATTTCGACACTATAGATATTTCGACACTTCCGATAATTCGACCATTGTAAAATTCAAATTTACACAGTTGATTGTTGTTTAAATACAATTTTAGCGGTAAAAAGATATTACAGAGGCGACGGCGGCCACTGAAAATATACAAAATATAAGTATAAAGAAATGGGGAAAATTAGTAAATAAAGATAAGACCAAAATCAAAATAATTTATAATAAATAGTTTATTAGTGAACAAATAATACCAAAAGAGATCCTTTCAGGTGAGAAACTATAGGCATTGGTTAAATTTATATAAATGTATTTAAAATTTTAAAAATATAAGAAAATAAATGTGAAAAAAGAAGTTGTCAACTATATTGCATGAAAGATAACTAATAAAAGGAATTAATCTAAAGGAATAATTAAAAATAAATTTATATTCTTATTCATACATGGGTTCAACTTTATATGTATGCTATCCAAAGTTCGAACACGTGAAAAAGCCACATAGAGCTATCCATGCGTAAACACAGGCTTTTGTAGAATAACCCAAAGTTTTAGCCTTGAGCCTTATTTATAAACATAGCAAAAGTCAACTTTAGTGAAAACTGATGCCTGTTCAGAATGAAGGGAAGGCTGTTATGTGAAGGAGCAAATATATTTTTGGCACCAATACAGTGTGTCCAACATTGGTCCTGTCAGTATTTGTGCTTCAACTTTACTTGTATGTTATCCAAAGTTCGCATACGTGAAAAAGCCACATAGAGCTGTCCATGCATAAATACAGGCTTTTGTAGCAAGAGACCCACTCTAGCAAAGGTTTGGCCTTGGGTCTTATTTATAGTCATAGGAAAAGCCAAACTTAGTGGAAACTCTTGCCTCTTCAGAATGAAGGGAATGTTGATATCTGAAGAAGCCAAAGATATTTTGACACCAATACAGTGTGCCTAACATTGGTCAGTATTTGTACTTCAAGGACATGAGAGCACATTAACTATATCACCATACATTTGCCATTGTAAAGACCCTGCTTAGGATTAAAATTTCTCAGAAGCATAACAATAGCACCAACCTAGAGTTTAACTGGTGTGGAGGCATTCCTCTGGGAGTAAGGCTATTGAGAAATTCAGTAGGGAGTTATTTTGCTCCTCCATAATCTTACACTCCACACTGTTAACACTGATAAAACACTGACTCATGTTTGGTAAGCAATTTCAGGGAAGAAACTATAGACATTGGTTGTAAAGTTTAAATAAATATTATTAAAGTGAAAAAAAAATAAATCAGAAAATAAAATTTCAAACAACACAACTATATTGCAGATAAGACAACGTATAAAAGGAATTAATTCATCTAAAGGACCTTATTAAAAACTACCTTTCTAGTTTCATATAAACAATATAACCTCGATAATTCGACCGTTTTAAATTTGAACAATTGATTGTTGCTTAAATACAACTTCACTGCTAAAAATGTATTACAGAGACGACGGCTGCCATTTAAAATGTACAAAATTTATGTATAGAGCAAGGGAAAAATAAAGAGAAGTCTAAAATCAAATTAATTGATTATTAACAAAAAAAAAAGATAAGAAATTATTAACTAAAAAATATAAGAAAATAAATCAGAATATAAATTTAAAAACTATATTTCAGAGGAGACGATTTATAATAGAAATTCATTTAAATGACCTCTTTAAAAATTACATTTTATATATACGTGGGTTCAACTTAACCTGTATGATATCCAAAATTCGCACACTTGAAGAAGCCACATAAGTTGTCCATGTATAACACAGGCTCTTGTAGCAAAGGTTTGGCCTTGAGCCCTATTTATAGTCATAGAAAAAGCCAACCTTAGTGTAGAATAGTGTGAAATATATAAGTGATGTGAATATAAGAAAATGGAATGAAGAACAATAGACTGACGGTGTTTTGTAAACATATAATTAATCTTTACTAAAGTTAAATGTGTGTGATAAATAAATAATTACATAATAAATATATAAGTTGTAGTTTATAAAAGATAAACAACACAACATATTTGGCGACGAGGATGGGATAAAAAAAAATAATAATTAAATAAGCGTAAAAGAAGATGGCAAATAATTTGACGTCTCCATTACCGTTGAACCTTTTTTTTTTTTTAATGCTACAGATTTGTATTCCGAGTACAAACATTGGATGAATTCATATTTAATTTATGAATTAGCAAGCGGTGTTTCAACAAAGAAAGATGACGTTAAAAGGGCAACACTTTTGCATTGCCTTGGACCACAAGTCCAAAGAATTTTCTTTAATTTGCCAGAAGAAAAAGATACGTATGAAAAAGCAAAAGAAGCTTTAACTAAATATTTGACACCACAAAAAAATATTGTATCAGAACGATTTAAATTTAGGCAAAGAAAACAAAATGCAGATGAAAATATTGATTCATATGTCATTGCCCTAAGAGAATTAGTCAAATCCTGTGAATTTGGAAATTTAGAAGAAGACATGATCAGAGATCAGATAATAGAAAATTCTATAATAGGCAATTAAAAGAAAAGTTGTTGCAACAAGATAATTTGAATCTTCAAAGAACAATTGAGATATCAAGAATGTTTGAAACAGCCAAAGAAGAATTTAGAGTATTGACAAATGAAGATATGACCTCAATAAATAGAGTAAACTATAAAAATAATTTCCAAGCAGCTAATGAATCAACTGTTAAAGGACCAAAAGCTCATAATGTGTACCATCAAAAAGGAAGCACCTCCAAGGTAAGTGCACCCAAGTTGGAAGAATGCTATAGATGTGGCTTAACTACACATCCTCCATATAATTGTGGAGCTAGAAATATGAAATGCACATTTTGTAACAAGATGGGTCATCTTAATAGAGTTTGTAGAAATAAAAATAAATATAAAAATATTGAAGGAAAGAAAATAAATATTCAAAATATTTCAGAAAATAATGAAGACTCAGATGAATACACTTTCTTTTTAGGCTCTGATAACAAAGAAAGTATTTATATAGATGGAAAGGAAATAATAATGACTATTGATACAGGTAGTGATACAACATTCATAGGACTTGAAAATTTGAAAAATATTTTTCCTAAGTCTCAAATGCCAACATTAAATGGTACAGAAAGGAAATTTTATGCCTATGGACAAACTTCACCTCTTCCATGTTGTGGATATTTCTTTGCAGATGTTTCATGGGGTGAAAGGTCTATAAAGGAACAGATTTTTGTGATTGAAGGTAAAGCAGAACCTCTTTTAGGAAAGAAAGCAAGTTTCGAATTAGAAATTATAAAGCGTGGAACAAAAATAAGGAATATTCAACAGGAAGTTATTCCGAAGGATATATATAATTTGATACAAGATAAACAACACAACACTTAGTGAAACATAAAGCCTCTCTAGAATGAAGCGAAGGTTGTTATCCGAAGGTTTCAAATATATTTCAGACACTATACAGTGTGTGTGTGTTCAACTTTGGGCACTGTCAGTATATGTGCTTCAAGGACATGAGAGCACCTTCGCTGGTACACCATACGTCTTCCATTGCAAAGATCCTATAGGCCAGGGGTGGCGAACCTTTTCATATTAGAAGGCCAATTTTCATTTTACCATTTTTTGAGAAGGCCGCATCCATATATATATATATATATATATATTAATAGTAATTGTTTTTATATTTGGAAAATAGAGGAAAAGTAATCTATTAAGAACAACAGATTTTGAATTAATTTTGAGTCAGAACAGCAAGCTAATTCTGTATCAAATAGTATAGTTATGAAATATTTTAAGATTAATAAATTTTTTTTTTATTTAATTTGAATGTGTGAGGTTTGTTTTTATTTTTTTTTTTGTAATAAATAATTAGTTAGATTATATTTTTAACAAAGAGAAAAAAAAAATTATAATAATCATTTAACTGTATTACTATTTTTTTATCAGTCTCTTACAGTCCTTATACCCAAAATAATAAACACAATTTGATTTGAAGTTTAACACTAAGGGATAAGTATGTATCAATCTGATTAAGTCCAGGGAACCGAATCAATTTAACATCTGAACTGAAAAAACATGTTTTGAGTTAGGTTTGAAAGTGCAGAAGATGACAATGTATTAGTTCATTAGTTGATTTTTGTAGTATATCTAAGGTTCAGCTATTACCCTATCTCCGTTCCAACCTAAAATTGCTTTCTATTTGGTCAAAGAGGTATGGTTTGGCAGTAATGGAGTAAGGGCCGAAACTGCTGCTCAGGTCTTCATCTGAAGAGGCCCACCTGAGTACCATCCTCTTTCCATCTGGTCTAACCTTTATGGTTTTCAATTGGTCTAACCCTTAAGGTTTTCATCCTTCCTAAATTAATATATTATCTTATATCGTGTCCACCACTTTTACACTAGATTGTCTTTAAAATAAGCTTATATATATATATAAAAAAAAAAAAATTCCCCAAAAAAAAAAAAAATTACAAAAATCTAACTTCTCTCATCAAGAGAGAAAATAGAGCAAAAAATACTTTTCTCTCTCTCTAATTAGCTTTATTTTATATTTGGAAAATTATTATCATGGTTCTGTCTTTGCTCTTCTCTTTAAAAATTTCTCTTCGCTTATTCCTTTTTTCACCCAGCCTATGACGCGTAACTGCCGATGCTTTGCTGGTGTTACCTTTTTTTTTTTTTCTCTTTGTTAAAATTATAATCTAACTAATTATTTATTACAAAAAAATTAAAAACAAACCTCACACATTCAAATTAAATAAAAAAAAAATGTATTAATCTTAAAATTTTTCATAACTATACTATATATATATATATAATTAAAAAGGCATATATTGGATCAAAAATAATATATATATATATTATATATTGTTGGCGCGCTGTTGGAGCCTTTGATTTGCATGTAACATTTTGATTTACTTGTTTTGTCTACATCATTTCTTATGGATCCAATTTTAACTTTTAATATCTTATTTATTTTTAATAACTTTCATGTATAATCATTTTTACATAATTTTGTTTTCTATAATTATTTTACATACTTTTGTATCGTCAAATTTGCATACTTTTGTTTTTAGATTATTTAAGACAATAATCTTTAGTTAGAAAGTGCTTCGCCTCAAAACTTTTGGTTGGTGAATAAACGTCAAAAAGACTGCTCGAATGTTTCTTCCCAATACCTCAGGTCACCAGCGCAACACTGGTGGAGATGCTGTTTCCAACCCAAGAAGAAGCAGGCGGACACAAGGCCTACCACCAATTAGATCTTTTAGCGCCTCGCCAACAAGACGCATAAAAGTTGATCCTGAAGATGCCGCCTCTTGGAATAACAACGTTTTCTTCTGCCAGCCACCACCCCCAAGCCTAGAATTTTTCGGAGGGTATTCTGAAGAGGACCCAGCAGAATGGCTAGAAGAACTCGAGCTTTTAGCAAGACAGCAGCGATGGCCCGAGGACGTGATGCTGGCATATGCCAGAAGTTACCTGAAAGGTCCTGCAAAAAAATGGGCAAAGCTAAACACTCCCCAAATATTTTCAAATTGGACAACCTTTAAGAAAACACTGATGCGAGACTTTAGGATTGCAGATACGACAAAATTCAAATTAATCATGGATCTCCAGAATAGAGTACAAGGATATAATGAGTCTACTCTACGATATGCTGAAGATGTACTCAACCTGTGCAATAGAGTGAACTCTAAAATGTCCGCTGAGGATAAACTTTATTATATGAAAACTGAACTAAACAAATATATCTCACTCGTCGTATTAATGACACCTTGCAGTACAGTTAAAGAATTCTTGGAACTAGCAAGACGCATTGATCAACATCTGGTTGACTTCGAACAGAGAAGAAGCTGCAGACAAAGATCTAATCCTATCCAACCATTTCAGACAAGAAAATATAATTATAACAACTATAGAGGTCCAGCACGACCTTCAAACGAGAGACCCCAAATATCGAACGAGCGCCCAACTGACTATGGAAGGCAAAATACAATTCCGAGTAAATTCGAGGGAAAAAGAATAATTGAATCTAGAGCAGGAACAAGTGGCATTAATCTGCGAAATTCACCCCCACCTCAACAAAATCGCAACAACGAGCAAAGATCCACACGTCCTAATACCTATTATCGAAGGCAGTATCAGGTTGACAAAAGAATCTGTTGGAACTGCTCGGAACAAGGTCATATTTCGAGGTATTGCCCGTATAAGCCCCAACACCAAAACTACAATATCAGACCTATCCGAAGACAATATACGAGGTCTATAGACGAACCAAATATACCACAAGAGGATTACCTAAAGAATTGCAGAGGCATCGAGGATGGGGAGCGAGAGGATCCGGATTTCGACATTCATAGCGAGGAAGACTTCCCTACTCTAGGGGAAGCGTCAAAAAACTAATTAAGTCAAAAGGATTGCAACGCTCCGGTGATCGAATAAATTTAATTGTAAATCTTCAGGAAAACAAAACCATTCGCATTGTAATATGTGGAATGCCAATAGAAGGACTGATAGACACCGGAGCAATGGTCAGTTGCATTGATGAGGACCTTGTTAAGAAGCTCGAATTAAAGATCATACCCGATAAAAATCTAAAATTAAAATCAGCAGGCGATCAAAAACTCAATGCAATAGGGAAGTCAAGAGTTAAATTTAAAATCAATAAAAAAGAATATGAAATAGAAATGATTATCTTAAAAAAATGCAACCCTGTAATAATCCTTGGAGATGACTTTTTAAGTCAAAATAAAGCACTAATAAATTGTCAAAACAATACCTTGTGGGTGGAATCCCCAAATGTATTTGACCAAAATGAACCAAATTTAAGATATGCTCATATAGCTGAGGATAAAATCATTCCTGAATTTTGTTTATGCTTAGTAAAAGGATATAGTAAGACTAGCATTACAGGCAGAGAAATACTAATTGAGAATATTCCTTCTCTGACAACCAAATATAATCTTATAACAACCAGATCCCTATTGAGTAATACCAAGAAAAACTTGAACATATGGATTTTAAACGGTACGAACAAACCTGTAAAACTCTTCCGGAACACGAAGATAGGAATACTTTCGGAGGTAGACAGACTGTACCAGACGGAGAACCAAAGAGTAGCCTCTATTAGAACTGATTTTGATATAAATCCTGAATTATGTCCAGAAGAACGCAGCCAGGTTTTGACCCTCCTTGGTGGATATGGCGAGATGTTTACGGCACCGGATGAGTATAAGGGTAGAACACATCTCGTCAAACACCAAATTAGAACAGGACCGTGAAAAAACAGCCTTTATCACTCCTGATGGACATTATCAATTTAATGTTCTTCCTTTTGGATTGTGCAACGGGCCAGCAACTTTCGAGAGATTAATGGATACTGTTCTTAGAACCCATAAGTGGAAAATATGCCTGTGTTACCTCGACGACGTCATTATATTCTCAGAAGATCTACATTCCCACTTGAACAGATTGAAGACAATCTTAGAATGTTTGAAAACAGCAGGATTGACACTCAATGCTTCGAAATGCCGATTTGCATATACCAAGCTTCTTATTTTGGGACATGTCGTTTCAAATGAAGGAATCGCGCCAGACCCAGAAAAAATTATAAGTATAAGAAAATTTCCAACACCCAGAACTGTCAAAGATGTCCGAGCCTTTCTTGGACTTTGTTCATACTATAGAAGATTTATAAGAGAATTTTCAAAAGCTGCATTGCCTTTGCAGATTTTGACCCGTAAAAACCATTCGTTTGCATGGGGTAAAGAACAAGAGTTGTCATTTAATTCATTGAAAAACAAACTCATCTCTCCTGAAGTATTAATACATTACGATCCAAATAAGCCTATAGGCCTCCATACAGACGCAAGCGACCAAGGACTTGGAGCAGTGCTTGTTCATTTAGATGAAAACACTAAAGAGCGTCCAATTTCTTATGCAAGCAGGACATTACAGAGAGCAAGAAACCAACTACTCTACAACCGAGAAAGAATGCCTAGCTATCATATGGGCGATTAAAAAATTTAGACCATATCTTTACGGAAGAAAATTTACTATATATACCGATCACCATAGTCTGTGCTGGATGGCAAAAATGAAAGACCCTGCAGGGCGATTAGCGAGGTGGTCACTAGAGCTACAAGAATATGATTTTGCCATTAAATACAAGTCTGGAAAAACTCATTTAGATGCAGATGGATTGTCACGATGTCCTATCCCGGAAAGAATTATTTCTACAATTAATTATGAGGAACATGATTATGATTCTTATATAAAAAAGATCAATAATTTGGTAAATCAGAATCCAAACAGCTATGGAGAGAACTTCACCAAATTTAAAGAAAAATTATTCAAGAAAAATCCTTCTGTGACTGGCGATCCTTGGTTGTTGATAGTCCCGAAAAACAAACAGAAAGAGCTCTTAGAAAATATGCACGACCATCCAACATCAGGTCATATGGGCATTAAAAGAACTTACAATCGTTTAAAGAGTAAATATTTCTGGCCCTCAATGCTTAAAACTGTGGAAGAATATGTATCTAGTTGTCCTGAATGCCAGTTTCGCAAGACACCATCCCAATTGCCTCAAGGACTGTTGCAGCCGATTCCACCAGCTTCAAGGCCTTTTGAAAAAATGGGAATAGACTTGATGGGGAGATTCCCGAAATCTGGAAGAGGAAATAGTTGGATCCTGGTATGCACGGATTATTACTCCAGATATATCGAGACAGCGGCATTACCTCGCGGGACGGCGGAAGAAATTGCAGACTTTTTCTTGCAAAGAGTGGTATTACGACACGGCGCACCCAAAACAGTAATATCTGACCGGGGGAGTTGCTTCTTGAGCAAACTATTCAATGAAGTGCTTAAGATATGTAATACGCTCCATAAGAAAACGACGAGTTATCATCCCCAGACTAACGGCCAAACGGAGAGAATGAACCGTACGCTCGCTGATATGATGGCCATGTATATCGATGAGAGACATCAGAATTGGGACGAGATACTTCCATTCGTAACTTTCGCCTATAACTCGTCCATACAGGATACTACCGGCTATTCACCATACTTCCTAATCCACGGACGAGAGCCTTTGACCTTCTTAGATTCTACTTTTGATATGCCAGAACTATCTAAGCACAAAGACTATGACGAATATGTATCAAACCTTTTAGAAATAATAGAAGATGCAAAAGAAATATCCACCTCTAGAACAATAGCCAGACAGAATAAATCCAAACAGTTATATGATAGAGCCCACCGAGAATTTAAATATGCCATCAATGATCTGGTACTGATTTGGACACCAATAAGGAAAGTGGGAAGAGCGGACAAACTACAAAGAAGATACGTCGGTCCTTACCAAATACTGCGACAAACATCACCAGTGAACTACGAAGTCATCGAAATTGCAGAAGGAAAAAGGAAAAAGAAACAAATAGTACATGTGACAAGAATGAAAAAATACAGATCACCAGACTTGAGGACAAGTCTTTTTCAAGAGGGGGAGTAATGTTGGCGCGCTGTTGGAGCCTTTGATTTGCATGTAACATTTTGATTTACTTGTTTTGTCTACATCATTTCTTATGGATCCAATTTTAACTTTTAACATCTTATTTATTTTTAATAACTTTCATGTATAATCATTTTTACATAATTTTGTTTTCTATAATTATTTTACATACTTTTGTATCGTCAAATTTGCATACTTTTGTTTTTAGATTATTTAAGACAATAATCTTTAGTTAGAAAGTGCTTCGCCTCAAAACTTTTGGTTGGTGAATAAACGTCAAAAAGACTGCTCGAATGTTTCTTCCCAATACCTCAGGTCACCAGCGCAACAATATTATATAATATATGACATTCGTATTAGATATTTTCAATAAAATAATGAAAGTAATTGAAAACTGCGAAACAAAAATTATAATTTTGAATTTATGAAAAGGCCACAACTTGGGCAAGAAAAGGCCGCAGGTTCGCCACCCCTGCTATAGGCATTGGTGAAAAGTGTAAATAAATATTTTGGAAATGGAAAAATATATAAATAGGAGAATAAATTAGAAAATAAATTTACAAACTATATCTCAGAGGAGACAAATATATTTGAAAGGGAAAAAAATATAAAATTGCAAAAAACACAACTATATTCAGATATGACAACATATTAAAGGAATAAATTCATTTAAAAGACCTAATTAAAAACTACATTTTTAATTTTATATATACAATATATAACCCCATTAATTCAAAACACAATAATTCGACCATTTTTGATATCTCGGCCTATGGCCTATCATATGACAAACTGTAATTCGACACTTTCGATAATTCAAATATTTTGAAATTCAAATTTCAACTGTTGATTTATGTCTAAAAACCCTAAAATTAACAACATATTAGACTGCACAGTGCAAACATGTAGAAAATTGTATGTATATAATTGTATGCATATAATAATTGTATGTATATGATTGTATGCATATAATAATTGTATGTATATTATTGTATACATATAATAATTGTATGTATAGATCAATGAGTAAAATAAGTAAATAAAGAGAAGACCAAAAATAAAAATAATTGATAATAGTTTATTTGATAATAAAGATACAAAAAATATTTTCAGGTGAGAAATTATAGGCACTGGTAAAAGTTTAAATAAATATATTTGAAATGAAAAAAAAATTGCAAACAACACAACTATATTGTCGATATGACAACATATTATTGGAATAAATTCATTTAAAAGACCTCATTAAAAACTACATTTCTAATTTTATATTTATGTAGGTTAAACTTATACATACTCTATCCAAAGTTCGCACATGTCAAAAAGCCATGTGAAGCTGCCCATGCGTAAACAAAGGCATTTGTAGCAAAAGACTCACTCTAGAAAAGGTTTGGCCTTGGGCCTTATTTATAGTCATAGCAAAATCAACCTAAGTGGTAACTGAAACCTCTTCAAACTTACCTGTTTGGTAAGCAATTCAGTTCTTTATCATTAATCTCTAATGAGCTACCAATATTTTCCAAGGGAAATGCAGGGCTGAGCAGTTAGGGCAAACTATTTCCAGGCCCCCAATAATATATTCAGTGGGAACAGGAGAAATAGGATTAGAGGTGTTGTTCCTGCGGCGAGTCATATAAGCACGCCTTGCGGTTTGGGGAGTGAGTCTTCCACGGCCACTTCGAGGCATGACAGAAGACGCTGTAAAAAAAAAGGTAAAATAAGAACCAAGCAGAGGAAAACTATAAAACTGAATGCCAGGACAGGCATAAAAAGGAAATCCCAATCATGTGAGGAAACAATTGATTGAGAAAAAAAATATTCCAAAAAATACTGCAAAAAAAGAAAACCAGACACAAAAATGGAGCTAAATTCGAATGAAAAACTATAACGAATTAAGTAATCAACAATTGATTGTACAAATTATATCAACCTATTTATGAGAAAAAAAAATATGCCAAAGATATTAGGAAAGATACTGCAAAAAAGATAACCAGACACAAAAATTGAACTAAATTTAAATGAAAAACTATAACAAAGTACTTACAAATTATAATTATAATATAATAAATGTAACAATTGAATCAGAAATACGAAATATATATTAGAAATTATGAAAAAGTAATAATAAAAATGAACGTGTTTTAAAAATAAACAATTCGATGATGGAAAAATAACAAATAAGATAAGATAAACAACATTCGGAGGCAAAAAATCTACGATTGCAAAATCAAACAAATTAAAAAAAAATAAATCTATTAATATTAGGAAAATAAAAATAAAACAGTCACGTGAAGCAAAAAATAACGAAAATTTGGTATATAGATGGCTATTTATAGTTAAGTATCTTTGGAAGAGATAGCTTCAAACTTTACAACTGTGAACTCTGTTAGCCTATTATCTATATAGGTATATATTATAGGGGTATACATAAATACATGGTGTTATGACGATGCCCGAAAGAACATTCGGCATGGACCTGGTGACAAGCTGACACAGACATTCTGTTCGAGAACATTTGTTTGCCAAGAACGTCCAAGGTGGTAAAGAAAAGCGGTAAAGAAGGAGGTTCTACTGACGCCAGTCAGAGTGCAACCGCGCATTGAAATAAGAAGCCTTCGGCAGAACAGAATGGCTGGGAGACTAAAACAGACAGAAAAAGTGACCGCGAGTTCAAGAAGAAAAACGTCTGTCTGGTGACTGCAGTTTGACAGCGAAGAGTCCCTCGGCAAGTAAACGCGGGAGTGTCCCGTAGGCAATAATCCTAGTGGATTCCAACTGTTGTCCTGATTGCGGAATTGATTCTGAAACTGGCGTGGATGTGCTGGCGACTGGAATGTTTGGAATGGATTACCACGTGGAAAGTGATTACCATAACGAATAATGGGTCTACATCTTAAAAGACGGTTTCATCCAGGTCGGACGTGTACTTCGCTTCGCAAGAGTGACACCCAGGGCTCTAAGGATTATTTTGACGGCGGAGGTTTGGAGGCAAGTCTTACTTATTGTATCCCTTCCAGTTCGTACCACTCTAATGAAACCTTTACTAGCTGCTTCCCTTCACGAACTCACATGTTGCCGACTTTTTTACCATCCTGATCAAACAAGTCGCACGAACGGCGTTGAGGTACCAACGCAGCAATGGTTATACATATATATGGGTTTTCAAACGTTTAGCAAGTGCATTTGAGAGCAGTAGTCTTTGATTTCCAGATTTAAGCCTAATCATTAATGGACTCTGATCTATTATATAATACCATAAGTGACGCATTTTGTTCATTGAGTTAATTTTCAAAAACTTTAGAGCCATCCCTTCTTCAACTGACGGAAAAAAAGGAATAAAGATGGTAATGAAGAGAAATGATAGGAATTTTGATAAATAAAATTCTCAAGAAATATAGGGAGAAAAATAAATATTAATATAATTGAATATATGCCTACTCCGACTATCTTTTCCTGTCTGACCTCGTGCATTCCTTCCGGGCCATACGTCGCTCTCTCCACCTTCACCAGCTGCGGCGGCAACGCCATCTTCGAGGGCTATCTCAAGCGCTTCCTTCGGGAACGCTTGAGCAGTCGCTTCGCCCAGGCTCCAAGCTAGGCAAAAGCCATCGCCGACTTCTTCGCCGAAGTGACACCCTTGAAGTTCGACGAGTGAGACTAACTCTTTCTCGCCGACATCTTCCGCGACTAGATAGCGGCAGCCATCCACCAACTGCCAAACGGCCGTTTCTCGGAATGGGACGGTTTATACTGCGAATATTTAAAGGCCTTTGAGTATTTTTTCGCCGAAACGTTGTTTAGAAGCGCTTTTAGACTCCGCGGGGCCTTGTCTCCATCTTCAAGGCGAAGCAAGGACATCCTGCACGGTTGTCCGGGTTTATTGGCAATCCGGCTAATCAACTTGCCAACGAATGACAACAAGGCCCTTCAGAAGCGTGCACATGAGTCATTTGCGTCGTCATGTGCTAGACCTGGTGCTCAAATTCAGACCTACGCCGTTCCAAGACGGTCATCATTCTGTAACTTTAGTGTCCAACAAAGCTACCGAGGCAGCGACATGCATACCGCTGGCTGTCATCTCTCTAGATCTGAAGTCGGCGTTCGACAGTCACAGAATGAGCTACCTGTTCACTCTGTTTGAGAATCTGACTTTTCTCCAGTAGGTTGCTGTTTTTACAGAGAAGTAGACGTCGCCATCCAAATCGGAGATGTTCAGACCAGAGCCTTTCTGCTTCTCAAAGAGGTGAGGAAGGGCTGCCGTTTCAGCGCCCCTCTCTTCAGCATTAGACTTGTTCCTTTGCAATGTCGCTTCAAAAAATTCTTGAGCCACGGTTATGTGGTCGCCTATGATGATGAAATCTTACACTTCATTAGGACGTTTTGAGATTGTGCCCGCGATCTTCGAAGAGTTTCTCATGGCCTTCAGCGTAGTTGTCAACTTCGACAAGAGCTGCGGACTCTGGTGCGGTTCCTGGAAGCACAGAGAGGATTTTCAATCGGAATCTTTCGGATGTCCAAGTTGCTGTTTCGGGTGGGCCCGAACACTGCGTCGAAACACCATCGCCTCCCAGGCCTTCCACCTGATGGAACTAGGCATCGCCAGATGGTCTCCCTTTATCCACGGCTTGTCGCTTAAGAATCGTGCCCACTAGGCAAAAACAGCCTTGTTCTGAGAACCATCGTGTATCCCCTCCACGGCTACGTTCAATCTGAATCTACAATCGGTGGTTTCAGGATAGCGCGCTTTGTGTGGGGAAATAACCAAGTATTTTGGCTTCCCAGGGCGTCCTGTTTCCAGGCCTCCCTGGCGGGCACTGGCAACGTCTACTCTTAGCTGGTCCGCACCTTGGCGTGGCTGATTCCGCCGACTCCTGAAGTTTTGCTCTAACCGAAGAAGAGGAGACTGCTGAGCCTCTGGAAAGCCGCTTTCTGGAAAGCATTCTTGGTTGGATCACCGGGTTCTGCCTCCCGCTAGCATGAAGTCCCTGCGTCTTCGAGGCGACAACAGGTGCCATCGGCTACCAGACTTGCTGGCAACAGGGAAATGTCCGTGATTTCTCCGATGGCGCCCCTGATTTAGCGTGCTCAACACGGGACACTCTAAGCACATGGAGAATCCTTCTCACAGCGTATCCTGCAGAAAAACGTTAGTTCTAGCTCTAAGGTGGAGCATGTATCGGAGACCATCGTCCTGCGGCGATTGGCGACGCGGATTAACCGTCATCCTAGCTAGAGGGCGCTCCGGGTACTGGACTCGGCCAGGCTGCGCCGAGCATTCTTTTAAAGAGATGGCTGCGCGTTGAACTCCAACCGTGGATGTGCCTCATTCCATCCCTTGGGACGACCTGCGTCGCAATTGCTTCTCGCGGCACGGCGCAAACATCGCCCTACGGCTGGCCCTTCAGGCCCTACCCAATCCTGACCATCCTGCCTCGATGCGTGCCACTGTGGCCCCAGCGACTAGTTCATCCCTCTATGATATGACTCGCGCCGTGGTAAATTGTAGTTTCGAGTAGGTAAAGGGTAGGATCAGGCGGAAATGATAATCTACCTTAATCGTATTTGATAGGACAAACCTACTATTTCGAGTCATGTATCCTCTCTGCGCGATTCGTAAAGAGACCTGATGTATGGTGGCAATCTGTTCACCGTGTGAAGACGTTGAAGGCAGAAATATTTCATGCGCTTAAGACCCGTTGTACAAGAACATCAGACCCCAAGATGCAGGTGAGCCGGATCCTCTGGCAGTATGTGCTGGTGAGACTGGACTACAGAAAGAGAGCTTCGGTTATTTTCATAATCTTGACATTCTGTTTCTGAACAAAGGCGATGTCCATTGCGCACAATAAGATACGCCTGACGAAAGCTTTCACGCACACATATTTTGTTCTGATGTCAGCGAAACCTTTATAGAAATTATATTTGGAGCTGTTAATTCTTCCCTTTATAATCTTGTTATTTAATATGTTCATGTTTATAATTTTCACAATGGACAACATACCTAGAAGATACCTTAGGTCAGAGATTTGTTCTATTGGAAGAGGGGGACTGGAAGGCGCTCGAGCAACTGTCGTGACATCATGTTTGCTCGATGGTAGATTTTGGCCGCAGTCTCTTCTGGTGTGGCACAGCTCTGTCCCGGGTGTTATTCGCCTGGCGTGATGGTCTCCCCTGAGGTGGGAATTCTCCATTTAAAAGGGGCGAAATCTTTTCCTCCTGACGCGTTATTTTCAAAGCTATATTCTTCCATTATTTCACCCCAGTTACGGCGTATCTTTCCAGTATTTGAATTTTCGGCGTGGAAATTATTACTGTTGTGTGAGTGCTATTATAATTTGTCTACTTTAAAAATAGTACAAAAGTGAAATAATACTCTTTCTCTTCTCTATTTATTATATATCTCAAATTGTCCGTAATCTACTTTATAAATTATATCTTATTTTAAGAGCATGTATTTATTCAAACTTAACTATTCTTGGAAGTTCGAATATAGAGAGAGAGAGATCAAAGGAACGTCTATAATTAAGTGACGTACTGGTGAGTGATATACTTTCCACCCAAGTTTGATAATACTCTCTTTGTTTAAATAAATGTGTTTTATTCAATGATTCTTATCTTATTTATAATGTTGTTATGGGACCTAATCGAATGTTGACGTAAAGCTAACCTCCAATGACGATCCACAATATTCCATTTCAAATATAGACATTCATATGCCTTCCTGAAACCAGTATGTGACTTCTTAACCATGATAATATATTATTTTTCATTTGATATTTTTTTCTCTTTCAAATTTATATTCACTGGAAATATATCCCTTTATGATTGCTCATGTAAATCAGTACAAGATAATAAATCATTATCATTGAAAAATAATTCTTATAATATCGGCCAATATATCACTTTTCTTCAATATATATTCTCATGCCCAAATTAAAAGTAATATAATATATCTTTATATATATTTTTTGCAAATATGAAAACTCGCATGCGCGCAAAATAATTTCATAAATTAAAAATAAAATAAAAAATTCGGCATGTATATGTAGTTGCTTCCTTTGTTCAGGAATATCCCGCATATAGAAATAAGAGGTTTGTTGTAGTTGTATATATATTGCTTCACCTATCTACTTAATATATTCTTTGAAAGAAACAGACAAAACTTGAGATAAAAAGATATATACATAAAATATATAACACTCTATAACAAAAAAAAAAACAAAGAACCAAGAAGTATTTGTGCTGAGAAAAATGTGTGTATCTGAAGAACATGTAAAGGGAAAAAGGATTAAAATTTCAGAACAATTATTTTTCTTATTCTAGAGTTTAATATTCTCTCTCACAAATTGAGAAAGTCAATATGTGATTACAACTCCACGGGCCTAAATGTAGTGTGACACCTGGCGTGTCATGTACTGATGACGATTCCGGATGATGTGCTGCGGGATTTCTTGCTAAATTGTCTCCAACTGTCGGGCTAAATAGTCAACATTCTGGGATGGTTACAATAGACTTCGCATAACGTCCCAGATGTGCTCTATGGGTGGTTAGAGATCAGGGGATCTTGCACGGAAAGATTTAGTCAAACTATTATCTTGTTGAAAATTAAACCCAGTGTGATGTGAATGGAACGGCAACACACACAAAACAGGCCATAGAATAGGTAACGGTATTGCATACCATTGTGTTGTCAGAGTGCCAGGAATGGCTACCAAAAGGGTCCTGCTTTCAAATTAAATGGCACCTAGACCATGAAGCCCTGTTGTGGATCTGTGTGGTGTTCGAATGTAAGGCTAGGATCCACACGCTACCCAGGACGCATCCAGACACGTTTTCGATGGTCGTCTGGGCACAGTAAGGAACGGGACTCGTCATTAAAGGTTACTATAATTTTCAGTCAGCACACTTCCAAGTTCCACTCCCATTCTGTTGTGCCCCTTTGCCGCCCGCTGCCGTACTGACTTTACATACTTCCGTTCTTGACCCACTCTTGCCAACATCATCTAATAGCTGCATCACTTCTATACAGATGTAGTGAGTTAAGTCGACTAACCAGCCTCTTTCAATCAAATGGCACGACCTCTTTCAAACTCTGACTTTTATTAGTAATGAGCGCGAATCTTTCGGCGAGGCATTGCTACATAGAAATAGATTTACTTAAATAATAATAAACGGGAATTTTGGAAATCAGCTCGAGCCGCTTCGAATGTTGAGTCTAGAATACTCGTGCTAGATGCGCAGTTCATATGCGCATGAGCTCTTGCTTTCCATAAATTAGCAACCATTAGGTCGATGTTTTTTGTTATAGGGGGTATTTATATGTGTAATTTGATCAAAATTTATATGCCTTCTACAAATTAGTAAAGAGGCAATTTAAAAGGATTATTGGTTAAAATATGCAGTATCAAAAGTACTTGGTATCAGGCGTTAATGGGTAACTCAAAAGACGAAGCAGGTTGGATGTAACCTCAGAGAAAAGCCAGCGCAGAAGACGCGGACTAGGTTCAGTGGCGGTCCTAAAACTTAGAAATTTCCTGGAAGGAAATGATTAATCTTGACGATATTCGACTCCTCGGAACTTCGCCATGTCTTTTTGCAACGGACTCTCAATAAACCCTGCAATAATAAAAGTTATAGAAAGAGGGGGCTTGGCTCATCAGTGGTTAACCCTCTCAGTAGATTCGCCAAATTAATTTCCAGATCGCTCTACTATTGTATTGGATCGGTTTTCTTTTATATCCTGCATTTACTATGGAAGAAAACAATAAAAGGGATTTCTCGCGGTCCTTTATATCCCAGTAGCAGAATGCTAAAACAATAAGTCCATAGATGCTTAAACCCCTCGACCGTGATTGGCTGTTTAGGTTCACGTTACAGTAGACGACTAATTAATAACCTGGCTCCCATACATATCAACTTATATAAAAGTTTGAAACTATTATAGACACGTATGAATAATTTTGAAATTAAACAATTTCTACTGCCTTTACTGCAATGGAAAAATTATATTTTCAAATTTTCATAACAGATGGCGCGCTAATGCAATATTATATATATATATATATATATATATATATATATATATATATATATATATATATATATATATATATATAAGTAACAAAATAAATCATTATAAGACACGACTGTTTCTTTCACAAATAAATCAAACATCTACTGTCCTTATTGTGTGACAGGCGTACAGACTTTGGTTTAGGTAGCCTACTATCCAATGGTGTCCTTACTGCAATGAAAAAAATGTTGGGAGGGCTTAGCTCGTTAGTGGTAAACCCTCCCAGCAGTTTCGCCAAATTGATTTACCAGACCGCTTTTAGGACTCTGATATTGCATTGGATCATTCTGCTTATATACGCTACACTGAAAGGTAGAATCTTAGAAATGGCATTTAAGCAAACTATGGACATAAGCTTTTGGGATAGTACTTTCCGTAGAAAAGACAGCAGAAGTTTGATTTATTTGTGAAAGAAAAACTCGCGTCTTATAATATTTTCTTCATTTATACACATTTAAATATATAGATGGCGCGTTATTGATTTATATTGTATATAAGCATTAAGAGAGAGACATATTATAGTAAATATATATCCCCCAATGACAATGTTTACATGCTGTATACATTTTGGGGATAAATATTTTCAGTTTAGTTTCTTATAGAGGATCGAAGAAAGCAGACTAAATCTAAGTATAAAAGAAGATTCCTTCTATCCTTCAAATGGAAGATTTCCTTTTAATGCTCTTGGGGATTGCCGTTTCTCCAAGAATGTATTTCAAATGTTACCTATTCTTTGATTGAATCTATTCCATCAACACTTTCCTAAAAAATAATTTTCAATGTATTAAATGATATATAGTTTGACTTTTGAGAGTTAGTTACACATATAGATAACTAATATCAATATAGATGAAATTTTTCCCGAAGGATAATGATCGATAAAATAAAAGACACCCCTGCCGTCAATATAGACGGCAAAACTAGACACCATCTATTGACCGCCCCGAAAACTAGCGGCCGTGGGTTGGTGACAAAGCCACAACACCAGCTTTTGAAAAGTGAGACGTGCCCAGCTGGAGACCATTGAAAAAAAAGCAAACCCTGGACTGACGAGAACCATTAGCCCGAAACCACGGTCTCCGTGTGGATACGTCTCAGTTTGCCAAAGCTAGTGCTGCGGCTTTGTCACCGACTCGAGGCCGCTAGTGGCGCCTAGATTTGAAGAATTTTTTTGACGAGAGAAGTGTCCTTTATTTTAATATCCATATAGTATTTACAATCAAGTGACCCACCTTTTTACTGAATAGAGATAAAGAGTTGATATATAAATTAATATAAATATAATTATATATAGTCGTAAAAATTGTACATACAATATTGTAAATAGAAACTCCAAGCATTTGTGTAACTTCAGAATGGTGTCAATAAAATTTCAACCGGAAAAAAGGTCGAGACCCGGGAAAGGTCGTAAACAAGTCGCCAACATTGTCCAAGCAACTGAGGGAGGTTAAAATATATATAATCCGCGTCAATTCTTGGTTTGATGTAAAAGAACAACAAAGTACACACTTTCAGACGTCACATTAGCATAAAAGCTTCTTTTATCTGTGTCCATGGGATATATTATACGGAAATAATGAGTAAGCAGAATAATTGAGTCAGGTGTGTTTCCAGACTGTGCGTACTCCCATCCGTCCCATTACTGAAAGTTGGATGAGTAGGAAATGACGGTATTAGCTCCGCACCTTACGCCAGTAGAGTCGACAGGATAGTCCTGCAGAAGACAATCCTGCAAAATAAGGAAACCGAGAAAAAAAGCCACAACCAGATGAGATGTACCTTTACTTCACCCTGACATCAAACCTCCAAGCGAAATCCTCGATCAACTCTAGCGAAGCTACAAGCTTCCTTATACAAGACCTACATCGAACCTTTACACACAATCAGGAAGATATTCCAAGATTAAGTGACCTGACTAACGTTCATGGACTGTAAATTTTCTTTTTTCTACTCAGTCTCAGAGAGAGCCTTTAAAGGTGTAAACTTTAAACTTTTGTTTTATTTCCAATTCAATTTTTAAATCGATTTTTATACTCTTAAATTACCATAACTCAATTTTAAAACCAATTTATCTATCTTAATTTTTTCATCGTTTTTAAATTCACCAAAAATGTAAAATTTTAACCAGGCTGTCCATTTTATCAATTTGCTAATCTTATATGCCTTTTATAAATTGTTTTATATATATATTTTTTTATTGTATATATCTACAACTTTACAAAATATAAAAAAAATATTTACTCGCATCATAAAATGCTAAAAATGAAGAGAAAAAGTTTTCTTTATTAAAATATATACGTTACAAGCTTTCGGGCACCAAGCCCTTCTACAGGTACAACGTATTGTGAGAAACTAAAGCTATATATTGTATAATCCTTGTGCTAATGTATAATTTTCTTTTACATCATAAACCTTAGATTAATAATACATTAGATCAGTAAAAACATGAGGGCAACCATCTCGTTCTTTTACCTGCTTTATTTTTCATCTAACAAATGTAAACAACAAAAAAGGTGATGATGATAAATTCAATGAATATTTACAGAATCATAGAAAAATTATATTAAACCTTTAACTATAATCATATATATTCTAACTAAATTAAACATTCTCCCGCCATCAACTTGATGGGGGACCATCAAAAAACATTATATGGGTAACAAACATAATTTTACAATAGGTCTTCTGTAAGTCCCATTAGCAGTCTTGACTTCTACCACTCTGATTCTAGCGTCATCTCCTGGAAACACCTTTGACATTCTTCCAATCTTCCATGCTAGTGGAGGCTGTTGTTCATTCTTTATCAACACCAGGGATCCTTCCTTAATGTTGGGTTGGGGCTTACACCATTTGGATTTTTGTTGAAGTTGTGACACATATTCTTGGGACCATCTTGTCCAAAAATGATTCATTGATTTTTGAATTAATTGCCATCTATTTGGCAAACTCATTGCTATGATGTCATCTTCATCGGGAAGCGCTGTTAAAGAACCACCTATTAAGAAGTGACCAGGAGTCAATGCCTGTAGATCTTCAGGGTCCTCAGAAAGAGGAAAAAGAGGTCGCGAATTCAGGCAAGCTTCAATTTGTGCTAACAATGTTGTTAGTTCTTCAAAATTTAGCAAGGCACTGCCCATTGTTCTTCTAAGATGATATTTCATGGACTTAACTCCGGCTTTCCAAAGTCCACCAAAATGTGGAGCTGATGGTGGTATAAATTTCCACTGAATTCCCTCTGAATTCGTAAGAACCTTACTGGCATTGTGACATAGTTTCCCAATAATCTTATGCGCACCAACAAAATTAGTGGCGTTGTCACTATGAATTGTTGCTGGTTTACCTCCTCGAGCAATGAACCTTCTTATTGTGGATATGAGAGCATCTGTGGTCAGACTACTGATTAACTCTAGATGAATGGCCCGAGTGCTGAAACATATGAACAAGGCAACGTAAGCATTCATGGTTGAAGTTGTACGTCCCATGTTCCGTTTAATCAGAAAAGGTCCTGCAAAATCTATTCCAGTTACCAAAAACGGCCTTGATCTGTTGATCCTTGCAAAAGGTAGATTTCCCATTAATTGAAAAGGAGCTTCTTTACGAAATCTAGCACATTTCATGCATGTTCTTAAAATTTTCCGTACAACATTTCTTCCAGAAGGTATCCAGAATATATTTCTTATTGCTGCAAGCGTAGCTTGAGTTGATGAGTGAAGATTATGGACATGAACATTGTTTACAATAAGAGTGGTAAGATGATGTGATCTTGGAAGTAAAATTTGATTAATTCGATCACCATAAACATTTATATTTTTTAATCGTCCGCCAACTCTAATGATTCCTCTTGAATCCAAAAAGGGACATAGATTGTATATTCTACTCTTATTCGGGATTGGCTTGTTGCTTAACAGGCAATGCTTTTCTTTGGAAAATTCAATAGATTGAACACACTTAACAACTGTCAACAGGGCATCATTCAACTCTCTTAATGTTAAGGGCTCCCTGTTCCTTGAATGTGAAGGCATTCGACTGTTGTTGACAAATCTTAAGCACCAAGCTATGATACATTTCAGTTTGGTTAATGATGAGCAGTTTGTCACAATGGATGGAATTTCACACTCAATTGTAGCAAAATGCGTCTTAATTTTTTCTTCTTCCTTAAATTCTTCCTTGGAGCTATTAATGAATTTCTTAATTTCAAGGGCAGGTTCAATTAGCCATGGTGGCCCATTACACCATAGTGGATGTTCTACTAAGTCGGATGGAAATATTCCACGTGATGCACAATCTGCTGGATTCTGCCTTCCATCAACATGGCACCAAACCCCGGAGACAAGCCGGTGTATCTCAGCAACTCGATTTGCCACAAATGTCTTCCATCGGCACGGCTCGGAATTGATCCAGCATAAGGCTATAGTAGAATCAGACCATAAATAAATTTCATTGATTGTAAGAGGAAGGTTTTCATATACAGTTTTCACTAATCTTGCCAAGAGTAGAGCAGAACATAATTCTAACTTTGGAAGTGAAACTACCTTCATGGGTGCGACTCTTGTTTTTGCCACTAAGAGAAATGTCTTAGCGCTTGTGTTTGAGAGGATCACCTTTAGATACAGAGATGCAGCATATGCCTTCTGTGATGCATCACAAAACCCATGCAATTCTACCTTCATAAATTTACCAGGTACCACGCATCTTGGGATCTGAATGTGCTCTAACGATGAAAGATCCTGGTTTATCAAAGTCAGCCTTCTTCTTAGTTCCTCTGGAATTGGGTCATCCCATTCCAAACCAGTCTTCCAAAGTTCTTGCAAAATCAGTTTAATAGTGGTCGTAAATGGTGAGATCCAACCCAGTGGATCAAATATTTTAGCAACCTGTGATAGTATTCCCCGTTTTGTCATAGAGTTCAGTGGCAGAGCTATTCCCTTAAATGTGAAACCATCAGTTCTTGGTTGCCATTGAAGGCCTAAAACGTTGACAAATTCCTTGGAATCCTCAAACCCAATATTTGTATTGGTGGATCTTAAATGATTTGGTAAAAGTGACAGAACATCAGGAACATTGGAGGTCCACTTACGAAGTTCGAAGCCTCCTGCACTTAGTAAACCATAGAGTTCTTTAACCAAATTCTTGCCTTCATCTACTGAAAAAGTTCCAGTTACTAGATCATCAACATAAAAATCTGTCAATGCTATTTTGCTAGCCCTTGGAAACTTACTCTGCTCATCCAAAGCCAACTGTTTGATGATACGAGTGGCCAAATATGGTGCACAACTAGTCCCGTAAGTGACAGTTTCTAGCCGATAGTCCCTTATTTTATCATTAGGATCATTCCGCCATACAATTCTTTGGAATTCTGAGTCGTCTTGTGAAATTCTAATTTGCCTATACATCTTGGCGATATCAGCATTTATAGCAACAGGATGAATTCTGAATCTCAGAATGATGTGAAACAAATCCTGTTGAATTTTGGGCCCTGGTATTAAAGCATCATTCAAGGACAAACCTGAATCAGTCTTTGCTGATGCGTCAAATACTACTCGTAATTTGGTGGTGCAACTTTTTTCCTTTATTACAGGATGATGAGGCAGATAGTACCTTCCCTTAATGATATCTTCCTTTGGTACTAAGCTCATATGTCCCAATTCAAGATATTCCTTAATGAAGCTTCTATATTGGTCATAAACTTCAGGTCGTGGAATCAAAGATCTTTCCAAAGAACAAAGTCTTTTGATCGCATTGGATCTTGAATCTCCTAATTGGCAGTTATTCCGAAATGGCAGTTGTACAACATATCTGCCTGTGGAATCCCTTCCATGTGTTTCCACAAAATGGATTTCAGCTTCACTTTCATCCTTAGATATAGAAGTCACATCAGGAATGGACTCCAATTTCCAAAATTTTTCGACTGAAATCTTGGGTTTCCAGGCATGCATGATGCGACCGAATGATATTTCTAACACTTCTCCTACTACCCTTAGAGAAAACTCTTCCAGAAAGGAGCCATCCTAATTTAGAAGAAGTAGCCGTTAGTTGTTCTTCATCGCCGATAACGGACTCGCCAGTGAACAGGGTCATAGCCAACTCAGCACCAATTAATATGTCGATGGGAGCAGAAATATTATAATCTGGATCAGCCAGAGGCATGGTTTTGAGATGCGCCAAGTTTGACTTTGGACATGTAAGAGTTGGCAAATTATTTGTCAACTTATCTAACACCAAGGCGTTCACCTTGAAAAGTTCATCGGATTTGAAATGTGGCGTAAATTCAAACTCCACAAGTCCATAAGAGTGACTCGCAAAATGTCCCGAAATTCCCGATATCTGCGAGTGTACGGTAACATAATGAAGTCCTAGTCTTTTTCTACATTGTGCTGATATAAAGTTCGCCTGAGACCCTGAGTCTATCAAGGCTCTACATGTCTGAGGCACACCATTGTTATCCTTGATTTTAATCCTAGCGGTTGTAAGCATAACATCTGAAAAATATTTCTCATTACTTAAAAGACAAGTTGTATTTTTGATGTCTTTTCCACACTCAAATTTCCCTTCATCAACTTCTTGAACCTTGGTTTCTTGGTGAATCAAAGTGTGGTGTCTTTTCTTGCAAATTTGACAAATGTTTTTGCAATAACAATTCTTTGCTAAGTGGTTTGCCTTTAAACATCTGAAACACAATTTAGCCGAACTAACAAAATTCACTCTCTCTGACTCAGGTAATTTAGAAAATAAATTACAGCTTGAAAGAGATGAGCACCTTCACATTTAAGACATTTCATCACATATGAATTATAAGCATTCACCTTTTGTAAATCCTTTTTCATTGAATATTTCTCCACATTCGAATCTTTATTTGGCAAATTCTGCAAGCTTTTTGCGTGAATTTCTAAAAATTCCATTAAATCCTTAATTGAAGGCACAACTCTTGGGTTGCTCTGCAATTCCCAATGTTCTCTTGTGATTTTATCAAGCTTATCTTGTATGATCTTGACGAAAAATACCTCAGATAAACTATCGATTTGGTAACCTAATACCTTCACTGTTCTTACTATTTCGTTGCAGCTATCTAGAAGTTTAAACATTGACTTATGATTGTCATCGGCTAATTTTGGTAATCTTAATGCATTATCTATTTGGGTGAAAATTAGATCCTTTGGGTTATCATATCTTGTTAATAAAGTTTGCCAAACCTCAACATAATTATCGGCTGTAATTGGAAATGCGTTGACCAGTCTTAGGGCTTCGCCTCTCAGTTGGCCTTTCAAATATTGTAACTTTTCAATATTAGGTATTTGTGAGTTAGAACCAATTGCAGAAAAAAATAGATCCTTAAATGAAAGCCATGATTCTAATCTACCATCGAAATTTGGCAATTCAAGTTTAGGCATTTTAACATGTAAATTAACCTTTTCTCAGATGTTTCTTGCCCATTATGCCTTAAATCCAATTCGCACTTTAATCTTATACACTTATCTATGCAATTTTCCACTTCGTCATTCAAATCCTCATCCTCAAGTTGCTGCAAGAAAATATCACTCATTTTCATCAAATCATTATTTGCATAATCTAGTTTGCATTTCGTTGCATTAACATCTACCATAGACACAATTGAATCGATATTTTCTTCTATGCCCTTTATAGTTTTTTTTATCCTTTTTAATTTTTTAATTAAAGTTTCTACTTCCATAATTGCTATTCTTTTATCTATATATTTTCCCAAATATCTTTAGTTGCAATATATGGCTACAAAAACTTATGAGTTGCCTTTTTTTAATTAAATTTTTACTTACGTTGAATCCGGCTCGAGGGACCAATGTATATATAATTCTTATGCCAATGTATAATTTTCTTTTATACTTCAAAACCTTATATTATTAAGAATAGACCGAGAAAAGAAAAGACCGAGAAGTCCTCACTTCTTTTTTTCTAGATTTGATTCATTTTGTCTCCTCTCTTATTGTAAAGACGTTGCTGTATCACCTCATAAGCATAAATAAATTAATACATTAGATCAGTAAAAACATAAGGGCAACCATCTCGTTCTTTTACCTGCTTTATTTTTCATCTAAAAAATGTAAACAACAAAAAAGGTGATGATGATAAATTCAATGAATATTTACAGAATCATAGAAAAATTATATTAAACCTTTAACTATAATCATATATATTCTAACTAAATTAAACAATATAGAATCGATATGTGAAAAATCTGCATATTTTAACTATGTATGAGGCAAAGATATCAAAATAAGATATGGAAAGAAGGCTTTTTAGAAATATTTAACAAAATATATTTTTTATTACTCGCATCATATTGTAAATTCAAATTTCTTGTGTATTTCTAAAAAATTCTATCAATATCAAAATGTTTATTATATATTTAAATTCTAATTATTTTTAAAATTATTTCATGTCCAACTTTATATGTGTTATGGTGTTGTGTTGTGTGTAAACACCCCAAACTTGATTTATTTTTGTTGCTATCATGACATTTCCTCATAGCATTGATATTTTCGATACCATACGATCATTCTTTTAAAAAGAAAAAAAATCATTTTAAAAATTAAAGTTAAAATAGGCGAAACTTTTTTTTTTGAATTTTAGAAATCGCAGGAAAATATTTCAAAGTATTGTATTGACAAACATACACTCCGAGAAACATATGTCTCAACATGTTATAAAATGAATGGACACCACCGTCCTTTTCCCTCCAGGAGCTAAAGTGGTTTCTCCGTCCGCCAAACTTCTACTCCTAGCTCCATTTATTTCTGGAATATATCAATCTCTCTCGTCCCTAGCATGCCTACTTTTATTTTTATAATAATTCAATAATTAATTAAAATATGATTATTTAAAAATAATTTCTCAATTAATCGTCAGCAAAATTTTGTAACAAACTCTCTAATACACTCTTCTATATATATATATAAGACTTGATAAGGCACAATTTGGATTATAGATTATAAACACAAGGTAATAAGACCAAATCCAAATAAATAAATAGTGTGTGACGTTTCGGTAACAGCGTTGTTACCATCTTTCAGTACTTTTGTATGAAGATGGTAACAACGCTGTTACCGAAACGTCACACACTAATTATTTATTTGGATTTGGTCTTATCACCTTGTGTATATATAAGACTTCTACCCACATTTTTAAAGCCAAGTCAATATTTTTAGCGCGCGACTTAAAATAAATCCAATTTCGAGCCACACGAGTTCCACATACATACATATTAATCATCTCTAAACGCGTCTCATCCCCTAACATTCGCATAATTCTCGTGGTAATCTCGTATAACCACCACCTTGACCTCAGTATACTTGTTTCATCATGGAGAAACAGGTTAGATATTTGACCAAATAAACGACTTCAAAAACACCATTCTAATCACATTTTTTTTCTCGCACGTGTCATAGAGAAACTCGACTAAACTTTATTTTTACTTTTCCCAGGCCACAGATGCCTCTTTTTCCCTTGGCATATCATCATTTTTTTTTTCTCACTCGAAAGCGTGTCTAGGTAGCAAATAATATTTTACAGCATACCTAACCTAACATCATTATGAACAATACCTTTACTGAGTCAAAACCAACGTCGAGACATAGCGATTAACGAACATCGAAAAAAATACAATTCTCATTCCAGTAACAAATAGCAGATTACCGTAGGTTCTCTCAACTATACCTATTTTCTTGTAACAATATTCGGCCAAAAATATATATTCAATTAGGATATAACTTGCATAATTATCTCAAATGATGACTAGAAAATTCTCTCTCTCTCTCACAAATGAATTACCTTACAATTTATATTCAAATATCACCACATACACGCTCATAACCCGAATTTTTCACTTTCATATAAATCAAAACTCACACTATGTGAATTTTTCTCTCTCTCAGCCACCAAACATAATTACAAATCATCAAGACAACAAAGTCTTACAATCAATAATTTAAACATCCACGCACCATATAGCGCCTGTAACTAAAATAAACTGTTTCGCAAAACAACAAAACAAAACAGGTCTTTCGTTTAACATAAAAAAACTGGGTCCGCTTTCAGGAAACATCTCCCACCGGTGGTAAAATGGGAACCTGACCCCGCTTGTTCACAAGTCAAAAGCCTCGGCTTCAAAAATCCCTTTTCCAGCTTAAGTCATTAAATCCTTCCCCATTCTTTATTTACTTAGAATCGTCTTTTGTTGCAGATCTGCCTTCACCTTTAATTCTTATTCTTAAACCTACGAAATAATTCTCATCTCCAATGTTATCGTATTTTTAACTTTCTTTATTTCAAATTTATTTATAGCGTTAGCAAATAAAACATCAGGCTTAAAGGTTTAAATATTTGAACAAGAGTCACACAAATTGAACATTCTGAATTTTATTCTGTGTACCTTCTAAATTTAAAATTAATTTGTGTAATAAAAGAGTTGTCCAAAACTTTCCAAACTATAAAAAGTTTAAAAACCTTGGAATTATATTTATATATGATATTCTCTTTCTCTCAGTTATTTTTTTTTTTTAATCTATGTAATAAGCAATTATTATCTACATAGTGTGATCGATAATTTCCAGGAAGGCTTAATATTAAAAGAAATACAAAAGTATAATAAAATTTTATTTGAAATTTCTCAAATTAATCACCGTCACTATCTATACCTTTTTTCCATCTTTTTTTCCAGATATCAAAACACCTCTGGAAATCCTCATATTTCAGACTTTTCAAAATATTCTTCGTATTCTCCTTTATTTCAGGTATTTAGTCAAATCGACGTCCTTTTTAGACTTTTTTTCAATTATAGGGTAAAGAAAAAAGTCGTTGGGAGCAATTTCAGGAGAATATGGTGGTTGGGGTAGTAAATCAATTCCGTGTTTAGCCAAATAGAGTTGTACAGTGACGCCCGTATGTGGCCGCCGTGCGTTGTCATGATACAAGAACCAATTTTTCTGATGTCATTTTTCGGGTCGTTTCTGACGCACAACCTCCCTTGGACATCGCAATACATAAAGATAGTAATGTTGATTGATGGTCTGACCCTCGGGCACGAATTCATAGTTTACCAATCCATTTACATCAAAGAAAGTGATAAGAAGATACTTTAAGCTTCGATTTGATCATCCTTTCTTTCTTGAATCTTGGATCTCCAGCTCTAGCCACTGGCTTGATTGCCTCTTAGGTCGGGATCATATCCGTACACCGATGGTTCATCTCCCGCGATAATATATTTGAGCCAATGGGGATCAGAATTAAACATTTCGACCATGTTTTTGAACGTTTCTTTGCAATGCTCTTTCTTCTCATTCATTAAGAGATGTGGGACAAATTTGGCCGGGGATGGTTTAAGATGCAGATCATTATTTATGATGGTTTGGCATGTTCCAAAAGATATATCCAAATCTTCTGATAGCTCTCTGATAGTTATTCTTGGGATTTCTCTGATCGAAAATATGATTTTTGAGTGCATTTTCGGGGTTTCTTATCGATAAAGGTCTGCCAGTGTATAAATCATCCTTGACACTTGTTCGATCAGCTTTAAATCGTGCAAACCATTCAAATGTACTCTATTGTGTTAGGGCATCTTTTTTAAAAGCCTGCTTCAACATTTAAAATGATCCGGAAGCTGTCAAAATAGTAACATTGGTAAAAACCGGGCCGTTAACATTGTTCAACTAATTAAGAGAGGATGCAAACATAACTTCCATGTCAGTCCTTAATTGGATGCAAAGGCACAACAGATTCTGTCCTATCTGACGTCATCACTATCATATTAGCTAGGGGCTTTTTCCGAGGCCAGGAGACAGACTATTCGGAAAAATGAATTAGCAGAATAATCAGAAGTCAGATGTAGTTGAGTTGACCTAACTCGATTGACCAGCAGTTTCAGGACTTCCCTTTAGTCCATCTCACCTTTACGGGTGCCACTCCTGAACCGAGGTAACCATTTCCTCTATGTGTGTAGATTTATTTTGTCTTCAGGCTCCTCTCTCCCACTTGCACCCCATTACCGCAAATTGGATGAGGAACCTACGGCTGTGTCGGTTACACACATTACAACTTATATTTTAAAGAAACACTCTATCTACAAACCATTTACTGCAAAGAAAAAATATGATTGTGAGGGTATGGCTTTATACTGATAGTACCTTCAAGCCATTTCACCTGTTTTTGCTCTCGCATTTCGATTTTTATCAATGCAGCATGAGAAAGAGTTTTTAATTATAAAAATTAGCACTAAAATTTGAATCAATTTTAACATTGAGAGATAAGTAGATAAAATAAAATTCTAGAATCCATAGTTTCATCCAAGCTACACAGCATAAATAGAAAAATAGACATCCCCGCAGCCTACACAAACTACATTTAAACCTCCCACATGTTTATTTCAATAGCCGAAACCATGCGCCGTCTCGTGGTCTCGGACAGCAGATTTAATGTTTACTTTATTCAAAATCGGTTTTCAGTTAAGATTAAGATATATATAAATCGTTATTTATCTTTCTTTGTATAATTATATTTTTGCCTGTCGAAGGGCTTTTGCCCGAAAGCTCGTAGCATTTTTACAATAAAAGAAACTCATCTTCTGATCCTCCTTAATTGATATACCTTACCAGAAGAGTCTTTCCCTTTAAAATAAACACTATATATACCCAATAAATATATGTAACGAGGAGAAGTACTATCCAGGGGCGACACTAAGAAGTTTCCAGGGAGAGGTGAAAACACATGTAGATGGACAAAATAATTATCGGTCGGTAGAATCATTACGGCCGTCCCCGGGGAGTGGTATTGACGGCCCTGATGTATGGACCTCGCGGACAATTAACGTAATGTAATGGACTGACCCCACTGACGACCGGACCTCCTAATTTAAATTTTCGCTGGACCATCTTCTATAAATATTATCCAGAGAAAGAGAGAGTGACTAAAATTTTCAATATTCTTTTCACATTTTCAAATATTATTGTATTATGTGAGTGAGATATATTGTATGTGAGATATGTGAGTGTATATTATATACATTAATCAAAATAGAATCAACTTGGTTCTTCAAGTAGTATATTTGATCTACTTTAACTCTCTCATTTATCTGTATTTAACCATACATAAAATTAGATGTACAATGTAATGAAAGTATTGAGGGTTTCAATCTTCACCTCTTTTTAAATCGATCAACAGTAAAAGCAGTGGCCTTCTTCTACCCACAATGATTATAATGGCCTGTACCAAATATAGTAAAGATGAGCAAAATATATTACCTGGTCTTCGCTGGTTTTATTCATTACAACATATTTATTGCCTTATTTGAATATTCCGAATAATTATCACATAAATTTATTCACAATATATTTAAATACCCATAATAAATATCATCAAGCATATGTTTAATATATACATTTTTTCCACAAATAAAATCTAAAAAAATAGACCTACGTTCATGAAATAAAAATAGAATAAAATAATGCACTCAATGCCTTTGTAACTAAAATAAAATTTATTTTAAACTGACGTTGCAATAAATCTTTACATTTATTCAATTTATACCAACAAAGTATCCCAGGATAACTTGACAGCCCCATCAAAAACTATCAGGAGAAGAAATTAAGTATATTTGATAGTTTCCCTCTCCCACACAGCACTAATTGCACTCTCTTGTGTCAGCGCCTAACAACGTTGATAACTGACCATTATTTTATTAAATAACCCGAGAGTTTTTCTTGTCACAAACTTTTTCAATATCCTTACAACTTTTAAAACTTAATTGCTACCAATGTATTGATCACTTCTGCCAAACTTTTTCAGCTCGTCCTGTATGACAAAATAGATTAGATATTTTGTGTTGGAAATTACTTGGATCCCATTAATCCAGAGTGCAGAGGTCTTGGCTGAATGGATGAAGATTCTTTTGAACATCATCTCTTTTCATATTATTTAATCGATTAAAAAATGTTTCGATACTTTTACTAAAAAAAAAAAACGCTGATATTTATTTTAAATAAATATATATTTAATATACCTTAGGAAAAATTATTGAACACTTTAGGATTCATACAGAACCCCACTATTTTTATAATTCCAAATTTTTAAATCGCGCTTTTATTTGAAAATAAAATTTTGAAATGAAATACTTATAATATATTTAGAGGTTAAACGAATATATATATATATATTAAAAACAAAGTAGGCATATCCTGACCAGGAGCACATGTGCTATTCAGAAGGCAGAGCGCCATCTGGTGGTACAGAAATCAACTATTCATTCATTTAGTCTGTTCCCTGATATTTGGCCAACCAAATTTCTTGATTTATCATATACTAGACGAATGACCCGGGCAACGCCCGGGTTTACACGATTAAATGTATTATTCAAACACATAAAACATAGCAAAATAAAACATAGCAAATATAGCAAGAGCAGTTATTTTAAACGGCGAATTAGATCAGTCATAGCAAAAAATGAAAATATATATGTAAATATGTGAAATAGTTATAAATTAGAAAACTTGTAAATATAGTTAAGGACTTGCATTGTAATTAAGAAAAAGCTTCTCCAGGCGACCTGCCGGCGGCGCGCGCCCGTTGCCTGCCGGCGAGCACGTGACTTCCCTGTGCGCGCGCATGGCTTTTGGCGAGGCCTGTTCCACGCGACCGCCCCCCAATGGCGGCGCACAGGGAAGTCACGTGCTCGCCGGCAGCCAACGGGCGCGCGCCGCCGGCAGATCGCCCGCGTTCTAGAGGGCGCTGCTCGTGAGCTAAGTAGAATAATCTATATATATATAATTGAATGTCTGTGTGTGTGACAATTGACAATTGAAAATAATTTATTGTCTTCTAGACAATGTTACATCTCAAAGAGAAAGAGAGAAGAGAGGGGTAAATACAATAGGTTAGCGTTGGCCGCGGTGACGTCTAGTCTTGGGAGTCAATGTAACAACTCAACCAGGAGGGTGAAAAAGAAATATTTACATTTGACAGTTGTCAGGAATCAAGGCATCGCCGCCTAAGACTGGCCAAATCGGAGCTAACATCGGGATGGTTGCCCCGAGCCGGTTCTATGGCCGCGCTGAGGAACTCAGCGAGGACTCCCCTCATCGCAGGTGTCAGTCTCGCCATGAGGGACTCTCTTTCATCGATGAAGAGAATGGCATCCTTGAGGTCATTCGGTTGGATCCCTGATTGATATAAGGGCCTTAGGCAGGTTAAGTGCTTCAGTTTCTTGAAGATTTCAATAACCATACACTCCTCCCTCATGATCGGCGTCATCTCCTCCTCGTCGGGAGCAGGTGGTATCGGCCCGGCAGGCCGAGGCGCAGGCAGTGGGGGTGTTGAAACTGCGGCTGGTGAGGGAGCAGAGGGCTCCTCAGTGGTGGTCATGTCTACATCCGGTGTGTGGGTCGCAGGTCCGAGGGTCCCCTGCGCAGGCAGAGGGCCACACGGGGCAGTGAAGTCCGGCCGGGCGGGAGGCGTCGGCTCAGTCGTCGCCGAGCGAGGGCCCGCGGGGTGCTCGGGTGCAGGGGCCTCTGGTGGAGGGGCAGGAGCCGCCACGTGCACAGATGAGGCCGGAGGCGCTGGTGTAGTCGGCCGGGGCGCCGTAGATGGTGGGGACACAGCTTGGGCATCTGGTTGAGCGCCGGAAGGCCCGAGAGCTGGACTGGGAGGTGCTGGCGCAGAAGGCGCGGCCGAAGACTGCCTAGGCAGCCCAGGCGCGGTCGATGGTGGAAGGCCGGTGGAAGGGGGCGGTGAAGCCTGGTCTGGCGGTAGTAGGACTCCCATGGAGTTGGGGGCAGTTGGCTCTTCGATGACCTTGGCCGTTACATCGCGAGCACTTTATTCCATAGCTCAGGAATGCTGGCCAGGGCTCGCCGTTGATCTTCACCTCGAAGCGAGTAGGGAGCTTGTCGAGGGTTATTCCGTCGTGGAGGAGAATAAAAGCCTCCCGGCGGCCGTCGGTGAAGTCAAACTCGCCGACCCTTAGCTGTTTGGGGGCGATGGATGTGATGCGTCCGTACCGGGAGAGGGCATCTATTACGGCGGCGTCCTTCACAAAGAAAGGCAGGTTGCCTATTGTGATCCTGAATGATCTTTTTCTGAAGGGGAAGGTTTTGAGGAGGGTTCCTTCGACTTCGAGGCCCTCTCGGATCAGGCGTTCCGCCAAGGATTTGTTGGCGAGTCCTATTAGATAATGACCATTCATCTTTGTCATTTGGACGATACCCGTTGGTCCTCCAACGACTCTTAGAATGGCCCTCAGGTATTGGTAGGTCTGGAAGTCTGGGCAGTACTCCAGGTAGAAGCACTGTTCTTCTGTGCAGGACGCCTGGCGAGCCCTGGCCTCCGCGATGTGCGTCCTCGTTGTCCTGATCTCCTGGACTCGAGGAATGAAGGCAGGCGAGGATCTTTGTCGCCTGGCTGCCGGTCCGGCACTGTTGGGCTATGCGGCCATGGCAGGCAGAACCGGCGAGTCGCGGCGCCTTTTCTTGGTTCTTACGACGGTGAAAGCGTCGTTGTCGTCCATTTCCGCCAATTCGCTATCTCCCCAAATGAGCGGGGCCGGGTTGGCTGTTGAAGCGCTGCAAGAAGCAGCAATCAGCGGCGCCGTGACGTCGTCACGCGCGGCGGCCGGGCTTGCATGCGTCTCGCGCGCCGGCGGATCCGCGTTCCTATGGAATTCCATGGAAAATTCTTTGGAAGAATTCTTTTCAATTCGTTCTTTCGGTGATAACTTGTCACCTGGTTGAGATTGAACGCTGGGCCCCTCAGGCACTTGTACAGCGGATTGAGGGCTTTCAGCCAGTATGAATTTTAAATTTTTCGCGATGTTCTTCCGCTCGCCGGAGGCGAAAACGGCGGAGCTGAAACTAGCGTGGCCGCACGTCGGCGTGTGTGTGTCTGTGTGTCCTCTATGGATTCGAAAACCATACATCCAATCGCCGTGAAATATTGGGATAATATTAGGTGTATCTCCGGAAAGGTTTACGAAAAATAATATCTTGAATATCTTTAATATCCTTAGAGTTATTTGCAGATTTGTAGCTTTAACTCGCAAGCAGCGCCACCATTGAGACGGAGATAGGCTTTTTCAAGAGGGGGAGTAATGTTAGGAGAGAGGAGCGCGTCTCGAGGCGGGTGCTCACGTGTCACTGTTAAAAACCTATTTGTTTTGGCTACATCTTTTCCCGTGGACTTAACGATAACTTTTCTAAAACTTATTTCAAATTTCATGTATAATTATTTTTACATCATTTAGTTTAGTATAATTATTTACTATAATTTCCTATCGTTCAATTATTATACTTTTTGTTATTAAAGATTATTTAAGACAATAATCTTAATATTAGAAAGTGCTTTGCCAAAAGTTTGGAGTGGGGCAGACCCCGTGCGAGAATGGATTCGCCCGGCCGCCGGCCGACAGTCAAAGTACCCACCGACCAATCAGGGCAGAGTTGGTGACACAGCTATGCCAAGTAGACAAGAAAAAAAGCCTCGCGGGAGCTTGCCCAAGATGACCTCCGGGAACTTCGTCCATCTTCCATAAACGACCATGAATTTATTCAACCTTATCGAGTATTTTTCAAGGGACCGGGAAAAAATGTTCACTAGATAAAACGATGATTTTGTAATGTAGAAAATTAGGAAAGACAAAATTCAGAATGACACGGCACACAGGGACCGGGAAAAAATGATCACTTTATCAGTTTCAAATTATCAAAATATATCTATTTCTTTTTATAAGTCTATAGAGAATTGTTTTAACAAATGTTCGTTAGACAGACCTTTACTCGGGTACCGATTAATATTGAATTTATTCAACTTATCGAGTATTTTTCAAGGGACCGGGAAAAAATGTTCACTTTATCGAGAGATTCGTTAGACAAACCTTTACTCGGGTAAAACACGGGCAAATGTTCGTTAGACAAACCTTTACTCGGGTAAAACCTCGGGCGAAGCCGGGTACGTCCGCTAGTTTGAATATATAGTTTTAATAATTGATTTATATATTTTTTAAAATAGCCTATCGTCATCCCCGTTATTTTTCACCTATGTATGGAAATTTTGGTTTGAATTATGAACTACTGCGAATTTGTATACAGGTCATACAAACCAACAAACCAACAGACAAACATACAAACATTCATTTTTATATATATAGATATATTGAAAATAGAGCAATCCATAAATAAATATTTAATTAAAAAGGCATATATATATATATATATATATATATATATATATATATATATATATATATATATATATAGAAGGGGTGAAATGTCGTTGGACTTTTATCTGAAGATCCCCGGTCCAGCAGATCTCTTTTTCCAATTTATTTCAATTTAAAGTTTTTTGTGTATGTCTGGTCTACCATTAGGGTTTCAAAACATAATATCCAAACTTATAACAAATGTTAATTCATACTATAGATATATTACTAAATACAACTATTTATAATCATATTATAAAATAAAAAAAACCTTTAAAAATCTTAAAAAAAAAAAGGATAAAATATAAAATTATAAAAATATATATATATATACTAACAATCTTATCTACCTTCTTTACAAAACTTTTTTTTTTCCTTATTATTAGTTTGATTAAAAGTGCATGGTTCTGTCTTTCTCTCTTTTTTCTAACTATTATATATATTCTCTCTTCGATTATTCTATATATAGGATTAGAGTATGTCTAAATGACGTGTAAAAGCCGATGTAATAGACGTTACGTTGTTAATTTTTATTGTTATTAATTATAAATATATAATTAACTTGAGGATGTATTAGAAGTAAAGAATTTTTTTTTTCTCTCTCTATCTACAAATTAATAACATTTTACAAATTTTATAATTTGAATATAAATGATCATAATAGTGAAGATAATCTTAATACAAAACTGGACTATAAAATTAAATAACTATTTATTATTATTATATATATATATATAAAGGATACCCAATTGAAGAGCCAAAGTGTCTTTTAGTGAGAGGTGTCCTCTTACCGGGGAGTTGCAAAATAGAAAAAAAATGGTAATTTTGAAAATAAAAACTGTCCTTTGTAGAGAGGTGTCCTCTAGCGCGAGTGTTCTCTCTTGGAGGTTCTACTGTATATATATAGCATAATTACTAGTCTAGAAATGACGCCAACATTATTACAAAGCGATAATTATTAAAATATAAAATAAAAACTTTTTTTTATCTCATTTCAGAATTGAAGCAGTGATTTTAAGCGGCCAAATATTTATTTATTTTTAATATAGCGAATTTAGCAGATAAATAGTTCTGCCTAGTTAGCGAAACAAAAAGAAAAAAAAATGTTTTCTAAAGGCTCACTTTTAGAAATTTGTTTGCAATATCTTCTTCATGTTGAACCTTTTTCTTCCCTCTTAAATTTTCATTTTTAATTTGAATTGATATATTTTAATTTTTTTTAGAAAAAAAAAATTGTGAGGTAAAGAAGAATTGATTTCGTAGAAAAGCATGTAGGGAATCGGTTGTTTACCTAAGGGCGTTATCATGATGAAAAACTAATTATGACTTTGCCAGTTTTCTCGCATTTTCTTTTGTTTAATCCTTTATAACCCCCCCACCCCCCTAGAAAATATAGTTATATAAGTGCTGTTCTATAATGCACATCCTAATTGGAATAATATCAATATGAACAATTATCTATTGTCAAAGAATGCGACGAACGAGACATTAACATAGGATTAATACATTCGGGCTTTTTTTTAAAATGTGTTTTTGTTCATGAAAGATAATTCGGACAAAAACAATATTCCGAGAATCCTAATAATTCATAATTTTTTATCAATTCGGTTTTTGATATGAAAAATCTAGAAAAAGATTCCCAAACGTGCATTTTTGATATCAGGTCAACAACCATAAGACAAACTTACTCTTGCATCATTGTTTTTTTTTTTAAACCTGGATTCACGTAGATTATTTAGTGGTATATTAAAAAAAACATATTGATTAAAAAATTTATTTGATTTCGCGAATTCAATATCAAAACCTTTCTTTAAATCAATTAAACTCTTAGAAACCCATCAGTATTTCCTTTTCTTATTTTGCTCAGCATATACAAACAACTTTACATTTTGAAAACTGATTTTATTTGTCTTCTACCTTCATTTTATATGAATTTATTAGGTACTAATAGGCGAACTTGATTGATTATGTTTTCTTTGTATGAGAATTCCTTGAATTTTATATTTTAGAGAAAAATTGATTATGAATCTTATATTTTTAATGTATTTATCTTTCAAAAAATTTCAAAAAAATTGACATAGAGGTCGATAGCTGCCACAATCTTTATAATCTGATTTACCCGGCTTTGGAATGATCAGCTCCTCTACTCATTTCCATTCATCAAGAAAGTAACTCATATCCAAACACTTCTAGTAAATTTTTGTTAATAGTGGTACCTCGAATTGTTTTGCGTGTATTATCATATTGTAACAAAGTACTTATTAATTTCACTAGACGAATGGCCCGGGCAACGCCCGGGGTTTACCCGAGTGCGAATATATTTTAAAAACGTTGACTTGGGTGGTCGCTATTAACAGGGTGGTCTGTATAGACAGGTGGATGTTTCACACAGCTGATAACAGGGTTGTCTAGAGTGGTCGCTATAGACAGGGTGGTCTGTATAGACAGGTGGATGTATCACACTGCTGATAACAGGGTTGCCTAAGGTGACCGCTATAGACAGGGTGGTCTGTATAGACAGGCAGCTGATAACAGGGTTGTCTAGCGTGGTCGCTATAGTCAGGGTGGTCTGTATAGACAGGTTTATGAGAGAGGCAAACTTACATAAAAAAAAATAAAAAAATAAATAAAATAAAATAAAATAAAAAAATAAATAAATAAAAAAAAAATAAAAAAATAAAAAAAATAAAAAAAATTTAAAAAAAATAATAATAAAAAATAAAAAAATAAAAAAAAATAAAAAATAAATAAAAAAAATAAATAAAAAAAAATAAAATAATAAAAAAAATAAAAAAAAAATGAAAAAAAAATTTAAAAAAAAAAAAATAATAAAAAATAAAATAAAAATAAAAAAAATTAAAATAAATAAATAAATAAAAAAATATAATAATAAAAAACAATAAATAAATAAAAAAAATAAAAAGAATATTACGCCTCTAAAATAGTTTTATAATTTGATAACAGATGGCGCTCTAGTACATCGTATCTACAGCCAATGAGCGCGCATTCTATCCGTGAGCTTCAGACAAAGCTTCAGACAAACAGACATTGCTTCAGACAAACAGACAGAATAAGGCAAATATATAAGTAGATTATTTTTTATTAACAGAGTGGTTATTTTTATGATTATATTTTGCTACTCTGTAAATTTTCCTCGTAGCTCATCTTTTGTTTACCATTCATAGTTGGTCCTTGCCTGAAATAAATTTTGTCTCCTCCTGAAGTTTTTGTCTTCCCTAATTTTCCACGTGGCAATATTATTAGAAATGTTATATATTCCTGGAGATTTCTTCGAATTCAATTTATAAATATTAGTGTTTACCTCATTGATTGTGATTATTGGTTTTGTTGTATTCGAAAGTCTTAAAGCATATTCCCTTATATTTGTATGTGTATTCTTATCTTCACCTGGGTTGTCATCAGGAAATAGAGTCGCTATTCAAGTTACCTCTTGATTTTATTATGTATTTCGTATAAATTCCCATAAAGATTGGTAAAATTATTTTCTTCTAGAAAGGTTCTCCACAATATTTTTTGGACTTATTAATCACTCGTAAATATTTTGTCGTTTTTTTTTAAATAACTCTATTAAATATCCTGAAGGATTTCTAATTCTGAGCACGTTCACATTTTTTTATTTCACAATTTAGCGTTTTTACGAAATTTTGACCTTAAATAGCAATATTTCTGGATTTCTCAAGAAGCCTCTGGGACCAGAATAGTTTTAATCGTAGAGGTACAGCCTGCATCATGCTGACCAGGGCCAGCAGCCAGAAACGCGTTCGTGGTTGGCTTTTCTTTATTTATCAAGAAAATGGGTTGCCCAAATATCAGGAAGCAGGATAAATCAACGTTTAGTTGATATCTTTTCAACTAGATGGCGCACTTCCATCTAGAAGGTTCATGTGAACGCGGTCAGGATATGCCTTTATTGATTTTAATATATATATATATTATATTTAAATAAAAAAGATAAGATTTCTGTTGTTTTTTGGATCATATTGATGATTATGCTATGGTGATGCAGTCGTGGCTATAATAATAATAATAGTCTTGATCAGAGGTTTCTTTAATTGAGCTAAGTGATATATATGAAAAACATAATTTTGTAAAAGTACTGCCTGGTTTTAGGCCTAAGAATAAAAAAAAAAAAGAAAAGCTTATTTACATAATGTACAAAAGTTTTGAGCCGACCAACGGAGAAGAACAACAATGAGTATTTATAGGGAAAGCACGACCTCTGGCGGCCGATTTAGCAGTATTTGTAACTATGAAATATATAATTTTAAATATAATAATATTTTAATATAACATTTTAAATAAAATATTTCAATATAACATTTTAAATAAAATATTTTAATATAACATTTCAAATAAAATATTTTAATATAACATTTCAAATAAATATATTTTAATATAATATTTTGAATAATACCTTTATATAACATTTATATATATATATATGTGAAAAAATAGTACAAATGTAACATTGTACTGGGATAAGGTGCATAAATCATGAAAAAAGAAAAAGGCATCTCCTTATCGTGCAACTGAAAGTTGCTGATGGCTGAGCGCCATCTATCGGAATAAATATCAACTATTCTCGTTGATTTTTTTTATTCCATAATTGGCCAAATACCCATTCTTGATTAATCAAGAAAAGCTAACCACGGACGCGTTTCGGGCTTTTGGCCCTCATCAGCGTGGTGCAAGCTGTACCTCAAAGACCAAAAAAAATTGGTCATTAAGGCATCCTGAAAAATCATGAAACGGGTAGTTAAGGCCAGAATTGCGTGAGGACTCTACATAATTCTTTTTTCATGATTTATGCACCTTATCCCAGTACAATGTTACATTTGTACTATTTTTTCACATTGTGTAGAGTCCTCACGCAATTCTGGCCTTAACTACCCGTTTCATGATTTTTCAGGATGCCTTAATGACCATTTTTTTTTTTGGTCTTTGAGGTACAGCTTGCACCACGCTGATGAGGGCCAAAAGCCCGAAACGCGTCCGTGGTTAGCTTTTCTTGATTAATCAAGAATGGGTATTTGGCCAATTATGGAATAAAAAAAAATCAACGAGAATAGTTGATATTTATTCCGATAGATGGCGCTCAGCCATCAGCAACTTTCAGTTGCACGATAAGGAGATGCCTTTTTCTTTTTTCATATATATATATATATATATATACATATATATATTAGTAAATTAAATTTTATTGCCCTCTATCGTTAAAATTTTACACAAATAAATTTACTGGCAAATTTACTCTTCCAGGATTAATAAAACAAACCTACAGTCAACGAGAGAAAGTTGGGCAGCTAAAGCGAGACACTTTAGACATCACGGCATTCCAAAGGGGCGGCAAAAGGGGCCCGCCCGTCAACACCTGGGGACTATTTTGGTAGTCGGGTGGTGGCCACACAGGCAGTCGTTTAGCGGACAGCGCTCTCGCTCCCTCTCTCTCTCGGATGGCTTCCAGATTCCTCTTCCAACTCGTCGTGTGATTATTTCTCTCCTCACCACATTATTACCACTATATCATCACATTGAAAGTCGACAGGATCATATCACAGAAGAGTCGACAGGATAAGACCTGGCCGGGAAGCAAATCCCTCATATACCGGAGTATGAAGAAACAAGAAGCCAAGCCACGATGATCGGCCAAACCCAACTCAACTGTAACCACTACTCTTCGAGCCCTCAACCCCTTCTTCGCCAACCTTTGAACCGTGATCCCGAAGAAGTATTCACCTACGACGGAGATGGAGCTGCCACGCACTTCTTCCAGCACTAGACCTGCCCAAGAACGATCGCCGCGCCAGAGCAGGACACCTTCCATCATCATGGACAAGACTCCGCCATATCCCTGCCGCTACTGTGATGTACAACACTGGTACGCACAGTGTCACAGACAGAACTCTCCCGAATCTCAATGAACTTACCTGCTCTCATAATCAGCATAACCTGTAAGTGAAATTGTTTTACCCCTTCCATTCATTCTTTAAAGAACTCACTCCTTGTAAACTCTGATGCCAATCTTTACATAATTAGCTCCATTTATTTTCTCCACGCCTATTAACAATGGTTTTATTCTCCATACTATTTAGCTAGCTATTTGTAACCCATATAATTAGTTATCTTACCATTATAATTTAACAATCGTCATTTTAATTAAATAATTTCCATTTTAACGTAACTTAAAAAAAAAATTGGAATTCTACCTATTAATGCTTTACGATTTTTACTATTAACAATATATTTTTCATAATCAATTTATCTATAAAAATATGCCTCCAGCACCTAAACTTTTGTATACCTATTTGTATATGACCTCTCCTACTTGTAAGCACGGCTCACGAAAAATAATTTCTTTCCCTAATCGACTAAAAATTCACCCTGTAATTCAGGCGTCGAAGAATTCCAACCGCCACGTGAGTCTTGCTTACAACCAACCCTTGGTGACTCTTAGCTACCTTCCCCTTAATGTCCCACTCATTCCTACAACCTTGTCAACCTCATACCAGCTCAGGACCTTTTATAGAATTATTGATTAATCAATTATCGAACATTATTGCAAACAATATTGTCATTTCAAAATCCTAATCTTCGCCCTTCATTTATTATAATATATTTCTTAGTTCATCTCTAGCCTATCCACCGACCCACACCATCTAGCCAATGGTGTGTTCGTCACAGGATGCAGATTGACTAACTGCTAGATATTTATCAACTCCTTTTAGTTCGCACTTGAACAATCTGCATCGAGCAACACAGTTCGCTTCTTCTTCTCGCGCCACACGTTCGCCACACGGACCCTGTCTTCAAATCTATGTTTGTCCATTGTCTAAACCGGCACGATATAGCCTACCTTCGATATTTCCCACGGAGGTACGTTAAACATCGTCGCTGATTCTGTCCGGTCCGTCATCATTTCGCCCAGACATGGGTCTTACGTACAACTCACCGCGAAATCATCGCCTTGCACAAGCTCCAACGACGGTTCAAACACCTCGTGTCCGAGCAGCTTGTCACTTGTAACGGACAACGCAGTCCTCGACCCAATTTTTGGCACTGTGCGCGCATACTTTCCGCAAATTAAATATAAGTCCATTCGACTGCCTCACCTACACACGGGACTTTTCCCCTCGGACTCGCTACACAAGTAACTGCATAGATAAGTTAGATTGGCCCAGGGCAAGTTTCCCCTCGCTCTGTTCGCCAAGGTTCTAACATTGTATGTATCCCTATATTTACCTCAGTCCTGAGCTCACACAATTGCCAACCTCAACCTCATTTCTCGTACTCGACACTTATAGCATAGAAAGCCCATGACAAGTTTCCCCTTGCGATGTCCGCCTGAAAAATATCTTAAAGTGTAGAGTTCCCCAGTCTTAATGATCTTCAGAATTCCATCATATGTATGTGACTCTTCTTCCCCTTGTTCACACTCCTCAATAACATTTCCCTTATAGTACATTAGATTTTGTTGTATATAGCTTTTTATAACCTTGATATTTTCAAAGATTTCCTTAAATGTCAAACTCTCCGGTGTTGTAAAACTGCTTGTAAATAATATTTACTTGTGTACTATACAATATTTTATTTACATAAAACTATGTCACCATTACTTTAACTAATTTCAACTGTAAAATTATTTTCTCTATACCTGACTTCTCCAGCTTTAAGTATACTCTAACCATGTTCAGCCTTCTTCAACGGGGGCCATATGTCATAATATAGGCTCTTCCAGGATTAATAAAATAAACCTACAGTCAACGAGAGAGAGATGGGCAGCTAAAGCGAGACACTTTAGACATCACGACATTCCAAAGGGGCGGCAAAAGGGGCCTGCCCGTCAACACCTGGGGACTATTTTGGTAGTCGGGTGGTGGCCACACAGGCAGTCGTTCAGCGGACAGCGCTCTCGCTCCCTCTCTCTCTCGGATGGCTTCCAGATTCCTCTTCCAACTCGTCGTGTGATTATTTCTCTCCTCACCACATTATTACCACTATATCATCACATTGAAAGTCGACAGGATCATATCATATATATATATGTGATAATCTGTATATAGGAATATGTAACTCTACCACAATCTATGCAAAATGTATCGTCAAAAGGTTTAATAAAAGTTAGGCTTCGCGAAAAGGGAAAGAACAATTAACAGGATTGCATCATCCAGGAAGTAAAGGTCACTGCCCTGGATCTCCATAAAACTTAAGTTCAAAGACCTTCTTCTTCCTGGAGGATTGCAATCATGGCGACAATGGAGGTACTAAGCCAATCACATTTAAGCATGATAAATCAACAACTATTCACCTTTAAGCATAACCAATTGATAACGAATCACCAGAGAGCACGTGGAAGGATATCCACCAATGAGAAGTCGAGAGAGTTAATGACGATGATCTCGGACATGAGGTTAAAAGGAAGGTAGGTGACCGTGCTACGAGCTAGGTGTGCTCAACATAGGCTCCAACCAAGGTAGTGTCCGCTCCATCATGTGAAAGGCCAGATACCTCCAGTCAGTCTCATCATTCTCCATTTCGCAAGGTCTTATTTTCTATCCCATCCAGGTGTGCTCGTTCTTCCCCTGTGTAAAACCACCATTCGGCCAAGACTGCGCCATCAATCACGAATCCAATCAAATCCACCCAAATACACAATACACCAGGATTCAACAGGATCCTACAGTGAGTCCACAGCAATCCCAACTCGACAAGTCAACACCCCAAGTCGACACCGCTACCACAATTCGACAGAGAGTCGACACGATTCGACATAGAGTCAACAGGATTGCGACATATATAGCTTCGAGTGCTATCAAATTTGAGCACCAAACTCTTTTACTGAGATTTATTTTTCATATTTTTCCTTATGCAAATTTAATTCACTCTCCAATGGCTCGTGCTCTTGCCCCAACGATAAAGGCTTATAAAAATCCAACCGACTCAAAAATAATTGAAGACAATTTATTGTTTTTTATAATGGGGATTCTTTTTCAAACCCTTAAAAACAACAATGGCCTTGGCTGAAAGCCAATTGCCATCATATACCTCTCTAGAGTAGATTGCTGTCCTCTACGAAAGGTCTTCAGGCTCGGAGGTATTAACAATCAAGGCATTCACGTTTCCCAACGGGGTGAAGCAGGTCTGCTGCCTCAGCGCTGCTTTTTTCAGCGGATGAGTTAGTCTCTGCTACGCCGCCTCGAGAGGATATTGAGCCGCGGTTGCGTGGTCGCCTATGCGGATGACATCGTACTTTTCAACAGAAACGAGTCTCAGTTTGAGTTAGTGTTCTCTATCTTTAGAAATTTCCACATAGCCTTTAAGGGTTGCTGTCATCTTCGGCAAAAGCGGTGTGTTATGGTACTATTACTGCAAACCCCGGACGGATTCTCATGGATGTCCGAGCCACTGAAATCGTGGACTGTACAAGCATTGTCGAGAACGCCATCGTCTCCCAGTACTTCCACCTGATGGGGCTGTGCTGTAAATGGACTTAGAGTTACGCAGACGTATAAAAATAATTAAATTGTGTATATTTTTATATATTGGGTTTTGACGAGGACTAGAGTAAACACGTTCTGTCGAGAGATATGTAAATTTTGATTGTTTAATTTTTGGATTAAATTTTTTTGTTAAATTGCTTTTATGTAAATATTTTTAAAGAAGGTAAATAAACTTCTTTTATTTTATAAGTTCTGATATATATATATTTTAAATAAATGTGTTTGTACTATTTCTAATAAATTATTTAATAAGCAAAATAACAATGGCGACGAGGATTTCGTTTGAACCATATATAATGAAAAAAGAACCTTTTGAAAATTATATTCAACGATTCAATCAGTACATCTCTGTGAATGTAATCGAAGGTAAGAAGATTGTTCCCTTTTTATTATGTCAGTTGGAGCGAATACTTATAGTATTCTAAAAGAATTGATCGCACCTAGAGATGTTTGTGCATTAGAATTCGAAGAAATTGTGAGTGTTTTAATTGCTCATTTTACACCGAAGCTAAATATCATTTTTGAAAGATATGAATTCAGCCAATTGGTTCAGGAACATGGCGAAAAAATAGAAGACTATGTCCTTAAATTAAAAAAAACAGGCTAATAGGTGTAACTTTGGCTTAAACTTTGAAGAACACCTAAGGGATAAGTTCATTTCAGGAGTTTCTAGTCAAGTTATTTTGAAAAGATTACTGCAAGAGCCTGAGCTCACTTTTAATATGGCAGTAAATATGGCTAGCACAATAGAAACGGTAGATTGTAATGTGCTGAAAATGAAGTCTTATGCTGAAACTAAATAAATAAACAAATTACATTCTAAGTGCAAACATTGTGGAAAGATGAATCATCATTCGGACATTTTTTTAAAAATTCTTTCTGCTATTCTTGTAAACAATTGGGACATATATCAACTCTATGTCATTCAAAATCTAAGAATGGATATTTTCAACCAAGAAAGAGAGGAATATCTAGTGAAGCGTCTGCCCACGGAGAATCATTTTCAAGAAAGAATGATGAGTCCATCAATAATATAAAATATCTTACTAATAAATTTGAGAGTAACAAATATTAAAAATAATAAATTTCTCATAGGAAAAAACTGGAAAGTATTTTTTGATATGGTACAAATTAATGTCCAACAAAATAATAATTTTATACTAATTTAATTTTTAATAAATATTATAAACTTTTCGAAGATATAGTATTGCCAATAAAAGATATTTCCGTACACATTAATGTAAAAAAATATTTTGCGCCAAAATTTTATAAATTTAGACCTGCTCCCTTTGCTATTAGGAATTTAATTGAAGAAGAACTATTATTTTTATTGAATAATAATATTATTGAAAATGTAGTGGATAGCCCAATAGCTTCACCGCTAGTATGCGTCCCTAAGAAAAACGGCAAAATTAGAATTTGTGCAGACTTTAAGAGAACCTTAAATCCATTTTCGATGATGTTAAATATCCGATACCGAACATCGATAATGTTTTACATTATTTTTTTGGTAAAAGTATATTTAGTAAAATGGATCTTTCAAGCGCATACCATCAGATACTTCTAGACGAGGAATCTCAAAAATTGACAGTTATTTTTACCCATAAAGGCCTTTTTAAATATAAAAGGCTGCCCTTCGGTATCAAGTCCGGAGCGACTATTTTCCAAAGAACTATGGACAATATTTTTTCCGGTCTTAAAAATGTAATAATATATTTAGACGATATTCTTATAGCATCGTCTGATGTAAATGAGCATAATTCAGATATTGAGACAGTCATGAATAAATTATCTAATTTTAATTTTTCAATTAATAAAGAAATATCTCTGTTTTTTGTTGATGAAATCAATTATTTGGGACATAAAATAAATAAAAATGGAATCTATCCCCTTGAGGATAAATTGGACAGTATAAAAAAATGTCCTAAACCGAGTAACATTTCAGAATTGAAATCTTTCTTGGACATGTTGTCATTTTACAGTAAATTCGTTAAAAATTTATCCATACATGCAAATACTTTATTCTCTTTATTGAAAATAAGTTATAATTGGAATTGGAAAAAATAACATGATCAGGCTTTCGGAAAATGTAAAAATTTGATTAATACAAAAACTTGTTTGACGCATTATTCGCAAGATTTACCTCTTTATGTTACTTGTGATGCATCGAACATGGTATAGGAGGATATATTTCCCATATTGTTAACGGCATTGAGAAACCAATTACTTTTGTTTCGAGAACACTAAATGACACAGAAAAGAAATATTCCCAGATAGAAAAAGAAGGTTTATCAATATTCATTACCTTAAATAGGCTAAAACAATTTCGTTACGGAAGAAAATTTACTATTAATACAGATAACAAACCATTACTTGCCATTTTTGGCGATAAAAATAATTTGCCAGCCTTAGTGGCAAATAGATTACATAGATGGTCACTCTCAATATCAAATTTTAATTTTGAAATTAAATATACTAAGGGAACTGAAATACCTCTTGCAGATTTTCTTTCAAGATTTCCAAATCCTGAAAAATCCATTCCATGTTGAGCAAGATATCAGTAAAAGTAGGGAGATTGAAAAATAAAAAACAGAGCAATAGCTACAAAATAAATGATAGAGTAAGATACAGATGGATGGAAAGAGGAAAGCCGAAATGGATGTTTGGGATTGTAAAGAGAATAGTGGGACGCAACAGCTGTATGATACAAACTGATGGAATTGAAAAAGAAAGTACACACCAACTATATGAGGAGAAGTATGGAGAGAAAGGATGTTTCGTCACCAGAAGAAGGAATAAGCTTCTCAAAGCCTCAGACGTCAAGTCCCCTGACTCCTGCTACAATAGTAGCAGAATCTACACCTGGACCACCGGCTGAATCTACATCTTCCCGGAGATATCCACTACGAGAGAGGAGACCACCGGATAGATATGTACCTTAATAAGTGTTGCTATCTTAAAAAAGGGGGAGTTGATGTAAATGCACTTAGAGTTACGCAGACGTATAAAAATAATTAAATTGTGTATATTTTTATTTATTGGGTTTTGACGAGGACTAGAGTAAACACGTTCTGTCGAGAGATATGTAAATTTTTATTGTTTAATTTTTGGATTAAATTTTTTTGTTAAATTGCTTTTATGTAAATATTTTTAAAGAAGGTAAATAAACTTCTTTTATTTTATAAGTTCTGATATATTTTATTTTGTTTATATAAATGTGTTTATACTATTTCTAATAAATTATTCAATAAGCAAAATAACAGACTGCTGGTTCGAGCCATCCCGATGTGGTCTCTCTTTTCCGGTGGCTTCCCATTTGTGGGTCATTCATACGGTCAACAGCCTGGCCCTTGACCTTCACTACCTACAAGACTATATTACACCTGGAACCACCTTCGGCCGGTTGCTGACGCGGCTGGCGTGCTTCGTGTGAGGAGCCAGCTGGGTCTGGAGGCTTCTAGGGGCCATCTTTGCGCGTCCAGTTTTCGAGGGTGGTGTCGGCCTGCTAGATATCGCGGGCCAGCTTGGGCTCGCCTGAACGTGTCCTGTTCTCACAATGCGGCGGCGACAACAGCTACAGTTGGCTGGTTCTCAGAAGGGCAGGCTTTCCAAGAGAAGGAGACTTTTAAGCTTCTGGGAGGTCGCATTTAGCGCACTAGAACAAGACTAGCGAGTTATTCACTCTACCAGACTGGGTCCTTTAGTCTCCGAGTCGACAACACCGGTGCCGCCAGAATAGCTGGCTCCAGGAATCCTTCGGAGTTTTCTCCCATGATTCCCCTGCCCTAGCGCGCCCAATGCGGGCTGCGATCCTGGACCGCAGCACCTAGAGAGACTTCTGCCAGCCTTCCTGCAGGAAAAGGTCAGCCCTAACCATCAGGCGGAGCACGAGGTAGAGACCATCGGGCTGAGACCCGTCTCAGCAGCCAAAGCGCACGCCGGGTACTGGACACAGCTACAGGCGAATCCTACTGGATAGCTTGCGGCACGCTGGGATACCAGCGTAGATGTGCTCCGTTACATATACTAGACTGACCTGCGTCGCAACTGCTTCTCTATGCCCGAAGCAGATATCATCCTACGACTGGCCCTTCATGCCCTACCCGATCTTGACCATACTGCCTCGAGGATGGTGAACTGTGCCGCCTGTGGGTATAGCGACGGATCGCTGACCCAAAATTATTGATGTTGTTGCCAATCTGTGCGACCTCGACCCGGCCGGTGTTCAGCTACTGCGAGGTGCCCCTGAACTTTGCGCGCGCCCTTGTGCGTAGCGTCGGACTTCATTCCAAGTTAATGAAGACCACCAGTGTATAGAAGGCCACCATCCACAATTACGATCTTAGTCTTAAGGTGGTAAATCCACATCAGACCCTGAAAAAGTAATACCACCGTCCATTTATTTATTTACCAGAATACAGTTCGATAGTTATGCCTCCCAAACGTTAATCGAAAATATTTGATAGAAAATTAAAAGAATCCCTATGGTGGAGCACTAATTCTAATGTCTGGTGATTTTACCTGTTATAACAGATAATATGAATGCATGTCTCATATTTTCTGTTAGAGAATTTGACGTTGAACCTTGTTCCAAAATCACTTTATTAGGGAACGCTCAATTTCAAATATAAAACAAAATGTCAACGCGGGATTCAATCGCGGTTATGACTGTAGGGTATCGAGGATTGTCACCCACTCGTCCACCGACTCTTTGTTGACGTTGAAAACCAATATGTGTGTTTATCTGCAGAACAATGTATCAGCAGAACGTTTAGCCAAACAACTACTAAATATTGGAAATGGTAAAATGGCAATCGATCCTTCTTCAAAATGTATCACATTGCCAACAAGCCTTTTCAAGATTACACTAAGCAAAGAAGAACTGATTCAGATTTCATTTCTAAATAGAGCACAAAATTACAACAAAAAACATCAGTGGCCTGGTGAACGGTCAAAACTTACTGTAAAAAAAACGATGACAATTATTTCTGTGTTCAAAATTGTATTTCCAGGTGTGGAGAGAACATACATAAACAAAAGAAGGACCATGTACCAAAAGGCCATAGCGCTAAATGTTATCTTCCGCCATGACACTGAGGTAGCTACACAGATCTTAATCGATAAATTATACAAATAACGCTCGAAATGGTTTCTCATCAACTTTATTTTCCCCATTTGGCCCTACAAACTTCTCCCAATTTTAATTTTAAAATATTATTTTTCAGAAGTAGTAGGTTTTATTCGATAAGATAGTCAGCGCAAAAAAATGTGTGTGTGTGCTATCTTTTCCAAGCTATATATGGGCTTATAATAAAGCATCATACTTTATCTTAAACTAATATTTTTTCTTAGTGTAAAAAAACTCTATGAATTTATTTTTAATTATATATATTTATTATGATTCATTTTTTTTAGCACGTCATAAGTTAAGAAAATTCGAAACTATTATAGACGTGTATGATTCTTTTGAGAATTAAACAATTTCTACTGCCCTTACTACAATTGAAAAATTAATGGTAGGGCCTGGCTCAACAGTGGTGAACCCTCTCAACGATATTTGACCAATATTTCTCGATTTCATTGTCTTTTTTAAAAAATGTTATTCTTCAGTTATAAAGTTCTTAAAAACAATGTAAATGTTTGTATGAATATTTGTACTTAATTTTACAATCGTAGTAATACATATATAGATTTAAATTAATAAATTCTATAATAACACAACGCACACAATAATATATTTCGATGTGTATTTTCTTTAAGGGTACACAATATAATATTTGAAAGATAATAAATATTTTCAATTTTTTACCAAACGATGGAACTAAGTAAAACACCTTCCTAAAATCAATTCCTTTCTACAAATGTCGTAAATTAAATTTTATTGCCATCTATCGTTAATTTTTTTTTTTTTTACACAAATAAATTTACTGGCAATGCGTTTCTTTTAAATATCATCGAAATATTATCTCTACAGACCTTACTGCAATGATATGATTTATTGAATAAGAGGGCTTGGCTCATCAGTAAAAAAAAAAAAAAAAAATTTAACAAATGTCGTAACATACGTATACATATATACTTTACTTTTATTTTTATTGCTCATTAAATTACTTTATTTAAAAGTTTTACCTATGTTTTACGTTTAGTGAATAGTTCCACCTTATAATTAAAGAAGTAGAGGATGATCTTAATAAAGTTTCTGAGAAAATGGCGGCCGCCCAATAAGCCTGATAGATAGAGGTCGTGTTCAACCAGCGCTGAAGAGGGATTATCCGGGTGTCCCTCATTCAAATTCAACAAGCACATCCTTCCATATTTCCTCAAATATCTCTGTCATTAGAGTTATTAATTATCCCATCATTTTATTTAATCAACACAATTAATGCCTACGCTCACCTATGATATTCTATTAATATATATATTATAAAGGACTGCGGCGTATGATTATAAAACAACACTCAAAGTTTCACCGCATAAGTTTCTTTTCTGTGAAAAAAATATATTATTTCTCTTTGAAATAAATATTGATTTTTCACAGAAAAGAAACTTATGCGGTGAAACTTTGAGTGTTGTTTTATAATATATATATTATATAATCTAAAAACTCAAATATTTCTATATTTTAAAATATATATATATTCTATTTTTATTCATTGATATTTTTACTTTTGGTTAATCATCGTTTTTTAGAAAGACTTTCAGTTTTGTTGTATAGTTTTGTTGTAAATATGCATAGTTAACATATCTATCCTTTTAAATCACTAATATAGGATAAACTTTATAAATTCTATATAATGTGAAAATAGCTAATGTGTAATCTTTCCTCAAGTAATTGAAAATAAAAGCTACTTGACGGTAAATAATTATATTTTTCTTATCACGACTGCACCTCAACCCTTTATATTATCGATCCTTTGTCTTATCAACCTTTTATCTAACAACAAACAAAATTATTTATAACATATATATATATATACTAGACGCCGACCCGGGCTTCGCCCCGGGATTGACCCGTGTGCATATCAACCCGAGTGATATATATTTAGATAAGATTTTTTTTTTAAATAATTGTTTTTACTCGAGGGAATGTCTGTAGTCTAGTATGTTGATATAATCAATCTATCTGAATATTATGAAAGGTCAGGTAATTTTTTTGTAGGGTGATGCTCTGAAAAAGAACGCTATACCACTTTATCACTAAACAAATTGGCGAGGCAAAAATAAGCAACCTAAACAATCCATTAGCTGGTGGGGTTGGACTTTTGCAAGAATCGGGGGGCCATTGGAGCATTTTTTTTTTTTTTAACAGAAAAAAGTGTCCAATGCGGGGATCGAACCCGGGTAGTAGTGGTCGTAAACCAAACGGTTTAACCAGCCTTCCACCGACCCCCCTTCCTCATCAGTAATGTATATTAGGTAGGATGAGGTTTATTTTGTTTCCATTACATTACATGGAATAGTTTTTTTTTTTTTTCTAATAAAATTTACTGACCTCTTTGTTCACCGAAACCTAAACAATGTGTATGTTAGACCACTCTTTGTTCAACCTTACACATTGTTTAGGTCTCTTATTAGGTGCAAGATGTATACTTATGCTAAAATGGTAATTTGGGTAAACATAGGTAATTTCATGTTGGGCCAGTATTGTTCAGCAAGCCAACACAGATATAACATTACGGTATGAAGCAAGTTGTGCTAAAACTAATATTTCCAATCAAATTATCAAAAAAATAACACATACTATGTAATATAAATACATGTATGTAAAATTAACACAATAATAACCAATAATTAAAAACCATAAATTTTGCTAACACTGTATACTTCTTAAGTAAGAATACCTTACCATGAAGGTTTAAAACCCTACACATTGAAACATGTGAAAAATGTAGCATGTGTGTATGATGGGCTTGAAGAGAAAATATTTAAAAAAGATATTTATTGAAACTTTTGTAATACCACACAAAATATGCATATTTACAGTTACAACAGTTGCAGATCTTATTAGCGCTTTAAAAGGGACAATCATATATGAGCAAAGCATCCATGTACATTAGAGGACATTAGAAACATAGTGAAAAAAATATAAAAGGTAATGAATAAATTTTTGGCTAATTGAGGAAATACCTTAAGAAAGAGCTTCTTGATAAACAATATTTTTTGTGCTGCCATTAGGTGCGAGAATAAAAAGTTTTCTGGAGGAACTGACGCGTGAGCAGGCAACATAAAGCTGGCCATGGGAAAAACATGGAACTTGAAGATCAATTCCAGCCCATTTCAATGTTTGACCTTGTGCTTTGTTAATTGTCATTGCAAAGCACAGCTTAACAGGAAATTGAAGACTTTTAAAATGAAAGGGCAAATCTGAAGATATAATGGGAATCCTAGGAATCATAACCTTCTCACCAGTGCCGCATCCAGTCAAAATAGTCGCCTCCAGAAGATATCTGTGTAAGCTGTTAACTTGCAACCGAATACCATTACACAATTTTGGGGGATTAAGATTTCTTAACAATATAATTGGGGCGCCAACCTTTAGGGTAAGACTGTGCATAGGCATTCCAGGCGGATTGATAGAATTTAAAAATTCAATGGGGTAATGCACAGAATCATTCGGATCTACAACAGTGTCTATTGACAAATAGGTTCTTGAAGGAGCAATAAATTTACCGAGGATATATTCATTTATCTTGTCCACAGCATCATTTCTTGACGCTAATAAAGCCCTTTCACTGAACCAAGAAAGTGGCATGGTAAGTAAAGAGCCTATATTGGGGTAAACAGATGATATTAAGGTATGGATATCTTCAACCAAGACACAAAGATCACTTGATGCAATGGAGATGAGTCCCTCGTGAGTTGCAAATGTCCCATTGCCCAGTTCAAGCAACAGCTGAGAGAAGCTGCTTCCTCTGTCGCCAAAGAGATGTGCCCGCATATTGATAGTGAGAGATAACTTAACAATACTACTCCAAATATGAGAGCGCTTAAGGCATGCATTCACCTCGTCTGCTCGAGTGCCTTTGGGAATAACCGGTAAAGTTTGCCGGAAGTCCCCAACAAAAAGAAATGTCACCCCTCCCATTATGGTGTTGCTATCCCTAAGATCTTTCAGAGTGCGATCAAGGGCCTCGATTGAGCATCTATGAGCCATTGTGCATTCATCCCATATCAATAATGAGCATTGCTGTAGAATTTTGGCAGTGGCGCTCTGTTTAGCAATGTTACAGACTGCTAATTCATCATCATAGAGATTCAAAGGTAGCTTAAATAGAGAATGTGCTGTTCTGCCGCCATCAAGGAGTGTAGCGGCGATTCCAGAAGAAGCAGCAGCACAAACTACTAAACCCTCTAAGCGCAATTTGGCTAACAAAAGATTAATAATAAAAGTTTTTCCAGTGCCACCAGGAGCATCCAAAAAAAAAATCGTGCCAGCCCTAGAGCGAACACTATTAAGAATGGCCTCATAACAATATTTCTGATCAGGATTTAAAGAAGATTCGCGGGTTGAAGCCAAAGTTTCTAGCTCACGCCTATCATATATGTCTGATAAAAATGATGCCTCTCTTGGTGGTGATACATTTTCAGGAAGAGGCAAACCCATACACGCAATACTTTTACCTGAAATTGACAGAACATGTTTTGCAATTTCCAGTAACGCGGCATTGAAAACATCAGCATTGTAATCAAGTTCAGGGATGGACATATCTCGTCGCATTCGGTGCAAAATATCTTCAGACATACACTCCTTATGAGCATGCCACAGCGTAAGTGTATCAGACATGTGGCAGAAGATGAGCATTGTAGAGAACAATGCTCTCACCGATGCTGCATTACGACATATAGATGCCTCTTTGAGAGTTTCATTCCAGTGAGAGTCGTCTTCTAGTAAGCCTAAAGCTTTGCAGGCCATTTGGAAGGTAGTGTGGATAACTCCTTCAACTGTGCGCAAACTCTGGAAAGAACATGGCCCTCTAATATGGAACAAAAGAAGTCTCAAATAGTAGCATTCAGCATTAGTTGGGTGAACTGTATAGACGCGGCCAAGAACATCACTTTTCCGCACACCAGGATATCCTTCTACAGGAGTACCCTGCTTTCTGCCTAAAAATTTATTGTTGGTCCAGGTATAGAAAGAAGGAACTTCACAGTATAATAGTGTCCTAGCAAATGTGTCTTGGTTACAAAGTTTAAAAAATGCTGTCAGAGTTGTATCTCTTGGATTTGAAATAACATTTTCTGCATTTGCAGTAGTGAAATAGACCCTCTGTCCATTTTCAAGGTGAACAGCTAAGTGTACAATAGGAGGTGATCTTTCATGGATGCTGAAACCCAGAATCCTCCAAACAGCTTCTGCGGAACTTATATAGCGGCCAGACTGAAATTGGGTAACCTCATGAAGGTGATTCAAAGAGAAAACTGCCTGATCAGTTCCCTTATTAATGTATTTGCACACGTATTTGATGGCCTTTACGGAGCTGCAGTATTCCACATTTATATGGGAATCAAAAGCACGAAGGAGAACAGAATTATAGGGCACAATCCAGCGATTGTCAATATCAAAAGTAACTCCTCGCATATTCACCGATGAAGTAAGACCACCTTCAGCAGAGCACCGTCTTCGGTATCGGGGATAACCATCTTCTGTTGTCGAAGTTGTCTCACAAAAACCTTTAGGATATTTTTTGCTACATTTCCCATCCTTCATACATGCAGAATTTGTATTCAGAACCCCACATGGACCATGAACCATTTGTTTAATGACAATTGCATGAAGCTCTGGGTCTAAGTTAATATCCGGAATCTCGGCTTGTATGACCTCATCAATTTGATTAGGTCTAATCATGCTCGTAAGCCAAAGCAGTAAATGCGCATGTGGCAGACCACGCTTCTGCCACTCTATTGTGAACATAAAACACTTGCAAGGCCCAAATAGCTCAGCCTTAGTCACTAAATAGATAAGCCTTTTTATTTTAAGGTGAAAAACACGACTAATCAAATCATATCTATCTTTAGCATAGTTATTTGAAAATAAATGCATCTGAATTTCTTTCCATTGAGGGTTGCATGTAAATGTTATAAAAAGCTGAGGCCTTCCATAGCTACGAACATAAGTCATTGCATCTTGGGTCCGCTCATGCAGATAACGGGGACCACCAGTAAACGATGATGGCAGTATGACTATTTGGCCTATATTGGCTAAATTCTCATCTGCTCGCAGAGCATCTTGCAGGTGAATATAATTTTCTGTCCGAAGCTTTTTCTGATTGCGCCGTATGAAGGAAAGCCTTTCTGATTCAACCTTAGCATACATATCAACCCAGAATTGATTTGTAAGCATGCCATAACGCAGTAGCGAGTTAAATTCCCCAGCACGAGCCATCATTCTGTAAGCATAAAAATTCATGAACGATACAGTCTTCTGCATTATTTCTCTAGTGGATGGATTGACTTGAGGTAGCGAAACAGAATAACCGACCTCACCCCTGCAAAAAATTAATGGGTATTGTAGAGGGTCATATGCTTGATGGATCTCGGATATTCTTTGTGTCAAATTATTACAACAATGTAATACAATATCTCTTGGCCCAAATTCCTGACCTATCATCAGCAGAGCTACTTCATTGGTCGTGGGCGCATTGTAGCGACGCTCATGCTCTTCTGGTGGAAGCTTATCAGAGTGTATAATAACCCGGTAGTCAGCGTGATTTTGAGGAAGAGTTTCTAAGGCTGCTTTAAAGGATTGAATATAATGATTGTGCGCATGCAATAAATCTTGCAAAGAGCGAACTAAATCTCTGTTCAAGTTTGCTGTAATGTTGCAACGTGCAGTAACCTGAGACTCATAATTATCGATAAAGTATATCTGCAGGAATTTGTGCTCACTATCAGGTTCTGGAAGGAGACTACCAATTACGTGGTAAACCTGGCCTTGGACTTTGAAAGTAGGCATATAACCTTGCTCCACAACTTGTCTAGCACCAAAAGATGTCATTTGGAATATAGAGTTATATCTACGGATATGCAGCAAGAAGGACTTCGATAGAGGATGTAGGCCAGAGAGCAAAGAGAAAATAGGTTCTGGAGGGGACTCAATAGCAGGTAGAGAAACTCTACCTTGTTTACAACAGAGGCCTAAGGGTTCATCTTTAAATCTCAAAGCAGAGCAAAACTGGCATACCCGAGACATTTGGCCTATATCGACAGATGAATCAGCTTTATAATCAATATGGGCATTATACTGCAAACCTGAAAACGGCTTATGAGTCCAAAGATTAATACGCTGAACAGGAACTTGCATAGTTTGTGTAGCCGCGACGCGGGCTTCAGAAGACCTAAGACGGCGAAGCTCACGACGCGTCTCACGTTGAAGTGGTGTCTCAAGAGCTCTAGCATTCCTATATCTCCTGGAAGCAGCCGTATTCCTACCAATTAAAGGTCGGCGGCGGGGAGGCATATTCTGAAAAAAAAAAAGATTGAGATTAAGAACAAAAGCTTAAAAACCAGCAATTTATAAACAAAGCATAAAAATTTCCTGTCTTTTTGAGGTAAAAAGCAAAATTCTTAAATTTTTTCTTCAAAATAACTTTCCAGATATGTTAAAAAGATTATAAAAAACTAAAAGCATAATATTAAAAATAAAAAAATAATGTACAAAACCAGTTATCACTAAAAAGCCTCAAAAATAGACCAACCGCCGGACACGGCAATGAAAAAGCATGTTTTTTTGAGGAAAAAATAGAAAAATTCTCTAAAATACAAAATACAACCCCTATATGGTAAAAAAAAACTACAAATAATCTAAATATAAAATACATAATCAAATAAATTAAAATATCTTTAATAAAATTTAGAAAAAGGACCTCAAAAAGACAAATAAATGAATCCGTTAAAGAAATCCCTCGCTTACTTAAAAATATAAATAATCTATTTTTTAGATACAACCCATATATGTAGAAAATATAATAAATAAACTGTATCTAAAAGATAAAAGGAATAATGAAAAAATTCCATAAGAAAATTTAAAAAAGGACTTCAAAATGACCCATATTTGAACATACCAATAAAATATCTTGCATCTTAGTGAAAAAAAAATAGAAATAATCCAAAAGTTGTTTACAAAACAACCCATATATGCTGAAAACACCATAATCTACTTCTAAAATATCTAAGCAATTAATTAAAATGAAATTTCAAGCTTTTTAGTGAAAAAAAAGAAAAATAACCCAAATTTTTTGCACAAAAAAACCCATATAAGTGGAAAACACCATAATCTGTAACTAAAATATCAAAACAATTAATTAAAAAGTTTGTTAAGGTCCTCAAAAAAAGACATAAAATTGAGCACATGCATGAAATTTCTAGCTTCTTAGTGAAAAAAAGAGGTCCTCAAAAAAGACATAAAATCGAGAACATGAATGAAATGTCTAGCTTTTTAGTGAAAAAAAATAGAAATAACCCTAAATTCGTAAAAAATAATATAAAATACCTTAGTCTTATAAAAATATTAACACGTAATAAAATAAAAAAGAAACTTGATCTCATTAAGTAAGGCCTCAACTTTTTTCGGTATAAAATATGAAAACTATAAAATAAAAGTATCTTACCAAGTATAAAAGTTATTATTAAAATTAAAATATATATATATATAAAAGATAGAACTAATTTAGCAAGAAGCGGAAAGTAAACACTTTTGAAAGTGTTGTATCCGCTGTCGAAAGTAAATACTTTTACTCTGTTGAATTTTTATTGTATTTTATCGACAACAGCAAAGTTATGTATTTTAAAGTTATGAAAAATATTTTGATGTTAAGCAAAACCTGCTCCATCTCGTTTTACATAAATGTTGAAAATTTGGTCGAAATTGATGCATTGTAACGAAAGTTTGTAGTGATGTACTCTTATGAAATTTGCATTTTATTAATATAGATATATATATATATATATATATATATATATTAAGATTGAGCCATCCATAATAATATCTATAAATAAATAAAAGGCATATATTGGATCTAAATTTATTATTTATAGGGGCAAAACGCCTCTCTTTATCAAGGCTTTTCTTTGATTTAAACTAAATCACGTGGGTATGTGATCCACTCACGCTATACAAGATCAAAGTAAGAAACTATCTGATGAAAATTTCACTGTATATAAAATATATGTACAATGGTTATATTAATAATAATATTTAAAATAGTATATAATTAGATAACCATTTGTTTAAATAAATGAAGAGACCGATAAATATTATAGAAATAGAAATTAATGAGGATTATGATTCAATATGTTGTGTTGAAAAATATAAATAAAAATATATTACAGGTATAAATAAATACAAAAAATGATAAAATAAAATAAAAAAATAAATAATTTTGGAAGATATAAATTCTCTATAGATTTCTGGTAGGTCAATTTTTCTATTTATGCTTTCTGTATCTTTTATAGAGTCCCAGCTTTCTAAAATAATCTGCAGTGCTTTTCTCTAATATTCTGGTATAAATGGATGCTTTGGCGAATTCGGGTATATGACTATTGTTTAGCGCATGGTCTACTAGGATAGATAATGGTTTATGGATACGTATAGCTGCTTTGTGCTGGTTAATGCGTTCTTTTAATGCTTTGCTGGTTTCTCCAATGCAAAACCAGTCCAGCCAATTCCATGCAAAACCTGTCCAGCCACTTACATTGGAGAATCAATCAAAACCGGACAGCCCTTCAAAACTATAGGCCTCTTTCCCTCTTAGTAGATCACGCACTGAAATAGGACCAGTTACCAAATTTGACTCAACTGAAATAGTATATCAAAATATAAAAGACAAACATTCAAGACTTTTTCTATAAATCTGAACCTCAATATAAGATAAAAACAGTATCAACCGAAAAATAGACATCCCTCAATTATACTTACAATTTGAAACCATATAGCCCACTATGTATATATATATATATATGTTATATAAAAATATTATTTTATTTCAAATTATACTTTCATAGAATCAAATACTCTGCTAAATCGACCGCCAGATGTCACTCTTCCCCTATAAAACTCGTTGTTGTTCTTCCCCGTTGGTCGGCCAAAACTTTTGTACATTATGTAAATAATCTTTTGTTTTCCTTATTCTACTCGCCTTAAGCCAGGCAGTGCTTTTACCAAATTATGTTTATTATATAATCCTAAAGCTCAATTAAAACAATCTCATATCAAAACTATTTTCATTATTTTACTTTTCAAGATTATAGCCACGACTGCATCACCAAAATACCATTTAGTACCAAAAAGAACCAGCAAATAACTCCATGGCATAATCATCTCTTTTCTTTATATAATATTAGTCGACAGGATATCAGAAACTTGTGAACAAAAGAAAAATATTCCAAATTCAAATATGCAAATATTCCAATCAAAAATAGCTTTCCCAATCAAAATCCCAAACATAGCCCAATTCAAACAAACATATTTCTCCACAACCAAACCGAGCTCATTTTTAATTATGCAAATCAAACATAACCTACTCCAATCAAAAATAGCCTTCTCTAACGAAATATAATCACCTACAAGTAACCATAGTCATCATCAAGCCATAGACAAACTACAATCAAAAATAGCCTTCTACAATCAAAAATACCTATCTCCAAACAAACATAGCCATCTCCACAAGCAAAAATAGCCATCTCCACAAGCAAACATAGCCATCTCCATAAGCAAACATAGCCATCTCCACAAGCAAAAATAGCCATCTCCACAAGCAAACATAGCCTCTACAATCAAACATCTCCATCTCCACAAGCAAACATAGCCATCTCCACAAGCAAAAATAGCCATCTCCACAAGCAAACATAGCCATCTCCATAAGCAAACATAGCCATCTCCACAAGCAAAAATAGCCATCTCCACAAGCAAACATAGCCTCTACAATCAAACATCTCCATCTCCACAAGCAAACATAGCCATCTCCATAAGCAAACATAGCCATCTCCACAAGCAAACATAGCCATCTCCACAAGCAAATATAGCCATCTCCACAAGCAAACATAGCCTCTACAATCAAACATCTCCATCTCCTACCATATCCAGCAGTTTCAAGCTGTCAACTCCAGCCATCACATCTTCCGACCAACAACAACAACAAATTAACATATTATTATTTTCACAGGGGGGAAATGATATATTAAGATATTATTTAAAATGTTATATTAAAATATTTTATTTAAAATTATAATTTCATAGATATAAATACTCTGTATAAATCGACCGCCAGAGGTCACGCTTTCTCTATAAATACTCATTGTTGTTGTTCCCCGTTGGTCGTCTCAAAACTTTGTACATTATGTAAATAATATTTTGTTTTCTTTTGTTTACTCGCCTTAAGCCAGGCGGTACTTTAATCAAATTATGTTCTTATATATCACTTTAGCTCAAATAAATCAATATCTGATCAAAACCATTTTTATTATTATTCTTTCAAGATTTTAACCACGACAGCACCGCCATAGCATAATCATCAAGATGATCCAAAACAACAGAAATCTTATCTTTTTTTTAATATAATATATAACAAATTACTGATTTTCAAATCTTATATTTTAAAGGTATATATATATTTATTTATTCTCTATATATTAATATTTTATATATTATTTTATTTTATTTTATTATTTATTATATTTATAAACATGAATATTGTAGGTTTTAGATATTTTAAATTTTATAGCAGTTGTACATACTCGTGAATTGATAGGCGAGCATCTCAAAACAATCTTGTTCCCCGAAGAAGTTTGGCGAGTTGCTACACGAAATATTGGAAAATAAAACATGATATGATCAAAATTAAGCATTTAAAAATAATTTAATATATAGATATTGCTCTATTTTCAAACATATATATATATTTATAGACTATTATTATCGTTTATTTTTCATCCTTTTTTGTTATATATATTTTTTAAACTTAATTAATTGATTTTTTCACAGAGTATGTGTGTAAGTTCACAAGGAAATAGGCGCTAACCCTAAGAAGAAGTCAAATTATTCTTATTTTTCACTATGTTATAAGTTTTCCTTCATTTTGTTCTCTCTCTTGTAAATCAATAATGTTTGGTTAAATTTTTGTAATCAGTATCTTCAAAATATTTAAGCAAAGTTAAAAATTGATAGCGAGCATTATTTGATGAGGCTCAACGAAAGCGAAAACTATTTAATAGGAATTTTAAGCTAGAAGTTTATTATAATAGGTAAACTGAAGCACTTCTGAAAAGGTATTTATATATAGATTAATTTAAATCATATTATTTAATATTTAATTTAAATTATATTAAATTGTATAGCCTGTCTAAATGCTGCCCAATATTTGAATAAATTTGAGGCATAATTGTGTATTTACATTATATTGGTTTGTTTATTAGTTCAAAAAGGCAAGCATGTCTGAATATAATTTTAACCCAATCGAAAATTGAACTACGTACAGTAACTAATTATCAAATTTGGGCGATGAAAATCGACGCAGTTCTGAGAGAGATAAAATTATTTAAATATGTAATTTCCGATCCCCCAGGACCTGATATGGAAGACAAAGGTTCTTGGGAGATTTGGAGTGATAAAAATGACGAAGCCTTTGGGGGAATCATTATGGCGTTAACAAATGAACAAACCCCCCCCCCCTCAGGAAGGTTTATTGAGGAAACAAATGCGAAGGAAGTTTGGGACTCACTGAGAAAAATGTACACGGGCATTTCAATTTTATTGATTCATTTTCAATTTTGAAGAGTATTAAAATGAAATATAATTAAACTGTAGACGAATATATAACAAGAGCAAAATATCGCTGCGAGAATTTTACAACTAGGGCATCAATTTCCCTCAAGAGAAATTTCGTTTCATGTTGTCAAAGGCATACATCAAAGTGTGTGTGTGTGTTTATGAAAATATTGCTATTTATATCAATTTAAGAAATAGGTAATAATTGAAGAGATCCAACAAACGCTAAGAGGAATCGAGAAGAAACATGAGATTATATCGATCGGTTAAGAATGGACATGAAGAAGCATACAGAATTAAAGATAAAGAAGTTAAACAATACCAGGCAAAAGTATGTTGAATTGTAATAAAAAGGACATAGTGCAAAGTCGTGATAGTTCCGAGATAAGCAGAATCAAGGATATCAAAATAAATGGACTCCTGAATTTATAAATCACAAGTACAGTAGAGAAAATTAAAATAACCTAGTGGACACTGTGAAAAGTGAAATTAATGAGCAAGCATTTGAAACATATGTAAAATAATCCGAAGATTCACCAGATGAGAGAGATGATAGGAAAATGTGGTGTAAAGATTCAGGATGCACGGCACATTTAACGCCAAACCTAACTTTGATGGAAAATGTGACAGATAACGAAAGTGATATCAGTCTAGCTGAAAAGGGCAAAACTACTCAAGCCATTGCCAAAGGAGATATGAGACTTACAACATGCACAAGTGAAGGCCAAGAGAATATTCACATCAAAGATATCTTGGTTATACCAAATTTAAGAAGTAAATTCTTGTCAGTATACGAATTGGTCAACAAGGAAAATTCGGTTATTTTCAATAAGGATGAACCAAACATTTATAATGAAGAAAATGATTTAGTGGCTAAGGAATACATTAAAGAATAAAATGTTCATGATGGAAACAAAACTAAGAAATGTACCAAGAGAAAAAAATAAAAACGACATGGTAATAATTACACATTTTAAAAATAAAAATAGCAATATATGTTTGAGAGAATCTAAGTTTATTGTTATAGTAGATGAATACAGAAGAATAATCTGCATATTTTCTGAGATCAAAAGATGAAACCTTTGAAAGATTTGAAGAATTAGAAGTAGGAGCCGAAATTGAATTAAGTCATAGAATAAAATATGTAAGAACCGAAAATGAGACTAAATTTTGTAACTAGAAATTTTAAAGGATTTTTCAAGAGAAACGGGATCCATCACCAACTTACCAGCACATACTCACCGCAAAGTAATGGAGTCACAGAGAGAGTGAATAGGACTCTTATAGATACAGCGAGAACCTTACTAATTAACTCAATATCACCCATGAAGGTTTGAGCAGAGTTAATTGCTACAGCTGTATATATTAGGAATTGTACTACTCACAGGTCTCTCAAGCACCATGCACCTATGCAGATATGGAATGGGAGGATGCCATCGGTCAAAAATATTCGAATATTTGTATGTTTGACATATTGTCTTGAGAGCAGGCCAAGAAACAAGTTTTCACCTAAGAATAGAAAAGGAATATTGATCGATTTTTCCAATAAAATAAAAACCTAGATAATATATGATATAATGACAAAGAGATTTCATGAAGTCAGATCGGTAAATTTTAGCAAAGGTAATAACATAATTTAATCATAAAGACTTATAATGTGAAGACGGCTTATATCTATGGTGAGTTAGAAGAAACATTATATATGAGACAACCAAGATGGTTTTATGCAAAAAGGAGAAGAAAACAAAGTGTGAAATTTGAAAAAAAAAACTGTATGATCTATCACAAACAGAAAAATTTGGAACAAATGGATCAACGTAATTTTCTACCAGTGGGGAATAATTAGAACCGAATGTGGTCCATGTGTCTTTTAATTCCAGAGAAAAAAAAAGCGAAGAGTATTCAATACTGGTTGTATAGGAAGATGATCTCATCATCGCTGGGACCAGTAAGAAAATACTGATAACCTAGCCTCAGAAATATAAAAATATTATTGCGCAGAATAAAAATCACATTCCAGAATAGAATGTTTTAGAACCTTCAAGAATAATGTAGAAAATCGGAGAACAACTGATTGGCCAATCTAAAGCAATTTCGCAAGGCTTAGCGCTGGCGGTTTCTGATTGGCTGACCGTTCTCGAAATATCTTCTCCGGGATATAAAAGGAAGAGGAACTCATGCCGAAGAGTAGAAAAACTAAGCTACGTGGTGTACACTGAGTAAACGCAAGCTGCTGTTTCAAGAGGTCGGACTGCTGCTTACTGCCGACGCCGGTGTATTTCACGGAAGATTCAAGTAGGTTTTGCCAACTTCTGCCTCCTGTTCTACTTCTGCCTTCTTTGACTGTGCTACAGTTGGTGAGTTTCTAACTGCCGTTTTATTTGTTGTTGTTCTTTTATTTTGCATTCTTCTGTAAATTATTTCATTTTTTAGGCTTAAATAAAGTGCTAAAGATCCTCTGTACCCACGGAAGTTATTCTTTGTCAACCAACAACACAACAATATGTTACTCAAAACGTTATTGTAATTGAAATGAAAAGGGGCAGAAGATGAATTTTATCTATCCCAGACTCATTATATTGATACAATTTTTCACAGATTTGGACTGGAAGGATGCAACAGTTTGCAGACACCCGGAGATCAAAATCAAAATTTGGATGAATATTTGGACTCTAAGCCAGTAGATAAAACTGTATACCAGGAAATGATTGGATCACCTATGTACCTTTCAACGGGTATACGACCGGACATATCCTTCGACGTCAGTAATATATCTCAGAATAGTAATGATCCAAGAGAAATACACTTAACTGGAGTTAAAAGGTACTATATATAAATGAAGGGAACAAGAAATAAAATGTTCGCCTATAAGCCAACAAAAAACAAAATCACAAGTGAATTTAGCTGATGCATAACCCGAAACAAAATCCTACTCAGGCTATACAGTCAAACTTGGCGACAACTTAATAAGCTGGAGAAGTAGGAAACAAAATTAGGTAGCCTTGTCTACATATGTGAAGCAGAACTTATTTCAATATGTGAAGGAATTTCTGAAGTATAACGGTCAAAGAATTTATTAGAAGAACTTTGCGAAAATGTAACTTTCCCAATTACCTTGAAAAGTGAAAGCCAGGCTGCAATAAACTGGATACAATCTGACAAATTTACTTCACGAACGAAGCACATAAAACGAAAGTATTATTTTGTGTGAAAGAGAAAATAAAAAATTTAATCAAACTTACATGCACTAAAAGTGAAGACATGGAGGCGGATATACTAATGAAGAGTCTCCCTAAGGACAAACTACGGAAATGTGCAGATAGCCTTAGACTTGCTGATCAGGGCTTATCCACAGGGGGACGTGTGTGTTGTATATATATTTTAAGTTTAATTTATTAATTGTTCCAACAGAGTATGTATGTAATAGCACATGGAATAGACGCTAACACTAAGAAGAAGTATAAAATCTTTGTTTACTATGTTATAAGTTTTATTTTGTTCTCTCTCTTGTAAATCAAAAAGGAAATGTTTGATTAATATTCTTGGAATTTTATTTTTAAAAGCTATAAGCAAAGTCAAAATTTTTTTCACATACTGATACAATTATACAACTTTATATATTGCTGTTCCTATCATGCAATAGACAATGTCCATGTATGACCAAATGTATTTTACCCGTTTGTATATTGAATGAAGCTATTATTTCTAAATCAAATTTAAAGCAGGTATAATATTTTTCTGAGTTGTTCTATCTTAATATAATCATTGTTGTTCGCGTGTTCTACCGAGCGAAAACCCTATGCGCTACGGTACAGCGATGAGTAAAAACTTGACTTTGTTCTGTGGTTTGAATAAAGTGAACTCCAAGCAAATCGATAAGGAACCTATGAATTTAATTTATCTTTGAATTAGCTACATGAATTTATAAATGACTTAAACTAGACTGACTGACTGGACTAACTGACCAAAAATATATATATATATACAACAGTGTTGCCGAATCAATATACATATACACAGATTAAATCAAAATAAAGAATTATGTAAAACAATGACCAACAATTTCTATTATAAATGACAAACAAGAAAATATACAATTTTTAACCAAACATACTCCCCCCCGTTGGACAGCCAAGTCCAACAAGAATAGAATTCATTCCTTGAATGGCAGAGGAGCTATCTTGGTGATGGGACGCTTGAGTACATTCTTTGGAGTTTTAAGGTCTACGACTCGCACGTGTCCGTCTGGTCCTGTATAGGTCTTGATGATTCGCGCCAGAGGCCAATGATGAGGAGGTGTGGAGTCTTGTTTCATGAGTACAAGCTGTCCAGATTGTAGATCTTGATGAGTCTTATGCCACCTTGGACGTGCTTGTAACAGATTAAGATAGTCTTGGGACCATTTTTTCCAAAAACTATTCTTCATTGATTGGATGCATTTCCAACGGGAAATGTGACTTAAATTATCTACAACTTCATCTGGAATAGCTAGAATAGGGGAACCAATCAAAAAATGTGAAGGAGTTAGTGCTTCATAAGAATCAAAGTTGGAATCAAGGGGGAGAAGTGGTCTCGAATTCAAAATTGCTTCTATCTGAGTAAGCAACGTATAAAATTCTTCAAAGTTAAGAATGGCCGACTTCGTTACTTTGATTAAATGACTTTTAACAGATTTAATACCTGCCTCCCAAAGTCCACCAAAATGGGGAGCGGAGGGAGGAATAAAATGCCACCCAATCCCTCTTTGAGCACAGAAATTTTGAATATCTAACTCCCTGTAAAAATCCAACAAAACTCTATTGGCCAATTTGAAATTTGTAGCATTATCACTGAAAATATCTGAAGGCAAGCCGCGTCTTGAGGTAAATCTCCTAAGTGTAGCTATAAATGCTTCTGCAGTGAGATCAGAAACCACCTCAAGATGTATTGCCTTGAAGGTGAAACAAATGAATAAAACGATAATGTCTTAAACAGCATTTTTGATCTTTTAACATTGGCTTAGTAATGATAGAGCCCGCCAAATCTACGCCGACTCGTTGGGAAGGCCGGGATGGCACCACCCTTTCAAGTGGCAATTCACCCATAATTTGAGTCACGATCTTGGATCGATGCTTAAAACAGGTAATACACCGATTCAGAACTCTCTTCACTGCAGCTTTACAAGAAATAATCCAATACTTCTGAGAAATCATAGATAATGTTGTTTGTAGACCCGAATGTAGAGATTGTTTATGATAATGTTCGATAATCAAATCTGTACAATGATGTCATTTTGGTAGGATTATTGGATGTTTTCGATTATAGTCAAGATTTGAATGTTGAAGTCCTTCTCCAACTCTAAGAATTCCATCAGCATCAAGGAAAGGATTTAGGAACCTGAGATTGCTTTTCCCCGACACAAAGCCCTTATCTCGAAGCCAACCAATATCCTGAGTAAATTCTTGATTTTGAATTAATATGATTACCTTAACCGTTGCATTATGAACTTCTGAGGCTGATAGGAATCGATTTAACAATTTATTAGTTGATTTACAATTTGAAATGAATCTCAAACAAAATGCCATTACATCAACTGTTCTTATTCAAGATGAGTATTTCAGAAGTAATTCAGGCATAGGTCCGATTATAGAGTGATAGACCAAGATTGTCGACCTTTCCTCAATCAATGTTTCCGGAGAGAGTTCATCTGAGGGAGGCAAATCGATGTAAGAATTAACCGATGGGTCCTGCAACCAATGTGGTCGCTGCCACCATAACTGGTTATCAACCAATTGTGCAGGAGTTAGTCCTCTTGTAGCCAAGTCTGCAGGGTTTTCCGAACCTGGTACATGGAACCATGAATGGGGTGGTGTCTTTCTCTGAATAGTTGAAACCCTATTAGCAACAAAAGTCTTCCATCTTTTAGATTCTGATTTTATCCAATTAAGAGCAATGGTGGAGTCGCTCCACAAGAAAATTTGATCAAAATGCAAACTCAATGACTCTTTCACCGCAACAAATAAATTTACCAACAGCAAAGCTGAACACAGTTCTAAGCGGGGCAAAGACAAGACCTTGATTGGAGCAACCTTTGTCTTAGATTCAATTAAAAATGTATTAACTGATCCATCATGCTTACAAGATTTTACATAAATAACTGCTCCATAGGCCTTTTCCGAAGAATCACAAAATCCATGTAATTCTAGAGTGAGAATAGAATTTCGGCAAGGAATGTACCTCGGGATTGAAATTTTGTTCAATTGATTAACATCTCTCTCAATGCCTGTCCATTGCCTTTGAATACACTCGGGCAATCTCTCATCCCAGTTGCATCCCTTGGCCCAGAGTTTTTGCAGCATGATTTTAAAAATGATAACCAAAGGAGCCATTCAGCCCAAAGGATCGTAGATTCTCGCAATCAATGATAGAAGCGACCGCTTAGAATTAACCTGAATATCAGGGAGCCTCACTCTGATGGTAAATGAGTCTAAGGTCGGATCCCACAAAATGCCCAGTAATTTAACTGACGGGAGATCCTTGAAATCAAAGGATTGATTGATGCCCCTTTGATCTTTAGGTAAGAAGTCAAGTATTTTTGGACTGTAAGAAACCCATTTCCTAATGGGAAAACCTCCTTCAGCTAACAAAGCAATGATCTGTCGAATCAAAACTTGTTTCTCTTCCACAGTATCTGCTCCTGTAAGAAGGTCATCGACATAAAAATCTCTCTTCACAATTTCCGAAGCAACAGGATAATTCATCGCTTAGTCATCCGCCAACTGATGCAACGTTCTAATGGCCAAATATGGAGCGCATGCTGTTCCATAAGTGATTGTTGTTAACTTATATTCTTGAATAGCATCTGATGGTGAATCACGCCACAAGACTCTCTGATAGTCACTATCATCAGGATGAATCAATTACTGCCTGTACATCTTCTCAATATCTGCTGATAGTGCAACAAAAAAGGTCCGAAACCTCAATAGAAGGTCAAAGATGTCGGTTTGTAATTTAGGACCTATATGTAAGGCTTTATTCAAAGAGGGACTATCATCAGAGCAAGCTGAGGCATCAAAGACTACTCTGAGATTAGTGGTAGTACTCTCCTCTTTTAGCACACAATGATGTGGCATATAATAGACCTGGGACGGGGATTTAGGAATATCTACAGCTGAGAGAATTTGCATAAGATTTAGCGATGAATATTCCCTCATAAAAAGTTTATACCGACTATAAAGTTGCTCACTCTTTAATAACTTATTTTCAAGAGAAAGAAATCTCTTAAAAGCAACTCTTCTAGAATTTCCGAAATTCGGAGTAATCCTAAAGGGTAATCTTACTTGATACCTTCCAGTTGTAGTCCTTGAAACATTAGTTTTAAAGTGTTGTTCACAATCCATTTCTTCTTTGGTTAGGATAGGTTTGGTACATGGCGGAATAGAGTCCAACTCCCAGAACTTTCTGAGTTGATTATCTATAGATGTAGCACAGAATGTCAGAACATTATGATGCAATGAACCATCTGATTGTTGAGCCATGATTTTGCCCGAGAGAAGCCAACCCAACTTCGAAATACATGCTGTTGGACCCCTCTCGTTTTGAAACCTAACCTGTCCTGTATACAAACTTGGGGCAATATCAGCTCCAATGATTATATCAATGGGAGCGGGCTTGTCAAAGGTTGGATCCGCCAGCCTTAGGCCAACCAGGTGAGGCCACCGACTCCTCTCCTTACAAAGTTTGGCAGATTACATGTGATTTTATTTAAGATTAAGGCCTTAGCGGTGAATAACATGTCTGAATAGTGAGGAGAGAAGGTGATATCCACCTCTCCCAACGGCTTTTCCAAGCAGTTATCTCCAATGCCATACATAGAGGCATCCGAATAATTCACAGGAGGATTCAACTTTTTTTCTCAGTGAGTCAGTTATCAAAGTCCTTTGAGATCCAGTATCGACTAAAGCTCTGGCCATGCAAGAATTACCGTATAGATCATTCACCCTTATTAAAGCTGTTGACAGCAAGATCTGACTAGAAGAACTAGAATGATTAATTGAATGCGTCTGAATCACAGAATTAAGACGAGCCGATGAATTTACATTAGATCTCCCTGAAGAATCAACTCTGTTGGCATTACTAGACTCTACTGCATGTATGGCCCCAGGCAATGAATTAGAGTCGTGTGATTCAGAACTAAATGCGTAAAGCAAGGTATGATGCTTCAGTTTACATACTCCGCAAACTGCAGTCAACTTACACGCATATACAAAGTGGTTTGATCTAAGACAATTATAACATAACTCGTTATCCTTTATAAACCTCCATCTCTCTTGTAGTGACTTATTTTGGAACAAATGACACTTTGCTAACAAATGTGGATTTTTGCATAACATGCAGGGAGTGCAAGCTGCATGTGAATTTGGACGGGATACCGATGTAGCATGAGAATAAACCTTATTCGGTTTGGGTGAAGTCTTTGAAGTTTCTCTTAATCTTAGATTTGCAAGGCTCCGTGCATATTTCTCTAAGAATGTTATCAACTCCTCATAAGAGGGATAACCCTGCACATCAATGTGCAACTTCCAGTCCTTTTTTAGTGAATTATCAAGTTTTGACTGGATAATATATATTAGTATTAAATCCAGAAGAGTGTTTCTCTCCAAACCCAATGTACTTAAATTTTGAACACCCTCATTGCAAATATCCAAAAACTCATAAAGAGCCTTATCCGAGTCACCTTTAATGAATTTAAGATTTAAAAATTTCTGAATTTGCCTAAAAGCCAGTTCCCTTTTATTATCATACCTATGTATTAAGGTCTGCCAAGCTATGGAATAATTTTCATCTGAGATGTTGAATGCCCTAACCAATCTAGCAGCATCTCCCCTAAGGGCAGAAACAAGATATTGCAGCCTCTGAGAATTTGCAAGTGCTCTATTTTGGTCTATTACTTTTATAAATATTTCTTTAAATCCTAACCATTCCGAAAAATTACCACTAAAAAGTGGCAACTGAAATTTAGGGAGTTTTATAGAAAATTCTTCAGAAGTCGATTTATCCTGTTTAATACCATCTAATAATCTATTAATGCTGACCAGCATACTATCAATTTCTTTTACTGCATTATAAGTTATTTTAAATTTTTCCGCAATATCCAAGCTTTTATATTTTGCTAATTTTAAAACCTGACTATCGAGATTCAAATTTAAAGTATTTACATTTTCTTTTATCTGATTCAACACATGCAAATCACCGGTTAACAATTGAGACTTTACGTCTTCCCTTAATAAATCTATTTTAACTATATACTGCTCAAAAATAATTATTTCGGCCTCCATATTAAAATAATATTATCACAAAATAAACAGATGGATCCTACCTTAAGATTTAAAATGTAGAAACTGTGCAGATGGCGGTTGGGTTGACTCAGAAGGGATGGGTTAATTTGGCCTTTGGAGGATTAATTCGGGACTTGAATTCGAAAAGGCCGCTGGCTTGTTTCAGATGGACTTGTTGATTCCTATGTAGCTCTATAGATTTCCGCTTGAATCGTAGCTTCCTCGCAGAGTTGTAGCTTCCCTGTCGAGCCGTAGATTCTCTGCAGAGGTGTAGAATTCTTGACTTGAATAATTCCTTTTTGCGTTGTAGAGTTCCTCACAATCCGGCTCGAGAGACCAAATGTTGTTCGCGTGTTCTACCGAGCGAAAACCCTATGGGCTACGGTACAGCGATGAGTAAAAACTTGACTTTGTTCTGTGGTTTGAATAAAGTGAACTCCAAGCAAATCGATAAGGAACCTATGAATTTAATTTATTATTGAATTAGCTACATGAATTTATGAATTACTTAAACTAGACTGACTGACTGGACTAACTGACCACAAATATATATATATATAACAGTGTTGCCGAATCAATATACATATACACAGATTAAATCAAAATAAAGAATTATGTAAAACAATGACCAACAATTTCTATTATAAATGACAAACAAGAAAATATACAATTTTTAACCAAACAATCATTATTATCTGCTAAAGGATTCTCTTACGTAAGCATTGGAAGGAACAAATTTTACTATTTATATACGTATAGCTAGAGAAATGGTGGTTCTACGAACCTATATAGAACTGCAACGAGAGATGTTAGAGCCTAATGATGACTTATCATTTTAATCATCTTTTTTATTGACTAATAAAAAGGGCTAGTTCTAAGTGAGGGAACAGCTCTTATATTTTGCCATTACCAATATGAAATGGGCATCAAAACGACAATAAATCCAGTTGAAAAGAGCAAGAGTATGTTCCTGATATACTTATTATTCTATATTTTCAAACGTTATACTGACCAATAGGGTGTCTAGAAAAGGTATGTTTTACCCCTCTAAGAGGCTCGAAACTTTCTTTTCATTATATATAGCGCTTTAACTTCTTACTATTCACGTACCGATTCATTATGATCCGAGTTCAGATCCGCGCCTAAACCATTTTTCTATATTATTATTAATAATTAGATGATATAGCTGAACATTTCGAAATACACCTATTTTTATTTAGTTATCAATATTTTATGAGAATATTGAGTGTTTTGTGTGAACGTCTGAATTAATTTCATACAAGACTAGGGTTATATTTGCTACTATATATAATTCGTATTTGTAAAGTATCATGGGAAACTCTATAATTCAATAAAATAATAATTCTATTCTTAGAAATATCTTAGAAAGTCAGTTGTAAAGAACGTTCCCTGAGGTGTTCCAATAGACCCCATGTGATTCACGTCATTCTCATTACCGGTGATTTGGGCGGCGATAATTAGCGCGAGAGTATTTAAAGTGAGTAGTCCCCTGGCCGCTCTTAGCTCCTAATTGCTGACATTTGACGACTGTCCCGCTAATTGATTAGTTCAACAATTACCCAATTTTATATATCTGTGCCATTGGTGTGTGCGGATTTATAGTTTCAAAGATTCACTAATGATATTTCTCTCCCTCTTTCTCTCGACTATATATATATTTATATTCAAGAAATAGTCCCCTTTGTATTAAGGTGAAAATATAAGACCTCCAGGGATAAGTTTCCTTTAAAACATTTTAATTAAGAAAGCTATAGCTTTTGGGCGCAGGAAGGTCCTTCTACAGGAGAAAACATGGTACAAAAAGAAAATTGAAAAAAAATATATGTTAAATATAAATATTATTTTATTTCAACATCATAACTTTTAGAACAAACACTACTCTATAAAGAAGATCGTCAGATGTCTCGCCGCTTTCCCTATATACCTAATAATGATAACGTATTGTTGTTGTTTCCTGTTGGCTGGCTTAATTCTTTCTGTAGATATGTAAATAGGTGGTCTTTTATTTTCATTTTTCCTACGCCTTAAGTGAAGTAGTACTTTCTCAAATTGTCTCCAATACTTTATTAGCCAAATTAAAGAAAATTGTGATTAAAACTGTTTTATTATATATATTTTTTAAGATTCCACAACTGCAATATCATAAAATAATCATATTGCAAAACATTTGCATAATGTTCATGTATACAAAAAAAGAAACAAGCTTATAATATCTATCTCAGCAATATTTATTATAATAGCAAGCCGACAAAATTTATTAATAAAAATATATAGGGCATTAGTTAAAATGTAATCAAATATAAAGGGTGCCATATATATATATATATATATATATATATACTAGCGGATGTGTACCCGGCTTCGCCCGGGTTTTATCCGAGTGGAAGTTTGCCTAACGAATATTATTGATAATATATTTATTATTGATAATTGATAATAATATTCCGGAACACACACACACACAGAATATTATGATAATAATGATAATAATATTCGTTACTTTATCTATATATATAAAGTCTCTCTGTCTGTCTGTTTGTCTGTACTCTATAGATTCAAAAACCATACATCCAATCGCCGTGAAATTTTGGGATATTATTAGGTATATCACCAGGAAGGTTTTTGAAAACTAATTTCCTGAATATCTTGAATATCCTTAGAGTTATTTGCAGATTTGTAGATTTAACTCGCAAGCAGCGCCCCCATTGTGACGATGATAACAAGTTTTCTTATCACTAAGTTTGTTATCTTAAATATTATTTATCTAAAGTAATATTATCTCAGGATGACACGGCAAATATTTGACCGGGAAAAATGTTCACTCGATAAAACGATGATTTTGTAATGTAGAAAATTAGGAAAGACAAAATTCAGGATGACACAACAATTTATTTGAGACAAGAATAATGATACAATTCCAAGGCAAAGATACTATTCAAAGATAACTTCCAATTACCGAGGGAACCAATTAATATTGATTTTATTCAACTTATCGAGTATTTTTCAAGGGACCGGGAAAAAATGTTCACTAGATAAAATGATGATTTTGTAATGTAGAAAATTAGGAAAGAGAAAATTCAAGATGACACGGCACACAGGGACCGGGGAAAAATGTTCACCTTATCGAGAGATTCAAATTTACGAGTTTCAAATTATCAAAATATATCTTTTTTTTAATAAGTTTATAGAGAATTGTTTTAACAAATGTTCGTTAGACAAACCTTTACTCGGGTAAAACCTCGGACGAAGCCGGGTACATCCGCTAGTTATATAATATATAAAATATATTTTTCGAGCAAGCAAATCCACTCTTTCTACTGAATATATTTCAAAAAAGATATATATAAAAATATATATCTAGAGATAAACTACACGATCTTAGCCAAAAGGCCGAGAAACGATATTTTATATTGTTGCACCAGGCTGCGGCTTGGCAGACTCTTCAGCCTTGATTCTCTCCTGTGCTGGGTCTTGCATCTTACCAGAGCGTGTTTCAACCATCCTACAAATTTATAAAAGGGAATAATGAGATAAGTCTACTTTTAGTAGCCTCCAGAATCCTCTATTTATTTTCTCACATCAAAGAGAGCAGTGAAGTCACACGTGTACCTAAATACAAATAATGACAATCTAAATAATCTGTGTTTTAAATAAATATCATAGAATATTTTATATAAAAATAAATAAATATATAATTTAAATTTCAAATATATTAAAAATAATATAAGAAATACGCCATTAATCATGATGTAACACCTCCCCCTCTCCAGAGGTCGTCACGTCCTCGTGAGTTACCTCATCAATTCTCTCAAAATAGGGTTTGAATCTTGAGACATGGACAATCAATGGGTCTTGGCCAGGATTATCTTTTGGCTCAATTAAGTAATTTACGTTAGACAGCTTCTTTAATATTCTATATGGGCCAAAATATTTTCTCAGTAGTTTCTCACACTTTCCTATTTTCCTAATTGGTGTCCAAACTGCTACTAATTCTCCTGGTTCGTAGCTTCTTTCCATGTGTTTCTTGTCATAGTTCTTTTTCATTCTTTCTTGAGTCTTTATTGTGTTGTTAATAACTAATTTTCTTGTTCTGTTTATTTTGTCTAAGTGATGTTTTATGTATTCATCATAATCATCTTTGTCAATGTCCACCGAGATATTCCTGTCGTCCAAAAGAGACGTGGGTTCTCTTCCAAACATCAGGAAAAAGGGAGAATATCCTGTGGTTTCCTGAATTGTAGTATTGTAAGCGTGAGTGATGAATGGGAGTATCTCGTCCCAATTTTTCTGATCAGTGTTCACATACATACTGAGCATATTGATCAATGTTCTATTTAACCGCTCTGTCAATCCATTAGTCTGGGGATGATAGCTCGTTGTGAAGCAATGTTTAATCTTGCACGTTTTCATCACCTCTTTCATTAAATTACTGGTAAATTGAGAGCCTCTGTCACTAATAAGATATTGTGGGGCTCCGTGCCGAAGAAAAATATCCTCTACTAGAAATTTAGAAACTTCTTTCACTGTTGCTTCCGAGACTGCTCTTGTTTCTGCATATCTAGTGTAGTAGTCCGTCAGCACGATTATCCATTTTTTCCTGTTTTTCGTAGATGGTAGTGGACCAACAAAGTCAATTCCAATTCTTTCGAAAGGAAAGTTGGCTGGGGGGATGGGCTGTAGTAGTCCAGAAGGTAATTGGTTTGAGCCTTTCCTACTTTGGCAAAGGTGACACGTCTTAACGAATTCTGAGACATCCTTTAGCATGGATGGCCAAAAGTATTTACTCTTTATTCGGTACATGGTTCTGGCGACGCCCAGATGGCCATTCGACATATGATTGTGATATTCTTTCATAATTTCTCTCTTTTTATTCTCTGGAACCACAAGCAACCACGCCCTGCCTTCAGGGTTCGGGTTTTTCTTAAAGAGGCATCCATCTTCTTCTTTAAAGTTTTGCGCAATTGATCGCCTGCTTCCATTAAGGTTTTTCTTAACACTTTCGATAAATTTATCCTCTTCGTCTGTTATTTGATTTAAAAATAGCCTTTCAAAATCCTCATCCCAATCAGTTTCTGGTAAGGGCCCCCTAGATAAGCCATCGGCGTCCAGATGCTTCTTTCCCGATTTATGTATTATATCGAAGTCATATTCTTGAATTTTCAATGCCCATCTTGCCAATCGACCTGTTGGATCCTTCAAGTTTTTGAGCCAGCATAAGGCGTGATGGTCTGTTACTATTTTAAAGTGTCTTCCATAAAGGTAGGGTCGTAATTTTGACATTGACCAGACAACGGCCAGACATTCTTTTTCAGTGGTTGAATAATTTTGCTCCGCTTTACTTAGGGTACGACTCAAATATGAGATCACCTTCTCTTCACCACCAATGTCTTGGACAAGTGTTGCACCTATGCCGATGTTGGACGCATCAGTATGAACATAAGTAGGTGCATTTGGATTGAAGTGACCTAAAATTGGTGGACTTAATAGTGCTGTTTTTAGGGTTTGAAACGCTTCCTCTTGTCTTTCTGTCCAGGTAAATGATACACTTTTTTTTATAAGGTTGGTCAAAGGGTCAGCAATTTTTGAAAAGTCTTTGATAAATTTTCTATAATATGAACACATTCCCAAAAAGGATTGTACTTCTTTGACCTTTTTGGGCCGAGGAAAATTTCTGACAGCTTTGATGTTATGTTCCGCGGGTTTTATACCATGTTTGCTCGTTATATAGCCGAGAATCTCCAATTCTTCAAAAGCAAATCGGCATTTTTTGTCATTTAACCTTAAATTAGATTCACGAAAACATCTAAAAACAGCTTCAAGTCTTTTGAGGTGCGTTGGAAAATCCGGGCTATATATGATAACATCATCCAGATAACACAAACAAATTTGCCATCTCAGATTTCCAAGCATATTCTCCATATTTCTCTCAAAGGTAGCAGGCGCGTTACAAAGTCCAAAAGGCATCACGTTGAATTCATATAATCCATGCGCTGTAGTGAAAGCTGTTTTCTCTTTGTCTCTTTCTTCGACTTCAACTTGCCAATATCCAGATCTGAGGTCTATTGCTGAGAAGTGTGTAGATCCTTGGAGAGTATCCATAACTTCGTCTATTCTAGGGATCGGATAGACATCTTTTACTGTGACATTATTCAGTTTTCTGTAGTCCACACAAAATCTGTATTTACCATCTCGCTTCTTGACCAATATTACTGGAAAAGACCAGGGGCTAGAAGATGGCCTAATTATGCCTTCTGTAAGCATCTCGTCAATTTGCTCTTTTATAATATCTCGTTCTTTAGCACTTACCCGGTAAGGCTTGTGTTTAATTGGCTTCGCGTCTTCTGTGTCTATCCGATGTTTTGCCAAATTGGTTCTCCCTAATCTCGATGAAAAAAGATCTCCATACCTTTCTAAAACTTGTTTTAACTCCTTCTGTTCCTTTGGTGAAAGATTTTCGTTTATTTGGAATCTAGGTTCTTCGTTCTTTTCTACCTCTCTTTCTCGACTCACATTTATTTTCGCTGGACTACTTCCAAAAGCCAATGTTTGGTTTTTCATTATTTTTAACGGTCGAGGATACGGATTAGTTATCCAGATGTGTGTTTCCCTATTTATAACATTGATCAAGCTTCTTGCTAGACGAAGTCCATTTGTTTGAAACATTTTGCTGCTCTCTTCGATAATATATTCTCCATCCTCTGTTTCTACCAATGCCTTGATCAATTTCATGGAACATTCCGGTACAATGGAATCCTTGGCACTCTTTATTTTCAACCTTTCAAAATTGATTTCGTCATGATTATTCGTCAAATCATATTTTATAGTTTCTTGCTTACAATCTATTTTTGCGTTCATTTTCTTAAGGAAATCTCTCCCAAGAATTAATGTCCGTAAATGCGTTTTCAATATCACAAAGTTGTGTGATAATGTTTCGTCATCAATTTTTATATTTAAAAATATACTTCCTACCATGTCCAATTTTTTTCCATCGGGTCCTGCACAAATTTTTGCGAGTTTACTTATACCATGGCCTGTATCGAGGGCCGTTCTGAGGTCGACCACTGAGAGGTCAGCACCTGTATCAACCAAAGCTTCAAAAATCCCTATCTTGTCCACATTAATTTTTAATTTGTATTTAGGGTCCAACTTCTTGATTCCGTTTATGGTCGACTTGCTTTGATTGACAGATTCAGGCGCGACGCTTAGTTTAAATCTTCCAACACGGAATATCTATTCCGGGTAGGAATATTTGTCTGTGTGCTATGACATACATCAGCATAAAGCCGAGGTCCTGATTTCTCTGATATTTCATTCATTTGGCATTTTTCTTCGACCTTCTCTTGGGTATCTGCTGGATCCTCTTCTAGGATTCTTATAAACTTGACCCTACAATAACGGGCCACGTGCCCTGGCTTGTTACATTTAAAGCAGATTGGTCTTCCATCTTCCGTCCTATTTTTGCTCACTTCTTGGCTTTTATTGTAAGTGTTTCTCTGAAGGTTTGGTTTCGGCACAAAGTTAGGATTATAAGGACGTCTAGGGGTAGAGGGCTGGGGAAAGTTGTTTCGATACTGTCTGGGGGTAGGAGGGGAGTCGTTCTTGTAATTATTGGAAACAGGGGCTTGGGGCCTGGAAGTGGTCTGGTAGTTTCGTGCGGCAGTCGGCGGCACGTACCTCGATTGTTGTTGGGGTCTAGAATAGCGTGGACCGTTATATAGGTTTCTGGATTTCTCCACACGTTCCCGATACTTCTTTTCAAAAGAATCCATTTTCTTGCACACGACAAGAAGGTCATTGGTCGTTTTAGGAGGGTTCAGGTAGAGCGCGAATGAGTACTCTTTTTTCAGTCCTCCAATAACATGTTCAATTTTTGTTTCTTCTTCCATTGCGGGGTCAACCTTGTTGCACAACACTAGAATGTCTTCCGCGAACCTGATTGCTGGTTCATTCCAGTGTTGCATTCTGTTGAGCTTCATTCTAAGTTCTTCTTTATTCGCGTCCAAAGAAAAATCCTGAATGAGGCGGATTTTAATATTTTCCCAGCTCGTGAAACTAGCTTTGTGTAAATTCAACCAGGTTTTAGCGCTTCCCGTCATGTTCATGGCGGCATAACGAGAGATAATGTAGTCTGCCCAATGGTACAAGAAGCCAATTTCTTCAAGAGATTCAATCCATGGGCGAGGGTCTTCCGTTCCATCATACTTGGGGATGTCGATGTTGGGATTCAGGACAACTGGGTCGGAACTAGCATCTCTACCAATTGTTGCACCAGGCTGCGGCTTGGCAGACTCTTCAGCCTTGATTCTCTCCTGTGCTGGGTCTTGCATCTTACCAGAGCGTGTTTCAACCATCCTACAAATTTATAAAAGGGAATAATGAGATAAGTCTACTTTTAGTAGCCTCCAGAATCCTCTATTTATTTTCTCACATCAAAGAGAGCAGTGAAGTCACACGTGTACCTAAATACAAATAATGACAATCTAAATAATCTGTGTTTTAAATAAATATCATAGAATATTTTATATAAAAATAAATAAATATATAATTTAAATTTCAAATATATTAAAAATAATATAAGAAATACGCCATTAATCATGATGTAACAATATATAGAGATGACCTGGCTTCGTGTGTCTTCTGCTCGAGTGAATGTTTCGCAGGTAGAATTTTGTTCCTGCCTACTGAAAATTATTATCTGGCTTCGCCCGTGGTCTGTTTCCCCTAAAGAATTTTGTTTATGTCAATCAAGCTTGATACAGCAATATTGTCATCATCATTTCTGACTAAAAAGATATTGTTGCTCAGTACCTGGTTGATTATAATTTTTCTTGGCTAAAGCGCGACAAAAAACTCTCCCAGATTTAACTCTCTGTCCTGTTCAAATTTCAGCGAGATTAGTTACATATTGAGGGCGTGCATAGCCGACAAACATATATATACTAGCGGATGTGTACCCGGCTTCGCCCGGGTTTTATCCGAGTGGAAGTTTGCCTAACAAATATTATTGATAATAATATTCAGGAACACAGAGAATATTATGATAATAATGATAATATAATCCGTTACGTCATATATTTATATAATACTAGCCGAATGACCCGGGCAACGCCCGGGTTTTACCCGATTAAATGTTTTTATTCAAATACTATTCGTTACAATTATAAATTGGCGCAGTGGATGTCACTCTTGTGAAACGTCCCGCTCCAAACTTTGTGTCTGAGAAGCGATATTTTTATAGAAAGATGATCTGGCTTTTGTTTTCTGCTCGAATGAATGTTTTTCTGTTAGAATTTTATTCCTGCGTACAAAATAATAAACTGGTTTCACCCGTGGTCTCTGCTTCTTGGATTTTTTCCCGATATAATTTTGATTCTGTTAATCAAACACGATACAGCAATATCGTCATCATCATTTTCTGACTAAAAATATATAGTTTTAATAATTGATTTATATATTTTTTAAAATAACCTATCGTCCTTCCCGTATTTTCTTACCTATGTATGGAAATTTTGGTTTGAATTAGTGAACTACTGCGAATTTGTATACCGGACATACAGACAAACAAACATACAAACATTCATTTTTATATATAGAGAGATATGAAATTTATTTTTCGAGCGAACATATCCTCTCTCTACTGAAAATATTGTTAAAACGATATACATAAATAAAAATATCTAGAGATATACTACATGATCTTAGCCAAAAGCCCGAGAAACGATATTTTATATATAGAGATGACCTGGCTTCGTGTGTCTTCTGCTCGAGTGAATGTTTCGCTGGTATAATTTTGTTCCTGCCTACTAAAAATTATTATCTGGCTTTGCCCGTGGTCTGCTTTTGTGAATATTCCCCAAAATATGTTTTTAATGCAATTAAGCATGATACGGCAATATTGTCATAATCATTTCTGGCTAAAAAAATATTGTTGGTCAGTACTTGGTTAAATATAATTTTTCTTGGTTATAGTGCGACAAAGAAACTTTTCCAGATTTAACTCTCTGTCCTGTTCAAATTTCAGCGAGATTAGTTACATATTGAGGGCGTGCATAGCCGACAAACATATATATATATATATATATATATATATATATATATATATATTGAGACGTTACAAAAAAAAAACAATTTTCAGTTGTACATAAATTCCTTTAAGGTGTTACTTTAATTTTTCATATGTTTATTTTCAATTTCTTTTTCTCATTCATTAAAAGTCAATGATGTACATGCAAAATTAGTAAAAACTCAATAAAAACGATATGTAAATATAGATATAAACAAATGGCTTGTAAACGAAGGCGGCAATAAAATGAGTTTAGGTAAAATGTCTATTCCATTAACAAACATTTCACTTTTAAAATAATGAACTTTAAAATTAAAGTTTTACAAAACAGAAAATTAGCGTTTTAAAATAAAAACGTGGCATTTGGCACAGTCGAAAAGGATACGGAAAGAAAAAAATGGCGGAAAATCCAAACAACCGGTTGCAAAAATTCAACGGCTCGAAGTCGGCAATCATGCCTGAGTCATGGATCAAATTATATGATTTTGAAAATAATTCTTTAAAGGAAGATGAAAAAATCAAAAATCTTATGTACTACTTGACAGATTCAGCACTTGAATGGTATGCAGACGAGATAATTTCAAATCCTGAAATAAAAAGATGGGAAGTTGTAAAGGAAAAGTTGATTCAAAGATTTGGTTCATACAACGCAAATCCAATTGTCTCAGCATCACATCGAAGATTAAAACGAGAAGAATCAATAGAAAATTATTTTCAAGATAAAATTCGCCTGTTAAATTAAACCCATCTAACGAAGGAGGAAAAAATTCATTTATTAACAGACGGACTTCCAAATGATTGGAAAGATTTAATTGTGGCTGCACAGCCAACTGACGCCACAAAATGGTTTTATACAGCTTCAATTGAACAAAATAGGGCTTCAATTCAGTTTAAGCTTAAAAACAAAATACATCTCGCGACAAAAAATAATGATAATAGAAAAAATGTTCGCCCATTCTGGTGTCCAATATGTTCGAAAAAGGGAATAAAAATTAAACATTGGATCACAGATTGTGAGGATTATGATCCTAATTATAAAAAGTATAGGCCTAATCAAAACACTTCAGTGAAACAAGTATGCGGAGCCCCGGAATTGTTGAATGTAAGTACTTTGACAAATACCCCTACACAAGGAGCTTTCAAGCTTATCAACATAAGTGTTGAAGTAAATGGAATTCCTGCGCAAGCATTTGTGGATACTGGAGCAACAGTATCAATAATCATTTGGCGATTGTTCAAGCGAACCCGTCTTCAACTTCAACCAAATTCAGACATTCACATCAGCCAAGCGGATGGTGTTACCAGGACATGTGGAAGCCTTCAGACCAAGGTAAGAATAGTTAAACTATTTAAACCTGTAACTCTCCATGTAATGAAGAACTTTAAATATCCACTCTTGATCGGATTAGATGTTGCATCTCTTTTTAATCTTTTAATAGATGTCAAAGACAAAACAATTTAAACCAAATTTGATGGATTACAAAATCCAATTCTTGTAAATCATCTAGAAGAGATAAGAGAACATGAATTGAAAAAATTACTTGAACACAATAGGAATGTATTTTGTCAGCATGCCATTGATTTGGGAAAAGTAGCTATACAACATAAGATCATCACGAAAAGTGAACAACCAATTTCTCTTAGACCCTATCGTCGTCCTCTAAAAGAGTATGAAGAGATAGCTGAACAAGTTAAAGAACTTCTCGAACACAAGTTAATAAGAACTTCAGATTCTCCTTGGGCATTTCCTGTTGTTATGGTTCCCAAGAAGGATGGAAATAAAAGGATGTGCATTGATTACAGACGTCTTAATGAGATCACGCTGGATGACAGGCAACCCCTACCTCACATACAGGACATGTTTGATCGATTGCATGGATCCAGATTCTTCTCTACCCTTGATGTTGCATGGGGTTATTGGCAGATCGAAATGGACCCGCAATCTATTCAAAAAATTGCATTCGTCACAAACGATGGTCATTATGAGTTTTTAGTGATGCCATTTGGTTTAAAAAATGCTGCTTCAACGTTTCAAAGGATAATCCAACATATTCTAGGTGAATTATTATGGAAAGGATATTGCTCTTTCCAAGATGACATATTGGTGTACACGAAAACATGGCAAGAGCACATAGAGCTTCTTAGTAAAGTTTTTGACAAATTAAGACAGTACAACATGAAATTAAAATTGTCGAAATGTATTTTTGGAAGAACTGAAGTAAAATACCTCGGACATATCATCAGTCACAATCAATTAAAACCTGATCCAGGAAAACTAAAATCTATTCAAGACTTTCCAAGACCTGATACTGTAAAGAAAGTTCGTCAGTTCATGGGATTGGCAAATTATTACAGAAAATTTGTGAAGGACTTTTCTAAAATTTCATTCCCCTTGGTTCGACTCACTCGGAAGAATCAGCCCTTCATCTGGAATGAGGAAGTAGAGGAGTCGTTCGCTAAACTTAAAATGGCACTATCTACAAAACCTGTCCTTGCTATTTACAACCCGGACTACCCCTTTAAAGTTTATACAGATGCCTCCAAATATGGAATTGGAGCAATCCTAACACAAATTGGTCCAGACAATGAGGAACATGTAATTGCTTATTACTCCAAAACACTGCAACCACACCAAGAGAATTATTCTGCTTATGAGATGGAATGCCTAGCCGTGATACAAGCAACTGATCACTTTCATGTATACATAGAAAACCAACCATTTGAAATCATCACTGATCATGCGGCGCTCCAATGGCTTTTCACCATGAAGAAACCGAAACCTAAGTATTTTAGATGGATTCTTAGTTTATCCTCGAAATCATGTAACATCGTTCATCGTTCTGGAAAGCAACAAACTCATGTTGACGCCTTATCAAGACTCCCAGTTGTTAACATTGCAACTCAAAAACTTCAAGAACACCAACAAAATTCAGATTTGAGTTTCTTGAAAAATTCCCACACTCACGACGGTGTGGTAATGATCAAACAAAAAGGAGTTTTTAAAGCAGTTGTCCCAAACTCGCTTACCAAAAATATATTGGAAGAATATCACGATTCATTGAGTCACCCATCAATAACCAAAACATGCAAACTTATAACTCAATGTTATTGGTGGAAAGGAATAACAACTGATATCAAGAATTATGTTCGATCTTGTAAATCTTGTCAACTAGTGAAGGTCAGACATGAACCAACTTTAGGAGAAATGATCACTCCAACGTCAAATATCCAACCATTACAAATGATCGGTTGTGACACTATTGTACTGGGAACAGCAGCAGCTAACACAAAGCATAAATTCTTTCAAATTTTTGTTGATCACGCAACTCGTTATCTATGGGCATATCCCACATTAACAAACACTGCTCAAGCTGTCACTCAATGTCTTGATAAGATAATCAAATCTGTTAATTCGATCAATACTATCTTAACAGATAATGGCAAAAATTTTATATCAAAAGAGTTCAACAAATTTCTTTCTTTACAAGGAATTAAACACACATATACTTCGCCTTATCATCCTCAGTGCAATGGCATTTGTGAGAAATTAAATGATACGATAATGACAAAACTGAGAATAGCTGTTCTAGAGAAACCTAGATGTAAATGGAGCTCATTGTTACCTCAAGTTGTCAAAAATTATAATTCCACACCACATGACGTGACTGGTTTTTCACCGCTTTTCTTAATGTATGGAATCGGTAATGTACCCGAATTTGCCGACCAAACTCCAATTACAATTGAAGAAGCCAGGAAGAAAGCTAGCCTGCGGACAGAACAAATTAGAAGTAGGTGGAAGATTAAACACGATAGCCATCACCCCAAGTATGTCTTTAAAGAAGAAGACTTAGTCATAAGAAAAATTGCCTTCAACGACCGTCGTCTCATCAAGACATCACCAAAATATGAAGGACCATTTGTCATTCAAAAAAGTATATCTGATGTAACCTACGATATCTCTCTGAAAGACCAAAAGCAAGCAAGACGCGTTCACATATCTCAACTTCGACCATTTATTACCCGAGAATAAATGCTTCAAGAAGGGGAATATGAGACGTTACAAAAAAACAATTTTCAGTTGTACATAAATTCCTTTAAGGTGTTACTTTAATTTTTCATATGTTTATTTTCAATTTCTTTTTCTCATTCATTAAAAGTCAATGATGTACATGCAAAATTAGTAAAAACTCAATAAAACGATATGTAAATATAGATATAAACAAATGGCTTGTAAACGAAGGCGGCAATAAAATGAGTTGAGGTAAAATGTCTATTCCATTAACAAACATTTCACTTTTAAAATAATGAACTTTAAAATTAAAGTTTTATAAAACAGAAAATTAGCGTTTTAAAATAAAAACGTGGCAATATATATATATAGTATATTTTGAGTTAGTTAGATCATCACAACCTTATTCTAATATTTATTATAAACCCATATCTATATAAAATATGTATCGAACAATGGAAGTGACAAATAAAACAATGAGGTCGAGGTAGACCAGACGACGCAATAACCCAGACGAACAGGTGTTTATGATAATGAGTTCAATCACCCCGTCAACAGGTGGCCAGACGTGATAAACAACCCGGCGTCTGACAGGTGGCGTGATTATGGGAGCCAATCAGAACTCGCCAACATATGCGGGCGTCTCATATAAAAGCCCCCAAGACGGGACAAAAATTAGTTGTTCATTTAGTTGTTTTCAGAGCGACGCCGTTATACGGTCGGGTCTCTCACCCCTATCCGCGATGTAGGCATCCGCGGCGCCCCTGGTCCGACTGCCTTCGTCCGTGGTCTACCTCTACCTTCCTGGAGTTACCATCTAGACCTGCCTCTGTCTCTTGCTGTCCCCGTGCGGGAATCCCATCACACACCCACGACCACGACTGCCCAATACATTCCACGTCGGGATTACTACAGAACCCGTTAAAGTCGACAGGATAACTGAGGACAGCAGCATGCAGAGGATGACGGAGGTCAGAGACGAATACGTCGCGGATGCCCTCACCAACATGCAGCCCCACTGCGACGACCTAGTAGGCCGCCTAACAGACGCCATTCGGGGACTAGCCGTGCCTCGTGCCGAGAAGGTCATCATCGCCCCCATCGACATCTCCTGCGCCACGAACATCTTCCTCCATCGGCTCGAACAGGCAGACAAGATTCATCGAGAAATCCTGGCATTGCCCCGCCAACCAGCATCGACGATGTCCCATGGCAACCACTGCAAAAAAAGATCACAAGCCTCATCGCAGCCCACTCCACAAGACCCATTCAAGACATCCATCTGGTAGGAGAATTTTCTCTACAGAACTATTTAATGTAACACTATCTCCGTTTGCTCTGAATTAATTATTCGATACCATTTTAATAGCAATAACATTATTATTATAAATCCATCAAATTCATTATTGTACCATTTTTATAGTATTTCAATTCAAATTTTAAATCTTGTACACCCTCATTTATCAATTTTTACTTTATTTTAAGCAACTTTTAAATTTTAATTCATTAATTTCAATTTTACATAAAAATCATATTATATTTTAATTACTTGAATCATATTTTCTAAACTTATTTGTGTGTTTTTTTAATACCTTATTTATGGCTATAATATTAATAATTAAATTTATTACGCTCTTTATTTTACTTGATCTATTACTATTCAAATTGATATTTCTCAATATTTTAAAAGTTTTAAAAACTAGTCCTAGATTTGTATTTTTATAAATATCAATTTTAAATTATCTCATCTCATAATGTGCCTCCCATTTTCCCACAATTACAAATACAACTATAAATTACAATATTATAATGAAGAGGTCCCCATCATCTCTAAAATCGATCCTGTACATGAGACCAAAGGAGACGCCATCTTGGCCTCCAAAAAGGACAATTAAATCCAATCTTCATCCCAACGACAGCTCAAGGACGCACTGAACTCCCCCTAGTTTTTTCTACTTCGTCTTTTCTTCCCTAATTCTAAAGGGGTGGAATGACCTTTGTATCCATCATTAGCATCCATCATTAGCAGAGATATTCCTTCCTACTTCAACACTCTTACCTGTCAATCATTCAATTATAGGCCTTCTGGATACAATTTAATACGAACATACACTACATTACCGGCTCCCTTGTTAGTAATCAATAAGGTTTTAAATTTTTTTTGTCAAATTTGTCGCCTCTCATTTCCCTATATGTAACGTAATGTTACATGGAGAAAAGATCTATTAAATTAATATTTCAAATGATGTTCCCCAAACGTAACAAGCCGGCGTTTGGGGAGGCTCACCTAGAAATTTTGCAGACCAACTGCATAAAACGCTCTGCAATCTTTTTAGCGCCTAAGACATGCACTACATATTACATGTACCTAAAGTCCTATCTTCCACTACAATGACATCATTTTAGGGATCAAGATCGATCCCCGTCTGGCCTCACATAATATAATCGGGAAGATCTGGCAAAGACCAACTTCTCAGACAGGACCAAAGCGACATAGGGCCACATTGCCTCCCCGTAGGCCAAACTAGAAAGACATCAATAATCTTGCACCTACACCTAGACATTGTGTGTAAATATGTTACCTTTTTTCAGGGACGAATATTTTTTGTTTTCTTTTAACTTTTCTCTCATTTATTTTTAAATAGACTTACAGTTTTACTAGTTTTGTGGTGTTGGACTTTGTTTTTTAACTTACAGATGTAGATAAAGCATATCATTATTAATCGATAATATCATTTTGTTTATTAACCATCAAAATTAATGCCATCAAATACCAATCAACCCTTTATATATTAAAAAAAAATTCGTTTTACCTTTATATATTATTACCTTTAATATTTTTATTTTCTTTTTTTTCATCATGTTTAGACTTAGAATTTTACAACTTCAACCATTTTAGACACCATTTTAAAAAACCTACACCTAACAATATTTATAATATTTCTAATACAGATAAAACATTTATCATTTTATTTTTCTTAATAGATTTTCAAAATGTTATTTTTGACGCTTCCCTTACAACCTCTTAACTCTATCCCATGAACCTTTCCTCCCAACTTTTTACATCCATCAAGAGTTTATTGTTCGTCAGCCATTTTCTTTTTTTTTTTTATTGATTAAACTAACTAGAAGACTCTTCCTCGCTGTACATTTCCCAACAGTGAGCTCAGGGGACCCAGTTAGATTTTTTTTTCTCTCATCGTCCGGCTCATCATTTTTTCATTTTTCAACTTTTTCTTTTCACCACACAAGTAGGACACAATCAAAATTGACAGCAATAAATCTCTTACACCCACCTCTCCTTTTCCGCATCCTTCAAACCTCCAACCTTCCAAGGGATTCCAGTTCGCCGAATATTTTTGTTTTTTTTCATTGATTAATCCGACTGGAACAATCCTTCCTCGCTATACCCACTCCCAATAGTGAGTTCAGGATATCCAGCGCGATCTTTTTATTTTCTTTTTCTCATCGACCGACTCATCATATCAATTCACCATTTTTTCAACTTTTCACTTTTTTTCTCATAATTCAACCGGGCACAATCATTATGGACAACAGGGATCCCTCTTACCTCTACCTCCCCCTTTTACCTCCATCAATCTTCCCACCTCTTTTCGCTGTCTGAGCTAATGATGCAGACGGAATATCTTAGGCCTTCTGTTAATGAAAACAATGCCTCACTTAAACAAGTTCGCGTTGCATTGCAGAATGTTTGGGATACTACTTTGCAGGAACATACTCAGATACCCCCTTTCCCTTTTTCAACCTTAGCACATTATAAGTTCAGTCAATAAACTAACTTCATTTTTTTTATCTCATCTTTAATGCAATAAGATATTATTTTCCTTGTACGATTCATTTTACCATATTTACCATTTTGTATTATATACTTTCTCTTAATCTTGTATCATTCATTTTGTGCGTTTTTATTTTTATAACCTTAAATTTTATTTCATTGATAAACCACCATTACAACATCTTTCTCTGTTTAACTTGTAACTTTATAATAATTTTAACTAATTTGTATACAAATTATTTCTTTTATTTTTTTATAATAGGTTTGTTAGGTTATCATTCATTACATGTCATTCCCCCAACCAAACCTTCATCACCGGGGACACATTCTGTAGTATATTTTGAGTTAGTTAGATCACAACCTTCTTCTAATATTTATTATAAACCCATATCTATATAAAATATGTATCGAACAATGGAAGTGACAAATAAAACAAAGAGGACGAGGTAGACCAGACGACGCAATAACCCAGACGAACAGGTGTTTATGATAATGAGTTCAATCACCCCGTCAACAGGTGGCCAGACGTGATAAACAACCCGGCGTCTGACAGGTGGCGTGATTATGGGAGCCAATCAAAACTCGCCAACATATGCGGGCGTCTCATATAAATGCCCCCAAGATGGGACAAAAATTAGTTGTTCAGTTAGTTGTTTTCAGAGCGACGCCGTTATACGGTCGGGTCTCTCACCCCTATCCGCGATGAAGGCATCCGCGGCGCCCCTGGTCCGACTGCCTTCGTCCGTGGTCTACCTCTACCTTCTTGGAGTTACCATCTAGACCTGCCTCTGTCTCTTGCTGTCCCCGTGCGGGAATCCCATCACACACCCACGACCACGACTGCCCAATACATTCCACGTCGGGATTACTACATATATATATATAAAAATAAATAAATAAATATATATATATATATATATATATATATATATATATATATATATATATATATATATATATATATATGTATCCGGTTTCGCCCGATTTTTACCCGAGTAAAAGTTTGCTTAACAAATAATTTGTTAAAACGATTCTAGCAAACATCCAATCCCTACTGAATCTATAGTTGTCTACACTCTCGATAATTTTTTCCCGGTCCCTTGAAAAATACTCGATAAGTTGAAAAAAATCAGTATTAATTGGTTCACTCGGTAATTTGAAGTTGAAGAAATAGTATCTTGCCACAAACGAAGATTTGTAAATAACTGTATTTTGCGAATGTACCCGGTTTCGCACAGTTTTTATCAGAGTAAAAGTTTGCCTAACGAACATTTGTTAAAACGATTCTAGAAAACATCCAATCCACCTATATATTGATTTATAAACGTTTAAATATATTTTTGAAACACATAATCTTTTGAAAACATTTATTATATTTTAAATAAGATATTGTCACTTTTGTGAATTCGATAATTAATTATTTCTTTTTTCTCAATGAATTATATATATTAATTTAAAATTTCATTTTGTTATCATCATCACATACAATGTAATTTTTTTATATAAACAAACGATAATAAACAACAACAATTCGGGGGTCAAAAATCATTTATTATGTGGTTAGCAGCTCCGTAAATAAAGATATTTTCACAACAACAATTAAAGTTGCATCATCATTTTTATAGAACAAGAGCAAATTGAATTAACAATGTAAACATATATTTTAACATCACATTTTAACATTTAACACAAAAACGTTACAATTTTTTCTTTAAATATATATTATTATTGAAATGCCAAGTATTTTTTACGTCATTGGAATATTATATTACTAAATTCTCAAATTAAATTTATTATACTTGGAAAACATTTTAAGCATTGTTACAGTTTATAAATATAATTTCACCAGACGCCGCTAGAGGCGCTGCTTGCGAGTGTAAGTAGAAAATTTGCAAATAAAATTGCAAAGAATATTTATTTCAAATCATATTCGAACCAGAAATCTTCCTAGTAGTATAGTAAATAACTTCCTAAAGTTTCACGGCGATTGGATAATCTTACCTTTTAAAAACATTCATCGTGTGAACAAACTAACATTCATCGTGTAAACAAACCACGTGTTAATTATTAACCAATCAAATTCATTTATCGTCGCGACCAGTGCTGCGCCCAAGCGGTAAAAGGCTGGAACTAACGCTTTTTGTTTTTTTATTTTTTAAAAAAAGCACATTAACTTTTTTAGTTTTTTGAATAGCCTATATGTTAAACGAAATCTTCAGCTACCTACATGCGAAATTTCATAAAGATTTATTCTGTAGTTTTTGCGCAACGCGATAACAAACATCGATTTTGGATTTCATTTTTATAGATATAAGGATTATATAACCTATTATTAAAATATTTTAATTTTTGAAAAACATGTTATTTATTTTCATCATTAACTATTCTTTTATTTTTGACCATAAAATCATAACACTTTGAAAATTGTTGTAAATATGTATAGTTAACCTACCTATTTTTTAAATCACGAATATAGAATTTATTTTAAAAATTCTATATTACTGGGATGAATAATTTTATATGTAATTTGCTTCAAGCAATAAAAATAAAAACTACTTGGTAAGTAAATAATTTATTTCCTATTTTCACGACTGCACCTTCAATTCTCTATCTTTTTCAACAACAAAACAAAATATTCATTATATATATATTTATATATAGTTATTCGAATGCCAATTTATCGCGGGCTTCCACTGCACGAGCTTATAGGATATGCTATTTAGAGAGGATTTCTTTATTTGGTGGTTATGCTGTTGTTTCAGAGAATAGTATAATAAAGAATTCCGTAATGAATTCTCTGTTAATGCTATTGTGTTTTCTGGATATGATTCTATTATCAGTTTTTGACGTGACAACGTCTTAAATTAGGTTGCGGCTGGGAGTCACTTATGAAAAAGTGTAACGCCCGGTAACGTTACGATGAGTCACCGAACGAGAGTGCTGCGCGCGCAGCGCTAGAGAATTAGGCGCATTGAATCGGCGCATGCTTGTCTCTGTCTTTGTCTTTCTCGAACGTTCTTGGCGTTGGAAAAACAAGAAAGCGTCATAATACAAGTTCACACGTGTGGTTAAAGTATCGTCAGCTGTGTCTGTAGTGAAAATGTGGAGTGCTTAGATTCGTCATTTACAACAACTACAACAATAAAGGTAAATAATTGTACACTGATATTTCATTATCGTAAACTATGATTGATTGATTAATTGTTAGATTGACACAAAAGTTGAGAAACTGAGTTTATAGGTTATGTCATACTATTGATAAATGTTGATAGTGTTAAGTAAATTATTAGTTTGAAATAAATTAATTAATTAATTATTATTTTACAAATTTTAAATAGTTTCAAATATATTTAGCAAAAATTTGAACCTTCGATCTGAATAAATGTTTTGATTTTCGAATTGATTCTTTAAAATTACAAATATTAAGAAAAAGTGGCAGATATAAGAAAACTTTATTTAAACTGTGTTGAGCAAGAATTTTAACATCTAATATAAGTAAATGTTTTAATACAGCCATATAGTATAATGCTAGAACTTAAGACTCGGGCGTATATTCGGGCGTATGTTACTCGGATGTTATATTATAAATACACAATAATTTCCTTCGCATTTTTTTTTTGAGTTTCAACATAGAGGAAGTCAGCACGCTCACATTTTACTGTGGTTACACGATGATCCACATGATAATACCATTGTTAAAGTACTGCAAGTTACTTGCTTCGCCGCTAATACTAGCTTCGAGTTTATACTCGGTGCTGTATATATTCACCCAGGAGCTAGTATGCAGGATATTGGAATGTTACTATGGCAAGGACTCGGTCCGTACATTCACAACAGCCAGTACGTGCCACCGTTCGTGCAAGTTGATTCTAGTATACCGATTCTTCTGTGTGGTGATTTTAACAAAAACGTAAAGCCTGACAACTCGTTTCTTAAATTCATGAAAAATACGTATAATCTTGATTGAGTATCAAACGTTTCTAAGTCAACTACGTTAAAAGGAACAACTATCGACTTGACTTTCGCAAGACACATTACAGCAGAAACACTTCCTTTCATTTCATATTTCTCCTATCATCGTCCTATCCTCAACAAAATCACTCAAATAGGAATTAGTTAAGTTTAAGTTTACATGTACAATGTTTTAGTAAACAAAATATATTTCTATAGTTAAAATTTGTGCAATTCTTATTTTCATTCAATTCCTTGTTCCTATTGTGCAATTTAATTATATTCATATCAATAAATATTCTACCGTTGTCACGTAAAATCTTCGCCCGTAAAACCGACTTTACAGGCAACCATTGTTTAATTATTATTATAACACTCATTTGCATATTTGAAATTTTATTGATAAAATAGCAATTTACATCTTTTTTGTCTATATATTTATTGGGGATGTTAGAGTAAAAGGGTATTTTATTATTAATATTAAAATGAATAGACTGTTTCTCTTATAATGATATATTTTTTTATATTTTATCTTGTGATTCTCAATATTTAATTTGTTAAGATATTCTTATATTTAAATATCTGCCAATTTCACCTACATATTTGGTTTTGCCATCTTTTCATTCTATGGAGTATATGGTGTTCTGAATATTACTAGGATAATTAAATCTATTGTAATCTTTATGGGGTTTCTTAGTAATGAAAATTATTGGGCAAATTACATCTTTGTCAAGGTAGAACATATAATCTGCGAGTCTATATTAAACATGACCATTTTTGTGTAAAACATATATATCCTGAAGTAATAGAATATCGGATGGAATTTATTCAAGAGAATTTATTTAAGTTCAAATCTATACGATAATTATCATGTAGAAAAAATATACAGAATCAGGTAGAAATTGGATCATATATTACAATAGTGGTAAAACATTGTGTTCTATTAATAAAACTATACATTTACATTCATATAGAAGACATATTCCAGATTTCAGTCTGTAGTTCAACCTATTATTTCGGATCTCTAGAACAGTTTTTACTGCGTGTTTTACATATTTTAATATTAAAACAACTATTAGTTTGGTTTAAATTGGAAGAAATATTTACATTGTTTTTTAAAGATCCCTAGCCTTTAGCTGCGCTTAAATTCAATATAAATAGCATTTTCTCATTTTTATTATATAATTGGTACGAGGTTTTAAGACCAAATACACAAATAAATAGTGTGTGATGTTTCAATAACAGAGCTATTAGTGAAACGTTACACACCACCTATTCACTTGGTCTCATTACCTTCTATTTCTAATCTATATGATCCAAATTTTTCCTTATCATTATATAATATGAATTTGGTAAAACTCTTTTCACAACATTTCGATAATTCGTGTTGTATTTCATGGAGAGGTAACCCAACAACTTATATATCATGCCTGTTAGTTCTGGATTAAATACTGTTTATATAAAACACTAATGTATAATTCTGAAGAAATTTCAGCAAAACACACACACTATCTTAATATATATTTTCTTGTACATTTTACAAAATTAAATATATATATTTTATTAAATTCTTTTAATAACATATTTATTTCTGCCTGACTGGGTGATAAAATGATTGCGGACTTTCTAGTGTTAATGATTGTATCGATTTTAATATTTTGTCAATTTCTTTAATTTAATTATATCAATGGAAATATAAATTTCTCAAACCAATATTCAAAGCATCGTTATCAGGATTTGAAAGCAACGTAAATTCAGAAAAAGGCATCTCTTTATCGTGCAACTTAAAGTTGCTGATGGCTTGCATTTCCCCGATAAGGAGATGCCTTTTTTATTTTTTCACCTTATCCCAGCACAATTTCACATTTGTATTATTTTTACAAAATGTAAATTCATTTTTTGTGATTTCTTATTTTTATCCAATTTCATGACGAGTGGCTTTGAGCATAAAAATTAGTGAATCCTTTAGAAGTCTATCAGGTATTTTATCTATCAATATATCAATAATGTCCATTCATTTTTATAAAGTGTTTTCTCTATGAATGTATTATAGAGAGAGTTTTTTTTTCCGTTTTTTTTTTGGATTGGTTTATTATAAGAACAAACAGGGCACATCGTTTTTAATTGCCTTTAGATTGCTTTTAAATTTCCTATCGAAATAAAAACCTATTTCTTAAATAAATTCATTTGAAAGTATAGAAAACGGAATATATTCTATCTAATTTACATAAAAATCAGATATTATTTGCATATTAATACATATTTAAAGTACCTTGGAATTACATGCAAAAACTGTACAAGTTCAATAGTAAGATTAACATATGCCATCATGTAATATATATATATATAAATTATTCATTTACTTTTAACCAAACATTTTCGATGCATGTTATATATTCGTTGTGCAAACATTTTTGTATAAGAATATAACATGTTTACCTTAAATGTAAAGCCCTAATTCAACATTTGCAAAATTCTATTGTATAATTTCCAATTTGTAGATTGTTTGGGAGAGATATGTTTTTCTAAAGTAGTGCACGTTTATTTAAAGAGAATATTGAGTTATATGTGAAACGATATTTGAAGAGGAAAATATGAACACGGGGGGATATATCAAACAAATTCAGTTTATTTTATTAGGTACAATTTGAATTACAGAATAAAAACATAAGGTACCTAGACTGAATCAATATTATTGAAATGATTGTGGCATTATGGTAAAAGCTTAAATAATTATGAGTTTGAGTGTTTTAATAAAACAATATCTATTTTGGGTGTTTGATTTAAACAAAAAAATATAAATAAATCATACAAATTTGAATGGTAAATGAATATAATATTCAAATTTAACTTTTAAACTAGCTAATGAAATATGTGACTATATTATATTTGCTAGCTACACCTTCTAAAAGGAGTTAAAAGAATATAAAAAGAGATAAGGGCACTGATTTAATGAAATAGGTAATTTACTGATCGTACAAGTGGATCACTGTCATCTATCAAAAAGAAATACCAACTGACCGTTAATTAAAAAAAAAACATATTTTTATTTTAAAAAGTTCTCCTTATATGCGTCTTTAAGATTTTTAATATTTTTTATTCGGATATATACGTGTGACAGGCTAAAGTTCTTGATATTTATTCGGCGTTATATTCTCAAATCTAGCCTTCGTATTTGCGACAAGCTTAATTCCCTAATATGTAATACAATTGTGTAGAAATGTCGGGTAATAGTTTCACAAAACACTGAAGCGAAATTCATGTAGAAGAATTCGCTGTGATGATTCTTTGTGGGCTGTTGCAAGGATTTAAATAAGATCACTAAATAGCAGAAAGAAGAGGGTAAAACTCTCCTTCTAACTAACTTTATTTAATACAACGTAAGAGGACAGAGGAAAACACCCAACTGGTCGGTAGCAGACCAAGCCGTGTTCTGGTCCTTTGTTGGCGGCTGGCGCCGCCGGGCATGTTTGTTTACAGTCGTCACCCGAGCCGTCTGGACGGCGTCCATTATTCCACAACAATGATAAAAATGTAAACCATTATTGTATGAATATTGAACTTATTTTAATATATGGAAAATAAAAATATATTCCATATGATAAATCATAATACCTACATTTGATGAAAATGCCTTCAGATGGAATTGAAATTGAAAAAATTCGGTTGAACCATCAATCTACAGCAGACATGTGCGATTCAGAGTGGTCGAATATGCAAGTAGGTGTAATCGGATTGAAGTGACCTAAAATTGGTGAATTTATTACTTCTATTTCCAAGGTTTTTGAATGCTTCATTTTCCCTTTCTGTCCAGGTAAATTTTACATTTCTGGTACAGTAATATTTTAGATACTTTTAAACCTATATTTATATAATTAAGGAACATTGCAAAAAGGATTATACTTCTTTTAGCTATTTGGGTGAAGGAAAGACTTAGAGTATGTTTGCTCATTATATTTATAATATTTTTTGAAGTTTATCATAAAATTAAATTCGCGAAATATTTTTCAAGAGTGTATTGTAAAATCCGATATATAATTATATAGGAAGAAAAATTATAAAATTGTAAATAAAGGTAACTTTTATAAAAAGTGGTTGAAATAATTTGATATGAGAAATGTATGCAAATATATATTTTCTCTATTGAACAATATCTGGTTCGTTACCTTAGTTTTTTTTTTTTTTTGCTTTTTGGACAAGCTCATGACGCATCGAAGCCGATTTAAATGCTTCGTTCCGTTGTTAAATCTTGCTGTTAAACAATTTAAATATTTATCGATACAATCATAATATTCACCTCAAAAATAATAATATAAACCTATCTTAATCATTACATATCTCCTATCCAGTAAAAGAAGTATATTTGCCATCTCAGATTACCTTGCACATCTACAACGATTTTCTCAAAATAAGCAGGAGCGTTGTATAGAAGGAAGGACATTATATCGAACTCTTATAAATCACCATCTGTAGTAAAGTCTGTCTTTCTCATTTATTTCTCATTGCCAATATGCAGATTTAAGGTATATTTCTGAAAATATTTTGGGTCCTGTGAGTAAATTCATAACTCCATTTATTGTATGAATATATAGACGTCTTTCGCAGTTATATCAATTTATTTTCTTTTGTCGCCTTAAACGGAATCTGTATTAGCCATCTCCACTATGAGCCATCTGCGCTATGGAAGTTAGACTCTGTTACGAACCTTGTGCACTATAATTTATGGGAATATGAATCTGATCAAAGAATATTCTTCGAAGAATTACTTATTTCAAAATGTATAAGATTAGAATATTGTTAAGCAAAACACACATATAGAAATTACTAGCGGATGTGTACCCGGCTTCGCCCGGGTTTTTTCCGGGTATTGGTTGCCTAACGAATAATTGAACGAATTATTGATAATAATATTCCGGAACACACAGAATATTATGATAATAATAATAATAATATCGTTACATTATATATTTATAAAATATATATAAATATATTTTTCGAGCAAACACATCCACTCTCTCTACTGAATATATTTTTTAAAAGATATATATAAATAAAAATATCTAGAGATATACTACATGATCTTAGCCAAATAGCCGAGAAACGATATTTTATATATAGAGATGACCTGGCTTCGTTTGTCTTCTGCTCGAGTGAATGTGTCGCTGGAAGATTTTGTCCTGCCGACTAAAAATTATTATCTGGCTTCGCCCGTGGTCTGCTTTAGTGAATATTCCCCTAAAGAATTTTGTTTATGTCAATCAAGCATGATACATCAATATTGTCATAATCATTTCTGACTAAAAAATAATTGTTGCTCAGTACATGGCTAATTATAATTTTTTTTAGTTAAAAATGCGACAAAGAACTATCCCAGATTTAACTCTCTGTTCTGTTCAAATTTCAGCGAGATTACTTATATATTGAGGGCTTGCATAGCCGACAAACACATATATATACGAGTATGTTCCTCGCTTCGCCCGGTTTTTACCCGAGTAAATGTTTTTTTAACAAACATTTGTTAAAACGATTCTAGAAAAATTCCGTTCCACCTATATATAGATTTATAAACATATAAAATATTGTTATATGCGTTTAAATATATTTTTTTAAAAACCTAATATTTTTGAAAACATTTATCAAATTTTAAATAAAATATTTTCTTAAAATATATATTAATATTTAAATGCCAAGTTTTTATACAACGTCATTGGAATATTATATTACTAAATCCTCCAATTGAATATTGAATTTATTATACTTGGAACACATTTTAGGATTTTTACAATTTATAAATGTAATTTCACCAGAACCGCGAGAGGCGCTGCTTGCGAGTGGAAGTTGAAAATTTGCAAATAAAATTGCAATGAATATTTATTTCAAATCAAATTCAAACCAGTAACCTTCCCAGTAGTATAGTAAATACCTTCCTGAAGTTTCAATGCGATTGGATAAGCTTAACCCTTTAAAAATATTCATTGTGTAAACAAATACGTGTGAAATTATTAACCAATCAAATTCATTTATCATCGCGACCAGTGATACACCAAGCGGTAAAAGGCTGGAACTAACGCTTTTTGGTTTTACATTTTAAAAAAAGCACATTAACCATTTTAGTTTTTTGAATAGCCTATATGTTAAACGAAATCTTTAGCTACCTACATGCGAAATTTCATAATGATTGATTCGGTAAATTTTGCGCAACGCGATAACAAACATCGTTTTTGGATTTCATTTTTATATATATAAAAGGAAGGAAAGGAAGGAAGGATATATAATATATTTTTCGAACAAACATAACCACTCTCTCTACTGAATAGATTTTTAAAAAGATATATATAAATGAAAATATTTAGAGATATACGACATGATCTTGGCAAAAAGGCCGAAAACTTTCGCTGGTAGAATTTTGTTCCTGCTTACTAAAAATTATTATCTGGCTCCGCCCGTGGACTGCTTTAGTGAATATTCCCCTAAAGAATTTTGTTTATGTCAATCAAACATGATACAGAAATATTGTTGCTCAGTACTTGGTTAATTATAATCTTTCTTGGTTAAAGTGCGACAAAAACTCTTCCAGATTTAACTCTCTGTTTTGTTAAAATTTCAGCGAGATTAGTTAAATATTGAGGGCGTGCATAGCCGACAAACATATATATATGTTCCCGGCTTCGCCCGATTTTTACCCGAGTAAAAGTTTGCCTAACAAACATTTGTTAAAACGATACTAGCAAACATCCAATCCCGACTGAATCTATACTTGTCTATACTCTCGATAATTTGAAATTTTTCCCCATCCCTTGAAAAATACTTGATAAGTTGAAAAAATCAGCATTAATTGTTCCACTCGGTAATTTGAAGTTGAAGGAATAGTATCTTGCCACAAACTATGATTTGTAAATAACTGTATTTAGCGAATGTACCCGGTTTCGCCCGGTTTTTATCCGAGTAGAAGTTTGCCTAACGAACATTTTTTAAAACGATTCTAGAAAACATCCAATCCACCTATATATTGATTTATAAACCTATATAAATATAAAAATTGTTATATGCGTTTAAATATATTTTTGAAACACATAATATTTAAAAAACATTTATTTTATTTTAAAAAAGATATCGTCACTTTTGTGAATTTGATAATTAATTATTTCTATTTTTTTCTCAATGAAATATATATATTAAAATTTAAAATTCATTTATGTTATCATCATCACATACAATATAAATTTATTATATAAACAAACGATAATAAACAACAACAAAAATGTAATTTGCATCTTCATTATTATAAAACAACAACAAATTAAATTAACAATGTAAAAATATATTTTAACATTACATTTTAACATTTAACACAAAACTTTACAATATTTTATTCAAATATATATTAATATTAAAGTGCCAAGTTTTTTTACGTCATTGGAATATTATATTACTAAATTCTCAAATTAAATTTATTATACTTGGAACACAGTTCAAGCATTGTTACAATTTATAAATATAATTTCACCAGTTGCCGCGAGAGGCGCTGCTTGCGAGTGAAAGTTGAAAATTTGCGAATAAAATTGCAAAGAATATTTTTTTCAAATCAAATTCAAACCAGAAACCTTCCCAGTAGTATAGTAAATAACTTCCTAAAGTTTCACGGCGATTGGATAATCTTACCCTTTAAAAACATTCATCGTGTAAACAGACTAATATTCATCGTGTAAACAAACCACGTGTAAATTATTAACCAATCAAATCCATTTATCGTCGCGATCAGTGCTGCGCCCAAGCGGTAAAAGGCTGGAACTAACGCTTTTTGGTTTTTAGATTTTTTTAAAAAGCACATTAACCTTTTTAGTTTTTTGTATAGCCTATATGTTAAACGAAATCTTCAGCTACCTACATGCGAAATTTCATAATGATTTATTCTGTAGATTTTGCGCAACGCGATAACAAACATCGATTTTGGATTTCATTTTTATAGATATAAGGATAGGAAGAATGGTTTCATGTGAAATATATTTAGCTTACCACAAAGTGAGCGATCATTGGAAAACATGCGCCATAGGAACTTATTAGGATGATTGTATAAGAACAGGTTTGAACGTCCCAAAGGGAATTTTCTAACAAACAAGTCGGAAACATCCCTAGATCAGGTTTAGGGTTGATTAATTTTATATTGGAAGTTTCTCTCTAGAAGTGAAGTTTAATGTTGTACGAAGTTATGTTTATGTGATACTCGCCTATTGACCTAGGAAACACCCGGGGTTTACCCAAGGGCAATTTACCCCAAGTGAGTATGTATAAAAAATGTTTTTTTTTTTCAAATAGTAGTAGTTATGAATTACATATCCGTCTTTTATCGGTTTGTTTTACCCGAGTGGAAGTTTACCTAATGGACATCTGTTAAACAATTTTTGCGAGGCTATCTTCAACTTTCTACTTAATCCATTATTGTAAAGAAAATTGATATATTTGTTAACACTTCTCCGAAAAACCATTTTTTCTTTTTATGTAGTTAACTGAATTTGATGCTTATCATATGAGCAATATCAAATAATGAAATTAGACAATAAACAAACCATTTTTCATATTTTGAATAATTATAATTATTAAATAAGGTCTCTGCATGACCCGCCTTCGCACGGCTTCTTTTCTAGAAATGTTTGTCAGACTAATTTCGCTTAATAAAATTATTTATTATAATTATATCATAATCAATCTAATAAATCGTCATGAAGAATTGAAATGATTTTTAAATATTAAATATTATTATTATTATTATATATATTATATATTATTCACAAATTTACTTTAAATTGTGACGACTGTAATTACCGACCCGAAAGAAATATAATATACAGTCATATATACAACTTTATTCATCGTCTTGGCAATCGCCAGGAGGGGCAGGGCTTAATCAGCCAGGCAATGCCCGAAATCCCAGCCCTGCAGGTCAGGGTGCTGCTGGATAATGGTGAAGTCCTCCGGAAAGAGAGATCTGATGTAGAGACAGGACTAGTACCGGCGGGCCAGCGACTGGCCGTTGTACCCACAGGTGATGTAGGATTGTGAGGCCGTTGCCGGGTGGGCTGGATAGCCAGCCTAACAACCACAACCTCGTTTTTGCCCGGAGAAGGCGCAGAGACGGATAGACGACAAGCCGATGTTGATGGGCAGGTTTATATGTTCTTTCCCCTTTCTAGGAAACTGAACGATATACAGGGCAGCTAGGCGCCTAGTGGGCATTTCAACATGCGGCGAGAGTGCGAGTGCAAGGTCGCGTGCATATTTTTCCAGCGCGCGTCTCCCATATCTTAAGAAGCCGGATACGCAGCTGCGGGATTCAGGACCCAGGTGAAAGGGGAGCCACGCATTGCTCTTACTAGCCAGGAGTAGGCATTGTGGCTGCCACGCATCGCGGCCTGCACGCCTCGATGTCGACGAGGCTGAATCCTCCGAAAGATACGGGTTTCGCCAGAACGCTACCAAGTAACCTAGCGTGCACTCCGGCACCCAGATGAACCGTACAAGCGGGCCTCGATCTTGTTCATGGTATTGTCGGTAGGCAGCTAGCCGCGGATGGGATGGACCAGCTAGGAGAGCACCAAGAGGTTGGTGGCTCTAGCCTGGCCAATCAGAAAGTTTCCCGGGTGTAGGGGACACACCTCTCTAGGGCAGTTACAATCAGGGTCAAAATAGGTTGCTCTTGGGCGGAGGTTTGATATTCCGGCGTAATATTGCACTTCAGAACATTCAGATTGATCGAAGCCACGCGACCCCAAGCGTCTTTGCAGGCACGCCAGGCGCCGCACCATAGGCCTTTGCTCTTAGAAAAATTCCGATGATACCCGAGGCAAACTACGAGTGAGGAGGACAAGGCGAAGACATTTCCGGGTATCTCTGAATTTCTCTTGCAACATCCTTTTTGCTTTCCGATATCTCAACAAGCGACTTCTTCGGATTGGAATTTGACTATAAATTATGACTATCTATTTTTCAAGATATAAATTAGTAAAAAATATAGTGTAGTAGTTTCAGATAAATTATCAGGTACATTATAAAATCAAACTCTGGTAAAAGTGGCCCGAAGAAAAATATGAAAAAGAAGCGAGGGCGGGATAGCAACCAAGTTTAATTAGGCTAATTGATAGCCACAAGAAGAGGGCTAAAAAATAAAAAAGAAGATGCTGAGGCAAAGAAAGATGAATAGAGGCTGCGGTGGTGTATAATTAGCAGATGGACGCCGCGTTCCCCGGGCCCTCATTAACCCGACATTATATACATCTAGCTTCTTGCTTATATTAATTTCATATTACCTTAGTTAAAACAAGTTCTTATCTGTGTCGAAATAAGTCGACTGCAAAACTATCGAATTTCAAATTCTGTATAAAAATGATTTTAAGAAGGAGTATATTCAGATTTTTTCAGAAATGACATATTTTACTCATTAAAGCGCAGAATTTCATATGCAAAGATTTAATTATAAAAAACAAATATATATTTCAAAACGAGAATCACCTAGTAGTTCATTATTTTAATCTCTAGAAGAGATCCAACTTTGTGGCATTCCAAACAGGCCTTCTGAATAGACCATAATATAGAATATTCCACTTATTGAAGCGCTGAATCCAAGAGAATGCAAAGGTTATATTATATATTATATTTTATAAAACAAAAATATTTTATATACACGAGAGTTACCTAGTAGGTCATTATTTTAATCTCTAGAAGAGATCCAACTTTGTGGCATTCCAAACAGGCCTTCTGAATAGACCATAATATAGAATATTCCACTTATTGAAGCGCTGAATCCAAGAGAATGCAAAGGTTATATTATATATTATATTTTATAAAACAAAAATATTTTATATACACGAGAGTTACCTAGTAGGTCATTATTTTAATCTCTAGAAGAGATCCAACTTTGTGGCATTCCAAACAGGCCTTCTGAATAGACCATAATATAGAATATTCCACTTATTGAAGCGCTAAATCCAAGAGGATGCAAAGGTTATATTATATATTTTATAAAACTAAAATGTTTTATAGACACGAGAGTTACCTAGTAGTTCATTATTTTAATCTCTAGAAGAGATCCAACTTTGTGGCATTCCAAACAGGCCTTCTAAATAGACCATAAGCTGAAATCGATCGGATGAGATCAGGCGATAAAGGCGGCCATTCTTCTGGGCCGATAGCATCTGGAAAATGCGCCTTTCACTATTTTCTAAGAAATCCTTGCTTTGAGGGATGAGGTCGACTTTTTAGAACGTCGATACAGGTTGACGGAATGTAAGCGATGCACAATAAAATAGTTATATTCGCTTAATTTGACTTTTTATTAACAACACTAGAAACAATTTCTATCTAAAATTAAATTTGATTCTTATACAGAAAATATTTTCAAATTGGTGTTCACAAAGAAATATATTCTGTAATGAAATTATATATATATAAACACAATGATTTTCAAATTTACTAATCAAATGTATTTTCAAAAAATATCATTTTAATATTGATTGAAATAATATCATTTTAGCATGAGCACAATAGAACTGTTGCTATATATGTATGTTTATATGTGCCTTTTGTCCTATTTTATTCGATACTACTGGCACATATGTATAGGGATTTTATTGTTCCATCAATAGATAAGTGGAATATTTGCTTATATACTTTTTTAAAGTCGTCATTTTTCAAATTCTTGGAATAGTAGACACTTCTCTATCGTCTAGGATGGATTTAATATTTTGACGTTTCGACAAAATCTTCTTTCCTCGTCAAAGAAAATTTAAAATAAAATATTTTAGAAAGGCGTTAAAATATGTTTTGAAATATTTTTCCCATGACGAGAACATGATATTTTGCTAAAAGGTCTTCTGGCCGTAATGTCTTATTTTAAGAACAATGAATGCCGGCCAGTCAACTTCTATCTTCAAGAGAGTTTTATTCAAGTCTCTAAGAAACCTCAGTGATGTTTCTAATAGGAATCTACTCGAAAGGCTATCCTTTAAGATAAATTTTTATTTTTCTATTGGGCAAAAGCATTTGGGGAAAGATGCGTTGAGTATGAGGAGGTATAGAAACTTTGTTTTGGCCGAAAATTCATAATTGCAAAGCCGTGTGAGATCTGCTTTGGTTGGGAACCCATAACTTGCCGAACCTTTTCCAATTGCATATTGTCGAGAATGATGAAATGGATTAATCCGATCGAAAGACCCGTAACCTGGAAGGTCCCTGTATACCAATTTTTCGAGCTTGGGTATTATTATTATTTTTCTTTTTGGCTGAGGTTTTTATTTTTTCTAAATAGTTCTTTGGACTCTTGGATCATATTGGATTCAGAGTCGTTCTTTTACTTTTAAAGCGACTTAACCATTCATAAACTGCGGTTTGCTTTTAGCATAAATCTTCCCGATTGCTTTTCATAATATTAACTGTAAGTAAAGTTTGATTTTTAAAAAAGAGAGCGAATTTATATTTGTTATTTATATATTTTAGGCATCCTAATTTAGCTGATAAAAAGCTGATGGCAAACAAAAATTAATATTTGTAATGAGTTGATTTGTTATGCGAATGATTTATCATTAATATGCTAGAACAAATATTTAAAAGCACTGAAAAAACTGTTGAAATAGTATAAAATAATATCAATTATTGCGGTGTAATAAAAATAAATTGATAAATCAGTTCGAAAACACTAGCATTTTATATTTTCATAATAAATAGAATACCCCCAGTAAAATAAAAATATGAAATAATCTCACCATTACAAAATATAAAAGTTTAGGAATAACAATTACAAATTGTAGTAGAAAATCAAATTGAATTTTGGTTTCCATATAGGGGAAATAACAGAAATAAAATATTTTAAAAATTGTCTATTCTCACTCTACAGTAATTCTTGGGGTTTGAGCCTCAAAAAAGAATTACTACATGTAGTATGTACTATATATATTGTATGTACTATTTACTGGTGTTTGTTAGTATGTATATTCTAAAAAACTCTGCTCTCCAAACTAATTAATATATACAGTTATCTCAGCGTCATAATCAATTCTTTCTTTATCAATTCTGTCACCGTTTGCTTTTGTGAATGGAATAAATACCCAAATATGGTCATTTCTCATAAACATCGGTGGTTCAGTGGTAGAATGCTCGCCTGCCACGCGGGCGACCCGGGTTCGATTCCCGGCCGATGCATTTTTTTTTTTTTTACAATTTTTAAAACTCATTTATATATTATACAAGAATGACATCCACGGCGCCAATTTATAATTGTAACGAATAGTATTTGAATAAAAGCATTTAATCGGGTAAAACCCGGGCGTTGCCCGGGTCATTCGGCTAGTTTTAATATACAGATCAGAAAAATGGTTGGAATTTTTGAATTGATAAATCCATACTGTTGCACCAGGTTGCGGCTTGGCAGACTCTTTAGCCTTGATTCTCTCCTGTGCTGGGTCTTGCATCTTACCAGAGCGTGTTTCAACCATCCTACAAATTTATATAAGGGAATAATGAGATAACTCTACTTTAAGTAGCCTCCAGAATAATTTATTTATTTTTTGACATCAAAGAGAGCAGTGAAGTCACACAGTTTACCTAAATGCAAATGATGATTCTATAATACATATATTCTGTTTATAATACCTATATTCTGTTTATAATATATATATTCTGTTTAATAAAATAAATAAATATAAAATATAATTTTGAAAATTTAAAATATATGAAAAATAATATTACAAATTAAAATAAAATAGGTTCATTAGCCATGATGCAACACTTCCCCCTCTCCAGAGGTCGTCACGTCCTCGTGAGTTACCTCATCAATTCTCTCAAAATAGGGTTTGAGTCTTGAGACATGGACAATCAATGGGTCTTGGCCAGGATTATCTTTCGGCTCAATTAAGTAATTTACGTTAGACAGCTTCTTCTTATTCGATATGGGCCAAAATATTTTCTCAGTAGTTTTTCACATTTTCCGATTTTCCTGACTGGTGTCCAAACTGCCACTAAATGTCCTGGTTCATAGATTTTCTCATTGTGTTTTTTGTCATAGTTTCTTTTCATTCTTTCCTGAGTCTTCTCTGTGTTGTTAATGACTACCTGTCTCGTCCTTGCTATTTTATATAAGTAGTTTTCTATATATTCGTCGTAATCATCCATGTTACTGTCCGTTGTGATATTCTCGTCGTCTAAGAGGGACATGGGTTCCCTTCCAAACAACAGGAAAAATGGAGAGTAGCCTGTGGTTTCTTGAATCGTGGTATTATACGCGTGGGTGATAAAAGGGAGGATTTCGTCCCAGTTCTTCTGGTCTGTGTTCACATACATGCTGATCATATTGAATAAAGTTCTATTCAGCCGTTCCATTAGTCCGTTAGTCTGGGGGTGGTAGCTCGTTGTGAAGCAGTGTATAACTTTGCACATTTTCATTACCTCCTTCATCAAATTGCTAGTGAATTGTGAACCTCTATCGCTAATAAGAAATATTGGGGCCCCGTGACGTAAAATAATATGTTCGATTAAAAATGTAAAGAGTTCTTTTACGGTTGCTTCTGATACTGCCTTTGTTTCAGCATACTTGGTATAATAATCAGTCAACACAATTATCCACTTCCTTCTTCTTTTCGTTGATGGCAAGGGGCCAACAAAGTCAATTCCGATTCTTTCAAAAGGGTAGTTAGCTGGGGGAATAGGTTGTAAAAGTCCAGAAGGCAAGTGATTTGAACCTTTCCGACTTTGGCAAAGGTGGCACGTCTTTACAGATTCTGAAACATCTTTCAACATGGAAGGCCAATAGTATTTATTCTTTAATCAGTAAGTGGTTCTGGCGACGCCCAGATGGCCATTTAGCATATGGTTGTGGTATTCACTCATGATTTCCTTCCTTCTCTTCTTTGGCACTACCAGCAACCATGCCCTACCTTCAGGATTTGGATTTTTCTTGTAGAGACACCCATTTTCTTCTTTGAAGTTCTGTGTAATTGAACGCTTGTTTGCACTAAGGTTCTCCTTAATATTCTCAATAAAATCATCCTTTTCGTCTATTATTTGATTCATAAATGGTCTTTCATAATCTTCGTCCCATTCGTTTTCAGGTAAGGGTCCTCTAGATAGACCATCAGCGTCCAGATGTTTTTTACCCGATTTGTGTATAATTTCGAAATTATATTCCTGAATCTTCAGTGCCCATCGTGCTAATCGGCCGGTCGGATCTTTCAGATTCTTAAGCCAGCATAGTGCGTGATGATCAGTTACGATTTTGAAGTGCCTTCCATATAGGTAGGGTCGTAACTTGGACATTGACCACACAACAGCTAGACATTCTTTTTCGGTAGTCGAATAATTTTGCTCAGGTTTTCTCAGTGTTCGACTTAAATATGAGATCACCTTTTCTTTATCGTCGAACTTTTGGACTAATGTTGAACCCAGGCCGATGTTAGATGCGTCAGTATGAATGTAAGTAATTGCATTCGGATCAAAATGCCCTAAGATTGGGGGATTTAACAATGCTACTTTAAGGGTTTGAAATGCTTTTTCTTGATTTTCTGTCCAGGTAAAAGGTACATTATTTTTAATAAGACTGGTTAAGGGTTCGGCAATTTTTGAAAAACCTTTGATAAATTTTCTATAATATGAGCACATTCCTAAAAATGATTGAACTTCTTTTATCTTTTTGGGCCGAGGAAAATCTCTAATAGCCTTGATATTATGCTCCGCTGGTTTTATACCATGTTGATTAGTTATATGGCCAAGAATCTCCAGGTCTTCGAAAGCAAATTGGGATTTTTTGTTGTTCAATTTTAAATTAACCTCGCGAAAACATCTTAAAACAGCTTCTATTCTCTTGAGATGTGTTGAAAAATCCGAGCTATAAATGATTACGTCATCTAGATAACATAAGCAAATTTGCCATCTAAGATTACCAAGCATATTTTCCATGTTCCTCTCAAATGTAGCAGGGGCATTGCATAGACCAAAGGGCATTACGTTGAACTCATATAGGCCATGTGCTGTAGTGAAGGCTGTCTTTTCTTTATCTTTCTCCTCAACCTCTACTTGCCAATATCCTGATTTAAGGTCAATTGCTGAAAAGTATTTGGATCCTTGAAGTGTATCCAATACTCCATCAATTCTGGGAATTGGGTAAACATCCTTCACTGTTACATCATTCAATTTTCTGTAGTCAACGCAAAATCTGTACTTACCATCTCGCTTCTTGACCAAGATTACAGGGAAGGACCATGGACTCGAGGATGGTCTAATTATGCCGTCTCTGAGCCTTTCATCAATTTGCTCTTTTATGATTTCTCGCTCACCCTATACGGCTTGTGTTTGATCGGTTTCGCGCCTTCTGTATCAATCCGATGTTTCGCTAAGTTGGATCTTCCTAATCCCGACGAAAACAAATCCGCTTACTTTTCCAAAACTTGTTTCAATTGCTCCTTTTCCTTTTATGATAAATTTTCGTTTATCTGAAATTGGGGTTCTTCATGCTCTTTTTGTTCACTTTCTTCTATAAGATTCACTTCGGCTGGCTGGCTTCCAAAGCACAATGTTTGGTTTTTTAATATTTTTAATGGTCGAGGGTAAGGGTTTGTTATCCTGATATATGTTTCCATATTCACAACATTTATTAAGCTTCTCTCTAGTCGAAGTCCATTTGTTTGAAACATTTTATGGTTCTCCTCGATGAGGTATTCGCCATCCTTTGCTTCTACAAATGCATTAATCAATTTAATAGAAAGTTCTGGTATAATGGCATCCTTTGCACTTTTTATTTTCTTCTGTTGATATTTGATTACGTCACGATTTTCTGTCAAGTCATATTTGATTATTTCACGCTGACAATCAATTTTTGCGTTCATTTTCTTAAGAAAATCTCGTCCAAGTATAAATATTCGCAAATGTGTTCTCATTATCACAAATTGATATGTAATTGTTTTGTCATCAAATTTTATATTTAAAATAATATTTCCTACGATATCTAATTCTTTGCCATCGGGTCCGGAGCACATTTTATCAGGATTTATTATTTCAAGACCTGTGTTAAGAGCTGTACTAAGGTCGACCACTGAAAGATCGGCGCCTGTATCAATCAAAGCTTCGCAGATACCGATTATATCCACGTTAATGTTCATTTTATATTTGGGGTCCAACTTTTTAATTCCATTTATGGTCGACTTGCTTTGATTGACGGACTCAGGCGCGATGCTTAGTTTAAATCTTCTAATGCGGCATATCTATTCCTTGTAGGGATACCAGAGTACGTGCTATTACTTACGTCAGCGTAGAGCAGAGGTCTCGACTTCTCAGTTCCATTATCCATTCGGATTTCTTCTTCGACCTTGTCTTGTGTAACTATGGGGTCCTCTTCCACAATTCTTACAACCCTGACTCTGCAATACCGCGCTACGTGTCCTGGCTTATTACACTTGAAACATATTGGTCTCCCGTCTTCTGTCCTATTCCTGTTTGAATTTGGACTCTTATTGTATGTTTTACTTGGGTAAACCGGTTTTGGCTCAGGATTGGGAGTGTAAGATCGTCTAGGGGCAGATACCTGGGGCAGAGGCTTGTTCTGGTAGTACCTCGGAGTGGGGGCCTGGGGCTTGGAGGTGTTCTGGTAGTACCTCGGAGCGGGGGCCTGGGGCTTGGAGGTGTTCTGGTATTGTCTTCTGAACGACGGAGCGCTCTTCCATTGCTCTTGATGATGGGGACGAGGAGAGCGTGGTCCATTATAAAGAGCTTTTGATTTTTCTACACGTTCTTGGTAATTCTTTTCGAACAAATCCAGCTTTTTACAAATTTCAAGAAGTTCATTGGTATTTTTAGGAGGGTTTAGGTGAAGGGCAAAAGAGTATTCTTTCTTTAACCCTCCAATAACCCAGTTTATTTTAGTCTCTTCTTCCATTTGGGGGTCGACCTTGTTGCACAGTACAAGGATATCCTCTGCGAACCTGATTGCAGGTTCATTCCACTGTTGCATCCTGTTTAATCTCATCCTCATTTCTCTCTTTGTTGGCGTCTGAGGCAAAATCCTTAATTTGGCGGCTCTTGAAATTTTCCCAGCTGGTGAAACTTATCTTGTGTAGGTTCAGCCAGGTTTTGGCGCTACCAATCATATTCATGGCAGCATAACGGGAGATAATGTAGTCTGCCCAATGGTACAGGAAGCCAATTTCTTCAAGAGATTCAATCCATGGGTGAGGATCTTCTGTTCCATCATAATTGGGGATGTCGATGTTGGGTTCAGGACAACTGGGTCGGAACTAGCATCTCTACCAATTGTTGCACCAGGTTGAGGCTTGGCAGACTCTTCAGCCTTGATTCTCTCCTGTGCTGGGTCTTGCATCTTACCAGAGCGTGTTTCAACCATCCTACAAATATATATAAGGGAATAATGAGATAACTCTACTTTAAGTAGCCTCCAGAATAATATATTTATTTTTTGACATCAAAGAGAGCAGTGAAGTCACACAGTTTACCTAAATGCAAATGATGATTCTATAATACATATATTCTGTTTATAATACCTATATTCTGTTTAATAAAATAAATAAATATAAAATATAATTTTGAATTTAAAATATATGAAAAATAATATTACAAATTAAAATAAAATAGGTTCATTAGCCATGATGCAACACAATACAGAGATTCTATTCTTCACGATATCAGGTATTACTATAGAATATATGAGCTTAAAAGATGACATACAATCTGCAACCAATCATGTTAATTTTAAGAGTTTTCTTGAAATAATTCGCGTAGTGGAGGATTCAATCTGTTTTTTTTCTTTTCTTTTAATATAAGGTTCAGGATTCTACTAATCCTTTACGCAATTTTCCAGCATATTAAAGACTATACACATAATAACGGTAGATCTGCGGCGACTAAAATTGATTGTAAAATATATATGCTATATATTTCACTATTCTTATTTAAGTTTAAATTAGTATGCGCCGCGGCGCGCTCACAAAAAACTATTTTAAAGCACATTTAAATGTCCTGTATATTGGCGCCAGTGTCTTTAGTGAGATAGCGCGCTTAGTTGATATAGTTGAATATACACTGATAACCAAAGGTTAAGTAACGCTTTTTATCATTCCTAATTTTAAATTACGTAAAGTAGGTTTCATAAAACATATATTCATATTTTTCCAAAGCATTTTGATGTTTTCTTTTTATATTGTAAAAATACTGTATAATGTTTTTATCAATATTTAGGGATAATTGACGTGGTCAATAGCTCAGAAATTCGAGTTACAAATGTTTTTTAAAAATATTATACTCACTTAATAATGGGTTTGATATTCTCTCAATTCTTAACACCTGCTTCTCATAACCCTTACAAGGTTATTAATCAGTTCAACAGAAATTAGAGTCCATTCTCTCAGATATCTCATCGAGGCTTCTGGGAGGGGAACAAATATCTGCTACTTGTGTGTGTGTCTCACAAGGGAATCTCAAGGATTGTTCTTTCTGGAGACCTGGTTGGACAGTCTATTTTTTTAATTCTAGTGTCTTGAAGAAACTGCTTCACCAGGACCGCTCTGTGGGGGTGAGGGTTATCGTCCATTAACTCAAAATTTCTGCCTTCTGTGTGAGCCAACGAAAAAACATATTGCTCTAGGATCTCATCACGATATCTTTGATCAGTTAGGGAACCTCCTTCAAAGACACGCAGATCGGAGCTCCCATTGAAAGAGATGCCTGCCCATCAAAGTTGTATTTCTCCTACATTTGATGGGCTATATCGTGTCCCAATCTTTATCCATATCTTTTATTGTCGAAAATCACACCGGGGACTGAATCAGGATTCATCTGTGAAGATCAGTTTACTCCAGTCATTGTGTGTCCAGTCTTTATGTCTTTATGCTGACGACTCTAATGCAAATGTGTCCTCTCGTGTAACGGTGGTAATAGGGTCCATGTAATTGAGCATCTTGCATAGACACCGACAGCACTAAGCCTTCTGGACACAGTTTGGACAGAAACCTTTCTTCCAAAGATCGATTCAAGCTAAAAAACAAGCATCCTGCGTGATACCATTCTATTGAGTTTGGCATCTATTGCCGATATTCTGCCATCTTGTGGGGCAGGAATTCTGCAGCTGGTCTACAGGAGACATATTTTGTATTTTGAAAATGTTCCTAGAGTTGTGAGACGACCACTATCTAAATATTTAGACGTCTTGCTGCATCAGCTTGGCTTAATCCGATTTCTATCCATTCAATAGCACGCCACCTTAAAGAATCATCTAAACGATGCCTATAAGCTATTTTTTGAAGTACAAAAGAATACAAATCTATTTTAAAATAAATGAATTAAAATGTTTTGAAAACAAAACTATCAAAGTCAGGCGAGAGACCTAGTCAGAGAGACAATAAATGTTTGAGTGGCCGTATCTAATTTGCATATTGAAATAACTTTGAATATTTTCTTGTGAATAATGTTATTTTAAATACTTGACTGCTGTTTTGTGATTTTAACTGCCTTATTTATAAAGCTGTGGAGCAAAATATATCAGGTGTAACTTAACTGTTGGCCATAACAATATTATGAGAACGTGAGCATATTTGTAGAAAAGAATGATTGCGGTTTGCTTTTTGAGTACACGGTGAGAATTTTAAAATATTGAATCATTCCGAAAATGTTTGATAAGAATACCTTGTATTTAAACAATAGGTTAGAACTAGTAAATTTTAGTTTGCTATTCACTTTCAAAATTGCAAAGACTTCAGATTACCTGATTTCACACGTGAAAATTAGCCATGTTTATTTAACGAAAGAGTTTCCCAAAAACTTGATATATATATATAATATTAAAAATTAATAGAAAAAAAAGGTCAGGTGCTGATATTAAAAGAAAAGGCATATACTGACCAGGAGCACATGTGTTTTTAGATGACAGAGCGTCATCTTGTGGTACAAAAATCAACTAAACGTTGAGTTAGTCTGTTCCCTGATATTCGGCCGTACCATTTTCTTGATAAATCGAGAAAAGACAAGCACGAACGTGTTTCGGGCTGCTTGGCCCCCACTAGATGGCGCTCTGCCATCTAAAAAGCACATGTGCTCCTGGTCAGGATATGCTTTCTTTGGTTTTAATATATATATATGTGATGATGAGTTGCTGTCGACTTATCTGTGATGAGATCCTGTCGACTCATGTGATAAGATGAGAATTCCAGTAGCTTTTGTAGAGATCTGTCGACTAGAAATGTGATGTGGTGAGGTTGATGTCGACTACTGAAATAAGTTGAAGTTCTGGTAAGCCTTGTGTAGAGTGTTGACCGAGAGGAACAGTCAGGATGTAGAGTTTTCCAGTACCTCTCTGCACCTTGGAAGACCTTTTAAAAGTTCTCACAAAATACAGGCAGTCGTGGTCGAGGCAGAGTGGAAAGCTGGGGATATCCACACAAAAAACGAAGACACAGTTGCACTAAGAAAGTTCCGTTAACAGATAAAAGCTGAGCTAGAAGCGCAAGATGGAGATAGACGAGTTCTTCCTAACTACATGTTGGATGAGATCGACATAACATACGACCGACGCGGCTTGCACTAAAGGTGAACTAAACTAAACTGAACTGAACTGTTTAGTCCCTGTAAAAGTGATGTATTTATAGCTTAAAAGACGGGGGGGGGACCTTATGTGACAGGGGCGTTTGAGAAAGGGCGCCTTTACCTGTCCAGGTGTGAGAGGGGTCTCTGCATTCCACCACATGTGACAGTGTGGGTGGCCTGTCGTGGGAACTGTGAATCTACCTGATTTATGACTCCCATCTTTAGACTCTGTTGTTTTGGCAATACTATGCTCGATCTCTGCTTTAGCTCAACTTTTAAAACTATTACAGATTTTATTTATTTATATATAGTACAACACATTAGACAGACAGCACATTCTTTCGATACCTCTCAACCACAGGCATATTATTCAGGAATCACGAACAAATACAGAAGGTTGGTCGTCGAGGCGTTGCTCTCTTTAAGACATAACAGTATTAACAGACACATAGACATCCCTGATATATACAATGCAATATTGCAATAGTGTACATTAGGTGACCATTGCCAGAGAGTTTTATTTTGGATCGTATTACTATTGCAGCCCTAAATTGAACCGTATCCTTTTTGTACAACTATTTTTGATTTTACTTCTTAGCATACTCAGAACACGCAGATTTTTCTTATTTTTACTTTTCACCAATTTGTTAATATGTTTATAGTTTTCTTGTATATATGCTAATCTTCTCAATATGGATATGTATATAAGATGCAGTTTTACTCAGATATGATGTCCTGTAGAAGGGTTAATAGCCCGAAAGCTCGCCCATATTAAAACCTTTAAGAAACACATCCTCGCATGTCTTATATTCTTATACTTATTTATCCACTTTGTACAAATAACATTACATAGGTGATGCAATGACACAGATTAATCATGCGCATAATTATTTATAGATGTGTTTCTATATACAACATGGCAATCTTATTACAAGTTATATAGACAGTATGGGGTTGTTGGTTTAAATTACCATAGATGGGCCCCGGGAGTGAAAGGGTTTATCCGGGTTTAGGCGGGTAAAGCCTCTCTAACACAGGTAAGTAATTAAAATTTCTTTTAATTAATTTAAACTGTGAGGGTTAAAAAGGCTATAACAAGATGATATTTGTTGGATATATAAAAGTGAAATAAAAATGACATTTTGTTTGATTAACAAAAAAGATGATTAAAATAAAATGATGACATAAAAATTCACATTCTAAGAGAATATTGGTGGGCGTTGGACAGGGTTAGTAGTTAAAGAATAAGCAATTGTGAGATTTACACATGCAATCAAACACTTAGGTCCAGTTGCAAAGCGAGGATATGGACTTGAGTGTCTTCCTAGGCAATGTTTCACCTGTGATCCTGTATAGGGTACCAGTGCTTTGTCACAATTGTAGTGTTATTGGGTTGAAAAGTTGTTGAAGAATATGTAATTGTTAGAAGTGCTCATGTAAACCAAATACTCAGATCCAGGTGCAAAGCGAGGATATAGACTTGAGCTGTCTTCCTTGGCAATGTTTCACTTGCGATCCTATATAAGGGTTACAGTGTTTTGTCACAATTTTAGGATTATTGGGTTAGAAGTTGTTGAAGAAAAGTTGCTTATTAATATGATTGAGAAAGGAGTGAAATAGAGCCATGCGATAAGTAGAATTGTAGCGACAGTAGGTGATCTGACTTGACTCGAAATCAAAGGTTGAATGTGGTCCGCTAGAGCTGAAAAAAAAAGTTGAAAGTTGAAAAAAGTGAACGCTTTGTGTATGCGTTGGTGATTTGCTCTGCGGATGAAATGAAATAAACTCTTGAAGCTTGTTCAGACCAGAAGTTTGGATTTGTAAGTCTGGGGAACTGTGTCCAAGGCGTTTGTTGAATTACGAAATCAAAAAATAAATTGTCAAGCAGTGCTGTCGTTTTTCTACATTGACGTGACGCAATGACTGAAAAGATAGTGATGAAAAATATAGGGGATTGGTTAAAGAATATGATTGTTGAAAACGATTGTTGTAGATGCCCGATAGTGGATGATAAACTTTGTCAGATAATAAAGGTATTTAAACAAATAAAATATAGTGAATAGAAATATAGAAATATGATTGCGGGTACAAAAAGTGTAAGTGGACAAAATTAAACCTGTAATATATAAAATATATAATAAATAATAAAATAAAAATAATTTTTGAAACAATTAGATGTTTTGCAATACTAAAATAATATCATGAAAAATAAAAGTAAATTTGATTAAAGGTTTTTTTTTTTTTTTTTTTTTTAATGTTGGATTAAAAAATTTGTTTATATAATTGAAAGGTAAGAATAAGAATAATTATTCAAGATTTTATACAAAATTTATAATATAATTGAAGGTTATTAATGATTGGATAAATTTTAAGTAGTGTAAAATATTGAACAAAAATTGTCTCTTTTGACGAAAAGTTACAGTTGTGGTGTGTGACTAGATTATATCCCTTTGGTAACATCGGTGTTTCTATGACTCTGAAACTGGGAATATGTGAAATGATCTTTTCGTTTGTCCTCAATGCTGGTATGTAGAGAATGATTTCTCTTTCGCGTTAAAAAGTCTATATAAGACTTAACCAAATTGTTTTAATTGGTGTTATCAATTAACATGTAAAATGTTTAAAGTATGTTGTGTTGTGATATCTCGTTGGTGAGATTTGTGAGATTCTCGAGGAAATCTAAATGAGTAGTGTGACACATGTGTTCAAAATGGCGTCATGAAGCTAGCGGTCAAGATGACTGCTTGAGGGGGGAGAGAAGATATTCTCCTTTTGTTGAGTTGGCAATTTTCTGCTATAATTGAAAGATATGATTTTCTCGGTGTTTGTAGTTGTTGTGTTTCGAAGTTAGTTTAGAAAAAATATTATTCAGTGTTGTCAGGTTTAGATGTGTGGTGAAAGTTCGACTTTCAACGTGGACACGCTTTGAGTTGAGATGTGGTGTCACAGGCGTGAAGGCGTCTTTGGCCTGAAAAGTGAAAAAGTTTTGTGGTGTGGCACTGTGACACGAAGTGAGAAATGTGAATGAAAAGGTGTCACGTGAAGTCTTAGTTTGGTACAAATCTAACCTGTTTAACCATGAATAACAAATTTAATAAAGTCATGGGTGGTTGTTGTATGAAACACATCGAGAGAATATTTGACTGTTAGTGGATGTGGCACGCTTAATGTGAAATTATTTTATTGTGGCGACGAGATATAGAGCTAAGTGGAGCTCGAAATTGGATTTGTGTGTTGAGTCGCGCACTAATAATTGTTGCCAATTGGATAAAGTGATGTGTGAGTGTTGTAACGTTTGTTGAGAGAGATTTGTTGATGATTAAATATGCATGTAAAAGGAAAGATGAGGGAGTGTATTTATCCTCGAATATTAACGATTGTAATCGTTTTGGAAGGCTGTGATTAAATTATATTTAAAATTTGAATATACTTTTTAAATCGTTGATTATGGTAGTTAAAATGATTCTTTTAAAAGGGCAATGTCGTGAGAGTTACCAATAATTTGAATTGGACGCTTACTTAAAATGGTGAACATTACCAAATTTTAAGAATTGATAAAGATATTGGTCTTTTGGTATAAAGATAACTAATAAGTAAAACAAAAATAAGTTGAGAATTATGATGAATGAGAGATTTTTTTTTTTTAATATAAAAATAACGATTTTTTTTTTTTTTTAAGTTGTAGATTTGGATAATGCCGTTATAGGTAAACTTAAGAAAGACATATAAGATTAGTAAAATTTTTAAGTAAAATTGAGAGTAATAACTTGAAATTTATAATCTGATTAAAAATTAAAGTAAATTTGATCAATGAAAATGTGAAAGTTTTAAAAATTGAATTAAAAAATGGTATAAAAAAGGTAAAAATTGATTTTAAAATGCTTAAAGTGAAAATATAAATACAAAATTTATAGGGAATCAAGTTTTGAACTTGAGGATAAAGTTAAGGTAGGTTTTTTTTTTTAAACTTACAGTTGTGTGAAAGTTCAGTCAGGAAACTTGGTCTTGGCTTGTATTCCTGCTGACGTTGAAGACGCTCCATGTAGAGCTTGTAGACGCTTGTAGCTTCTGTGAAGTTGATTGTGGCTTGTTGCCTTGAGCATTGTCTCGACGATGTCAAGTCGAAGGTGTGGAACTTGTCACAGGGTTTGGGCCACATCGCTGCTCGGTTTCCATGTCTTGTGGAAATTTCGGCTGTCGTTGGCGCGGTCAGCTTGCTCCCGACGTTGGCGATCGGTTAGCGGGTATGCGGAAGTCCGTTGGGGCGGCGTTTCTTCCGTAAATATCTTGGGGAGAGATTGCTTGGACGTTTCGTTGGAATGGTCGGGCTTGTTCCTCCATCTTCGCTCTTTCTCGCTTCTATCTGGACTATCTAGCTTTCTTCGTTTGGTATCCTTCGTTTTGGTCATCCTGTCGGCTTAAATGTGATGATGAGTTGCTGTCGACTTATCTGTGATGAGATCCTGTCGACTCATGTGATAAGATGAGAATTCCAGTAGCTTTTGTAGAGATCTGTCGACTAGAAATGTGATGTGGTGAGGTTGATGTCGACTACTGAAATAAGTTGAAGTTCTGGTAAGCCTTGTGTAGAGTGTTGACCGAGAGGAACAGTCAGGATGTAGAGTTTTCCAGTACCTCTCTGCACCTTGGAGGACCTTTTAAAAGTTCTCACAAAATACAGGCAGTCGTGGTCGAGGCAGAGTGGAAAGCTGGGGATATCCACACAAAAAACGAAGACACAGTTGCACTAAGAAAGTTCCGTTAACAGATAAAAGCTGAGCTAGAAGCGCAAGATGGAGATAGACGAGTTCTTCCTAACTACATGTTGGATGAGATCGACATAACATACGACCGACGCGGCTTGCACTAAAGGTGAACTAAACTAAACTGAACTGAACTGTTTAGTCCCTGTAAAAGTGATGTATTTATAGCTTAAAAGACGGGGGGGACCTTATGTGACAGGGGCGTTTGAGAAAGGGCGCCTTTACCTGTCCAGGTGTGAGAGGGGTCTCTGCATTCCACCACATGTGACAGTGTGGGTGGCCTGTCGTGGGAACTGTGAATCTACCTGATTTATGACTCCCATCTTTAGACTCTGTTGTTTTGGCAATACTATGCTCGATCTCTGCTTTAGCTCAACTTTTAAAACTATTACAGATTTTATTTATTTATCCACTTTGTACAAATAACATTACATAGGTGATGCAATGACACAGATTAATCATGCGCATAATTATTTATAGATGTGTTTCTATATACAACATGGCAATCTTGTTACAAGTTATATAGACAGTATGGAGTTGTTGGTTTAAATTACCATATATATATATCGAAATTTATACGTATAAAAATATAGAAACATAATTTTGCTTCTCAAAGAAATTCTGTTTAGCAATAAATTATTCTATAGTGATTTTGTATTGAATAAAACATATATATAATATATGCTAACCAAAAAAAGAGAATAGACGAAAAAGATAATTAAAATATCTGAAGCTATATATATATTTAATTTTAATCAAAAGATAATATTATAATTTTAAAAGGTGAATAAATTAAATTTGCCAGTGTATATATTCCTAGAAAATCCGTCATGTTAATAAGAAGTAAATTAGCTTTCAATAAAAAACAATCTCTCGGGAAAGTGAGAGAAGTGTAAACACTTTTACCTCGGTGGATGGCCCGGGGGAGAAATTTTCCTGCTCAAACTCTTCTTCCACTTTTTTTGCGCCAATAAGCTTCTTTTTTTATATTGAGGTCTTTTTTTATTAATGAATAGGTATATAAAATCTGTATAGCTATGGTGTGACCTTTTATCGTTAGCTTATATTGGAATAGAGACTACATATATTAACCAACCTTTATTTCTATATATATTATGTATGATCATTTAATTCCCTGGTAGATCGTATTACTTCACTTTTGAACAATATCTATATTAATAAAATGCAAATTTCATAAGAGTACATCACTATAAACTTTCGTTACAATGCATCAATATCAACCAAATTTTCAACATTTATGTAAAACGAGATGGAGCAGGTTTTGCTTAACATCAAAATATTTTTCCTAACTTTAAAATACATAACTTTGCTGTTATCGATAAAATACAAAAAAATTCAACAGAGTAAAAGTATTTATACTTTCAAAAGTGTTTACTTTCCGCTTTTTGCTAACTGCTCTAATTTGAAATATTTGGTAGGTTTTATTTATTTATATATTTTCATTTTTAGATATAACTGATCTAATTCGTCGTTTAAAATAACTTCTCTTGAAATATTTGGTATGTTTTATTTATTTATATATATTTTCATTTTTAGATATAACTGATCTAATTCGCCGTTTAAAATAACTGCTCTAATTCGAAATATTTGGTATGTTTTATTTGTGTTCACTCTATTTCTATTTATTTGAAGTATTATAATTTCCATGTTTCAAAAACCTATTTCAAAAAGGTTGTTAGAAATATGTAAGGCCTGAAATAGCTTTACATGCGAACATTTATGATGCCAAGCGTAGCTTAATAACTGCTCTTGAAATATTTTGTATGTTTTATTTATTTATATATATTTTCATTTTTAGATATAACTGATCTAATTCGCCGTTTAAAATAACTGCTCTAATTCGAAATATTTGGTATTTATTTATTGAAGTCCTTTTTTAAATTTTCTTATGGAGTTTTTTAATTATTGCTTTTATCTTTTAAATACAGTTTATTTATTATATTTTCTACATATATGGGTTGTATCTAAAAAATAGGTTATTTATATTTTTAAATAAGCGAGGGATTTCTTTAACAGATTCATTTATTTGTCTTTTTGAGGTCCTTTTTCAAAATTTTATTTAAGATATTTTAATTTATTTGATTAAGTATTTTATATTTAGATTATTTATAGTTTTTTTTTAACATATATATAGGGGTTGTATTTTGTATTTTAGAAAATTATTTCTATTTTTTTCCTCAAAAAAGCATGCTTTTTCATTGCCGTGTCCTGCGGTTGGTCTATTTTTGAGGCTTTTTAATGATAACTGGTTTTGTACATTAATAGTTTTAGTAAATAGTTTTTTATAATCTTTTTAACATATCTGGAAGGTTATTTTGAAGAAAAAATTTAGGAATTTTGATTTTTACCTCAAAAAGACAGGTATTTTTTATGCTTTGTTTATAGATTGCTGGTTTTTAAGCTTTTGTTATTAATCTCAATATTTTTTTTCAGAATATGCCTCGCCGCAGCCGACCTTTAATTGGTAGGAATACGGCTGCTTCCAGGAGATATAGGAATGCTATAGCTATTGAGACACCACTTCAAAGTGAGACGCGTCGTGCGCTTCGCCGTCTTAGGTATTCTGAAGCCCGCGTCGCAGCTGCACAAACTATGCAAGTTCCTGTTCAGCGTATTCAGCTTTGGACTCATAAGCCGTTTTCAGGTTTGCAGTATAATACCCATATTGATTATAAAGCTGATTCATCTGTCGATATAGGCCAAATGTCTCGGGTATGCCAGTTTTGCTCTGCTTTGAGATTTAGAGATGAACCCTTTGGCCTCTGTTGTAAACAAGGTAGAGTTTCTCTACCTGCTATTGAGTCCCCTCCAGAACCTATTTTCTCTTTGCTCTCTGGCCTACATCCTCTATCGAAGTCCTTCTTGCTGCATATCCGTAGATATAACTCTATATTCCAAATGACATCTTTTGGTGCTAGACAAGTTGTAACTGTAAATATGCATATTTTGTGTGGTATTACAAAAGTTTCAATAAATATCTTTTTAAAATATTTTCTCTTCAAGCCCATCATACACCACACATGCTACATTTTTCACATGTTTCAATGTGTAGGGTTTTAAACCTTCATGGTAAGGTATTCTTACTTAAGAAGTATACTGTGTTAGAAAAATTTATGGTTTTTAATTATTGGTTATTTTATTGTGTTTATTTTACATACATGTGTTTATATTACATAGTATGTGTTATTTTTTGATAATTTGATTGGAAATATTAGTTTTAGCACAACTTGCTTCATACCAGTAATGTTATATCTGTGTTGGCTTGCTGAACAATACTGGCCCAACATGAATTTACCTATGTTTACCCAAATTACCATTTTAGCATAAGTATACATCTTGCACCTAATAAGAGACCTAAACAATGTGTAAGGTTGAACAAAGAGTGGTCTAACATACACATTGTTTCGGTTTCAGTGAACAAAGAGGTCAGTAAATTTTATTAGAAAAAAAAAACTATTCCATGTAATGTAATAGAAACAAAATACGACCACTACGACCCGGGTTCGATCCCCGCATTGGACACTTTTTTCTGTTTTAAAAAAAAATGCTCCAATGGCCCCCCGATTCTTGCAAAAGTCCAACCCCACCAGCGAGTGCAAGTAACCAAACGGGGCTCTGGCACATTTGTAAGTGCAAAGTCGAACTGCTTTCACATGTGTAGACATGTGGTGCGCTTACAGTAAAAAGCAGTCGCTAACTACCCACCATGCTTATCATGGCCTGTACCACGTGTACTAGGGATAAGCAAAAAAATAAAAATAAAAAAATAATGAGGATTAAAGATTTTGATTTGTGTTGAAAATTTTGCATGCATTTCTCTATATCTGTTCTTATCTTGCAAAGCTAATGGATTGTTTAGGTTGCTTATTTTTGACTCGCCAATTTGTTTAGTGATAAAGTGGTATAGCGTTCTTTTTCAGAGCATCACCCTACAAAAAAAATACCTGACCTTTCCTAATATTCAGATAGATTGATTATATCAACGTACTAGACTACAAACATTCCCTTGAGTAAAAACAATTATTTAAAAAAAAATCTTATCTAAATATATATCACTCGGGTAGATATGCACACGGGTCAATCCCGGGGCGAAGCCCGGGTCGGCGTCTAGTGTAATATAAAAAGCCAACAATGAAGAATAAATTTAAGATAAAAAGCCAACAATGAAGAGTAAATATAATATAAAAAGCCAACAATGAAGAATAAAGGCAATGTGACACGGGAAAAAATGTTCACTAGATAAAACTATGATTTTCTAATGTAGAAAATTAGGAAAGACAAAATTCAGGATGACACGGCACACAGGGACCGGGAAAAAATGTTCACTTTATCGAGAGATTCAAATTTACGAGTTTCAAATTATCAAAATATATCTTTTTTTTTAAATTAGTTTTTAGAGAATTGTTTTAACAAATGTTCGCTAGACAAACCTTTACTCGGGTAAAACCCTGGGCGAAGCCGAGTACGTTTTATAAGTTTAAGAGAATTGTTTTAACAATTGTTCGTTAGACAAACATTCACTCGGGTAAAACCCGGGAGAAGCCGGGCACATCCGCTAGTATATATATATATATATGGTAATTTAAAACAACAACCTCATATTGTGTAGATAACTTATAACAAGATTGCCATGTTGTATATAGAAACACATCTATAAATAATTATGCGCATGATTAATCTGTGTCATTGCATCACCTATGTAATGTTATTTGTACAAAGTGGATAAATAAATAAAATCTGTAATAGATTTAAAAGTTGAGCTAAAGCAGAGATCGAGCATAGTATTGCCAAAACAACAAAGTCTAAAGAGGGAAGTTATAAATCAGGTCGATTTACAATTCCCACAAACAAGGCCACCCACACTGTCACATGTGGTGGAATGCAGAGACCCCTCTCACACCTGGACAGGTAAAGGCGCCCTTTCTCAAACGCCCCTGTCACATAAGGTCGCCCCGTCTTTAACCTATAAATACATCACCTTACAGTGACTTGACAGCTCAGTTCAGTTCAGTACAGTTGAGTTTAGTTCACCCTTAGTGCAAGCCGCGTCGGTCGTATGTTATGTCGATCTCATCCAACATGTAGTTAGGAAGAATTCGTCTATCTCCATCTTGCGCTTCTAGCTCAGCTTTTATCTGTTAACGGAACGTTCTTAGTGCAACTGTGTCTTCGTTTTTTGTGTATGGATATCCCCAAGCTTTTCCACTCTGCCTCGACCACGACTGCCTGTATTTTGTGAGAACTTTTAAAGGTCTTCCAAGGTGCAGAGAGGTACTGGAAAACTCTACATCCTGACTGTTCCTCTCGGTCAACACAGTACAACAAGAGCTACAAGGACTTCAACATTATTTCAGTAGTCGACAGGATCTCTACAAAAGCTACTGGAATTCTCATCTCATTACATGAGTCGACAGGATTCTACAAGTCGACAACAACCAAACATTCAATATTACATTACATATATATATATATATATATATATATATATATATATATATATATATATATATATATATATATATATATATATTTATATATATATAAGGTTGTCCCAAAAGTTCGTGTTTTTCTTACAACGTTGCTCTTCATATTACTTGGTGAATAATATTATTACGGCGAAAATATAATATAATGCATAATACAATTACTTTATAAATAATACAAATATATCATACATATAACGACAAATAATATTATCGCGAATAATATTGGTATTTCGATTTTTTTGTTAGTGTTTACGAACATTGTAAAGATATTAATGATCCATCCAAAATCTTTCCTTTGTACTGTATCGCACCCATTTTTACAAAGAGCGAAAATATTTTATAAAAAGCGCGAATTTGTTTTATCATTTTGACGAGCCATCGAGCATTACTGTCCCTCCCCACTGGAGCCATATTATTTTAATGAGGACTGTCAATATATTATTTTTGATTTTTTCTCTAACAAACCACTTATCCCTCATGATCATTTCCAAATTAAAAGCATATTTTTGTTGATTTCGAACCCGAATCGTTGAGAAACAAGTTAAGAAATCCATCACAGCTGTCTGATACATACCAAAATTATAAAGTTATACAAGTAGGCACACGAACCATCAGTGTACGGTTACAATTTAAGCAACCTCTATGTAGTCCGTAGATTGTCTCTCAGATGAAACAAAACGCAAATGGCCTTAATATATATAGTTAATTTGTAGGTCTTGCTTGTAAGATTTTAAGTAAATAAATTATTTCCCTAACATCAATACATGTCATATATAAAACAAACCGAGCGCTACTTACACAATTTAACCACAAGGAATTTTATTTTGTTAAAACGCCACACATATACCATACTCGATTTTTGTGACAAAATAAAAACATATATTTGGCCTTACCTAATATTTTTACTTAACAAACCACTTTTCCCTCATGGTCATTTCCATATTAAAAGCGAATATAAGGAAGGCCAAATATATTTTTTCATTTTTGTCACAAAATTCGAGTGTGAGATATGTGTAGCGTTTTAACAAAATAAAATTTCTTGCGATTAATATGTACAAATAGCTCTCTGTTTGTTTTATATATGACATGTATTGATGTTAGGCAAATAATTTGTTACTTAGAATTTTACAAGCAAGATCTACAAATTAACTGTATATATGTATTAAGGCTCTTTGCGTTTTGTTTAATATGAGACAATCTACTGACTACATAGATGTTGGATAAATTGTAACCGCACACTCATGGTTTGTGTATTTCTATAACTTTATATTTATAATTTCGGTATGTACCAGACAGTTGTAAGGGATTTCTCAATGATTCGGGGTCGAAACTGATGCACAAATTTGATTCACCTTCTATTCAAAGCTAGATATTCGTAGATAATAGGCTATAATGACTCAATAGAAGGCTGATGTGATCAGCAACGTCTCTGTTTGTTTTTTCGATATTTTGTTTTATCATACACCTATTTCCAATTTTTTTCAACAAGGTTTGTTTTACCTAATATATTATATATATATATTCCTATTATTATTTATTCAGTTGACCCAGGTTTCTGGCGTGCACGAAGTCACCCACTACCCGGCCCCAAGTCTTATTGATTTATTTACAATGCCAATCGAATTCCATTATATTCGGTGATGCAATGCAGTTTATTTTTTGGGTTATTCTCTAGGGATGCAGTTCTAAAGTTTCTATCCCTAAATATCTTTGGCAGGTGAAGAAGAGTAGTCCACAGTTTAGTTTTCGCCTTGTGAATGGGAGAAAGTTGAGGATTCTTTAAATACATCTGCCTAATCTCCCTGAATGTAACCATGGCCAGTATACACCATTGTTGTCTTATTGAATCCATGTTTGATGTTTTGCAGAAATAAGCTACAAAGTTATCTATATATCTCTCGAGTCGCATGGACAGTCTCCCTCTGGATCACATTCATCGCCCCGGTGTTTCTCGACGTGGGGCTTTACTTTCAAAGATAGTAGGCGATAAGTGTTGTTTCTACTGTACGAAGGCAAAATGCTGGACAGATTACTATTGAGCCGCCTCGACATAAATCCCAAGGGGAAGGTCCTGCAGCATCTCTCTTCTACGGAGTGAAACGATCACTGTGTCAGAGGCAAGGATACCGTTAAGCGAACTGTCCATTGAATGCCATGAAGCCTTCAGATTCAACAGGGCAGGTGCTCTACAACCAAGGCACAGCTTCGTCTGCCACCGGGCCCACTGGATCCGCCGTATCCTGCAGTTCTGCGCCTACAACTGTGGCTGCTGCCCCATCTCCAGCACAAATAAGAAGCGCTTACTGGTGGGAAGTTAGAGGGCCTTTCGATGGACGACCAATAACTACATCTTCCAATTCCCTAACAAAGCGGCCTTCAAAACGCGAAAAAAAAAACAAACAAACTACTACATCCCTTTTAATGAGCTCGATATTCTTGAGATTAAAAGTATAGATATTATAGAGACCCTCTTCTCGGTTTCTGGCCTGCAGAACATTCTCAAGAAGGTAGAGAATGCCCAAAAGATCGAGCTTCACAGGGTTGCCTTGAAGCTACTATAACCCATTCCCGCAACCAAAACAGCACTTTGAAAGTGTTTCGTGACCGCCCAAGCCCAGACCACGTACTTCCAATTATATCCACTCTGATTACTGCTCCCAAGAGGAGCATCACTTGCCATGTCACCTCCTGCTCCAACAACGTGTGGACGTCGCCTTTGTTAAGTAGACCAACGCCTCGTCGATGGAGGTTGTTCGAGACCTCTACTTAGGCTACAGCGCAGTCTAGGTGAGTTCAGATTTCTGGCCATTCTAAAGGTGAGTGGATTTCTGAGTATACTCGTATTTCCTAAGTTTAGCATGCTTCAGAAAAATAGCCTGATTTTCTAAGAGTTTTGAAATTCGATCATTGATTACGATATGTGGGAAAAGTCAGTTGTGGTTTAGGCTTTGTAGGCATGAATAAATGAATGTATGTTGATTATATGAAGTGTGTATTTCATATTTTTTGGGGGTTTTGGTTTTTTGTGCTAATGCTTTGAATTTTCGTGGAAGAAATGGGTCAAATCATATCCGTGAGAGATTTAATATAATATACATTCTACAGGAGCAGTATATGTCGTCTCATGCCAAGATAGCTCATCCACATATGTGGGTGAGACAGGCAGAACGACATATATCAGACTAACCGAACACAAACGCAATATCCATAATAAAGACCCTAAATCATTAATATATCAACACACAGCACAAACAGGTCACCAGTTTAATTTAGATCAACCAAAAATCTTATACCGTAATATACACAATAAATACAATAGACTTTATTTAGAATCAATCATATCCAACCAAATCAACATCATTAATAGAAAAATAGAAACCCCAGACATATACCAGGCTCTATACAAATAATCATACACTATTCTGTTCCATTTTAAACACATGCAGGTGGGACCCCCTGTCTCCTGTATCTTGGTGTCTAGCCAAATTTTATTGATCGCTAAGTTGTATATATTATAAGCTCTATATTTAATATTTAGATTATACCGTAGTAAAATTATATGTAATATATGTAAATTTTAAGTTTTGAATTTTTAATTCTATATTTTCATTTTCCAATCTCATACATGCAAATTCTAAATCATAAATTGATTTTATTCCTATCAGTTTTCTACAGATATATTTATGGTAAACGGTTTGCGGATTTCGACAAATTAGAAAGAAGGAATCATATATCGCCGCAACTCTTTTTATTATTATAGCGGTTAAGGAAGCTTTCGGGCAAGCCCTTCTTCAGCTAATTATATTGTACAAACAAAGAGAGATTATATATAGTTTTTTAATATAATTATTATAATTATATATTATTAATATAATATATTAAAAACTATATATAATCTCTCTTTGTTTGTACAATATAATTAGCTGAAGAAGGGCTTGCCCGAAAGCTTCCTTAACCGCTATAATAATAAAAAGAGTTGCGGCGATATATGATTCCTTCTTTCTAAGATATATTTATGTAAATATTGTCCCCTTTATTATGGCTCAATGTTAGGTTATACTCGTGAGTATTACCACTATCCATGCCTGTAGAAGGACGTCTGGTCCGAAAGCTTGCGCCTTAAAATTTATAAAAGAAGCTCCTCTTATCGTTTTATTTCTATCCGTATAAACCAGTTATTAAGAGTTGCTAATCGTTTAATAATAGACTTGTCTCCAACCTCCACCGTCAAAAGAATACTTAGCGCTGTGAACGCCACTCTCGTAAAGCTTTCCGCTTCACAGTCCACGTCCGGCTCGAGCAACGCCGACTTGTAGGCTGATACGCTGCCGACCAACTACATTATCGTTTTTTTTATACTACACACAGAGTGATCGCTCCGTACATTTCAGATACCAACACAAACTGGTGAAATACATGGCACCTCTGCGGTCAGAAAAACAAACTACCCTCCATCGGGCTGTCAATATTTTCCACTGTCAAACCCCAAAAAACTATTTCTGGCGTACACATGACTCCTAAGAATCATCTGCTAAACTTGCATCTTCTTTCTGTATTCGTTGTGGCATTGAATTTTTGATTGTACAGGTATTCATAATTTTTGTGATGATATTCTCAGAGGTTTCCATTTAAATATCAGTGGAATTTTATAATCCTTATGTGTTTTTGAGTTAATTCATTAGCGAGTTCATTCATGTCTTTTTCTAAAAATATAAGAGAAAATAACAACCAATGGGAAAGCTTTAATATTGGCTAAAATATTTCATACCTGAAAATAAATCTCTTCATCTAAATGCATACACTGAACATAGGGTATATTTTATCTATTGGTGTGATCCTATCTTAGTGGTTTCTAGTGAATACGGAGATTTTGTAATATCAGAAAATATTTTATTGTCATACTTATAGTTTAATCTTTTATAGAAACTTCAAAACACGGGAGATTTTGGATTAATAAGATATACCTGGGGTAATTTGAAGAGCCGAGGAATGAGGGTAAATAAGAAGATTAATTCACGTCTGGGGATAGATGGAATTCTAAGAGTCTGAGAGGTGATGTCTGTGTAAGATTTCGGTAAACTATATACGGATGGAAGAGAGATGTTATTTACTGAGTAAATATAGAATAATTCTCGATATATTCTCTACACAGAGAGAGCTCGATTATATATATAACTGAATGCTGTTTTATAAATTGTGTTTTTCAAAAATATATTTATAGTTACCTATCAATGTAATGAATCTAAAAATAATTACAACGAGAGAAAATATTTGGTTTAAAAAAAAAAGAAGCAAGGTGTTCCAACGAAATATCGATAATTTTAGAGATTTAATAAAGAACAAAAATATAAAAGTAATTTTTAATCCTCTTCAAAATAATCTTCTTTTTGCTAATACACATCTACTCTATCTCTTTGAAGTTCAATAAACAGTAATAAAATTCCTTTTCTAAGACCTCCTATAATTCCGTTTGTCACATCTTGTTGAATATCAACAATACCTTTAAAATATTCTTAACTATTCCTGAAAAACTTGAGGTATTTAAAAAATAACTATTTAGGTTTAATCAAAAATATCAATTATTTTGTATTTTATTAAACTTTTTATATATATATCCTAAATTGCATATTCAAAGAAGAAAATATATATATGAAAAGAAAATCACCCAGTTTGATGGACATCCCATTTAGATGTCCGCTCCAGGAACCCATCATATTTTTAGAATATAGAAATCATATTTTCAGAATATAGAAGATTGCGACAAAAATGTCGTTTCTTTTCTAAAAAACACATTTATAATTTATGTACAGATTCGCTATCAAGTGTGAACAATATCACGGTAATACTTCGACTTACAAATATAATATATAAACTTGATTTAAATTTAGAAAATAGAGAAAAAAACCAATGAATTTTATCCCGTTGTCATATATTATTCGCACACCTTCAAAAACTAAATAATACTATGCTGAGGTTAATATAGTGAATATCGAACTAGCAGCTCGTAGTAGCCAAGATATACAAGTAGGCTATTAACCTCACGAATTATTTAAATACTACTACATTAAATTTTAGCGGTGAGTATACTCGGAAACTAAGTATTCTTCTTGAATATAATATCAATAGGTAAAGTTAAAATCAGATATATTGAGAGATTTGGGCAGTTTTTATTAAGAGGATCATATTTATAAAGATGAATATACGACCAAAATATATAATCAACTAGGCAATTAATTAAATTTATTTATAAAATTAATCGAATTCGTATATTCGGCAGAATTTTTTAGCTTATTAAATAATTCTAAATAACGTATACATCCCATTACCTATGGTGTGATCGAAATGAAATGACTGTAAAAATAGTGAAGTAGATAATTGCAAAATTAGAATTCATTCTCAAACAAAACGAAAAATATTTTACAAATAGTAGAAAGGCCATAGCGATTTAAAGCACATATGTAGGATCGAAGCCACAACATTTCATACCGTAAATTTCAGTGCCAATAAAGAAAACTTCCTTACAACTAGAAAGCTAAATGAAAATCCCGTTTAGGCGGCTAAGAATATATAACAAATTTATAAAGAATCCATAATACCCTATACCCCCTATAGTCTTATATATAGTTAAGCTCATTATTATAGATACTAATAAAAGCCAAAGAACAGAATTCGTGGTACACATTAACTAAAGAGAGGCGCTTTAAAATCAATGAAGACATTTTCCAGACGCTAGCACTATATAAGAAATGTACGAGATGGTCTGTGAAACTAATGAATGTTATTCAGAGTGTTAGCAAACATCTACCACTTTACTCATATAAATCTCCAATTAGTAACCTCAAAGGAGATATAAAATATTTATGAGGCCTGGAAAACAAGGAATAAACTTTTATAGTTGGATCATCCTTTCAAATAGAATTTCTCAACCCTTGAAGAGCTAAGAAACAAAGGTTGCTTCATAAAATTAGAATATTCCGCCGCTTCTGTTGAACTTGTGAGAGGGCACGATATTTATATATGCCACACCATAAATTAATACAAAAAATGAAAACTGGCGTCTCTACCAAAATCCTGGAAGAACTTTCATCATCTTTACTGTAAATGTCCTAAAATGGAAATCTGTGAAGTGAAACATTACATTCCTCTTTCTGGCCATGATAGGAATATTACATGTAATGTAAAGATCTCATGATTTGATGGAAACCTGGAACGCTAGCATTGACTTTATCAAAACGGCCTACTCTTTCATCAACACATCAACACACACAAATATCATTATATAAATAACACACAGACCTCACACCCAAGTTTCCCAACGTCCGAGCGTTTGAATATATCGACTCTCACCCCACCCTCTCTTTTCTCTTTTCCCTTTTTTTCTCATCATTCGCTTCATTTAATAGTTATTTATTCTTCTTTAGGAATCCTAGTTTACAAAACTTTAATATAAATATTTATTATTCTCACTCTCGAAATATATGATTTTCTTTATTCCTTTCCTTCCTTATTATTCTCCCCTTTTTATTCATTTTAGGCTTCATGATGCGCATAGTTCTATTTTCAACTGCAACTCCATTTTTATTAATCATAGTATTGTGTGAATTACTGTTAGCACACGTTTAATAATCTTATTTAACACAAGAATCAGTTACCTAAGTTACAGAAAATTACCTTTGAGCCAAGACAACTTGGCGAAGGCAATCCGAAAGAGTTGAGATGCCCTTAAAATCGATAAGTATTAGGGCGCAGAAACTACTAGAGTCTTGAAAAATTTGGAAGCAAAAGAAATCCGAGCTATATATATATATATGCAGAAATAGCAGACCGATTAAAAATACGAAAGCAAGGAATAATATAAGTTGTATTGAAAGTGTCATCGAAATAGGTTGAGAGACCTCAAATTTCATTGTCGCAATAGTGACCAACGTCCTTGACACAATTGGTTTTCAATAAGTGTTACACAAAAATATAAAAATATTGACTATAAATAATTCATGAAAATCTAGTTTGCTAAATAAAAACATTTATTCATAGAATTCCTAAACAATTATAAAGTGGGCATGGCCCTTGTCTCAGTAACTTGGCTCGAATCGTGTCATTAAATGGAGATCCCAAACTAGAACAAACAAATAAAATACAGACATTCTGAAAAAGATAGAATTTTATTTTAATCTATGAATAAATATATGTTCCTATATTCCATACATAAACTTTATTGTTAAAAAAATAATTATCCCGATAGAAAATATTAATATTTCCAAAAAAAAAAAGAAACCATCATATCATTTAACAATATCGTCGACGGGTATCCTGCATGAGGCATATTAACTACAAACACAAACGGTTTCCCTTCTTCTGAATATAATTAAAAGTCTTTAGATCTAGAAGAGTCAAATATATATTAAGGTGAAAAAATGAAAAAATAAATAAAATAATCTAAAAGATCAGGTGTTGGTATTATATATAAAAGGGGGCATATTCTGACCACTTTTACATGAACCTTTTAGATGGCATAGCCCAAAACGCGTTTGTTGATGGCTTTTCTTGATTTATCAATAAATTGGCCAAATATTAGGGAATATATATATATAAATATCCTGATAAATCACATAAGCATTTTATATAACAGTGCGCCATCTAGTTGATAGTTGATAAATCCACTCGAAACTATCCACCGTACGTCCTCGATATTTCATTACAAAATCGTTCAAATCAAAATAATAATTCTGATGTACTTCGGGAATCAACAGTCGATCAAATTACAGTGTTAATTAGTCTCCAAGAGTCAAGAGCTCTCACAGACTCTTATATACAAAATGGAGTGTTTGATCTAGCATTATATCAAATAGACACACCTAAAATATAGAAAATACCACACGGAACATTTGAAGACTAAATTCTGAACGACCTCCGAGAATCAATCGTTCAAAGATAGGATTAAGATAAGCGTTATTCACCTGAAAGAAATGAAATGATAGGGCTTACGCCTATAGTAACACTGAATAAAACATGTGATCCCCACACAAAACAAATAACCTTTATAATAAACCAGAGAAAATGTGAATACATATCAATAAAGCACGACAATACTATCTGGGAATCATTCATATACAGTTTTTTTATATAACTGAAAGAGACATTTATAGAAATATATCATGTTATATATTCATTATATTCGCATATATTCATTATATATGCATTCATAAGAAAGCACCTGGATCAGATAATATTAGCAATAATATGATAAAATACGCCTACCCTAGGATTTCCATAATCCTCCATCAAATATTTGAAAAATGTATAAGTTTGGGATATTTCCCAGATTATTGGAAAAACTCTTTTGTGAAAATCATTCCTAAAGGAGATAAAACTAGTTATGATGTTAGTAAAAGCTACAGACCAATTTCCTTACTATCTAACATTTCAAAAATTTTCGAACACGTAATTAAAAATAAACTTACTACCTTTTATGACGAAAACAATTTGATGAGTCATAGACAACATGGCTTCTCCAGGCATAAATCAACAATTACTGCTATGAAAGAGCTGACTGAAACTATTCTGGAACACAAGCAAAGAGAACTGACGGCGTTGATCGCAGTGGACTTATCAGGGGCTTTTGATAATGCATGGTGGCCAGCTATAATAAAAAGAATGGATTTAGACAACGTTCCCAGCTCTCTGATTCGAATCATCCAATCCTATTTGAATAATAAAAGGACAGTTTGTCTGTCATACGGTGGCAAAACGGTCTCCAAAAACCTTACTAAGGGATGTCCTCAGGGTAGTCCACTGTCACCGTTATTATGGAACATCTTGCTAAACGATATTTTAATGAATTTTAAATCTACAAAAGCTGAAATTATTTGCTACGCGGACGACATCTCTATTGTATGTTGGCATTATAATTTATAGGGTCTAAAAACTGAGTTAGTGAACACCCTAAACTATGTCACTCAATGGTATCGCTCAAACAAGTTAAAAATAAATCCAGAAAAAACAAACTTGATTCACTTTCACAATTTCCATAGGTTCCAGCTGGAATTTCAAAAATCCGTCATAAAGCCTTCAAATGAAATCAAAATTTTGGGAATGAAATTATCTAATCATAGGTTCAAAACAAAAATAAATTTCACCCCGCACATCAATGAGATTTTGCATAAGGCGCATCGCATGAAAAATCTGCTTTTTTCCCTCAGCGGCAAAATATGGGGTATAAACTCTAATAAAAGGTTAATTTTGTATAAGACGCTAATTAGACCTATTCTAACATATGGAGCTGAAATTTGGTTTTACCAAATAAATAACCGCTGTAAACAGAAATTAAATTCGATGCAATACCAAATTGTTCTTTGGGCTACTAGATCGTTTAAAACATCTTCCTCAAATTGTGTCCACTGTCTGGCAGAGATCCCATTCCTGACTGATTTTATCGAATCAAGATTGATTAAATATGAATTGGACCAACTAAGCGAGGAAGACCAACGAACGTTCAGTCCACATTCTCCTTCAATTATAAAAGGATTTTTGAGAACAAGAATGGAAGATATGTTTTCTAATACAAGTGATCACTTTCGTCTCTTTTTCCCTTTGGACATTCCAAAATATTTCCGCCCTGACTTTTACAATGTGCAATTCGTTACTGGTCATGGAAATTTCGGAGATTTTCTGTTTCGAATAGGAGCTATAGACGATCCGGGATGTTTATGTGGAAAGAGAAAGCAGGATTCCAGTCATCTGCTTCTTGAGTGCCCAATCTTCCAGAACTACAGAAACCGGGAAAACATCGAATACAAGGATCTTTTTATGTTTGTAAATAGTAAGGACTCGTATTTTAAATTTAGAAAATTCTGTAAATATATCTATGATTTTCTCTCTTGGTTAAAAAAACCTTAATTATTACCTATTTGTATATATGTATTTTTTGGTTTGTTTATTTTGTTGGTTGTGATGTAAAATCAAGAATGATTTTAATGTCCTCTTTCTTATCTTTTCAAATCTTGTAATTATTTATTTTTTTTTAAATGTAATATAGTATCTGAATTTAGTGTTGTTATTGACGCAAGCATCCCTTGTGGGGATATCGCGTCTGATTTGATGAATAAATGAATAAATATATTCATTCAGCTGAATGAATATAAATCTAAAAATAACAATGGAATTACTGACATAAGTATCACTTGAATCAGAAAAAATATTCAACGATATCTATGAGAAATACTCTATTATTAAACTTTTGACGCACCAAGGAATTGTCCAATTGGGGGGGAAATGAAAGGTATTTGTATAACTTTCTTGGTGAATATATTATTTAAAATACAGAAAAATTATTTTTTTATACCAGAGTGTGATATAACAAATTGAGAAAGTAATATGTCCTTGGACCCCCACTGGCCTGGATGAAGGCTGCCAGCCTGCGTGTCATGGACTGATAAAGTGTGGTGCTGCGTAATTCTTTGCCAAATGTCTCCAACTGTCGGGATAAATAGTCAACATTCCGAGTCGGTTGCAAACGCCTTCCCATCAAATCCCAGTTGTTCTCTATGGGTGAGGGATCGGATTACTTTGCTGGACACCGAAGCGTTCAGTATGATTGAAGACAATACATAGTAACACGTGCCGTGTGTGGTCAGGAATTCTCTTTTTGAAAATTAAACCAAGGTTGATGTGGGAGTAATGGCAACAAAACAAACCGTTGAGTGTCATTAACGTACCGTTAGCTGTCAAGGTGCCAGAAATGACTACCAATTGGGTCCTTGCTATCAAATGGTACCCCAGACCATAACGACCTATTGGGTATTGTGCGGTGTTCGAAAAAAAGGCTAGGATCCATACGCTGACCAGGACGTCTTCAAACACTTTTGCGACGGTCATCAGGTGACAGTAAAAAACGAGACTCATCACTAAAGACTATACATCCCTCGTCAGCGCAGTTCCAAGTTGATCGCTCCCGACACCATTTAGTCGGACTTGGCGGTGCACCTGATGTGAGGGGTAGACATCGTAACGGTCGGCTAGTTCTTAGATTCCGCTCTCAAAGTTGCCTGTTGATGGTCGATTTGGACAATTGTGCCGTGTGATGGTCACATATTGGATGGCATATAACGTCGAATCCTGTCCTACGACAGCCGTTCTGACAATCGCGCTGTCCTTTCATTCTGCTGTTTCTCTTGGTCGACCTCTGCCGTCTTGATGTTGTATTTTTTTTTTTCGTTTTCTACCAATTCTTACCAACATCGTCTAGTAGCCGAATCTCTTCTACACAAATATCGCGCGATTAGTCGATTTGATTAATCGGCCTCTTTCAATACATTGGCACGACTTCTTTCAAATTCTGATATATGTTGGTAATGAGCACGAATCCTCCCGGCGGGCTCATGAGGAAAACTTAAGGAAGTAATAAAGTCTTTGATCTTGCTAGTCGTCAGTGCATAAATATCTTGGATATTGTTGTTAATATGGGGTGTGATCGCCTTTAACTGATAGACAGGCTCTACATCGGTGACCCATACTAAGAATTATGGAGTTTATCAGTTTCTGTGAAATAAACGACCATTCTTGAGTTGAGACTGTTTCTAACTCTTTAGGTTTTCTAGGTGGGGGTTGGAGGGATGAGATCCACCGTCCTATAGATTGTCCCATACATGCTCAAAGGGATTTAGTTCTGGATATCGAGCTGGCCAATTAATCCGAGCAATTGCATGATTTTGGAAAAAGTGTCGACCAGTGTAAAAATGTAGACCTATGTGGGGACGGGCATATTACATCCTTAATGCCCAAAAAAAACCCAAGGGTTAGATAAAAATAACAAATGAAATTTGAAAAAATTACCAAAGCACATGGTTTAATTTCATATAGAAATACTCAATGTTTTCAATATTTTAAAGGGGGGTCGGTGGAAGGCTGGTTAAACCGTTTGGTTTACTACCACTACGACCCGGGTTCGATCCCCGCATTGGACACTTTTTTCTGTTGAAAAAAAAAATGCTCCAATGGCCCCCCGATTCTTGCAAAAGTCCTACCCCACCAGCGAGTGCAAGTAACCAAACGGGGCTCTGGCACATTTGTAAGTGCAAAGTCGAACTGCTTTCACATGTGTAGACATGTGGTGCACTTACAGTAAAAGCAGTCGCTAACTACCCACCATGATTATCATGGCCTGTACCACGTGTACTAGGGATAAGCAAAAAAAAATAAAAAAATTTAAAACATCTTTCTTACAAATAGAAAATATCAATTATATGCCCAATATAAAAATGTAAAGCAGAGCACGGCCCCGCGGGCCTTTTTCTCCTCCTACCTATATATAGAAGGCACGCCAATGCCTTGAATTTGACTAACCTATAATGAAAATCTGATAAACTCTTCTCACCAGATTCAACCTAACAAGGTATATGGCTACATCAACCAATAATCTCTTTAATTCTCGACTTTCAATGACTCGCTGTTACTCTTCTCAGGGGAGTGCAGTGACAGCAAGTCACTGAAACCTATAGAATTATATAAATTATTGGTTGATATATTTTTTTCTAAATGAACTTCCAAAAAAAAATGATCTTTAAAATAACAAAGTATATTGTCATGATAAAATAAATAATACAACGAATAAATTTCTAATGTAACTCAAGCTTTCTCTAAAGAAAAAAAAAACAGAAAGAAAATAAGGAAAAACGTGTTAAGATTAAAATTAATAAAATATTCAATACCCGGAATGCACAGTTGTCATAAGATCACCTTCGAAATAAGAAATAAATGCTTTCCAGGTGGAGAATTAGAAAATTCTAAAGATTTAAAATCAGTTAAAAGACATATGTTATTGATAAGAGAGAATAATTGGAATATATATTCATATACCATGTTCGTAAGCCTTTTACATAACTGTTCACTTGGATATTTTAACCAAGTTGAAATTTGTTCAGCAGAATATAAGGAAAAGTGTAATTGCAACTAAAGAACTCAGAATCTCTATTATATACAATCCTCCAGATATTCACCTTCTTCAAGGGCCATATGTATTAAATAGAAGGGTCGTGTTCGATATGGACTCGCACATAGTTTATGTATTCCACATCCGAAAGCATTCATAATGTGCTATGGACAAATTCAACGAAAATACAAAATATATATAACGTTTGATAGATTCACTAATCAATTTTGTACATTCATCTTTATGAATACACTAAATTATTCCGTGATGATAGCAAGTTGTCATATTCCTCCACATGTGATGATGTACATTCAATATTTTGAAGGGTATTTTGATAGTTACCTTCAAAAATACTTTTTTAATCCTCTTTTGAGATATTAATTCACGTCTCTCTATTTTGTTCAATAAAATAACAAATTTTAAAACTAATAAATAAAACACGATATAACCTTTACGATTTCAAATAAACATCATTAACATAATCTATATATATAAAAATGAATGTATGTGTGTCTGTTTGTTTGTTTGTCCTTTATGCCTGACCAAACCACTCATTGGATCGCCATGAAACTTTGGGAAGTTATTTAGTATAGTACTGGGAAGGTTTCTAGCAAATAAAATTTTTGAAATAACTTTTCGCCTAGAAATAATCAAGATAAATATTCTAATTTATCTGTTATAATTCAACAATCTGCTATAAATATTATCATGATGATACGATGATTTTGTAATGTAGAAAATTAGGAAAGACAAAATTCAGGATGACACGGCAATTTATTTGAGACAAGAATAATGATACAATTCAAAGGCAAGATACTATTCCTTTAACTTCCAATTACCGAGGGAACCAATTAATATTGATTTTATTCAACTTATCGAGTATTTTTCAAGGGACCGGGAAAAAATGTTCACTTTATCGAGAGATTCATTAAACAAACCTTTACTCGGGTAAAACCCGGGCGAAGCCGGGTACATCCATACAAGAATAATGATACAATTCCAAGGCAAGATACTATTCCTTTAACTTCCAATTACCGAGGGAACCAATTAATATTGATTTTATTCAACTTATCGAGTATTTTTCAAGGGACCGGGAAAAAATGTTCACTTTATCGAGAGATTCGTTAAACAAACCTCTACTCGGGTAAAACCCGGGCGAAGCCGGGTACATCCATACAAGAATAATGATACAATTCCAAGGCAAGATACTATTCCTTTAACTTCCAATTACTGAGGGAACCAATTAATATTGATTTTATTCAACTTATCGAGTATTTTTCAAGGGACCGGGAAAAAATGTTCACTTTATCGAGAGATTCGTTAGACAAACTTTTACTCGGGTAAAACCCGGGCGAAGCCGGGTACGTCCGCTAGTATATATATAAAATTGAATGTTTGTCTGTCTGTCTGTTTGTTTGTTTGTACTCTATAGATTCAAAAACCATACATCCAATCGCCGTGAAATTTTGGGATATTATTAGGTATATCCCCGGGAAGGTGTGTGAAAAATAATATCTTGAATATCTTGAATATCCTTAGAGTTATTTGCAGATTTGTAGATTTAACTCGCAAGCAGCGCCCCCTTTGTGACGATGATAACAAGTTTTCTTATCACTAAGTTTGTTATCTTAAATATTATTTATCAAAAGTAAGATTATCTCAGGATGACACGGCAATGTGACACGGGAAAAAAATGTTCACTAGATAAACTATGATTTTCTATATGATATAAAAAGCCAACAATGAAGAGTGAATGTAATATAAAAAGCCAACAATGAAGAATGAATGTAAGATAAAAAGCCAACAATGAAGAGTGAATGTAAGATAAAAAGCCAACAATGAAGAATGAATGTATGATAAAAAGCCAACAATAAGGAGTGAATGTAAGATAAAAAGCCAACAATGAAGAGTAAATATAATATAAAAAGCCAACAATGAAGAGTGAATGTAAGATAAAAAGCCAACAATGAGGAGTAAATGTAATATAAAAAGCCAACAGAGTGAATGTAAGATAAAAAGCCAACAATGAAGAGTGAATGTAATATAAAAAGCCAACAATGAAGAATGAATGTAAGATAAAAAGCCAACAATGAAGAGTGAATGTAAGATAAAAAGCCAACAATGAAGAGTAAATGTAATATAAAAAGCCAACAATGAAGAATGAATGTAAGATAAAAAGCCAACAATGAAGAGTGAATGTAAGATAAAAAGCCAACAATGAAGAGTAAATGTAATATAAAAAGCCAACAGAATGAATGTAAGATAAAAAGCCAACAATCAAGAGTAAATATAATATAAAAAGCCAATAATGAAGAGTGAATGTAAGATAAAAAGCCAACAATTAAGAGTAAATGTAATATAAAAAGCCAACAGAGTGAATGTAAGATAAAAAGCCAACAATGAAGAGTGAATGTAATATAAGGCGAAGATACTATTCCTTTAACTTCCAATTACCGAGGGAACCAATTAATATTGATTTTATTCAACTTATCGAGTATTTCTCAAGGGACCGGGAAAAAATGTTCACTAGATAAAGCTATGATTTTCTAATGTAGAAAATTAGGAAAGACAAAATTCAGGATGACAAGGCACACAGGGACCGGGAAAAAATGTTCACTTTATCGAGAGTTTCAATTTTACGAGTTTCAAATTATCAAAATATATCTTTTTTATTTTTTAATAAGTTTCTAGAGAATTGTTTTAACAAATGTTCGCTAGACAAACCTTTACTCGGGTAAAACCCCGGGCGAAGCCGAGTACGTTTTATAAGTTTAAAGAGAATTGTTTTAACAAATGTTCGTTAGACAAACATTCACTCGGGTAAAACCCGGGCGAAGCCGAGCACATCCGCTAGTAAATAATTATAATTCTTCTGAATCAACTTATATTTCTACCACACACATTGTGATAGTTTTATTTGATTATAATAGTAATGGAAATGGAAATTTAGTTTTAAAAAAGCAAAGTGGTCGCTCTTTGCAGAAATCATTTCAAAACAAGAATTTACTAATTGGATTGATAAAAATAAAGTCGTGAAAGAAACTAATGTTGACATAGTAGTTGACAAACTAACGGATATAATTCTGGAAGCACCATGCCAATCAGTGGAGGTGAAATATTCCAAATTCACCTTCATCCTGGGATGGACAAAGAATTAGAACAAAAAAAAAAAGACTATAATCATAAGGAAATTTGTGTTAATGAATTTAAGTCCGTCAGATATAAATATAAAACACTATCAGAACAGAAAAGAACATTTGGCAAATTTACATAAAGAAATGATTCTAATAATCCTTTTGGAAACGCATACACAGGTTCCTACATTGAGTTATTTCTTACTTACAAAAGGGACTACCAATATTCGAGCATGTAGCGAGAGATTCTAAATAAAACTAATTAAGACTATTTGGTATGAATTAATTCCTGATGATACACAATAATATTGTATATATATATATTGCTCATCATACATTAATAAATAAATATAAACCAAAATTATTTTCTAATTCCAACGCATGCCATATTCATAAGAGAGAAATACAATAGTTATATGACAAAATTAAGGTATATAAATCTTCTGTTCCAGATTATATTAGTAATAATAAGATTGAAAATTCTTTCCCCTCAATTATCTTGATAGATATACGACACTATTTATTTAATAAATGAATTTAAAAAAGATACTTCCCAAACAAAATGGAAAGCAACAGCATTCAAAATGATAGAAAAGTCACTAAAAATACCATTATACATTAGCTTAAGTAACCGTCGCTATCTTTATTATAAAATATATTAGAAAAATTGTAAA
>CP092875.1:36418902-36444539 GCA_030710605.1 Cordylochernes scorpioides
ATAGGGAATATCTAAATTTTATATCCAAAACATCTGTTATGCCCGAGACAACATTAATATATCGAGTCGAATTTAAAGCCAATTACTTAGGGATGTCTTCAGGGAGCTCCGCTATCTCCACTTCTAAGGACAATTTTATTGAATGATTTGATTATGGAATAAAAAGTCCTTAATTGTGAGTTGATTTGCTATATGCGAATACTATTTGATCAAAATACTAGAGTATATATCTAACAAGATTAAAAATAGTAATTGAGAAATAGCATTCAATACAATAGAATTAGGGTGTAATAAAACATAAGTTCGAAATGAGTTCTGAGAGAAAAAACTAACTTTCTATATTTGAATACTGAAGAGAATATCCGAGTTAAATTGAAAGATGAAATAATATAACCAGTGTAGAAAAAATGGCAATTTTAGGAATAACAATTACAAATCATAGAAAAAATAAAAATTGAATTTTGCTTTCCATATAGAGGAAATAGCAGATCTCAAAGATTGAAAAAAAATCTATTTTATTTTTGCAGTGAATCTTGGAGTTTGAGTTCCCTAAAAGAATTACATTTCATACTCGTATATCTCTGTTCAGGCCATTTTTATTATATGATTTAGAAATATGGTTTGAAATGATTTAAATTTCAAATAAATATAAATATAAATATAAATTTTAAAAAATTAAATTCCGCACAATATCAGATATAACTATGAGGTATTATCCTTTCGGATAATCTATTGTTAAGTATAATTGATTGTATAAAATCTGCTCTATATGTTATATAAAAATAATATTTTATTTAAAATTATATATCATAGATTCAAATATTCTGTTAAATCGACCGCCAGAGGTCACGTTTTGCATATATAAACTCGTTGTTGTTCTTTTCCGATGGCCTCCCCGTTGGCCGGTTTGTCATAACATTTGTAAGCTCCATCATACCAATATACGTTAGATCGTTGGTCACAACAATTTGCTCCTGCCATGGCTCCTAGGAAGAAGAAGAAGAATGCCGAGAATGCCGAGAAGCCCCTCGTAACCCTCGCCCAACTGGAGATGGAGAACGAAGAGGTGAAGCAGAACTTCGAGCAGAAAATACAGAATCCTTACCCTACCTCCCGATTTTACCTGCTCCAAAGCCTAATGGAATTCATCAACTTACGGTCTGAGCAGATCAAGGCCCTCATTGCCGAGGTAGAGAATCTCTCTGGCACCCTCGCGTCCTTTAAGGAACTGGACGAAATCAAGCCACAAACAGCCTGCCACAGCACTCAAACCAGCCCTTCTCCCTCCTGCAAGGAAACCAGCACTCAGACTGACCCCACCAAGCCCGCCACTCCCGCTCCAACCAAAAGGAAGCAGCCTGAGGCTCCCTACCCGCCCGCAAAGAGGACCAACCTCAATGGTCCCGCAAAACCTGCGCCCTCCCGCGTCCCCAAGCCTGCGGCCGCCCAAGTGGTCCTCCATGGGGAAAAATCGGCGGCCCACACAGTGGTCATCTCTGATGACCCCAGGCTGACCCAAGAGCAATGCTTAAAGCTGTCCGCGCTGCCCACACTCTACCCCAAGGCGTTTGGGCCTCCCTGCGAACCAAAGGGAAGCTTGTCCTCCACTCCAGCAACCCCGATACCATCCCAGCTGTGGCCACCTCCCTGGCCAACAAGCTGGATGGCATGAAGGTCCGCCAACAGAAGGTGATCCTGCCTCGCATCTGCCTCTTCAAAGTGGATGAGGAAACATCCAACTCCACCATTGAAGAGACGCTGCTGGAAACCCCTGCTGTCAGCCAACTCCCTGGGGACAAGGTGGTGCGCGTGGCGCATCGCTCTGCACCCAGAAACGGGACCTGCACCGCCTTCATCGAGGTGGACCTCACGACCTTCAGAGCTCTGGGAAATCGTGGAAGGATCGTGGTGGATGGTGTGATCCTCAACTTCGAGGAGTCTATCCGCGCACGAGTCTGCTTCCGCTGTTGTGGCTTCGGTCACAACTCTGCCCAATGCACCAGAGCTCCCACGTGCTTCCACTGCGGTGAAGGCGGCCATGAAGGCCGTGCCTGCCCCTCAGTTGCCGACTGGCACACTTCCAAGTGCGCCAACTGCTGTGCCAAGGGCCTCCCAGACAAGCACGAGGCGAGAGCCTCAAGCTGCCCCATCTTGAAGCTTAGAGCCCTCAAGTTCTAGGCTTCCAGGACCTCCTGCCTCCTCAACTGGCCTCCATCCAGGCTTCTCACCCATCAAGGCGCTGTTTCCTTGACCTCTCCAGCTTCCTCCCCCCTGCGATGACACCTCCACTGCCAGATCCTAGGATCCCTTGCGATGATCCCAGGCCCCCCAACTATGCTTTGTATATATTCCGCTTTATGCGTCCATCGGGGCTCAAAAATCATTCATTTTGGTTAGCAGCCCCGTAAAATAAAGATATTTTCTCTTTTCCGATGGCCGGCTCAAAACTTTTGTACATTATGTAAATAATCCTCAACATGATCTAAAATTCAAGCAGAAAATATTTTTTTCAATTATAACAATAGCCGGCAGGATTCACAGAGGGGAAATAACTATAAACAGGCGATTGAAACTATTGTAAATCATGGATGAGGATTAAAAAGTTAAAAAGAGATAAATAAGTAAAAGGTAGACACAAAGTACCTTGAAAGGGATGGTTATGGCTGGTGTGGATTTCCGGGAGATGACTGACGTTGGGCGAAGATGTGATGGCTGGAGTTGGAAGGGAGAAGACTGCTTGAAATTGCTGGATATGGTAGGAAATGGGTATGTTTGATTGTAGTGGCTATGTTTGCTTGGAGATGAGCATGTTGACTTGAATTTGGTTATTTTTGATTGGGGATGGCTATGTCTGATTATAGATGAATATTTTTGATTGTATATAGTATGATTGATTGAGGTAGGTTATTCTTGGTTGCTTGTGACTATTTTTCGTTGGATAAGGCTATTTTTAATTGTAGTAATTTGCATATTTGAATTTTAAAAAATTGCTTTCGTGATTTTTAAAAAATAAACATGTAAACATCCTGCCGGCTTATATATATATATATAAAGGATAAGATGAATGAGATTTTCTGCTTGAATTTTAGATCATGTTGAGGAATATTTACATAATGTACAATGGTTTTGAGCCGGTCGTCGGGAAAGAACAACAACGAGTTTTTATATGCAAAGCCTGACCTCTGGCGGTCGATTTAACAGAATATTTGAATCTATGATATATAATTTAAAAATATATATTTTTTTTATATAACATATATATATATTTTTTTGTGTGTGTTTTTACAATTTTGATTTGTGTTTAAATTTAAATTAGTATGCTTATTATAGGAACTTATTTAAAGAATATTATAATATCCCGTATATGTGTTTAGATATATATTTTTTTTTTTTTTCTTTTCGTTATTTTTTTATTTTCACTTTTTTTTTTCTTATCCACAAACACACATTGGGCGCCATTGTTTTAGCGCGGGACAGCGCGATTTGTTGCTATAGAGCAATAAAGTTGAATTATAAGAACTTTAAGAAATTTTATTTTTGAAATATTATAAGAGGAGAGAGAAGTTAATAACGAGAGATGTACCTTTTGGAATATATATATATTCAAAGATAATTTAATTTTATTAAATAAAAACCTTTTATAAACCATTTTTATGTATATTGAATAAATATTTGAAAAAGAACTGAAAACTAAAGGTTGAAAATGTCTTTACACATATATAAAATAATTAGAAGTATTTCATTGAGAGTGCTATAAAATCTTTAGAAAATATTTTATATACAACCAATGTGGACAACAAAATATAAATGCAAATATTTTCTCTACATAAATAAAGATTGTAGTGTGCGTGCGACCTGAACATTTATCTTCCAGAGGCAGCAGTTGAATTTTAGATATTTATTTGAGTCGTTGAGATACTTCCTCTCTTTGTGTGCGTTTTCCTTATAAAATATCACCTTTTCTAATGACCGCCCTGAAATCTTTCTACCTTTATAACGTGCATTCGGAAAAAGAAACTGGTTCGTAATTTTAAATAAAATTTACGCTTACATTTCCGACAATGTTTCCATCTATATTTACATATATATATAATATTCAAGTATTTTATTTAAAAATATATATATATTATTTTTACATTCATTGACTATTCTAAATTTTGACAATGGTTTTAGAATACGCCACTTTTATTATTGTTGTAAATATGTATAAAGGTTAACTTACCTATTATTAAAAATTCTCCAGTATAAAATTAATTTATAAATTCTATATAACTGTGAAAATGTTCTATTGTATTTTTTTTTTCTTCAAGTATTTGGAAATAAAACTACTTGATAGTAAATAATTATTCTTCTGCTTTTCTTTTAATACGACACACTGTACCTTAAAATCTCTATCCTACATAAAATATATATCATAACAGCAAGTAGACAAATATATATATATATACCCTATACAACGAACAATATTTTAAGATTACATAAAAATAATCGCGAAAGAATCTGTGGAAGAATATCTCTCTTATATGAAGTAAATCTCTCTTCTTCATAAATTTATTACTCAAAAACTTAAATGCATAATTTCTAATTATTTGTAGATCACACAAAAACAACTTTGTCATTTGTCAAATATTTTTTCAGAATTGAAAATTAAAGGATAAAAATAATAAAAAAGGAGAATTAATAGATTAATATTTAGGGGATTTGAAGGTTTTTTGTAATAATACTAATACAATTAATGTACAAGAGAGAGGGAGCTAGAGTTAAGGAATATTTTTTAAAAATAATAATAAATAAAAAAAATAAATTCCAATGGGTTTAATTGATAGGCTTAAAAATGAATACGGAAATTGAAGGATAAACAAATGAAGTTGACCTCGATATTATTTTAAAATTAGGTCAAGATAAATAAATATGTTTTTCAAAGGAAAAACAAGGTAACGTGGTAAGATTCTTTAATTGAACACGACGAGCTTTCAGGCAGCAACTGCCCTTCTTCAGGTCTCATACAAGTGTAGACAAAGAAGTGCCATATTTATAAGCGAAAATATTTACATATATACGCGCAAGGAATAAGAATTTTACATACTGGAGATTGGAAAGGGGGAATTTGCATATTTACAAATAAAAATAAAACAAACTCTGTGTAAGAAATAGAGGCAAAAACGGAGATAAAAAATAAATCTGAAGGCAAAACACGGAGATAAAAATTGAACTGTAAATAACAATAAAACCCAGAAACATATCAGCGAGTGAGGCCGTAAAATATTGTATATTGTGGTGGGAGATCAATCTTCCGGTTAAAACTGGGAGTACAGTTGGACACCAGTGCTTCCAGAACCAAGCGTTGGTACTTGTTTCCAATATCCCTGTATACAGAAATCGTATCGTCTAAATTAAAGGAATGGTCGAAATCTGCCATGTGTTGAAAGATGAGAGATTTTCGATCTTTGGAACGTATATTACGGTTGTGTTCCCGGATTCTAGTGGCGATGGTTCGACCAGTTTCACCAATGTAGCATTGCTCACAATCGTTGCATGATATTTTGTAGATGCCGTTATTGAGGGATAGAGGGTTAAGTTTGATGGAGCTTTTTGTTATGGGGTGCCGTAAGGATGCTTCTAGGGAAGGCGAATTTTTGAAAAACGTGCGAATACCGAATTTTCGTAAAAATAACGCAATATCAGAGTTCGTGGTCGAAAAAGGAAGGACACAGACGTTTTTATACAGCGGAGGTGTAACTTTTTTGTGGTTCGGAACGTAAAAATGGCGGTCAATAAAATTATGAGGGTAACCGGCGGATAAAAGATGGGTGTAAACGGTACGCTTCTCGATCGTTCTAAATAAGGCAAGGGAACAATGAGTATATACCCGTTTGGAGAGAGTTTTTACCGTGGTGATTTTGTGAGAAACCGGGGCATGTGATAAAAAGTGTAAATAGGAGGGAGTGAAGTTAGGCTTGCGATATACGGTGGTCTGAAAAGTGCCATTAGTGTTGATGACTAAAACGTCTAAAAACGGGATGCAATTAAAACAGGATGGGTTGTGAGTAAAACGGAGATCATGATGGTATGAGTTTAAAACCGTGAGTATGGGGAGATGGTCGGTATCACGATGGAGGCAAAAAATGTCGTCAACGTACCTCGACCACATCTCGATCCCCAAATGATTATGGGAAACCAACCACCGGTCCAGATTAGACATAACAATCTCAGCTGCTATTGTGGAAAGAGGGCTGCCCATAGGGGAGTCTCTCATCTGTACAAAGAAACAGCCATTGAATTCTAAAGCATTCATGTCAAGGCAGATGGTGAATAGATCCAAGATGGTTTTTTGATCATTACTAGGAAAGGTGGAAGAAGAAAGAAGTTGCTCTAGGCCATCTATGATCAGAGAATGCGGGAGGCACAGAAAGAGTGATGTCACGTCAAAAGTCGACATTGTGAGACCACGAGGTTGGGGGACATTCTTTAATCTTGTAAAAAATTCAGATGGATCTTGTACCGAGTAAAGATTATGAGTTTTGACCAGGGGTTTTAGAAGGCTAGAAAGGTATTTGGCTAGTGGTAAGGCGGGTGACAGATGGTAAGCAACTATGGGTCTAAGTGGGACACTGGGCTTATGGGTTTTTGGTAGGCCATATATATATGGAACCCTAGAAATATTGGAGGTAAACTGCTGGAACTGATCGGGAGTAATGCATTTGTTTCTTCTGAGCAATCTGAGTGATGATTTGTAGGCATCAGAAATAGCACAAACACGTTCAGGTGAAATCTCTTGGAAGGTATCGGAGTCTGAAAGGATATCAGACATTTTCTTCTTGTAATCATCAACTTTTAACACAACTACTTGTGAGCCCTTATCTGATTTAGTGATGAGGATATCATGATGGCTCTTGAGGGCTTTCAAGAAGGCAAGATCGTTCTTGACGGAATTGGAGCGAGATGAAGAACTCTTGTAAGCAGCAAGAAGTTTGTTGGCTATGGTAGAACGGATGTGATGTTTGTCTATGTGGGACTGGTGCTGGAGGGAAGATTCAATACAGCTAATCGTGTATAAAAGATCAGGTTCATTGGGCAACCGAAAACTAAGGCCTTTCTCTAGTAGGGATATCTGCTTGTCTGAAAATACGATGTCGGTTAGGTTAACAATGGTATCTTCAGAGGGGGAGCGGGTGCGCAAGGGAAAACCATATTTCACGTGCCAGAATTCCAGCTTCCTCTGGTGCCGGAGTTCAATCTCAGAGTTCTGAAGTTTAACTCGGGCGGTTATGCCTTGTACAAGAGAGCCGAGATCATTGGAAGGGATTCTGGGAGAGAGCAGGCAAAGCAGACCTCTGATGTTTTTTTGTAAAAAACGGATCATAGCACGAGAGCCTCTAATTCTCGAGTTAAGAAGCTGTTCTTCGGTTCTGTGTATAATTGCAGCGGAGTAATGGTTTTGTACTGGATCCCTAATCCTAAGAGAGGGTGGTATGAAGGAGGCCTGGGAACATTTTAGGTTAAAGGCAAGATGACAGCGCCAACGGGCGAGCTGCAAAGACTTCTTGTTCAGCTGCCGCTTATAAAAGGCAAGATATTCAAGGTTAGGATCAGACATCATATCGCCACGCATTTTTGAACAAATAAATATACCAACTTTGTCTTTCCAAATCTTTTTTTTTTCTTAACCTATCTCGAATTGATATTATTATTTACCTACAAATATGTTTTTGGAATTTCTATATATTTCTGTTCAGACTAGCTGTAAGGCCTTTTGTATAATTTTATTCAATATATCATCGTTCAACTCAAAATATCTCAAGGATTCCTTGATTTTGTTAATCCTAAACTTTTCTCTAAAGTATTTTAATTATTTATGCAACTCTATTATTTTGATGTTGAGTTAGATATTTGTGAAAGTACAGGTTGTGACTAAGATACTTTAGAATTAAAATAAGCAATGACATGTGTGTGTGGATAAGTGATTCACATTAAAAACATAGTTAAATTATTTTCCAAATTCAACGTTTTATTGCGTGTATTTTCATATATCAAGTATCTAGAATAATTGTGTCTGAAATTGAAAAGGCACAATGTGAGAAATCGTTTACTGATCAGATATGTCACTCAGATGCAGAGAAACTTAAAAAAAAATGTTTAAAAAAACCTTTTTCGCCCGGCAGTTAAAAAGTGGTACAAAACCTAATGGCGACAGGCTATGTGGATATGAAGAAACATACTGGCCGGCCTAAAATAATTGATGCAGACATCGAAAATATAAATTTGTTTTCACACACACAACATCCTTTTACTGATCTCTATCAGAAGAGAATCAGGGTATTTCTTCACACGACAGCGAATAAGGTACTCCCTAGATTTGTACCCATATCCTCAGAAATATCGAAATGCAATCAAGCCTTGTAATAAATAAAAACGCTTTTGATATGTTTCATACATTATGATACGTTTGGGCGAGACCTACAATATTTTGAATAACGTGGAGATCTCTCACGAAACAAAATTTCATGTTTGAGGAACCTTTAATGAACACAATGTACGCATCTCGGAGTGAGTAAATCTACATTCTGTGAGATATGTTGTGCGTTTAAACCACCGAAGTTAATGTGTGGTCTTTTGTAGTGTTTAACCGCATTATTGGACCATTTTTTGGAACATAATTTCGTTGTAAACCTACTATAAAGAGTACCACGAACGACTGTCACCGCTATTTTTAAAATATTGACATAAAAAAAGTGAAATATTTCCGTCAAAATTACTGAGCGCTTTTTGAACAAAAAATATACCAACTTTGCCTTTCCAAATCTTTTTTTTTTCTTATCCAATCTCAAATTAATATTATTATATACCTACAAAATTATATTTCGTTTTATAACTTATATATAAAATTATTCAATATTTATTAAAGGCTTCAATTTTTCATATAAAATAAAAAATGTTTTAAAAATTTTCACCTGAAGTTAGCGCTCAAAAAATATTAAAGACATTCGTAAAATTCTCATAATTTTAAATAGTAACCAAGAAAGAGAGAAGAATTAAATGAACGCATTTTTAAAGGTATCGTTATATAGGTAAAAGGAAAATAATGATTAAAAATGAAATGGTTAATATGCCCTTTGTCAAAAGGCGATGCAAAATAACTGCAATATCAGTGTCTCTACTTAATGAAAATCTATTTGGCTAACTTTTGGGAAAAAATTATAGATCCGCAGAAGAGAAATATATTTTATTACCAAAAGGTATAAACAATAAGGAAGGACAAAGAGATCAAATTATATGTACATCAGCAGCTCACGTCTATCAGCGGCCTGCCCTATCCAATTACCGCTAGCCTACAAATAATCCAACAAAGCTGCGATATATAGGCAGATATGTCAATTATCATAAATAATAATAAAATGCTATGCAAATCACAAGAGTCTTCTATCGTCTAAATATCTGGAATTGCCACTTACAACACTTAACAAATTAATTTGAAAGCTCCCACTCTTATTAGAGAGATTATCATAAAATGATTTAACATTATATTTGATAGTATAGAAAGTTGTTCAGTAAATATTCAACCTGTGGAAAATTGGAAGGAAAGCGCTGAGTTATACATAGTTTATTCGCTCAAGGTTATCATTTATTTGAAAGAAAAATTTTCAAAAAAAAAGTAATGTAAATGATTTTTCAAATGTATATATAATTAATAAATTGTGTTTTAACCTTATTTTTAATTTCATAGCACACTATAATTTTACTATAATGGAATGTTTACCAATTGAATTTAAATAGGTTACACAAAGGATGGTGGTTCAAGCCCACCCGGGGACGTTTTTTAAGCAGTCGCTAACTACCCACCATGTTTATCATGGCCTGTACTACGTGTACTAGGGAGACTAAAAAAAAGGACACAAATGATAGAAGAATAATTCCTACTATGTTAGGTTAAAAATCCTTCATAGCTTAGTCTGAAATGACCAAGTCTTCGATGAGAGCCCACCTCCTTTAGAGCGGGCGTAGTCATGTTTATGAACGGTCTTTTTTTTTTCATGGGAGAACCCACCTTATTTTGAAAATATGGCCATGTAAGACTGTAATATTGATGTTTCTCTGGAATTTAATATAGGATATCAGAAAAATATTGAACGCGCAAAATAATAAGTGGAATCAGGAGCTAATGATTGTTGGTTTTTCATAATTTTCCCCCTGAAAATAAATTACAAATGTTATGTTGAAAATAATGATAATAATATTCGCAAATTTTTTCCACAAATATAATATATTGTGTGAATTAAAAAAAAAGCATATTTTTTTACAAAATACATTGAATGGGTAAATAATATTATTATATCAAATACTAAATTAATTACACATGGTGGGACCAAGTTTGGCGTTGTTGGTAATATTTAATTGCCCAATACTGAATTTTACTACTGACCGTTGATATTGCTACAAGAAAGTGAAACACATGAATGAATATGATAAAAATATACTGTGATTTGCAAATGATTAGATTTTACAACGCTTTATGCAAAATTGGCTTTAGTAGCGACACCTATAATGTACACAAAGCAATAGCGCGCCATCTAAACATATAAAATGAAAGGATTTAAAAGCACGAATGTTTCTTTTATACATAATACAAACTTCTACTGCCCTTACTGCGATGAAAATATATATTGGGAGGGCTTAGCTCATCAGTGGTGAACCCTCCCAGCGGTTTCGCCAATTTAATCCACCAGACCGCTTCTCAGAGCTCTAATACTGTATTGGACGATTCTGCTTATATACGCAGCACTCAAGGATGGAATCTCAGAAATCGTTTTCAAGAGAACTATGGACATAAGCTTATAGGACAGTAGAATTACATTCAAATATTTGCATCGAGCAATGCTCTTCCGCAAACAATAAAGACAAGGCCAGTTAGGCATAAATTAACACAAAGCAATAGCGCGCCATCTATACATATAAAATGAAAGGATTTAAAAGCACGAATGTTTCTTTTATACATAAGGGCAGTAGAAGTTTGTATTATGTATAAAAGAAACATTCGTGCTTTTAAATTCTTTCATTTTATATGTATAGATGGCGCGCTATTGCTTTGTGTTAATTTATGCCTAACTGGCCTTGTCTTTATTGTTTGCGGAAGAGCATTACTCGATGCAAATATTTGAATGTGATTCTACTGTCCTATAAGCTTATGTCCATAGTTCTCTTGAAAACCATTTCTGAGATTCCATCCTACAGTGCTGGGTATATAAGCAGAAGCGTCCAATACAGTATTAGAGCTCTGAGAAGCGGTCTGGTGGATTAAATTGCGAAACCGCTGGGAGGGTTCACCACTGATGAGCCAAGCCCTCCCAATATATTTTTTCATCGCAGTAAGGACAGTGGAAGTCGTTATTATGTATAAAAGAAACATTCGTGCTTTTAAATCATTTCATTTTATATTAAATTCATTATAATGTTGCTTATATAAAATATATGTATTATATTATGCGCATATATATATACTAGCCGAATGACCCGGGCAACGCCCGGGTTTTACCCGATTAAATGCTTTTATTCAAATACTATTCGTTACAATTATAAATTGGCGCCGTGGATGTCATTCTTGTATAATATATAAAGGAGTTTTAAAAATTGTAAAAAAAAAATGCATCGGCCGGGAATCGAAACCGGGCCGCCCGCGTGGCAGGCGAGCATTCTACCACTGAACCACCGATGGTTATGAGAAATGGCCATATTTGGGTATTTATTCCATTCACAAAGCAAACAGTGACAGAATTGATTAAGAAAGAATTGATTAAGACGCTGACACTTGTATATTTTAATATAAGTATTATTATTCGTATTTTAAATGCATATTATTATATTTTATTGAAATATTGAACGAAAGTTTTTTTGGTTATCAGCAACATATTTCAAGAGATTCAAGCGGAATATAAAAGCATAAATCAAAATATATAAAATTGAATGTCTGTCTGTCTGTTTGTTTGTTTGTACTCTATAGATTCAAAAACCATACATCCAATCGCCGTGAAATTTTGGGATATTATTAGGTATATCACCGGAAAGGTTTTTGAAAAATAATTTCATGAATATCTTGAATATCCTTAGAGTTATTTGCAGATTTGTAGATTTAACTCGCAAGCAGCGCCCCCATTACAAGTTTTCTTATCACTAAGTTTGTTATCTTAAATATTATTTATCAAAAGTAAGATTATCTCAGGATGACACGGCAATGTGACACGGGAAAAAATGTTCACTAGATAAAACTATGATTTTCTATATGATATAAAAAGCCAACAATGAAGAGTGAATCTACTTATATATATGCCTTATTCTGTCTGTTTGTCTGTATGTCTGAAGCTCACGGATAGAATGCGCGCCCATTGGCTGCCAGCGAAAACGTGGCCTCCCTGCCCCCCTTTAGACAACCCTGTTATCAGCTGTGCGATACATACACCTGTCTATAGCGGCCATTCTAGACAACCCTGTTATCAGCAGTGTGCTACATCCACCTGTTTAAACAGACCACTCTGTCTATAGCGGCCACTCTAGACAACCCTGTTATCACCAGTGTGTTACATTCACCTGTCTATACAGACCACCCTGTCTATAGCGGTCACTCTAGGCAACCCTGTTAACAGCAGTGTGATACATACACCTGTCTATACAGACCACCCTGACTATAACGACCACTCTAGACAACCCTGTTATCAGCTGCCTGTCTATACAGACCACCCTGTCTATAGCGGTCACCTTAGGCAACCCTGTTACCACCAGTGTGTTACATTCACCTGTCTATACAGACCACCCTGTCTATAGCGGTCACCTTAGGCGACCCTGTTATCAGCAGTGTGATACATCCACCTTTCTATACAGACCACCCTGTCTATAGCGACCACTCTAGACAACCCTGTTATCAGCTGCCTGTCTATACAGACCACCCTGTCTATAGCGGTCACCTTAGGCAACCCTGTTATCATCAGTGTGTTACATTCACCTGTCTATACAGACCACCCTCTCTATAGCGGTCACCTTAGGCGACCCTGTTATCAGCAGTGTGATACATCCACCTGTCTATACAGACCACCCTGTCTATAGCGACCACTCTAGACAACCCTGTTATCAGCTGTGTGATACATCCACCTGTCTATACAGACCGCCCTGTCAATAGCGACCACCCAAGACAACGTTTTTAAAATATATTCGCACTCGGGTAAACCCCGGGCATTGCCCGGGTCATTCGTCTAGTGTAATATAAAAAGCCAACAATGAAGAATGAATGTAAGATAAAAAGCCAACAATGAAGAGTGAATGTAAGATAAAAAGCCAACAATGAAGAATGAATGTAAGATAAAAAGCCAACAATGAAGAGTGAATGTAAGATAAAAAGCCAACAATGAATAGTAAATGTAATATAAAAAGCCAACAATGAAGAATGAATGTAAGATAAAAAGCCAACAATGAAGAGTAAATATAATATAAAAGCCAACAATGAAGAATGAATGTAAGATAAAAAGCCAACAATGAAGAGTAAATATAATATAAAAAGCCAACAATGAAGAGTGAATGTAAGATAAAAAGCCAACAATGAAGAGTAAATGTAATATAAAAAGCCAACAGAGTGAATGTAAGATAAAAAGCCAACAATGAAGAGTGAATGTAATATAAAAAGCCAACAATGAAGAATGAATGTAAGATAAAAAGCCAACAATGAAGAGTAAATGTAATATAAAAAGCCAACAATGAAGAATGAATGTAAGATAAAAAGCCAACAATGAAGAGTGAATGTAATATAAAAAGCCAACAATGAAGAATGAATGTAAGATAAAAAGCCAACAATGAAGAGTGAATGTAAGATAAAAAGCCAACAATGAAGAGTAAAAGTAATATAAAAAGCCAACAATGAAGAATGAATGTAAGAGAAAAAGCCAACAAAGAAGAATAAATATAATATAAAAAGCCAACAATGAAGAGTGAATGTTAGATAAAAAGCCAACAATGAAGAGTAAATGTAATATAAAAAGCCAACAGAGTGAATGTAAGATAAAAAGCCAACAATGAAGAGTGAATGTAATATAAAAAGCCAACAATGAAGAATGAATGTAAGATAAAAAGCCAACAATGAAGAGTAAATGTAATATAAAAAGCCAACAATGAAGAATGAATGTAAGATAAAAAGCCAACAATGAAGAGTAAATATAATATTGTTACGTGTAAGGCCTCTAAACGGTTAAAACCTCCGCCAATAGATGGCGCTTTCGCCGCATTCCCTTGCTGGCTGATGAGGGAGTCGCCGACTGCTGTGGTCCCGTTTCCTGGGGAGTTTGGATGTAAATACGCTTTTGTGTTGGCCCCAGGATGTAGGGTCATGTAAATACCCATTGTCTGTTGTTTTATTTAGATTTAATGTTAGTAATAGATTACAATAAGAAGTGTGCTTCTAGTCTCTGTGTCGCCTCCTGTCGTTATTATCGCCACTGCCATCGTCACCGGGCTACTGCAGCTGCTACTACTCTTCTGGTAAGTCTCTCGTGTCCCCCCACCAGTGGTAAGGCCGAGAGATACTGCCAGAGGAAGGGAGTTTCCACAGGAGAAGTGGAACTCAGGAAGTCTTTGGGTGGCGTGCGGGAAAGGCCGCAAGGAAGAGCAACCGGAGCCCGAGTAGGTGAACCACGAACGGAAGAAGCGCGTTGTCGCAAAGAACCAGAGGGTAAACACGCGACAACTGGTGTCAGAAGTGGGATTCTCCTCGTGGAGGTCACCAGGGAGCTTTTTTTATTAAAAAGTTTTTTTTGGGGTTGCTGACAAAGGCCCATTGACGTGAGAGGCCAAGGGATGGCCTCTGAGCAGGATTCGCTGGCCGAAATCGACCGGAGGCTGCAGGAACACCGGGAGAAGTGGGACGGAATAAAGCGCCGAACGGAGGAGGAAATACTTCGGATGAAAAAAGAGTTCGAAGAAAGAAGGCGTCGAGGAAAAGAGGAATTGCTTCTGTTGAAAAGGGAAAGTGAAGAAAGAATGCGTCGAAGAAAAGAGGAATTGCTTCTGTTGAAAAAGGAAAGCGATGAGAAAAGGCTTCGCAGAAACTTAGAGATGGAGAGGCTGCTGTCTCAGGTGAGGGCCCACTTGCAGAATGGGACAGTTATGGCCGAGACAGCTTTGGATGATGAGAGCGAGGGCCGGGCAGAGTCCCGAGGACTGGAAGTCGAGCGGGGTCACAGGGGGGAATTGCGTGGAGTGGAGGGCCTGATTGAGGAGCCTCCTGGACAGACCTTGAATCTGCGTCACGCGGACTCGCGAATGAAGTGGCCCCAGCGAGAAAAGCGGTACCGTCGAGGGAAGCAGTGCCCTCGGGAGAAGCGGTGCCAGCGAGAAAAGCGGCTACGGCGAGAGAAGCGGTGCCCCCGGTGAGAGGAATGGTCCCGGCGAGAGGAATGGTCCCGGCGAGATGAATGGTCCCGGCAAGATGAATGGTCCCGGCGAAATGAGTGGTCCCGGCAAGAGAAACGGTGCCAGCGAGAAAAGCGGTACCGGCGAGAGGAGACCCGGCGGGATGAATGGTCCTGGCGAGAGAGGTGGTCTCGGCGAGAAAGGTGGTACCAGCATAAGAGGCGGTGCCGGCATGAGAGGCGCCTCCGGCACGAAAGGCGGTACCGCTATAAGAAGCGGAGTCGGCATAAGAGGCTGAGTCAGCATAAGAGGTGCCTCCGGCGTGAGAAGCGGTTCCGACGTGAGAAGCGGTACCGGCGAAAGGGGCGGCTCCGGCGAGAAGGACGGCTCCGGAGAAAGGGGCGGCTCCGGCGAGAGGGACGGCTCCGGCGAGGGGGACGGCTCCGGCGAGGGGGCGACTCCGGCGAGAGGGGCGGCTCCAGCGAGAAAGATTGGCTCCTGCGGGAAAGGCGATTCCAGCGAGATGGGCAGTTCCGGCAAGAGAAGCGGCACCAGCGAGAAGCGTGACATCGGGGCGGCGGAAGCGATGAGACCGGATCGGGACGATCCGCCTTGAGGGGGAGGCAGTGTTACGTGTAAGGCCTCTAAACGGTTAAAACCTCCGCCAATAGATGGCGCTTTCGCCGCATTCCCTTGCTGGCTGATGAGGGAGTCGCCGACTGCTGTGGTCCCGTTTCCTGGGGAGTTTGGATGTAAATACGCTTTTGTGTTGGCCCCAGGATGTAGGGTCATGTAAATACCCATTGTCTGTTGTTTTATTTAGATTTAATGTTAGTAATAGATTACAATAAGAAGTGTGCTTCTAGTCTCCGTGTCGCCTCCTGTCGTTATTATCGCCACTGCCATCGTCACCGGGCTACTGCAGCTGCTACTACTCTTCTGGTAAGTCTCTCGTGTCCCCCCACCAGTGGTAAGGCCGAGAGATACTGCCAGAGGAAGGGAGTTTCCACAGGAGAGGTGGAACTCAGGAAGTCTTTGGGTGGCGTGCGGGAAAGGCCGCAAGGAAGAGCAACCCGAGCCCGAGTAGGTGAACCACGAACGGAAGAAGCGCGTTGTCGCAAAGAACCAGAGGGTAAACACGCGACAATATAAAAAGCCAACAATGAAGAGTGAATGTAAGATAAAAAGCCAACAATGAAGAGTAAATGTAATATAAAAAGCCAACAGAGTGAATGTAAGATAAAAAGCCAACAATGAAAAGTGAATGTAATATAAAAAGCCAACAATGAAGAATGAATGTAAGTTAAAAAGCCAACAATGAAGAGTAAATCTCTATATATATATAAAAGCCAATTTCTGTCTGTCTGTCTGTTTCGCGATAAACTCAAAAACTACTGAACCAATTGGTACCAAATTTTGCATGTCGCTTCTTATAAACCTGAGGAAAATTTTCGGCTGCATTTTGATTAGTATTTTTGGCTATTTATTTTTTTCATTTGAAGAACTTTTTTTTACGCGGACTAATCCGGAATGGAATGAATACCTAAATATGGCCATTTTTTAAAGCATCGGTGGTTCAGTGGTAGAATGCTCGCCTGCCACGCGGGCGGCCCGGGTTCGATTCCAGTCCGATGCATTTTTTTTTTACAATTTTTAAAACTCATTTATATTATCTTATATATATAAAATTGAATGTCTGTCTGTCTGTCTGTACTCTATAGATTCAAAAACCATACATCCAATCGCCGTGAAATTTTGGGATATTATTAGGTATATCACCGGGAAGGTTTTTGAAAAATAATTTCATGAATATCTTGAATATCCTTAGAGTTATTTGCAGATTTGTATATTTAACTCGCAAGCAGCGCCCCCATTGTGACGATTAAACAAGTTTTCTTATCACTAAGTTTGTTATCTTAAATATTATTTATCAAAAGTAAGATTATCTCAGGATGACACGGCAATTTATTTGCGACAAGAATAATGATACAATTCCAAGGCGAAGATACTATTCCTTTAACTTCCAATTACCGAGGGAACCAATTAATATTGATTTTATTCAACTTATCGAGTATTTCTCAAGGGACCGAGAAAAATGTTCACTAGATAAAACTATGATTTTCTAATGTAGAAAATTAGGAAAGACAAAATTCAGGATGACAAGGCACACAGGGACCGGGAAAAAATGTTCACTTTATCGAGAGATTCAAATTTACTAGTTTCAAATTATCAAAATATATATTTTTTATTTTTTAATAAGTTTTTAGAGAATTGTTTTAACAAATGTTCGCTAGACAAACCTTTACTCGGGTAAAACCCCGGGCGAAGCCGAGTACGTTTTATAAGTTTAAAGAGAATTGTTTTAACAAATGTTCGTTAGACAAACAATCACTCGGGTAAAACCCGGGCGAAGCCGGGCACATCCGCTAGTAAAATATAAATTTAGTCGATATTTATTTGAATTACAACATAAATAAGTCTCAATTAAAATAATTTCTACAGATAAACTCCGTACAATTGGTATAAGTGTATAACGAATCAAAAGTTTTGACGAAGGAGTATCTTTTATTATATTTGTGCAAGCTTTCGAACTTTGCAGTTCTTCCACAGGCATGGATAGTACAAAAATACTACCAAATTTTCAAAATATTTTGAGCCCCATTATATATACATGAATATTTAAATAAATTAGATATAATCTTAGTTTAATATATAAGCAAAATTAAGATATTCACTGTATGCAAATAGTATAATATTTTAAAATTTTAATTTTTTTTAAAAAACTTGTAAAGTTAAAACTAGTATACGATAAATCATTTCAACATAGAAAAGCCAAGCGGGGGTCCCTCCAACCCGACCACCCACCCGGGCATATCTAAAGGATAACTATTGAGGTATTAAATGATAAATTTCCGGTAGATCTATTTTTCTGTTGATGCTGTTTGTTTGTGTTGAAACGATGGATTCTAGTACCAATCTGTGCTGCTTATTGTTTATGTGTTGATATAGGACTTTGGGTTGATCTAAGTTTAAATTATGGCCAGTATTTGAAATATGTTGGTATATAAGTGACTTCGGGTCTCTATTGTTTATGTTTCGTTTGTGTTCAGTGATTCTGATATACGCGGTTCTGCCAGTCTCCCCCACATATGAGGCTGGGCAATCCTTGCAAGAAACCGCGTATACCGCGCCGGTGGAGTGGACGGGATTGTTGGGTGTGTCTGCTTTGGTGATAGGATTCCTGAGGAGGGCAGCAAGATTGGGGGGGGCTGTTGAAATAAACTTGGATACCGTATGGGCGAAGAATTCTGGAAATGGAAACGGAGAACGGGGAATAGGGAAGATAGCAAGTGGCTCTATAAATCGTGGAGGTCCTCGGAGCAGTGGGATCAAACGTGTGTTTGTTTATGAAATTTCCTGGGTATCCTGCAGTGGTTAGAAGGGTGGTAATTCTGTTTTTTTCTATGGCTTTGAATATAGGTAATGAGAAATGTGTATGTATTCTTTTGGTTAAAGTCCTGACTGTATTTATTTTATAGGCTACAGGGCTATTGGAGGAGAAATGGGTGTATAGGGTGGGATATTCTTTTTGTGATAAACTGTTGTGTGTAATTTGTGTGGAGTGCGAATAATGAGGATGTCCAGGAAAGGTAACACTAGGTTTGTTTCTGTTTGATATTTGAATTTAATGTCTGCGTGGAAGGAATGTAGAGTGTTAAGTATGGGTTGGAGCTTATTCGGTTTGATTATACAGAAGATATCGTCCACATACCTCCTCCAATAATGGATGTCGGAAGAATGGGCTTGGTTGATCCACTGGTCCAAGGACCCCATCAAGACTTCAGCCACTATGGATGAAAGAGGGCTGCCCATTGGGGAGCCTCTGATCTGCTTGTAATGCTGGTGGTTGAAAGTAAAGGTACTGATGGAGAGACATAAGGAGGTGAACCGGATTATCAGTGTTATTGTTTGATCTTGTATACTTGCCGACTTGAGAAAGGACTGCATTTTGTCTATAATAAGAGTATGTGGAAGGGAGAGGTACAGTGCTGTGACATCAAACGAAACCATAGTGTGTTGTGCGGGAGGTTGAATTAGTATGATCTCTTGTATAAAACTGGGTGGGTGTGTGATATTGTATTGGTTAGGGTTGTTCTTCATGATGGGGGACAATAGATGGGCCAGAAATTTAGCTAAAGTGTATGCCGGGGAGAGGTGGTATGCGATGATGGGTCGGAGTGGTACCCCTGGCTTGTGTATTTTAGGAGCACCGTACATGTATGCATCTTGTGTGAGGGAACTGGTGAACTGAGTCAATTGTTCCTTGGTAATCAGCTTCGCCTTCATCAAGTTCCTGAGTGATGACTTGTAGTACTTGACTCCACCGGCGCGGTATACGCGGTTTCTTGCCAGGATTGCCCAGCCTCATATGTGGGGGAGACTGGCAGAACCGCGTATATCAGAATCACTGAACACAAACGAAAAATAAACAATAGAGACCCGAAGTCACTTATATACCAACATATTTCAAATACTGGCCATAATTTTAACTTAGATCAACCCAAAGTCCTATATCAACACATAAACAATAAGCAGCACAGATTGGTACTAGAATCCATCGTTTCAACACAAACAAACAGCATCAACAGAAAAATAGATCTACCGGAAATTTATCATTTAATACCTCAATAGTTATCCTTTAGATATGCCCGGGTGGGTGGTCGGGTTGGAGGGACCCCCGTTTGGCTTTTCTATGTTGAAATGATTTATCGTATACTAGTTTTAACTTTACAAGTTTAAAAAATAATAATAATAAATAAAATATTATACTATTTGCATACAGTGAATATCTTTTTTTGGCTTATATATTAAACTAAAATTATATCTAATTTATGTAAATATTCATGTATATATAATGGCTCAAAATATTTTGAAAATTTGGTAGTATTTTTGTACTATCCATGCCTGTGGAAGAACTGCAAAGTTCGAAAGCTTGCACAAATATAATAAAAGATACTCCTTCGTCAAAACTTTTGATTCGTTATACAATTAAAATAATGTTGATATATATATTTTAACACAAACATATTAAAGTTGAATATGAGGCATTTGAAATACATAACAATTAAGAATACCTGTAGGAAGGTTTGTTGCCTTAGTTTATTATTGCCAGATTTGAACTCATCTCAGGTTGGTAATTGAGTTAGGTGGATAACATTATTCCATTAGAAAGTTCTGAACGAATGAAAAAAAAATAAGTTTTTCTTTTCCATTGGTATATATCTTTGAAATAATTGTCAAGACCTTCTTTTTAGTACCTCAAAAATCTAAAATGTTTCTTCATTTATTAGAGTCATGTTCAAAGTGATATCAAGACGATTATATTCAAGGATATTCAAATTGATAAACTGAAATAAACTTTAAAATGAAAAATAATGATAAAACCACTAGATACGAGTTTTTATTTTCAAATATAACAATCTATTTATTATTTTTACTGCGATGAAAATTTTTGGGAGAACTTTGTTCATTAGAGATGAACATTTTCATAGGTTTCGCTAATAATCCATTATACCGCTTCTTAGAACTCTAATATTGTATTGAACGATTCTTTACTTATATAAGTGTATGGTGGAATCTTGGTAAATCACACCAAAGTTTCAGGTATATAAGAAGGCTCGCCAATTACAATATTAATGCTCTAAAAATAAGTATATATAATATTTACGAACGGAGAAATACGTCCAGGGTAGCCTAGTGAGTTCGATTCTCATCCCTGGACACTTTTATTTTTCCGTTTATAATTACTCTTCACAATTCATCCTTTCATACTTCATCCCTAAGGTTAGAAATAATCGTTATTTCTCCTTAAAATAAATTTCGATTTTTCGTTCAAAAGAAACACATGCGGGATAATTTTCAAATGTCGTTCTACAATCATAAGCCACATTATATTGTATGGTAGATTATATTGGCGCAACCGATTCACAACTGATGAGAAAAGCCTACCCAATAATTTCCATCTCATTATAAAAGGGATAATAGAAATATTAAATTGTTTCATATTCGAATATATATAATTCGTATGTAGATATGTTAATAGCTAATTATTTATACCAACATTTTCAAATTACTCGTTACAAAATAAAAGATAAATAGTTACATATACTTATCATTCATATATGTACAAAAAGAGCCACCTTACTCTTTAAAATGCACATCGAAACAATACCTTTTTTTTATCAGCTCAGTATAACCCTTAGAGGTGGTGTTAAAGCCATGCCTCTATTTACTATACAGGAATATCGGTAATTTCTGTTCATATATCTTATACATATACTTTGATCTTATATTCAGCAAATAATAAAGGTGTATAAATGGTAGTAGAAATCTAGTATGAGGATAATAAAAGTCAAAAGAATAGGTAAATGCTCTTATGTTTATATATATTGACTCGAAAAATAAATAAGAACAGAAATAAAAACGTGACATGGTTTATATATATGCATATATAAGAATAAATAAATACCTAACAATAATATAATATAAAATATATTAGAGACAATTTAAATATATATAGCGGAGTGGTAAGATAAATATTTTGAACAATTCAGAAAATAATGTATCAAATAGAATAACACCCGCAGCTACTTATGAAAGGTCTTCTGTTTTTGTTTTGCTGCCAATTTATTTAAGATCCCCGTCAGTCAATGGGAATAAATAGATTTAAAAAGCGGCCACGTTGATATTTATTAAATAGTCTTTATTGGTGGTGGATCCAATTGATTTCTCTCCCTTCTGATTTAACCCCCTCCTTTCTTCCTCTCATCTTTATAAATAATTTAATATTTAATTTGAAAAATTTACAGATGATGGTTATATGAAAAATTATGAAATTTTAATACATCTAAAACACATTATAGGGTGAATATATTTCAGACATAGAATATCAAATAGAAGATAAATGATATATATAGAAAGCTAATTTTAGAAAATAGATTCTTTATATATTATAAAAATTATTACAGGCATATTTCGGTTTGAATATTTTGAATGAATAGATACAATATTTTATATAGGTAACGGCATATATTTCCAATCAGTAATGAACATAGATGGTGCTATAGTTTAAGGGAGGTATTGCAAATATATTTTTGAGGAGCAAATCACTTGTTAGCAGCTAAGGAGATACGTTTTGCATCTTTCTCAAATATTTTAAAAAACAAAACATTAAAAATAACGTTCTTACACATTAAATATATTAAATAAAATTATTATCTAAAATGAATAGTATTTATTTCAAATGTCAAAACTTCACTAAGGTGTGTTGGCCTATTTTCTTCTTGCACGATAATGATATTCTATATAAAGCAGGCTGTTTTGACCAAACCATTTGATAATGTTTTTAAATAACTTCAGTATAGTATATTTGGCAATTTTTGTTTTATTTCTGTAGGTGTAAACGTGGTATATATTATTTCCTATTGGTACCATTTTTGTCTTCTATAGATTCCCAGCTATTCAGATAAAACGTGAATAGTTATATATATATATATGAAAAAATAGTACAAATGTAATATTGTACTGGTATATATATATATATGTTATAGAAAAATATTATTTCATTTTGGAATTAAAATTTATTGAAAATAATTATTCAGTTGGATCGACCGCCAGAGGTCACGCTTCCCCTAAAAAAAATTCATTGTTGTTGTTTACCGAAGGCCGGCTCAAACCGTTTGTACATTATGTAAATAAGTTTATTTATTTTTTATTCTTACGCCTTAAGCCAGGCAGTACTTTTAACAAATTGTGTTTTTATATATTTCTTTAGCTCAATTAAAACAATTTCTGATCAAAACTATTTTATTTATTAAACTTTCAAGATTTTTAACCACGACTGCATTAACATAGAATAATCCTCAAGATAATCGAAAATAAACAGAAAAATATTTTAAATTTATAACATATATATATAAGTTGTAAAAAATATCTGAAAAAAAGAGTGTTTCTTATCAATGGTTTGATCACACCAATCCTATTCATTTATATCATCATTTTTCATATAGATAAGTTTACAAAAGTTAAATTCCAGCGCTGTTTGTTTGTGAAGTTTATTGTAAATTGTTTCGCCGTTATATGCAAAGACTGGAATGGCTGTGTCATCAACAAAGAGGTTTAGAGTAGTCTATTCATTAAAAGATTAAATCATCAAAAAAAATCTCTTTAAAAGGTTCTATACGGGATTCGAACCTGTGTCGTTGCAATAGAAAGTCAACGGTTTCAACCATTTCTCCACCGATTTCCTACGCTGTATGTTTGTATTAACAGGTTTTTAAAGCGGAATGAGTTTCAAAATCCCATCTACCACATCCAAAATGTACATATATAGATAAGGCCCATGAGGTCATTAACAGTTATTCAAATTCCAATAGATAAATCAGCCTATTTATTTATATTGATATAATAATAATAAATAATTCAATTATACATGACAATAATCACACCAAAAATATATGTCTTCAAATTATACTTTAAATATATATTACTGAATTAAATTATGAAATTTATCTAATATACATAAAATTTATATGTAACTCAGATATTCGTACATTGAGAGGGAGAATAAAATAAATATATTAATTACAGTTGGAAACCTCTCATCCAAACTTTCCAGAATATCCTCTCAACTAATTATGTTGTCAACTTAATTTATTTCCAGGTTTGTATATATTATTAGAGTCTACTGTAAATATAGGATTGCGAAAGTCGAGAAGAACGGTGGAAAAGAACTGAAAGCTACCATAGAGCGATCAGCCCTCGCGGCGACAATATCCTATTTCCTCCGAATATTGTACTAATTATCGCTGCTTCTTCTGTTTCCTTTGTAAAAATTAAAGTTAATTATTTTAGGTTAAACAGATATCGATCAGGCGTGCTTACCGCACATAGAAATTCGTCCAAACAACAGAATGGGCCATTGCACTGAAAATGGAAGGCCTTCTCGCTTTAAAAAAAAATTGTCAAGATATTCTATTACTTGAAGTAATAAAATTTGAGAGAGTGTCTGACCAATAATTAGAAGATTACCATTAGCTTTGTCAATTTATAGATGAAAAACACAAAAGCGGGAGAGTTGAAATTGGAAAACCTTTAGTAGTTCAAAAAATAATAGGCCGAGTTTCTAAATATATTTCTCATTGATGTAGTTCCATGAAGGATTTTCGATTATTATTTTTCGAAAATTAACATAAATCTTCAAATGATATAATAACCAGAACGAAACGCAATTGGAAAGTTACTTCATGAAATATAAGCAAACACTATGACGAAATACAGATCTCCTTGAATAGCAAAAGAGTGCCAACCAGCATATTTCATCTCTTAATATCTATATTAATAAAATGGAAATTTCATAAGTGTTGTTCACTAAAAACTTTCGTTATAATGCATCAATTTCGACCAAATTTTCAACATTTATGTAAAACGAGATGGAGCAGGTTTTGCTTAACATCAAAATATTTTTCCTAACTTTAACATGCGTAACTTCGCTGTTATCGATTAAATACAAAAAAAATCAACAGAGTTAATTTTATTTATATATAAATACAAAAAAAATTCAGCAATTCATTCAACTCAATCTAAAAAAATATTCAAAACAAGCAATTTTAAGATAACACCATATGTAAAACAGTCGGCCAAGAAAACAACAACGATATTACATCTTTCTCACATATTCACACACAATCTTGATTAATAATTAAAACTAATCTTTAACATTGTTTATTATACTTCATAATATATAATATTCGTTAGGCAAACTTTCACTCGGATAAAACCCGGGCGAAGCCGGGTACACATCCGCTAGTATATGATAAAACACCATTTTAATATTGAAAGAATGAAAGAAAAATAACTAAATTTATAAACCAATACCATCTCTCAATTTACCTTTAATAAAGAAGCCTATAAGTTAGCAAAGGCATGTCACATATACCAAAAGACAGAAAATAAAACAAAACATTAGGCTCCACAAAATCTCCAATGGCACTGACCATTGGAATAAATAGATAAATTCCAAAACCTCAATAGAAACCAACAAACAGCATTAACAACAAGCTTAAGAAGTAACCATATTAGAACCTTAAAATTTCAAAATAAACAAAACTTATAAACCTTGTAGAGAATGCAATGCCATAGAAACTTCCCCAGATCATACTCTGTCTTGCGAAGAATTAAGCTTAGAGGTCCTT
>CP092875.1:36444639-36659299 GCA_030710605.1 Cordylochernes scorpioides
TTTTTTCACTCCCATAGGTACCGTTTAATGGACTTCTAGACAGGTTCTAGGGAGATAGGCACCACCACCACCACGAATGGTGACAAATACATCCAGGTATTGCCCGCTTGTAATTTTACGCATGTTTAGATAGATATATTACAGCCAACAATTTATATTTTACCTTATAATGAACTTACAATGATACGCGGTAGGGGGGGGGGGGGGGGGGAATTTCATTTTTGTTAAACCTATGTGACTTGAGAAGAAAATACAATTTCAAAATATTGGGACTTTATCATATTACCTCCGGATTAATATCTATTCAGAAAAACAGATTAACCCGTGTCTTCACGAGGACTCTAGCCAAATTTTAATTTTTAATAATTCAAAATTTATCGAAGAGAACTGTATGCGCTTTGGTGCTATTTACATATTATTAGAATAAATAGATATTTTTTGACATGGACCCAGAGCAGCAGCTTTACACACCAAAGATAGTGGACATTGCTGCTGCTGTGATAGAGATGCATGGAGACATCTGAGGCTCTTCATTGGACACGACAACAATAACAACAGTATTTTTATTATGATGCATTAGAGCGCCATCTGTTATGAAAATTAGAAACTATTATAGACATGTATGCTTCGTTTAAAAATTAAACAATTTATACTGCTCTTACTGAAATGTGAAAAGTATATAATGTTTCCATTGCAGTGAGGGCAGTAGAAATTTTTAATTTCAAAATAATCATACGCGTCTATAATAGAATATAATTTGGATATTTCAATTGTTTGTGAGTTTCTAAACTCTCCTAATATGAATATTTGTTTAATTACTTCATATATAGGAAGTATATGAAATAATATTTATTATTAGAAGTTTTTAGAAGCTATAAAATAGGCCTTTACACTACGGTGAAATCCTCAAACATGATTGCGACAATCAAGTTGATAAGTATATGATGATGGCATTTTTTAAAATAAATACTGAAAATATAAGAATATCAATCATATAATATCAATATAGGATATATACCTATATGTGTATAAATGAAGTTTTAATATAGAAATATAATGGATCAATCTGAAACATCTGAAAAGGAAGTTAATTGATTCCCTGAGTTGTTAGAGACTGTGAGAAATGATTTCCTTTATTTTGAGGTTTCTATTATTGTTCCTCTTCATTTTTTACTTACATTTAAACTTTTCTGTGAGAAACTTATTTTCGGAAGTTTTGATGGATTGCGGTTTCTTTTCAATTCTCCTGATGCCCCTGAATAATGCATCCGTTTTTTCCCTCAGCTTAGCAAGTTAAAATATGACGTTGATAGCCACCGCTGGCAGAAACGTCCATCCTTCTACCTCTGACGATTTGACTGAACTCCATCCTTTTTTATTCAAAGTAGCACATTAGTAAAAATCCTTCAGCGCCATTTCTATTCTTAAATGAGTGCTTTGTTCGTATAAAAATAAAAAAAATGTTTCTATTTATCAGTAGAAAGCGATATATAAATTTATCAAAATATAATGTTTATATACATTGTACACGTTTTTTGTTGGTCATATTTTAGAATAATGCATACGGCGCTTATATTTCAGACAAAAAAAAAACACAATAAAGAAACACTTTCTTGTTTAAATGCCCCCACAGCGCCTGAAAAGAGCATTTTGATTATTTTGATGAACCAGAAAGAATAGAACCAGATTGCTTATAGACAGGATGAATTGCAAGATTGAGATAAGCAAGGTGTTTGCTACTATTATTTTTAGATATCATCATTCCTCCCCAGAAGTCCTCCTTTACGTGGCAGGCGGTAGAAGCTACAACAAGTAAGGGACTGCCCTGTAGGGTGTAGTACGGTGTCGTGAGCCCCGAGCCGCTACGGCAACCGTGAAGGTCTACAGGGAACTCTGAAATGTGACTGACTAACGGGGCAATGACACCCCCCCCCCCGCCCCTTTCAATGGAGTGGACAAGACACCACCACAGATATCCTCAGTTTATATGATATATAGGGTTTTAACTTTTAATTAGACAATTTTAATTTATATATTTAGACATTTTTTATTTTAATTTAAACACTCATATTTTTATTTATACATTTTAAATTTTAATTTAGACAATTTTTATCTCAATTTAGACACATGAACTTCTTATAGAAAAGTCCATGTGTCTAAATTGAAATGAAAAATGTCTAAATTGAAATGAAAAATGTCTAAATTTGAATGAAAAATGTCTAAATTGAAATGAAAAATGTCAAAATTAAAATTGAAAATATCTAAATAAAAATGAAAGTGTCTAAATTAAAATGAAAAATATCTAAATATATATTAAAATAGTCTAATTAAAAGTTAAAAACCTATAAATGAAACGACAAGAAATGGGTATCTCCAAAAATGTCACCAATGGAAACAAAATTGATTAACCTTTTCTCTACTCATAAAATAAATGCGAATAGGTATATGTATTTATATTCCTTTTAGAGATTAAATATTTATGATAATTATTTCTTTTAAAATTCTTCTTTTGATTATTAATTTTTAAATTTATTTTTCGGCCTATATATTAGTATAGATAACGCTACGAGAAAAAGGTTTATACATATATGAGCACATATAAATATATAAATTTTAAATATTATAAAAATAGGATGTTTTATGATACTGACGTCTGGCGTGGTCGGTGCGCGAGGCAGGGATTAAAATATGGTATAGTATCAAAATATTTCCTATATAACTAAATACTACTACTACTAACTGAATTACTAATACTATTTTTCGTATTTATTCATCCAGTTACTCATTCCATGTTCAACCTATGGATTATATTTTAAATGTTTACCTGCTTTACTTAGATTCAATTAACACAACAATATGGACAATTTTATATTTACACTGCTGGCCACCCAAATTGCAACACTAAGAAAGACAAGAGATATCACAACAAAATTTATTTTGTAGATAACATGTTGACCAAGTATCAAATGATGAATTTATAGATTTCTGCGAAGTGTGGTTCCTTCCAGAATCAGTAGCCAGAGTAGCCGCCATTGTTGGGGATCACCGCTGCCACACGCCTCGGCATTGATTTGAAGAAATTTCCACACGTTTCCAAAGTTGATCTGGTGTGGCAGCTGGGGATGTAACCTGGGTCAATCGTTGAGCAACCATGGACCACATGTTTTCTATCGACAAAAGATCCGGAGAGAGAGCCTGCCAGGGAAGAAATTCAAGCTAGCGTTGACGAAGAACCTTTGGACAATGCGTGCCACGTGTGGTCGCGCATTATCCTATTGAAACATGGCAGTGGACAAGCCCTGAAGGTAGGGAAGGACAACTGGCTCCTACACCTCGTAGATGTAGCGTTGGCTGTTTAAAGCACCGGCAACACGACTACCAATATCCCTGAAAGATAATCCACAATCTCGGTAGGCCACTATCTTTCTTCTGTTGAACTCGGATACCTGATCAAAAGATAATCGTTATTTTTCATGAGGCATAATTGATCGTTTAAATCAAATCACAAGAAAAACACAATTGCCGAACTTGAAATCGTCGAAATCTCCAAGCCTCAAATAGTTCTTTGAAGTGGAGCCACAGGCCGCCTGCGCTGAAATTCTAATCATTTGCATATCTTACCTCCGCTAATTATTGGCATGCTTCTTTCAGGGCGTTGCATTTACGGTGGCCAGCAGTTTATTATTGCACATATGTTGATTATATGTATGTATTGCAGGTATTTTATATCTACAAGTATGACTATATACAACATGTTCTCTTTTAATTAGATTCCGAGGTAGTAAAATAGAAGATGAAATATGATTAAATTTGTATAATAAAGACAATTTACTGAGAAAGAATAAAATATATGAATTATGGTTAAAATCAAATAATATCCGTGTTATACGTTATAAAATAAGATATTTAAATTAAGAAAAAGGCATTTCCTTATCGTGCAACTGAAATTTGCTGATGGCTTGCGCCAACTGTGAATTTTGCTGGGGATTAGGTGAAAAAATTGAGAAAAAGGCATCTCCATTATCGTGCAACGATGACGCAAGCCATCAGAAAATTTCTGTTGCACGATAAGGATATGCCTTTTTCTTAATTTATCTACCTTATCCATAGAACAATTTCATATTTGTACTATATTTTATATTCAAGTTAGTTTTCTCTCTTTCTCTTTCAAATTATAATTTCAAAATTTTATTCTCCCATTTTATTTTTGATAATATTGACCAGAATAATTATAACTATTTTTGTTCGTTCAATTTATTTTATATACCAATCAATTTATCTTTGCTATTTATTTACATTTTAATATAATGAAGTCTATCAGAAAATAATAAAATCTCTCGCGTGACCCATAAAATCAACACAAAATAAAATATATACCTTAATTCGTGTTTAGAAGCTCGATGATTGCTCGCCATAAGCTCAATGTCATTAGAACTTAACCAATCAATCAGATAGCAATTTAAACATAGGTATTAGGGTGTATAACATAGTAGCTATGGTATACAAATATCAGCGCTTAGACATCGTGAATTCTGAAAGAGATAGATAACGATCAGTATTATACCCTACGATAATAAAGAAATATTTCAGATTCAACGAGGTTTATACAACAAATTGCTAAAAAAAATATATAAGTGAATGAAAGTAAATGACATTCACATCATTTGATCAAGATAGAAAACAACAATTTTTATACAATTTATATACCCTACTTTCTTTAATTAAAAAAATTAATTAAACTAATTTACTAATAGAAAATAGAAACCCCTCTTATAAAAAATGTTCAAATATTTTCTGTCAAGTATTTTTATTAAACTATTTGAGAAGAGTTTTTTTTTTCACTAAGAACACGTAGTCGCCCTAATAGATCAACGCAATAATTTCAATTAGAGTTGAAATCACAATTTCTTTATAGAAATGCTAAGTGTGCGTGACTTTTATTTTTTGTTTGAAAGAATTATGATGTTATAATTATAAATATTTAAAATAGTTTGAAAAAGTAAAAATGAATATCAGGTAAAAAGTTTCTTTCAATTTTAAATTTCAAGCTTTCGAGCAAATATACTGCTCTTCAACGGGCTAATATTCTATGTACAATCTCTTAATAATATTTATACAAAATAATTGAAAACTTTTGTTTTTTTGGAATGTGCTCTCGCGGGCGTGCATCAGACTGTTTCCAGCTAAAGTTATAGATATTATACTATATAATAAATATTATATTTTAAATAGTCATTTCTTTTTTTAAATCAAACGTTTATTGTTTTTTTTTATACGGTGTAGGTTTTGCTGAAAAAAGAGGACGATAGGAGAAAGAATTGATCACCAGAAGAATTTATTGAATAAGGACTATAGACTCAAAGCCACGGTAAACTACCTCACACTAAAAAGGAAGAGCGCACACACAACATATAACAAAGACATATATTTATATACAGAGTAACAAACATCAACATAACAGGTCACTGGTCGAAAACAATAATAATTATATTATTGTCATATTTAGAAATCTGAAAGAATTGTCATTTCAACATGTTTTAAGGGTTGAATTTTGTTTGACATTGAGTCATCAGCAACATTCATCTGTCCGAATAGCAAGTTCTCGCTTTCATTAATTTAACTTCTTGAATTTTTAAAATCTGATTTAAAAAAATTAGTATTTAAAACTGATCAAGAAAGTGGTAACGAAATTTCAGCAATAAATCACATAGGAGCGAGAACCTATATGGAAATAACAAAGATACCATATTGTTATATATAATTTAACACTAATATTTGAATATTATACACTCATGGACAAAACATAAGGAAAGTGTAGCTATTGTCATCATTAGGCAGAATTTCCTTTTTCTGCATAACCGTTTCGCAGTGCATTTGGAAAAAAAAAACTTTCCTAAATTCCATACTCTACCTAACTCAATTTTTTTGATGGGTCATCTTTGTTAAGCTCCGCTTCGGTTTCTTCAATAATTTTATCTTTCATGATCTCAGTAGAGTTCTAATCTCTCTTCACTAATCGCTTCTTTCATATTAGTATTCTTCAATAAAATTATTTAGACATCATATCGAACAAATCCATACTTTCAGTAAAAATGTTTCTTTAGAGTTTAGCTTTTCATAGCTCTTAAAACTTCGCGCTTATATTTCTAACACATAAATAATTCATCTCAAATATCCACTGGTAAGAAAATAATTGGAAAACTAGAAATTAGTTTCTGTTTTAATTCCTTGGAACAATCCGCTTCAGACGTCCTGACGCCGTGTGACTGCTTTCATCCAGTAGAATTTGGCTGGAGAGGCCAAATTTTAAATTTAAAAGTTTGGTTACTAATAATTCTGGTACCCTCCAATTATCAAGCTTGTAAATATTTTTTCAATCTTACCAATTTGAAAAAAAGAGTTAAATCACCAAATTTATAAAACTTACATATATTCATTTGTTGGCTTATATTTACAGTCTAAATGTTACCCTGCACTATTTATAACAATCATTGTCTTTTTATTTTACACTTTACTAACTTATTTTGGTAAAATTGAATGAATTAATTAATGGAATATAAAAACACAGGACATATATATATTTATATAAACAATGGAATTTATATAAAATTTATGAATTTTTAAACCCATGCTTGAACTTTGTAATGATATGCAAGTATAACTGCTCATATATAATTACCTTTATAAATAGTATAACTTTACCCAACGTCGATATTGTAGTTTAAGGCACGTTGTATTTGTTTGGTGTCTGTCGCTGCTATACTTCGTGTTTATCCTCAACAACTGAGTGAGTATTCCATACCTGCCCAGTTCAATTTTCCACCGATGAGTCCGTCGGCCCGTGGAACAATTTAAGAGCCGGAGATTACCTCCAGGGGATTGGGATACTCGGCCCATTAAAGGGATTTGGGGACGCCATGAAACAGCCCGTTATCTCCCGTAACCTTCCTGATCGAATTTTGACCAATTAATTGTTACATACGTTGATAAAATTGGAAATAAAGCCTCATCTATTGTTTTTTATATTTATATTATATATATTTTTCCTAGAAAGGCATCTAACTTTATGTTATATATATAATGTTTCTGTCAACATGAAATAATTGAACATAAACGCATCTTAATAATGGTGAATAGGGAATGAGAAATACACAAACGGTGGTAAAATGTTCCAGTTATGAACTCAAAACAAACTTAGCAACGGGTTTAAACATATAATTAGATAATATTCATTAATAATAACTCAGGTAAATAATGGATATTGAAGTATTTAGTTGAAATTTGTGTTGTGCGTGTTTCGTTACTCCTATAACAAATCTAGGTTAGGGACAAAAATGAATATAATCACTGTTAATTCTTTAGAGAAAGTATATTTAAAAACTTTAGCATTTAAAAAATTCTAAATACGTTTTCGAACTATATCCCAACTTTTTTTTTATTAATAAATAAATATGAAGCTAAAAAAAATGACATATTCTCCATATAGTGAGAGAAAAATATCCATAAAGTTGAACTGTCATACTGTACCTCTAAAATTCAAAGTTTTGTCCTCTCTTTTGGGAATGATATTTGAAATTTTCCGTTATATCTTCAAACACACGTTCGAATTTATTTTATTTTAAAATTATTCCAAAATTCGAAGATAAATATAAATCACATCAAAGATATCAAGGCTGTACGGTAGTTAATATTTCACTCTACGACCTAATGTTTAGAAAGTTTCTGCAGCTTCTTCAGCCGTATGAGATTAAAGAGAAATAGAGGAAGATAATAATATTATTTTTTAAATATTGTAAATATAAAATTGTATAATGGCATATTAACTTTTCAAATACTATTTCTAAATCCTTTGATGCATAAGGAATCATTTGAATTCATTAAGACTTTCATGGATGTTTTTTTCTTTAAATCTAATATTTGTTCTTCTCTGGTTAAGAAAACGTAAGGCCAATTTAATTATTTATTGATGATTCTAAAATATTTCTCTCACCCAACTTTTATGAAATAAATATGTACCTGAGAAATCACTAATCTGTTCAAACAATAAAATATATGTCATTTGATCGGATTTTGCTGAATTTAAGTTTATACATCAATACAACTCTATTTAAATAGTATACAATAGTTTCATTAATTATTCCGATATCCCTATTTATGATACGGATGTAAACATCCATAAATCTATCCTCTGGCTGATAGCTCACTTCTCGATGCTTGGCGTCATAGAAACGTTTGTCGCTTTCTTTAGCTCTCAGTCGAGCTAGTTATCGCGTCTCCTATTCTCCGGTCACTATCTCTAGATTTTATTGCTCTTGATTTATCTTTAAAAAATGGAATAATGTTTTTAATGTGGTTTCGGTTTCAATGGATAAGGATGAATGGAGTGAAGCCAGTGGTATCCTGCTTAGCCGTATTGCAGGCAAACGTGATGAAGAGAAGAATTACGTGTCATTCCTCTCACCCAACGTCCACAAAGTTTGGCATCATGTCGGCCAAAGGGTTTATTGATCATCTCAGTGAGACCATTTGTTTGGGGATTGGTTAATCGCTGAACCGAGGAGCAAAGACTAGTCACTTCAGCTATTATTTTAGACCAAAAATATTTTCCCGCACAGTGATTATTTCTCGTGGTGCTCCGTGCTAAAGTATTACGTCCTCCAGGATGAAATTTGCCATCTGTAGCGCTTCTGCCGATGGTAATGATAGTATATTGATATACCGCTTCAGATAATTCGTGCACACTTTTATCCATCTAGTACAAATGAAAACACCAGAACGCGAAAGTTTATTTTCACAAATAAATCAAACTTCTACTGTCCTTACTGCGATGAAAAAATATTCAGAGGGTTGGCTCATTTAATCCATGGCTAATTTTATCTACCAGACCGCTTCTTTAGAGCTCTAATACTGTATTTGATCATTCCTCCTTTATATGCAACACTGAAGGGTGGAATCTTAGAAATGGTATTTAAGAAAACTATGGACATAAACTTTTAGGACAGTAGAATTGCATTTAAATATTTGCATCGAGCAATGCTCTTCCTCAAACAATAAGGACAGGTCAGTTAGGCAGTGAAAATAAACATTTACGTTTTGGTGTTTTCATTTGTATTATATAGATGGCGCGGATAATACATATTATTATGTAATATCCATCTGTTTCAAGAATGGAATATTGGGGAATTTCAGAGAAGGTCGATTCCGACTGTTTGGAAAAGAACCGAGATGGGTGTTAAAGACTGGAAAAACTCGGATCGTCGTAAAGAAGCATGTTTTCGACGCTGGCGGCACTCTCTAGAGTAAGCAGCATATTTTCTTCTGCTCCTCAGAACACAATGGCCAGAAATCTTTCTCCTGATTAATTCATAAGTCCTAGCGAACCCTAAATGTCCGGAAGTTGGAACATCGTGGAAACTTCTGAGTACATCATCAGAACATCGCAGATGTTTGGGTATCATCAATAGTGGCTGTGCCACTGGGTCAAGGTTTCGCTTTTGAAGGACTCCGTTGAGTATCTTGAAACGTTTTTGATATTTCTTTAAACATTTCTCTGATTTCCTCACAACTCCCAGGTCTTTCCACTGATCTGCGCCGATATTGTTCCTTGGATTCCCCCAGGTTATTCGCTTTTATTTGGCAACGTGAGAGACAATTGAAATGTGGATTATTTCTACCATTTTCGTACACAAACTTAAAATCGTATTCCTGAAGTCTTAATTCCCATCTGGCCAGTCTTCCAGATGGGTCCTCCAGTGTGAATGATGATCCGTCACACTGTAAATAAGTGGCCAAACAGATATGGGCGAAAGCTGCCGATAACCCCAATATCGGGAAAGCATTCACCTTCTTATTATTATCTATCTATCGACAGTGTTCTTGATGCATATACGATCGATATATAATTTCCTCTTTAAACCTGTACCAAAAAATCCCAATTCCAAACCCGCTTGAATAGGTGTTTATCTCGGTCACATACCTTTTTTGTCAAATAGAACCCAGAGCTTGTTGTTTCTCTAGTTCACATTCAAATTGTGTATCATTTCTCAAAAATATGTGCAAAGGCTGAGATTTTTCAATGAAATATATTTCATCGTTCAGAGATTTGAGAGTAAGGAATTTGGATATGGCATCGACTTTATCCGGGTCGAGGTGCACGCCTTCTCCATCTACCAGATGTCTGAACATGCTTGTTCTTTTCGTCCTAAACAAGCATTTTTCTGGATTCAGCCCAAGTCAAGCCTTTGAAAGGCTTTCGAAAACTAAATCAAGGCGTCGAACATGTTCATCGAAGTTGGATGAAATTACGTCTTACAAGTAACAAAGGCACATTGACCACTTCAATCCTCTCAGCACGGTATCCATCATTCTTTCAAACGTGGCTGGATCGTTGTTTAAGCCGAAACGCACAAAAGGAACCCATACAATCCGTTTGGGGGGGGGGGGTTAAAGACGGTTTTTTCGCGATATGCTTCATCTACCTCAATCTGTCAGTAACCAGAACGGAGTACCATGGATGAATAATAACTTGCCGTCCTCAAGCAATCGAGTGTAACGTCCATCCTTGGTAGTGGATACACATCCTTTTAGTTATTCAGTAGTCTGTAATACACACAAAAACGCCAGCTGCCGTTTTTCATCTTGACCAATACCGAAGGAAAGGACCAAAGGCTTTCAGAAGGCTCAATTATATGCCTTCAACATTTTGTCGACTTCTTCCTGTACGGTTCGACGTTCGATCCGACACTTGATAAAGCGGCGTTTAATCGGGGAACGACTACCTGTATCTATTTTTTTTTTGGCTGTAATCGTCAGATTAGAAGGAAATTTATTGAATTCAAATAACTTGCTGAACTTATCGACTCCTTGTCGGTATCTGAAGCATCACTGATGACCGCCAGGTGATTTCTTCCAGCTCTTGTATCTCTCTGATGCGGCCACAGTTTTGATTATGCTCGAAGACCACTCCGGTAATTCCGCTTGTTCCAACATAATCTTAGCGCCTCAACAATCAGATATAGCCTTTGATTCTTATAGAAACTCCCAACCGAGAATAATGTCATGGCTAAAACTTTTAAAAGGTTTTTCTAAACGCAAAGTACCTCGGTCCTTTGAAATATTAATTTTGCCTTCGGAAACTCCAATTAACATAGTATTTTTGAGTTTCGAGCAAACGAAGCGCCACTGTCGACAAGGGTAGAAAATATTTTATCGTCAATAATGATTTCAACGATATTTTGTAATAACTCGGCGTCTATATAGCGTTCTAGTTGATTTTACCAATTCACTGATAGAATCATTCTTTTCGTAAGAATCGAAAAGTGTATTCTTGCCTTGAAAGCGGCGACTTCTTTTTATCGAGGTATCCGTGAGAGTATCGGTACCCGGCTTCTCACCAATTAAAAAATAGTTGCTGGAAGATGATAGTAGAAAAGGAGTTTCAATCTCAACGACATAGGAAAAGTCTACCTTAAATTCGAAAATAAAAGGTTTCTATAACAATGACAAACCAATTCAATCTATGCCAAGAAACCATCAAACTTTAAAAATCATATAAACTAGCACAAGTATAAAATAGATACGCTAAAATATTTTAAGTGAACATTCGTTTTCCTAACCAATATACAAATATATCATAAGTCATTATCTGAAACTCAATATACAAATTAATATTCTTAATATCGCGGAACAATACATACTAATCAAGTTCAATACTCGCCATCATTATATAGCATATTCTGAAAGTAATTAAGAAGGAAGATTTACCAAAGTGATCGCACTGTACTTTTATTACCAAACGAAAAATAATAATAAATTTTACATTAGTGTCTGATAATATTTTTCCAGCTTCTCTGGTTTACCTGAAAATATATTTAAAAAATGTCAAGTCATGAGGAAAAGTGCTTGAGGTAGAATATCAGTTTTCCAAGTACTTCCAAGCCAATATTAATGTCTGTAAGGAGGGCCCGGATTTATTATGAACTTATTGCTCTCCAATTAGGAGAGATATTTGAGCCAGTCACCATGAAATAATTAGGCAGTTCCACCAAGACAGTCGTTTGGGGTTATTCAATTCGAAATTTATAAGGAAGGTACTGAGGGAGTTTGGACTGGAAGAGATTCAACTGAGTGTTTGATTCTTCTTGCGCATGAACTACAAATTTTAAAAAAAACTTGCTGTTGTTAGAAACTGCCGGAGACCTAGTAGCCTGGTCTGCAGGTTCATTGCTTACGATGCAGTGGCTTGAGAACCAAATATTTAATTTAAGAGACTTGATATACCACTACAATTATTTACGCTATCAGAGATGTTTGGGCTTGGTCAAGTCTAAGTATGGTAGCCAGAGCAAATATGCTGCTAAATGCAATTGTCACTCGAAGTTGGCAGGCTTATTTTCCTTTGGACGAATAAACAATGGTCATGGTAAGGCTGAGGAATTTAGGTTGCCCTTAGCACGTAAGTATATTGAATTATAACGTAGGTCTGAGGTTAAGTAGGTAATGTAGTGCATCGGAACCAGCTCGAATTCGAACTGGGGTTCAATTAACTAGTTAAAAACAATTTTTGATACTTATTAATTATGTAGAATGCATGCATAATAGTGAGGTAAATAATATATATAGTGTAATTGCAGAGACATCAACTTGTAGTATTCGACTGAGAACTAAGGAGCTAACGGGGAATTTCTCTAGAAAAGTCAAGACTGTCCCAGACTGACTGATACCTCATAGAAAAAGGCCGGTATAACACTTGATGAAAGATCATATTTACTACGAACTACATTGATGAGATGTGAAGGAAAGGAACGGCTCAGCGTACTAATTTCTAGATAAAGATTAACATTTTAATTTGAACAAATTCTACACACCAATTGGTATTCTGACCTATGTTAATGTGTTATATGATAGTGTGGGTCCATCTAGGTGTATAAGAACGATGATCGGTGAGAAGCAATTCTCAAGCACAATTCGATTTGTTTATTTTAGTACGAATATATCATTAGGCACCATATCATTATGTTTGATAAATATTCCTGTGGAGGTTTAGATTCTGAAAAATTAAGAGGTGAATTGATACTAATGCATAATCGTATTTATTTAGGCATGATTTACGCTCAGCCTTGTAGCTATCGGCTTAGATAATGTCATGACAGCGACGAGAGAATTAATGAACAAAATCATAATTCGGGTGTTGGTACTTAGGTAGCAGTGACGAAGGGAAATAGTGACTCTTCAGAGACATCACAATTAGGTAGCCCACCGAGACCTAGTAGGTCTTAGATTGCTTGAACGTCTTTTCGTGGATAAGGAGAAGGCATCATAAAAGGGGGTTAAACAGCTCTTGGGGAAGGTCAGATACTAGATGTAGCTAATGACTAAGGAAAGCAGTGAAAAGATTTATTCTGTAGAGTAGATGACTCAAGTAATTCCTACATATATGTGTATTCGGAATTCTTTTATCCGTTATTATATTTATAGTGATATGAAGGGCCATTCAAGTAGACAATAGACATACTAGCTCATGTGGTATGGAATTAGGAGAATAGAGTATGAAGGGCGTGATGGTGAGCAAAATTCTCTAGACCTTTGATTCAGGATTCTAGCCTGGCATCGATGACACACACAGCAAAAAATTGAATATTGAGGCCAATGCTTATAATTAACGGGAATTTGATTCTGATGTTGATAGAATCTACATGAAAATTAATCTGCTTTTTTGAGACCATCCCAGTAGCCGAGCTTCTCCAGATTGGCCTGTGCCCTTGGGCAGACGGCAATTCACAAGGTTTTTCAAAAATATTAACGCAATGGTCAAAATAAAAAATGGCAAAGTAATTGAAAATTCATGAAATTTTCTAAATCTACCTCCTTGCATCCATTTTTATTGTTTCCTTTATTGCTTCCACAATTCAAAACCTTTGAAAAGTCAAATTTTGGGGTGAATGTCAGTACAATTTCTATTGCGAAATTTTGTCTGCTCTAGTGTCAAATATACTTAATTTAAAAAATTTAGGAAGAAAATAAATTGCTTAGAACTGTCTGAAGAAAAGGTCTGATTTTATATTATACAGTTTTTGCGAAAAATTCAGCACAGATGTTATAGTGCGTGTCCAAGCATTATCTTCATGATGAATATTCTAATTAAGTGAAATTAACATTTATTATATTTTGTGGAATATCAATTCCCGTAAATTTCTAATGATATTTAAATGGACTAACTCATTTTCGTATGCCCATATTCAAGATATTCTTAGCGTGACTGCACTTTTTCAATGAAGCCAACCAATAAAAATATTTCCTTCAACTTGCAAAGTCTAAGTTATTCGTTCTGAAATCAACTTTTCACTCCAAGCATCGGTTAGACATTTCGTGTTGAACATCCAGTCTCCAGTTAGTTCTTTCTTCTTGTAATTAGATTCGTTTTCGTCCGTTCAGATGTATCGTTTTCGCGATCTTTTCTCTTTTACTGTGAAAATTCAAGGGACAACTGCAAGAATTATTCCACTATTAATTCAAGAGAGAGTTTGGAAAGCCCTGTTTCATTCTCTGAGATTTCCAATTCGTTCGTTTTTCAAAGTACTAGGAGATATTCCATTTTATTACTATTAAAATTGTAGTATAAGGTATAAATATATTTAATTGCATACATTTATAAAATGTCTCAATTTCAGTATTAGAAGGTGCTAGGATAATATAATTGGCATGTAGCCAGAGAAGCTTGTTTTGTTATTTTGAAAGAAAGAGCCAAGTGTACGACAAAGATGTAGTCAATAGATAATTAATGTATATATTTCTACAGTCCTAAAATAATACGTCCTTAATTCTTCAAACACCCAACCTATAGTAAGTGCAGAGAGACTAGATGTCCCCCTCAGCCTATATATAATACACTGGCCACAAAATAATTGTATCACCTATAAAAATATGTCAAATTATCAGAAAATTGGTATTCTTAATAAAATTATTGTGCCATATAAATGATTAATTTTCTGAAACTCTGTAACTAGAATATAAGTGCATAAAAATAACCTTGTTTATTCATGAAAGGGCTCCTAGTTTATCACTAACTAAAAGTATTTCTTGTTTCTTTATTATTAAGATCATTTCTAAAGCGTCAAGCAAATTTCTGATTTTACAAGTGGAAGAATCATAGGCATCAGAGAAGGTGGAATTTCGACTAAAGAAAATGTTATGAAAGTAGGGCTACAATCGAACTAATGTTTTAAGATTTTTTTAGTATTAAGAGAATGAGAGATGTTCAAGAAAACTTGGCACAGGTCGCCGTATAATAAGTAGCATAGGAAAAGGAGAGGGAGTATAGGCTGTTAGTAGACAGGACAAAAATTGTACCAAAGATTCAAGCAGATATACATGTGCAGAATGAAACTAGACCATCTCTCAACACTATTAAAAATAGTCTTATCGAAGCAGAACTCTTTAGTCTCCGTCGTTTATAAGAATTCCACTCTCTGCTAGACACAGAAGTGACAGGGTCAGCTAGTGTGAAGAAGGACTATTTTGGGCTCTAGATTTATTTTACTCGTATTCCTCAAAAATATCCCAAGGAATGTATTGTGGAAAGGCATACAGAAAAATCCTTGGCTCATGGTGTCTGAGTAGCATCAGTTAAAAATATATGAATCCCTCAGTGTTTATTAAAGGCACAATGACTTCTCAGGTATTCTTTGAATAGTGTTGCAAAACCTTCTATGTTGTTGTTTATTTATCAGACTAATACTACCATTTTCCAACAAGATAATGTCCTACAACCCACTGCCAACATCTCACGAGCCTTCCTTCAAAATGTTTACGACCTTCCTTGGCCCGCATGTTCTTCAGTAATTGCTTGAATTGAGCATGTATAGCACATGATGGGGAGCAAAATTTGACAATTTCTACAGCCTGGTAATAATCAACAGTTTTGATGAAAAATTGAAATAGATTGGTCTCTACCCACAACAAGAAGCCATGAGAAACTATATGACAGTATGGCTCATTGTGTAGCTGTTTTTATACTTGCCTACTGTGTCCTCTACACATAAAATATTGATGAGATTTGTGTATCTTAATAAATGTATATCTACTTTTGAAATGTTCTATCAATCATTCTTTATATTACTATTATATAGCTCTCCAATATTCACAAAATTTACGTAAGTATCTCTAGATGGGTACATTTTTATGGCCAGTATACAATATCTGGTTGATTTAAATTCTGATAAACGTCCAATGTTGTTCCACTAAGCTTCATACGATTGTCATATATTGGCCTAATATTTGAAAAAAAAAGTGTAATCTTTAATAAGAAAGAAATTAGGTCAACCCATACAGCTAAAAACCTTTTTTTTTGGGGGGGGGGGGGCTTTTAACACTCTTCTCCCACTTACATACGAATATATACATTTAAAAAAAGCAAAGTTCGAAAATATAAAGATTATATGTTTACATATAATTTATATTTTGAAAAACTATGTACATTCACTAGGGTATGCTACAAATCCCCCTCCAATCCTTCTTCTCACTACTCTGTTAGAGTTTCTGGTGGTCTATGATGACATTTGATGATGTAGGTGATGTCAGGACTTTGTTTTTTTTTTTTGCTTTTAATCATAAATGACATATTGAACAGTAAACAGAACGATTCACTTTCTTTAAATCAGTTAAAAGTTTGCAGTCGATGTTTACCTGCGCATTGGTATTTCACCAGAATCGAATATCCAGATTTGGAATCTTGAGGAATTCTTCTTCGATTTCTATTATAGTAGTATTTAGTACGCAGACGGTATTTTTGGCGCTGTTCGTCGTTTTTATTGGTGTCAGTTTTTGAGAGGTGTGAACCTAATTCCTCGTTCATAGACACTATTGGTACCGTTACTTTACATTTATATCAAGAAGACCATTCCAGATATATATTATGAGGATGATTATTATATTTGACTGCTGATTCCAAGCAAATATTTTATCGTTTAGGAAACTGTGGATTACACTCTATGAACGTTTTTATTTTCCAAATCACCTCGCATGGCCAGATCATTTCCCGCAGAGTCATAAGACCTACTATGAAGAAACTAGATTGTTTTTTCTTGTGTCCAGTTGTAAATTCACCCATAGTGAAATAGGTATTTTGGTCATTAATATTGCCTTTACATTTCTAAGAAGGGGATGGTTTGAAAAACATTCCTATAGAGCCTTGACTGGCTTTTTCATGCATTTAGCATGAACAATTCAAGTAGCTTGATCATTCACTACCAAAATATATTAGGTAGAGGCATTGGATTCTGATTTCCTTTCAAGTTCTGCGAAAACAATATGAATAGTATGAATGGAACATAAGATTGGATAGAGAATTCCTCTGGTAATGTAGAGATCTATATTTGGTCTTCACCTCCTGACAGATAGGACACGATTGAACATAACTTGAATGTTCTCTTTTTTATATCGCCACCAAATTATTTTTTCGATTACATAATGAATTCTCCAGAATCCTGAGTGACTACCATATTTTCGGACCATCATAATATAAATTGAGAATGTTGGGAACCTGCTCAGTGATCACAAGATTAAATTTTCTCTGTTCATATTTTAGCTTTAGAGCTTTATGCTTCAGCCAGATCGTCTGTTCATCAGACTTGTCTGTGACGACGCCTACGCACAATCGTCACAACGCGTCGGCATCATACTGTTCCTTTAACGACCGATGAGTAATTATGCACAGATTAAAAAGTTTAGTTGAGGCTTGGTGATCCGAATGCACCACAAAAGGGCGACTCTCTAAGTAGGAACGAAAATGATTAATATATATTAACACTGTCGAGAACTCTTTCTCGGTAACAAAAACTATGTTCTGCGTTTGTGAAGGTATATGAGTAACAGGTAATCAATCACAAAAAAAAAACTTTTTTCTAACCTCTGATTTTATTTTCTTAATATCTCCATCTATAACTTTCGACAATAAGTCTATGCGATGGACCGAAAATATAGTAAAACTATTCTGTTCTAGGCCAGCAGTATTCAGCCGTTCGAGAAATGTATGCGTCAAAGCGGAGCAATATTTCTGAGTCTAGCCGCCACAACAGATATCATCCATATAAACCTCTACCCTTTCTTCTATTAGGTCTCCTGGAATAGTGGTCCTTGTTCTCTGGAACTCAACGAGATAATTTTTCCATCTAAACGAAGCTTTAGAAACTCGTAATGAGAAGTTGGAGTTACGAAAGCAGTGTATTTTTGTTTATTTTATGAAAAATCAAGTTTTAAGAATACGTCCTCCAAATCGAATTTTGAGACAAAACGACATCCTCCGAACAAATTCATAAAATGTCATCTATACGATGAAAGATAAAAGTGTCAAACTGAGTGGAATTATTCAGTTTTCGGTAGTCGATACATAATCTGTAGATTAGTTGACAATCTTTTTTGGAATTACAATGTGAGGAGATGCCATTGCCGAGCTTGACGACTTAATTATTCGTCCGTTCATTATTGTTCTATTTTTTTATATTTAACCGGTTTCTCTTTGTTTTATAATCGATTTTGGCTTTGAACTGAAAACTCTAAACTATTCTTGTAGTTAAAAGTCAATTTCAAATTTTAAAAAGAGTTTGACGAATCCTTTTGCATAAGCTGGGCTAATTAATTTCGATATCAGTCCCGGTAACGAGTTCCGGGCTATATTCTAAAAAAATATATAATTTGATCCGTAAAGAACTAAAAATACCGTAAAGAACTTTAATTTTAGAGATTTCAATGTGAGCTTATCAATTAGAAAACAAAAGGCATATTCTGGAGGACAACGACCTGGATTTCAACTAATTTTCCATTAACCTCCAAAACCAGATTGTTTGCTTCGGTAGCGGTGATTTACTATTGTTGATTGTTTATCAAAATGTTTGTAGAGTCTGTTCACTATTTGTTTTTTTATGCAATGTTTCATTTAATCCTTCAAAAATTGAGATGTTGATAAATTTGTGAATAAGTAATAATATATATATATATATATAAAACGAAAATTGAAAGTATACCGCGAATGTTTCTTTTATAAAAATCGAAATTTATTTTTCAAAGAGAAATAGCGACATCTCTAACCTTGAGGATGAGGCATGGAAAGGTGAAACATGAAGAGTAATGGCGAACGGAAAAACAAAAAGTGTCCAGGGGCGGGATTTTTATAAAAGAAACATTCGCGGTATAATTTCAATTTTCGTTTTACAATCATCAGCCGCGTTATTGGATGTTGTGGCTTTGTCACCGACCCGAGGCCGCTAGTTGCGTCGACGGTCAATAGATGGCGTCAGTTTTTGACGTTCATTTTGACGGGAGAGGCGCCCTTTGCTTCTATGGATTAATTTCCTCCCGGCAAATTTTCCATCTATATTCTAGCCATAGATTTGGCCCAGCCACCTTGCCAGCAAAACACCTCTTTGGTAGATTGTGAAGATTCCATTAGATCCCGTGTGGATCTCATGGAATAAAGTCCGCCCTAGACTGACGAGGGCCATTAGCCCGAAACCATGGTCTCTAGGTGGACGCTTCTCAATTTGCCAAAGCTGGTGTTGTGGCTTTGTCACCGACCCGAGGCCGCTAGTTGCGGCGACGGTCAATAGATGGCGTCAGTTTTTGACGTTCATTTTGACGGGAGAGGCGCCCTTTGCTTCTATATATATATATATATATATATATCGAATCATGTCGAATCTTTGTCGAATGCTGTCGACTCACTGTAATATGCGGGACTTTTTGGTGATGGTTGATTGAGTGGTTTGATGGATTGATTGATGGATTGTTATGGGCGCAGTCGTGTTTGCTGAGATAGTAAGGTATTCACACAGGGGAAAATAACGAGGACACAGGATGGGATTGAAATAGGCCAGCGATCAAGTGAGAAAGGGGTGACTATGGGGTTCTTGACTAAGGCTAGGCTGTCACATAGTGAACATTGGACTTATCTGCGTGATGAGGAAGATGGTGGCGAGGTCCTGGCTCTGACAGGTCCAGCTGTTGTCCAGGTCCCAACTTGTTGCGATGGTGCCGAGCTCCTAACTAACTAAACTGAGTCCGAGATTTAACATGTAAACTTCTCAGGGCTCTCATTGGATGACTGTCCAGGTGTGCCCGTTTCTCATTGGTCTTAGCTAATCTTCCTGGACTCTGATTGGATCTTTGTTAATCCTTTGTCCTTGTCTTGTTCTAACATGATCCCGGAAGAAACTAGGTTCTTGAACCCAGTTTTTATGAGTTCCTGAATAATAAAACTTACTAATGACCGTTTCCTCTCTGATGGCCTTTCTCCCAGATTTTGCTAAGCCTTGTTTTTATTAAAAATCTTTAGATCATACATTGCATACATATTGTGGTGGGATTACATCCAGTTATGTACAAATTATGACATATACATATCAATAAAATATAATATTCAAAAAGCATAAAAATAATGAATATTTAACAAAAGTAATATTTTGAGAATAACACTAATATTAAAATTTATATTTTCTCTCATGAACTCTGTGATTCAAAATGTCCGAATTGACCTGCCTTTACCCCAAGTGAATGTTTGACGAAGGAATATTAATTTTTGATAAATGTTTTATTGTTATATAAATAATATAATAGATATGGAATGAAAAGATTTTAATATAATTTTGAAAAGTGTATTGATTTGTATCATCGCAACTACAAATTAGATTGAAAAGGATACAAATTATAAATATCATTGAATAAATCGATTTTCGCTGTCAAACTTTAGATCGTGAAGAAATATATATGTTAATACAACATTATTTGGCCAAAGATTCACATGGAAAGATCTACGGCGAAGCATTTTATTACCATTATTTATCATCATTGTGTGGTTTTAAATGATATTTTAACAAATATTTATATGTATGAATGCATGCATATATTATGAAAAAACGTATCATTAAATGGAAGATAGGTATCTATAGGTAAAAGATACCTATCTTCCATTTAATGATACGTTTTTTCATAAGCTATACACCGGAAGATTTTTAAGTTTTTACTATTAAGCATGCATATATATATATATTATCGTTAGAAATAGTGATATCGTTCATTCATGTATGTATAAAAAGGATAATATTGAATATTTATAGGGAATAATTTTGAAAATAACTTCTATGAATATTTCGAAAATATTATTTACATCTGGTCTCTGTTTTACTCCACACTTTATTTCAACAGCTTTCCATCCTGTCTCATTCCATGATTTTCTATCGACAAAATAAGTTTATGATAATACATATATAAATATAATGTACCCAGTGTTAATGACGTGATATATAAAATAATATTGAGCTTTTCGATATGTTATAAAAGGTGGTTAAATGAGTAAATAAACATTTATTGAAATTTATATTTATATTTTTAATCAAAAAGGCGTATATTGGATAAATATATCATTAATATTACTGATTTTTCAGTTGACTGAACCTTTTTCAAGGTATTATATATATATATATATATATGTCATAAAAAAAGATGTATTTTAGGTACGTTACCAATTCATTCATGCAGTCGTGGATTGAAGTGAAATGATAACTTTTATATCCAAAATTGTATTTTTTTAATGATTATATTTTAAGAACAAAAACAGTTTGCATACATACAATTTTATAAATATAATCTAAGTATATACAAAAACATCTTGGTTTGTACTCCTTTTGTTAAGGATTTTAAAGAATTAACTCTGTGTTAATTCTATGATTATTTAAATTATAATTATATTAATGAATAATAAAAATCATATTTTTATTATGTCATTTCTTCCCTCCAAGGATAAAAATTAGGGAGTAATTTTCAAAGTAAAAAATAGTATCATTATTATTTACATATATTATCAATTAAGATGGAGGATACTAATTGAAACTATATCAATGATGCTCTTTATTCCTTCTACATATTCCTATTGGTACCTTTTTTCTTGACAGTAGCTGAAAATTATCCAATCTTATTTGAATTTATAGGTGTCTCCTTCCTATAATTCATAAGGGGATTTACCTCATGAATTGAGTAGGCCTTCTCAGGCTCTCAAGATTCAAAAGGTATTTTGCCACATGCCAAAAAATATATTTTTGAAAATCACAAATCTATTTCTCATAATGACGAGTGGTATCCAACATCTTGTTTCACATTTATTTGGTTTGATCAGAATAAAAACATAAAATAATGGGTTATTTACTTCCACATAATGAAAAATATTTACACATGAAGTTTTACTATTTACATTAAAAAAAAAGAATGTTCGAATATGAAATGTTCCATATAAAGTTTGTGAGGGAAAAATATATAGAATCATATGAGTGAATTTCTCAACAAATAAAATCAAAATGTAAAATATTTACAACAATTGAAAAGAAAAGTGTCAAGTTATATCTTATGTGTGCACAAAAATTATATTCTCAAGGCTTAATTTTTAGGCGTAGTTATTTTTGGTATTGTCTTATTTATATTAAGATTTCCCTACCATTATTTAGTAAGAAGAGGGATTCTACTTTTCACTACCTTAGGTGCCACTTGTTGGTTTGTTTTTTTTCTCTAAAGTGGGTATTTTACTTTTTGTCAGTTTTAACTCAAATCCTTCTTTTGAGTAGTATGGCCTCAATTTGGATGAATGAATTACCATGGTAGTTTTTCCTAAATTAGATTGGGGTTTATCAATTTCATAATTGACTGGGGATATCTGTTTTAAGATTGTAAATGGCCCAGACATTGGAGGCATTAATTTTCGGTTATCTGGATGGTAAAAGGTTTGTAACCAAACTTTATCGCCTACTTTAAAGGTGGAAGGTTGATAATGTTGATCATATCTAATTTTATTTATCTGATGAAATTTTAATGTATTATTATAGGCATTTGTTCTGGCAGTGTCTATAGGGGGGTAAAATTCTGATTCTTTTAAGGGGGGATCATAAGGGAGCTTACCATACAAAAGGTAAGTAGGAGTATAGCCTGTTATGGAATGGGGAGTATTATTATATTCATTTAGTACTGAATCTAACAATTTCGTCCATGGTATTGATTTTCCTTTCAAGTTATTGAATTTACTTCTTAACCTGGTTATTATAGTTTGGTTAAGTCGTTCATTTAACCCATTACACTGAGGTCTTGATGATGAAGTCAATAATTGTTTAATGTTATTGTTAATCAAATATTTTCTAAATCTTGGTGAAGTAAATGATGGTGCCCTGTCACTTAAAAATTGTTTGGGTTTTTGTATTTGAAAAATTTTGTTTAGGCAATTTATATATGAGTCAGTAGTTTGACTTTTTGAGGGGAAAGCCCAAATGTATCTAGTAGCATGATCTACGATGATGTGAAGGAATTTCTTTGTGGAATTATAGTAATTTAGTCCACCTACTGTGTCTATAGACACAAGATCAAAAGGATCCTTAGCAGGGGGGAGACTTTCCAACAGACCAAATTTCTTCTGGTGAGATATTTTATTGAGTTGACACACCTCACAGTGTTTTACATAATTAGAAATATCTTGAATTAGGTAGGGCCAATAATAGATAGGGGAAATTAGATTTAACATTTTAGATACTCCTATATGGCCGTAATCTTGATGAGCTCTTATTAATACTTTTTCTCTTAATGATGGTGGAACAACACTTTTGATTAATCCTTTTTTCTTTATTGTTAAAAGTCCATTAAATTTAGTATATTTCCTATCATTGATGTTATCATCAAATTGAGCTTGTTTTAGTTCTGGGTCAGAAACAAAATGAGCTATGGGGTATCTGCTGAGAAAATCAGCTTCTTTATTTTCAGTTCCTCTTATGTGTTTTATCTCAAAGTCAAACATTGAGAGCTTTAAGCTCCATCTAAATAATCGTCCTTTTGGGTTCTTTATGTTCTTCAAATACTTTAGACAAGCATGGTCTGTATGGATGGTGAAATGCACGCCATCTAAGTAGGGTAAAAAGAAATCCACAGCATCAATAATAGCAAGGCATTCTTGCTCAGTTACACAATAGTTTGATTCATAAGATGTCATTCTACGGCTTCTATACGCTATTGGCTTTAAAAGCCCATCGGGTTGTTCTTGTTTTAGGATAGATCCGATCTGTTCTTGGCTAGCATCCGTGTAAAGGTGTATAGGATATTTGGGATTATAGATAGCTAATATAGGTTTTGAGGTTATCATATTTTTTAATTTAGAAAATGCGGTTTCGCATTCTTCATTCCATTTCCATTTTACATCTTTTTTCAACAAATTATTCAAAGGGAGTCTGAGTTTAGCATAATTAGGGATAAATTTCGAGTAAATGTTAATAGATCCTAAAACTCGTTGTAAATCCTTTTTATTCCTTGGGGAATTCAATTTTCTAATCGTTTCTATATTATTAGTGCTGGGTGAAAATTGATGGTTTGATATTTCATATCCTAGAAAAGAAATCTGATAAGTAGCGAATTTACATTTACTTAGTTTTAGCTTAATATTTTCCTTTATGCAAATATCTAAAATTACTTTTAAATGGGTCAAATGTTCCTGAAAATTATTTGAAAATATAATGAAGTCATCGAAGTAATTCATGCAAAAATCAACATCATATTTATTTAAAATTTGCCTTAAAACTCTTTGGAATTGACTTGGACTATTTTTTAATCCAAAAGATAATTTATTAAATTCGTAAAGTCCGTGAGTGGTAGTAAAAGCTGTGTATTCTTTATCATCTGGGTGTATAAATAAATGGTGATAACCTGATAAAAGATCTAGTGTAGTGAAGATATTAGCTTCTGAAAGCTTATCTAATATAGAATCTATTCTTGGTATGGGCTCAGAATCTCTTTTTATTATACAGTAGAACTTGGATAATTCGAACTTCTTTAATTCGAAAACCTCTTTAAATCGAATATTTATCTTGGGCCCTAGAATTTCCTATAAATAGAATTTCCGTTTTTAATTCGAATTTTTGGATAATTCGAATTTTTTTTATGGTCCCTTGGGGTTCGAATTATCCAAGTTCGACTGTATCATTTAATTTTCTGTAGTCTATTACTAGTCGAATTTTACCTTCATTTCGCTTATTCACCAACATAGCAGGGGATGCATAGGAGGAATAAGATGGTCTAATGACATTATATTTTAAAAGTTCTTCAATCTGTCTTTTAATTTCAATGTTGTCCGAGAAGGAAGGTCTAAAAGGCTTTAATGAAATAGGTGTTTGTGAGGTAAGTTTAATTCTAATTGGATCTGCTTTAATATGTCCTATATCCATTTTATGGGCAGCAAACGCTTCCTTATTTTCCTTAATTAATTTAATTAAATCAGATTTTTCATATGGTGAAAGTTTTTCATCAAATTCTACACTATTAAAATTTCTAAAATCATTTTCATTAGGAGGAATAATAGATTTAAATAAAGGAATTACATTATGATGTGTATAATTATTATTATTAGGGTTATGGTAATTAACGTTAAGAATTCTACCAAATTGAGTAATTGTAAAACTTTGAAAATCAATGTCTAATTTAAATAATCTTATATGGTGTAAAGAAAGCAATACATATGGCAAATTAATATCAGAGGAATAAAAATCAATATCTCTAGTAATAAATCCTATAGTTGTATTAACATTAATTTTTGAATTTATATTTAGCATACCGGATGTCTGTTTAATAAGAGGTAAATTATTAAAAACAACATAGTTTGGTTGAATCTTATCTATCATATGTTGAGGAATTATAGAGAAGGTACAGCCAGTATCCATGAGAGCTACAATACTGTTATTATTCACATTTAGATTTATATACAGACCTTGGCGTCAGGAGTGTTGAGGCGGAGCTGGTCGGCATTCGCTCGAAGGGGCTGTTGTCTGCGTCAAGGTGTCCATGGATCGAGACGGCACGGACATGAAGCTTGCAGCGGGGGGGGGGGGGGGGGGGGGGGGGGGGGCTTGCACGGCCCTCTCGCGAAACCAGCACCTATTCTCAGGATGGAAGCGTCCGGCATGTCCCCGGTTCAGGCAAATTCGGCAAGGACGTCCTTTAGAACTATAGTCCATAGGGCTTCTACCTGGATGTCCCCATTGCTTTTGTTGTACTTCCATTCTTGGGGCTGTTTCCCTTTTAATAGATGACTCCTCCATTTCCTTATGTGATTCCCTTCTTATTGAATGTTTCTCCACATTTGCATCTTTATTTGGCAAATTCTGCAAGCTTTTTGCGTGAATTTCTAGAAATTCCATTAAATCCTTAATTGAAGGCACAACCCTTGGGTTGTTCTGCAATTCCCACTGTTTTCTTGTGGTTTTATCAAGCTTATCTTGTATGATCTCGACGAAAAACACATCAGATAAACTATCGATTTGGTAACCTAATACCTTCACTGTTCTTACTATCTCGTTGCAACTATCTAGAAGTTTAAACATTGACTTATGGTTGTCATCGGCTAACTTTGGTAATCTTAATGCATTATCTATTTGGGTGAAAATCAGATCCTTTGGATTATCATATCTTGTTAATAAGGTTTGCCAAACCTCAACATAATTATCGGCTGTAATTGGAAATGCGTTGACCAGTCTTAGGGCTTCGCCTCTCAGTTGGCCTTTCAAATATTGTAACTTTTCAATTTCCGGTATTTGTGAATTAGAACCAATTGCAGAATAAAATAAATCCTTAAATGAAAGCCATGATTCTAATCTACCATCGAAAGTTGGTAATTCAAGTTTAGGCATTTTAACATGTAAATTTACTTTTTTTTCAGATGTTTCTTGCCCATTATGCCTTAAATCCAATTCACACTTTAATCTTATACACTTATCTATGCAATTTTCCACTTCGTCATTCAAATCCTCATCCTCAAGTTTCTGCAAGAAAATATCACTCATTTTCATCAAATCATTATTTGCATACTCTAGTTTGCATTTCGTTGCATTTACATCTACCATAGACACAATGGATTCGATATTTTCTTCAATGCCTTTTATACTTTTTTTTATCCTTTTTAATTTCTTAATTAAAGTTTCGACTTCCATAATTGCTATTCTTTTATCTATCTTTTCCCAAATATCTTAGTTGCAATATATGGCTTTGAAATCTATTGGAATTCTTCTCGTACAGGGTTAAAATACATCCTGTCGACTATTAAAAAATATGTCATAAAAAAAGATGTATTTTAGGTACGTTACCAATTCATTCATGCAGTCGTGGATTGAAGTGAAATGATAACTTTTATATCCAAAATTGTATTTTTTTTAATGATTATATTTTAAGAACAAAAACAGTTTGCATACATACAATTTTATAAATATAATCTAAGTATATACAAAAAACATCTTGGGTTGTACTCCTTTTGTTAAGAATTTTAAAGAATTAACTCTGTGTTAATTCTATGATTATTTAAATTATAATTATATTAATGAATAATAAAAATCATATTTTTATTATGTCATATATATATATATAATAAATGCTATTTTGATCCGAATATATGCCTTTTTAATTAAAGATTTATTTATGGATTGCTTTATTTTCAACAAAATATATTTATATATTGTTTATAATATTTTATTTACTCTTTCAACTCACCTTTTTTAACATATCGAAAGACGCGAATTTATTTTATATATATTGTGTCTTCAACACAATGGGTGTATCATATTTTCTAAAACTTCTCAATAATAATCTGGATATAGCTATAATGATATGAGAAAACCTCTTTGTAGTAAGGTTAGATTTGAATTCCGTTTACTTGAATTTTTGAAATTTTAGCGAAAAATAAATTCTTAAATGAAAAATCTAACACTAAAATATCTCAAAAAAGTGCCTAAAAGATCATATGGATGTAACTATTTGAATAAAGATCATGTTAAAGAGGACATAGAGATTATTTTTCTCAGTTCTAACTTTGCTTGATTATAAGAGAAAAGGTTTAAACACAAAATTGATATGAAATTAAAATAATTTATAAACCATCTCAATGCCTAAAAATAATTATTTTTTGAGTTTGTTGAGAATTGATAGAGTATTTTGTTATTTATCGTAAAACGGGCAACATATTTCGAATTTTCTATATAAGAAAGATACACAAAGTTTTTTTATTGTATGGAACTATTATCTGTGTTGTAAATATCATTCTATTGTTGTGTTATTTAGGTTTAAATAGGCAACGGTATATACTTTATTTTTTATGAAAAATCCTCTTTTATTTTTTCCTTCTAAATAGGTATTTTAAATATGTGTAAATATGTATGTAATATAACCAAAGTTATTAAAGAGCAACGCTTATGAGACTTCAAATTTATATACATAATTTCCCTATAAAAGAAGCTTTAGCTATATTTGCCTCTGGTATATCACAATCCAAATGATTCAGAAACCAATGTAATACATCGAACTACAAGCTGTCTAGGCCTTATTGGATGAGGCTACCAAAATTGACATTATTTGAGGCTGAAAGATGAAGCCTTAATGGTTAGCTTTGATCAATTGTTTGGTTTGAGCGTCGCTTTGTCTCAATTTCCTTTGAAGATTTGTGGGAAATATTCTGGCAGAGCAAGTTTGGCCGTAAAAATACCATCGAATATAATGAGATTTCACTTCTCAATTCTGTATTGGAAAAAAATATATATTTCGGAAGCCTCTATCATAGAGATAATATATTCTGCAAATGAAGAAACATCAATACAAATTCTTATGTACGTCTATATTTTATAAAATTAATATTTTTACAAAGATTAGACTACTAAAAATTACCGTAAGAGATATTATTTAAGTGCTATTTCTATACATCTACTACTACAACTATATAATTTGCATATTATTAGTCGTCCTTTAAATAAGTCATCAAAACGTTATTTATTGACCACAGAAGTTCAATATATATTTGGAGACAATACACTATGTTGTTTATTTTAATATGAGACGAAAATGGTTTCCTTTTGACTTGTGTTTTTCATGACTCGAAATTGGAATGCGCATTCAAACAAGTTTATTTTAATGTGTACTCTTCTACCTAATATTCAATAATCTTAGCTAGCGTAGTTTCTATTAAAAGAGATCGTATGCTACTGAAAAGTTATAATTTGCATAATATTCTATTATAACAGAATTATCATAAGAACTAAAAACATGAATACCTCGCGCTATATATTGATTACCTCTCCCGCAACAAAAACCAAGTCCTAGGTCAAAACCATATATACATACTATATATTACATTTATCAATTTGATTCATACACAAATACATGTATGAAAGGTCATTGAACTAGGATATAATATTTTCTATTCCAAATAGTCTCAGTCCAATACAAACCTTTATATGTATTTTAAAAATTCAATAATTCGATATGGTTGTTCGCACATATTCTAGAGATCAACTATTGTGTAATCGTAATAAAATTGTGAGTGTGTCTCATTATTTTTATTTATATTTAAAATTGATTGTTCTATTTTCAAATATGCTCATATTTCATGATTAATTATAAATATTTTCAATAAATAATTAAAAACAATCAACAGCAATATTTAACAATGGATCCAAGCTTATAAATCGGCCTCAGGGAGTCAAACAAGGTGTGTCCAATAAATAATGAGACTGGTCAAAAATAAAGAAAAAATAGAATGATTAAAAAATATTTTATTAGTATTTTTCAAAATAGTCCCCTCCCGCATATAAACATAATTTCCATCTCTTTTCCCATGATTTAAAACATTTAGAAAAGACATCTTTCGGGATGTTCTTCAAGACCTTTTTCGAATCCGCTATGATGGACTCTCTAGTGTCAAATCTCCTTCCTTTTAGAGCCATTTTGAGTTTTGGAAAGAGAAAAAAATCATTTGGAGCTAGGTCTGGGGAATAGGAAGGTTGTGTGTTGAAGTATTTAGATGCCGTGTATAGCCAAATAAGTCAGTACAGATGTAGCGGTGTGTGGTGGTGCATTATCATGATGGAGAATCCAATTTTTGGTACTCCACATTTCACTTCTTTTCAGACGAATTGATTCACCTACACGTCTCATAATGTTTAAATAAGACTTCTTATTGATTGTTTGACCTTCCTCTAGATATTCATAATGCACAATTCCCTTTATGTCAAAGAACGTGATAAATAAGACTTTGTTTTTTGACTTGCAAAGTCGGGATTTCTTCGTTCTTGGTTCATATTTTCCTTTCCACTCCATGGATGGGCGTTTTGTTTCCGGGTCATACCCGTAAACCCATGTATCGTCTCCAGTTATTACCTTTTCCTTCCAATTAAGGTTTTCTTTCACCATTTCAAGCATTTTTGGCAACTTCAACGCGATTCTCCTTTTGTTGGATTGTGAGCATTTTAGGGACAAATTTTGAAGGTGTCTTCTTTAACTGCAAGTCTTCTTTAATTATCGATCCAACTAATGATTTTGATATCCCTGTTTCTTCCTTAATGTCTCGTAACCCTATTCGTGGTTTTCTTTTTTCAAATTTGAAATTTGTCTCACCTTTTCAGGGTTCCTGTGCAGAATTGGATGTCCAACACGATTCTCATCTTTCACCGATTCCATTCCATTTTTAAATCATGAAAACCATCTAAATGTGGTGGGCTTATTTACATTTTAATTTCCAAATGCCAATTTCAACAAATCTAAAGTTTCTGAATCAGATTTCCCGATTTTTTAGCAAATTTTAATACAAATTCGTTGTTCGAATTTTCTATCCATTACAAATTAGAAGTTGTTATGCAAGGCGTCCTTTTTACAGCTTACAATTTATCGACTGCGCGCGCAATCACGTCATGTGATATACCGCAGTGTAGCTGAAGCTTTCTATTTTTAAAATAGACTTTTAAAAAATATTATCATTACATTTTCTTTTTTGACCGGTCTCATTATTTATTGGACACAACTTGTACACTTGTCCAAAAAATAAACAAGAAAAAAACAAAAACTGGGGTAAAGATAACTAGATATTCTTCAAAATTAAAGTAAATTAAAAATATAAATTATTATAAATTAGGATATTAAAAATATCCTAAGATGTAAAAGTATTTATTGATGACGTCACAGCGACGAGTCGACAATTATTAACAAGTCAGCCCAAAAACTATTTACCGCTAGAGAATCTTAAGCAAGCAAGCAAAGAAATATTTTAAAGATGATTTCACAAATACAGAGTAATATATATTTTTATAATCTGTTGAATATATTTTCATTGAATAATATTAAATTAAATAATAAAATATTTATTCGCCACAATATAGATATATTTTTCAATTTTATTATTTTTCCTTGTTCGAAATATATATATGGTTGTATTGTAAATATAAATACACTACCTGTAAAATGAACAAAACAAATATATAAACAGAAATATAAAGAAATAAAATATATTTAGATAGAAGAAAGATTTTACAATGTTGTCATCACTTTATCAGCAACCATATTGTCGAAATGACTAAGTTTCAAGAAGGAAATATGCGTAACTATAGGATCTTTCTGTATTTGTGTAATTAGACATCTAAAAATATAATTGTTTTTTCTTCTCTGATAACTAATGCTTTTTATAAAAGGTATTCTAAAATATTGTAGAGTATAAAAATATATATACCTCAAAGTCTAGGAGAACAAATGCTTTAATGTATCTCTGAAGAAATACAAAAATAACTCAATCACAAAAGAACGATGTTGCCAATTTGACTATTCTTTCATCATGGCCAATATTTGCATGCTTCTTATTTACATCTTACAAATAAAAAGGATAATATTCAAAAGATATAGATTAATATAGAAATTAATAAAAAATGTTTGATTTGTAGTGGAAAGAAGAATAGAGATACCCCCCGCTAAAAATATAAAATTGGATAAAATGACGTGAATTGAAATTTATCCGAGATAGAAAAAGTTCTATAATTAAAAAAAAAACGAACAAACTTACAATAAAATAAAAATATATATTTTTTTAATTTCATAAATAGCTTATAAGTTTAAATTATAAAATTGGGATGGATTTAATTGTTGGAATTATAGTTAAAGTTTTAATTTTAAATATATTTATTAAAGAAAAGATTATAGAATTTATTTAAAATATGGTTAATATAGCCATTTTGGAAAAATATAAATATTTTTCTAAGAGGTTCAGAAAAAGGTTTCTATATCTTCTAAGAAAGACTAGAATTTATTATTTATTCACTGAATTGTTATGAATTAGTCTAAGTCGATGCCTCTAGCGCAATTTATAGGAATATTAGATTGGAAATAACAATAATTTATGATTTAAAAGTTAAAGAATTTTTTGTCGTAAAGAATAATTTGTTTGTTTTTAAATTTATGGTGGGATGAAAGAATTATTGGTATTGTTTTCGTTGCTGCTAGTATTTAGGTATTTTGGATCCTTATATATATATATTATATAATCTAAAATGAAAATATTTTATTTTTTAAAACATGTATTTTACTGGTATTTTCATCGTTGACTGTTCTACATTTTTGACCATAGATTTAGAATACTTTGAATATTGTTTTAAATATGTATAGTTAACCTACCTTTTTTTTCAAATTGACGAATATAGAAATCATTTTATGTATTCTATATTACTGTGAAAAATAATTAATGTGTAATTATTTTAAAGTAATTGAAAATGGGGACTACTTGAAGGGTAAATAACTCTCTCTTTTCACGACTACACCTTCAGTTCTCTATCTTTTTCAACTACAAAACAAAATATTCATAACCTATATATCTGAGGTGTTTGATTATAAATTGAAATGTATTCCTAATATATCTAAATAATAATAATATTGGAAAATTACCCTTAAAATAGTATTCTTGTTCATATTCATGTCAAGTTAACAAAGTAAAAGCTAGAGGAAGTTCCTATGGGAATGTCTTTTATTTATAGATAAATTTTTATATATAAAAGTTATATATTTGGAATTTCTGAAAACTTATTTTAATAGATTTTTTCTCTTAATGGAATTTATTTATGAGTTTATGGTGAAATTCAATGAAATAATTCTATGTTCTTGATCTGTAAATTGTTTAACAAATTCGAGTTAAATTTTGGAGAATAAATCTTTAAAATCATATTGATTTATAGTTTTCAATTCAGCAAAGTTTTTATTTGTGAAATTAAGTATTTTCAAAAAAATATTTTCGAAGAAAATATTCTATTTGATTAGGTTTTTTAAATATATAATTTAAAACATTCAGGGACAGGCTAAATCAATGGTTAGTTGATTTCTGTTCCACCAGATGGCGCTCTGCCTTCTGTAAAGCATATGTGCTCCTGGTCAGGATATGCTTTCTTTATTTTTAATATCAACACATGAATTACTTTTTTTTCTATTGTTTATTCATGTGTTGAGCGTATTTACGCAAATTTGGCCTTAAATACATATTTCTTGGTTTCTCAAGAAGGCTGTGGGACCGATATTCCTTTTGGTCGCAGTGGTACAGCCTACTCCACGCTGACGAGCGCCAACAGCGCGAAACGAGTTCGTGGATGGCTTTTCTTGTTTATCAAGAAATTTGTTTGGCCGAATATCAGAGAACAGGCTAAATCAATGTTTAGTTGATTTATGTTCCACCAGATGGCGCTCTACCTTCTGTAAAGCACATGTGCTCCTGGTCAGGATATGCCTCCTTTATTTTTAATATTTTCATATATACAACATATATATTTTGAAAATATTTTAAGTTGATTTTCTAATATAATTTTATTAAATAGAGCCAGCTAAAAAACCAAAATAATAAATTATCATTTTTCATAATCAGAAGATTGTATTGAGTGATTTTTATTTAAAAAACAATTAAAGGCTATAATGTTAGTGTTATGTATTCATAAAGTTGTTATAACTATTCTTAATTAAATTGTGTAAATAAGCAGAGTAACATAATCGCTGATTATAGTATTCATCATATCATCATAGATATGTAAATAGTAGAGCTTAAAATGACTATGTAGATTGATACAATAAAATTGATTTTCTTATATAGGACCAACGAGAAAACAATTCCTTCTCTTAACAGTTGGAATAAAAATGTTCACGACAAAGCATAGGTAGTTACACGTCATATATGTGGAACATATATAAAAAAGAATGGAGGAAAGATAATGTAAAATAGATAGCTAAAGAGAAAAACATGATATTCAAAAAAATAATTATATTTTAAAGTAAATTTTGCATTTTTATATTTCTAAATTTTTATAGGTTATATATCAATAATAAACATAGCTAGTGTGTGTGTGCAAATTTGAGATAAAAAAAATGTTTTTGCATATTTTATTATGTAAAACCCCTAATGGTTCACCGGGGTGGAAAGAGATTGGTACCAGGTTGAGTCTAGTCAAAAGTTAGGCTAGCGGCTGTTTTTCGAATTTAATCTTTAGAACAAATATTAAATGTTAACAATTAAGTGAGCGACAGTTGGATTCTTCCTTTAAATATACTGTTTCGCCAATATTATATCTTGATTGGAGCAAAACAGGGATGAAAAAAGGGGGGGGAGGTGGACGATTTTTCGAGTGATAAAAAATGGAAATATTTGAATATTTTATGTTTATATGTGTGTCGTCAAAGACATTATATTGGGTTGTAAAGGCTTGTTCAGTTTTATTTGACAATTTTATTTAGACAAAAAAAAACATTAATTATACCAATTAATTAATCAATTATGTATTCTCCGTTATTATTTTCGACCTCCTGCCAACGTTCGACCAGTTTGTTGATGCCGTTCCGCCAAAAATCACCCGGTCTGGTGTCGAAGAAGTTGTTGAGCCAGGTTTTGAGGTCCTCTTCATCGCCGAAGGTGGTGCCTCTTATATGGTCATATTGGTTAATTTAAGTTGCTTTTATTGTGAAAAATATATATAAATAGATAAAATATGTTATAGCTTATATACGAAATATGAAAGTTTTGTTAATTAAATTATATTTACAGGATGAAATGTGAGCTAGGCCTGATGATTCAGTTTACACCAGACAGGAATTTGAGTCATTGATTTAGATTTGGATAAATATAGACCAAACATGATTTGTAATTAAAAAGGGAATATTACAATTTGGAATAAAAATGTAATACAATAATACAAAATAAAAAAAAAACTATGTAATATAAATATATTCAAAATATATTATAATCTACTTAAACTACAGAGAGAGAGAGAGAGTTATAATATGCACTTTACACCTTAAACTATTTACAAGGCAAATTCCTCTCAATTTATATATTTATAAACTCAATATGCTTATGTTCTTAAAAATTATATACCTCAATTTGATCCCTTTTTGTGTGTAGCGTTTTTATTTCATAGTCTATTCTTTAAAAGAGAGGGGAAGAAATTACCCACAAAATATTTAATGAAATTTTAATCTAAAATGATAAATATAACGAACTACACCACTTCTAAATATATTCTTCACCTGAATATCATATGTAAATGTGGAAACAAATCGTAGTTCTCAGGAAACGTTTAATAAACAATTTATTTTATTTACAGTTAAAAGAGTTTAACATAATTAATAAATACAAAATGACACAATTTCGAAAAATTAAGTGCAACAATGGGATTGCAATGACATGCGATATATTTCTAAAACTTCGCAATTTCTTCGATAGTTTCTCTTGAGTTTAAGAGAATCACACACATAACACATATAGCACATTTGTATTGTTTCTATAAAAAATATACAAGTTAAAAGTTTGATAAAATAATCCCTTGAATCACTATTAGAATAAAAACATAAGGCCATCAGGGAAAAGTTTATATTTTAATAATTGTTTATTTACAAATCTATCTAGCTTTCGGGCATTTAATGCTAGAGAGTTCTCCCTGTAGGCCTTATGGTTTTATTTTAATACAAGTTATAAGATTGAAGGAGCAATATATATAAAGGAATAAACCTATTTTATCTCATTTAATTGTTAACATTTAAAATATTCTATATATTTAGTAAAATATTATTTTATATATGTATGTTATATTAAAATATTATTCTATTTAAAATTATATTTCATAGATCCAAATTCTCTGTTAAATCGACCGCCAGAGGTCATGCTTCCCCTATAAAAACTCGTTGTTCTTTCCCGATGGCCGGCTCAAAACCTTAGTACATTATCTTAATAATCTTTTGTTTTTCCTTGTTCTACTCGCCTTAAGCCAGGCAGCACTTTAATCAAATTATGTTTTTTTTTTTAAATATATTTTATAAGTTCAATTAAAAACATATCTGATCAAAACCATTTTTAATATTATTCTTTAAAAATTTCAACCAAGACTGCATTTCCATTACCATAATCCTCAACATGATCTAAATTCAAGCAGAAAATATATTTTTTATTTATATAATATGTATATATTCCAAAAAAAAAAAATTTTATTAATTAAGAACAACAGTGGGTGTTTTACAATGAAATGTGACAGGTTGCCGAGACGTCGAATTAGTATTTAATTCCAGGTCACAGAGTCAAACACAGCCCACATATAACACATTGGTTATACACCAGGAAAAGAAGAATTATAAGCATAAAGATTCTTTTTTTAACATTCCATATTATCCTGTCTTTATCTTTTTTTGTTCCATTTAATGTCTAAGAGATTGGTCGAGCTATAAAGCTAAGGGTCAGAACAGGTTAACCTCTGCCAAGACCTATGGTACTAATCTCATTCCCCCCCGGTTGAACTATTAATGTTACCTCTCAATATATATACCAAGACATTAAAGTTAGGTTGTCTCCAAATTGCACTATATATAGGAGTTTTTATTATATTATAATTATTTTAAAATGTGAAAAAAAAATATGCTTTGAAAAATCCATCAAACCTTTTTTTTTTTAATAATTGCTTGAATATGTATTATCATGGTTGTCTTTAGCTCTTTTTCTGCTCTTACTTTCTTCAACTCTTCCATCGTTTTCCCCATTTTCCGCATATATGACGCTTGACAGCGAACATTTTGTTATATAGCTCTTAACTAATTTTTAAATATAAAATATATTTTTTAAATATCTGATTTTCATGCTTTATATTTCCTTTTTCTTTTCATTTTAACCTTTTTAATGGTTACCTCTCATCTAATTTATCCACTAAATATGCTCATGTTAAAACTGATAAAAATTATATTGCAACTTTTGCTATAAGCGTTATTTGAAGACAGTTCAAATTAGGCTGAAAGCACGGCAGCAGGAAAGCTACATAGAGTTAGTTGCCTATAGGATTTTCTGAAATTGAAGCCGCCCTAATATTGAGGAGGGCTTGTGGGGAAACTATGGTATACAGGTTGCCTTTGCTTGATTTGCCGGAAAATGATGTTGTGACTGATTATTTAATCAGATCCTGCGAATTCTGAGTAGAAATTAAAATATTTGCTTTGTTTTTATGTACTTTTAAACGGAAGAAGTACCTTTTTTGTAACTATTTATATACACGGCATATAACATGTTTCGGATCTACTTTTTTCACCTCGCGATCGAATTGGAATGAGTTTTATTTATATGTATAAAGAGGAGGAAGGTAAAGAAATTGAATATCGGGAGGCATAAACATTATATCTTCCCCACCATATTAGCAAAATGAAGAAGTAATTCCCAAACAACACAAACAACAAAGGCATCTCAAAGGTAAGTTTACCCATTTATACTATAATTGCTGTTCTCTATAAGAAATTTAGAAATTGAGATCTTTCCGAAAAAAATAACACTCTGACTACGGAGCCGAAGATTCCTAGAATCACGGCACGTTATTATTATTATTATATTAAAAATAATTTGGGTCATAATATTCCTGAAATAATGTGACATAGAGTTTTTGCGGTTATTAATATCAAAAGCATATTCTATCATGCCGAACTCTAAACACAATAGAAATTTGAAGTTTTTGAAAAATCATTTGATAGGCTTTTACATTCATATTTAAGAAATATTATAAGACGAACATTAATTATTCATAAATGCCTGAGCGTGTCTTCTGTATACTATATTTAATTATAAATTAAAGTAATTTGAAAATTCCTGCAATACCGTTTAGCTATAATGCTTCTCAAATATAACAATATTTAACTGCCTTTTCTATATCATTACATTAAGAGCGGTAGAAAATGCTACATTTGAAAAATAAAACATTCGTGCTTCAAGCGTTTACATTCTGAAATAAAACTGCTTATTAAAATTGGTTTTTAAAATAATTCTGTATACACACATTAGGCAAAATGTCCTGTTCAATATATCAGGGAATATTTTACATGAATCTGGAAATTGAAAGGAGCCTCGTGTGGTCTCCTCGCGCCCTCGCACACCGAGCAGGATGGCGAGCCAATCCCCCAGCATCCAACAGTTGCTTGCTGCCGAGCGGAAAGCGGCCGAGAAGCTCCACGAAGCCAGAGCCCGTAAAGCCCAGAGGATCCGCCAGGCGAAAGAAGAAGCCGCCGTGGAAGTGGAAAGATTCCGGGCCGAGAAGGAGGATCAATTCCGGCGGCGTGAGGAAGAGCGGATGGACAAGCACGGCGACCTGAGCGCGACCATCGTGAAGGAGACGCGGGAGAAGCTCCAGCACCTGGACAAGTGCATGGCGTCGCGGCGGGAGCCCGTGCTGCGGGAGCTGCTGACCATTGTGAGCGAGGTGCAACCACGGCCGCACCCCAACATCCGCCTGATGCGTCAGCGCCACGTCCGCTACGCCACCTAGGATGGCCTCGGACGGAAGGAACGTCAAAGAACGCAAATATAATCTAGAAATTAAGCGTTGGATATCTGATCTGTATATATTTCCCCCACCCAGGACAGCTTATAGATGACATCGGATTGGAGAGGATTTGTAGTGCAAGTGATATTTAAATTTTGGAAATAAAATTCGCGGATTAGCCAGAGATTTAAAAAAAAAAATAAGGCTAATATCAGTATAATAATAAACATGTGAAAAATATAATAAAAAATGAAATAATAAAAAAGGTTAGGTGTTGGTATTAATATCAAAAGAGGCATATCCTGACCACGTTCAAGTGAACATTTTAGATGGCAGAGCGCATCTAGTGGAACAGAAATCAACAAAACTTTGATTTAGCCTGTTTCTTGATATTCATATTTTCAACCCATTTTTTTTCTGATGAGTAAAGAAAACCCAACCATGGACGCACTTAAGGCTGTTCAGCCTCGTCAGCGTGGTGTAGGCTGTACCTCAACGACCAAAATTTCTGTTCCACTAGATGACGCTCTGCTATCTTAAAAGTTCCATGTGAATGTCGTCAGGATATGCCTCTTATTATTTTAATGATAAACATATAATTTTTAAGATAATATTACGCATCTATACATATAGTTTCCATCGTAATTACTATGATTCGAAAAAAAAAACTTTAATATGTTCTTCAGTTTATAATTCGATTACGCTATGAGGTTCTCTCTAGTGTTGAATCTACTTTTTAAAACCCATTTTCAGTTTTAGGAATGATAGAAACAGTCTCTAGTAGATTTTGCTAAAGATTCAGTACAGAGATGTAGCGTTGTTCCGAGCAGGGTTATGACAATTTTTGGTTGGTTAGATTTCTTTTTAGGGTAATCGACTTACACACATACACACATGAAAATGCCTGTTGATTTTTAAATATACTTATTTTTTTCAGTGTTTGTTATGTGTACAATCGCTCTCGGGCGGTTTTGAAAAATGCATATCGGTTTCAATCCCAATGTATTGGAAATTCCTATTTGTTCCTCCCAGTGTAACTCTGATAGAGGGCGGGAATCATCCTGATTGGATGGCTAACACAAAAGAAAATCGAATCAAAGCGGGATAAGCTTTCGACTCTGTTTTAGCGATGAAAAAGGGCGTTCTCTTCTACTTGGGGGGTTATAATCGTCCAAAATCGGTAAAGTCTAATTTATTTGGCCAACGGCTTTGACGGAAGAGGGCACTGCCAAACCATTTCTGTATCAAGAATTGCTAATAAAACTATTTCACCGTTGTTAGAAATAAACGAAGAAGAAGAAATAGAAGAAGAATTCCAAAGAGATGATTGGAGGTGTTGAGGAAGTTCCTTGAATGTCACTAGATAAGCTGCGGTTGAAGGTCACTAATATATAATTTTGGAGGGTATTTGTCATATAGTCGCCAAAATTCAAACTCCTCTTGATCGACACTAAATAAACCAAGGTTCACAATCCCTTTTATATTGAAAAATTAAAAAATAAAATAGCTTAAAGGAATGAAATTTTAAACCACGATTTTTTTTTAAAGGTTCAAGCATTGATAAGCCAGGCTTTTCTAATATTTGTCCATCGCAGTAAGGACAGTGAAATGTTTGTTTTATTTAAAATGAATATTTTCGTGTTCAACAGTTTCATTTTTATATATTTTTTCATGGTCAATATGTCTTTGTTAACTTGCAAATTAGACTTACAGTGATCGCACACGTCCAGTGGCGGTGTATGCATGAGGTTTGTTTTACATTTGTCTTGAATGGTTATTACGTATAAAACCTGCCAATGAGTCGTTACGTTCTGAATACTGGATTATGTAAGAGTGGAACAGAAATCAACTAAACATTTTTTTCAGCCTGTTCCTTGATATTTAGCCAAACCAATTTCTTGATAAATCAAGAAAAGCCATCCAAGAACGCGTTTCGCAATTTTGGCGCTCGTCAGCGTGGAATAGGCTGTACCACTGCGACCAAATATATTTTTGGTGCCAGAGGCTTCTTAAGAAATCAAAAAACGGGTATTTAAGGCCAAACTTACGTAAATACGCTCAACACATGAAAAATAATGGGTTGGGAAATTGGGTTGGCCAAATATCAGGAAGCAGGTTAAATCAATGTTTAGTTGATTTCTGTTCCACTAGATGGCGCTCTGCCATCTGAAAAGACATGTGCTCCTGGTCAGGATATGCTTTTTTATTTTTAATATATATATAAAGTTTTATGTTATACAAATAATATATAGTGAAAATAAAGAAAATTATTATTGTTTATATGATACATTAGCGCACTATCTTTTATAAGAAATATAAACTATTTTAGACGAGTATGATTACTATTAAAATTAAACAATTTTCTTCTGAACTTACTTCAATGATAATTTAATGTTAGATTAAACTGGCGATACAACTGGGAGGATTCACCACTGATGAACCAAGCCCTCCCATTAATTTATAATTTAAATGGGGGCAGTAGAAATCTGTTTAATTTCAAAAAAAAATCATGTGTGTCTATAATAGTTTCAATTTATTATTATCTATTTTATATTTTATACTATTGAAGAATGCCAAATTGATGACAATTATATTCCTCATTATAGCAGTGTTGCACTGCTTGGTGAAATAAGAAAAACATTAAAAATTATCGAATATCCATAGATCTTCTACTCAGTGATTGAAATGTATCAATTGATATTATAGATGAGTTCCTTAGTTGATAACTATAAAACCAAGCATATGACTCACATTGGATGTCTAGTTAGCCGTGACATTGTGTACATTGAATACAGCTGAAGCAATGCTAACGAATCGCAATATCAATTAATTGGGTTCTGACATTATTTTAAAATACTAAAACGCACTACATGTGAACACATGCAAAATAGGAAATTCTAGTGGTCAAACTAAAATATATAGGGAAGAATTTTCCCCAGCTGGCTTCGTCAGAAGAAGAAATATCGACCTATGATTGTCTTATACTAACTTTCTCTACTATGTAGTTCAAGGATTAAAGGTAACAGGTAAATTTGAAATATTATTTTTTCTAAGATATATTTTTGTCAAAAAATGTGCTTTTTCTTTAATAAGCTGTAAGTTAAGGAAATTAATTCTTTAGGCTTTAGTCTCCATTAAGTACAATAGCATCAACAGACATATAGAAATCCCAGATCTTTATAATAGTTTAATACAGAATCTAGATTCATAGTTTTTTATATTTCTCCTAATTCGCCCACAATATAACTTTTAGTTTTCTTCTAATTTGTATTCAATTGTAAAATTAAGCCATATATGTTAAATAGTTGTCATTTGAAGTTATGTAAATATCACCCTTATATATAATGAATCTATTGAACAGCTATGATTCATTTCGTATTTGATACTTCTGTAGAAGGGTCGGGAAGTTTTGTTAATAAAAGAAGACACTTATCCTTGGAGACTTGTTGTTATTTCTAAAATAAGCTGTAAATGATATATTTCATAAATCATTTTTAATTAGCATTTTATAGCTGAGGATTCAGGTGCTGAAGATATTATTATTGAATCCATAAGTTTACTCTGATAGCCTAGTCTCTTTAATCCCCTTGTTAAAGAGGAAATAAACAAAGTAAATTATTGTTTTATTACTTTTTGTAAGAAAAAAAAGCAAATCAATAAAATGTTATGATTTGATATCTAATTTTTTTTTCTTAGAATATTTATTTTTTCGTAATATAATGGTGGAAATGGTTCTAATCCCAAGTACGCCGTGATTATCCGGGTCATGGGACTAGAGCGAGGGTCGGTAGACTGTGGCTCGCGAGCCACATGCGGCTCTTTGGATGTGAAACTTCGGCTCTTTATAGAGAGAGTTCCATACATAAATATTATTTATGCGAGTACTATTTATTATTGCCAAGAAAACATTTTTTGTGGCTCTTTGAAAACTTTTAAAATTTGTAAATTGTAATTTTTACTCTTCCGACTCAAAAGTGTTCCGGCCCCTGGACTAGTGTAAGGAGAAAAAGAAAGTTCCGAGTATTACTTTATTTTTGGCCACGGATCAGCATGCGGTAGGGACGTAAAGATATATTGATAATATTTTTTACACAAATAAATTTACTGGCAATGCGTTTCTTTTAAATATCATCAAATATTATCTCTACAGACCTTACTGCAATGATATGAGTTATTGAATGAGAGGGCTTGGCTCATCATTAGTGACCCCTCTCAGCGGTTTCGCCAAATTAATCTCTAGACCGCTCTACTATTGTATTGGACTGGTTTTGTTATATACCCTGCATTTTCTATGGAAGGCAGCTAAGGGGTGTTTAGTGAACTATGGACATAAGCTTATAGGTCTGTAGAGGTACATACATATAATTTCAAGGTATTGCATCGAGCAAAGCTCTTCCGCAAAATATTTTTTCTCATAACCAATATATATTAGTAAATTAAATTTTATTGCCATCAATCGTTAAATTTTTTACACAAATAAATTTACTGGCAATGCGTTTCTTTTAAATATCATCAAATATTATCTATATTATTTGCTCGATGCAATACCTTGAAATTATATGTATGTACCTCTACAGACCTATAAGCTTATGTCCATAGTTCACTAAACACCCCTAAGCTGCCTTCCATAGAAAATGCAGGGTATATAACAAAACCAGTCCAATACAATAGTAGAGCGGTCTAGAGATTAATTTGGCGAAACCGCTGAGAGGGTTCACTAATGATGAGCCAAGCCCTCTCATTCAATAACTCATATCATTGCAGTAAGGTCTGTAGAGATAATATTTGATGATATTTAAAAGAAACGGATTGCCAGTAAATTTATTTGTGTAAAATATTTTAACGATAGATGTGTTGGCTTCCGTAGGCGTTTCTTACTGGGAAAAAGAAAGAGAGGATCCAATAAAATAATTTAGTAGTGTTTATTAAAACAAAATCATAATAGTGAACAACAAATATAACAGAGAGTACCGTCGTCTTCCGGGTATTCCTTCTACTGGGGAGCTCGGATTCTATATTCTGTGCGTTTATAATCTGTTTATCTGTGGCTCTCTGGTCGGGATGGCGCCTACATTCGGCCATTCCTGGATTTCAATCGTCCTCGATTGAACCTTGCGTTGCAGGAACGTCGTGGGTTGCGTCGGGGGGTATCTTCTACTTCTGGCTCCTCGTCCGGACTTTCTTCTGTAGCTGTAGTCGTTAATTCTATTTTGTTCTAATACTGTCCTATCACACGGGTCCTTTCGAAAGATCTGGATCAGGTCTCTCAATTCAGAGTCGGAATGCTGAATCATCAAGATTTGTTCTTCCGGTGTGATTGTGAGGCACACTTCAAGGTTTTTCTCCACGATTTCCTCCATCGTGTCTCTAGGGTCGTCGACTGGAGCTCTACTCATTCCGTCTACGTGGGCCATCTTCTCCCCTGGTTTATGTCGAATTTCGAAATCGTATTCCTGAATCAGATTGTACCATCGCGCTATCTGAGGATTTCTAGTCTTCTTCGCGTTCATGTAGACCAGTGCTTGGCAATCTGTAACCACTGTAAACTTGATTCCTACGAGGAACTGACGTAGTCGATCCAAGGTCCACACTATCGCCATCAGCTCCAATTTGCTTGAGTGGTACATCTTCTCGGCCTCTGTTGTCTTCTTGCTCACACAGTAGACCAAGCGCCATTTGCAGTCTTCGTCCATCTGTAGCACCATTCCTGCTAATCCCTCAGCACTCGCATCGCAATGTACTTCTGTCTTGAGTTCAGGGTTGTAATGAGCTAGTACCGGATATTCGACCAGATCCTTTCGTAGTCCTCCAAATGACCTTCGCTGTTCTTCCTTCCATTCAAATTGTGAACCTTTCTTCGTAAGTCTGCTTAGCGGTTCTGCTTTCCTCGCGAAGTCCTTTACAAATCGTCTGAAGAAGTTCGTCAGTCCCAGAAAGCGTCGTATGTCGTGGACATTCTTGGGTTCTGGAAATTCTTCTATCGCCTTGATCTTTCTTGGGCCTGGCTTAAGTCCGCCTGTACTGATGACATACCCTAAGAACTCAACTTCCCTCCTTCCGAACTCACATTTGGAGGGTTTCAGTGTCAACTTCGCTGATCTTATTCTTTCGAGGACTTCCCTCAACCTTTCGATCATCTCCCGCCAATCTTTTGCCGGGATAATCACGTCGTCGAGATAGCAGAATGCCTTCTTGTTCAGCAGCGGACCTAGGACAGTGTGCATCAGTCTTTGGAATTCAGCTGGTGCGTTGGCGAGTCCAAAAATCATCCTTTCGAATTGACCTGTATCATCTGGGGTGATGAATGCTGTCTTTAATTTTGCCTTATCGGTCAGTGGTATCTGCAGATATCCATGCGCCAGATCCAGAGTGGTGAAGAATTTCGCATTCCTTAGGCCTTCCAGAAGGTCGTCTATCCTTGGTAATGGGAACTTGTCCTTAACTGTTTGAATGTTGAGTCTCCTATAATCTACCACCAGACGATGATCTCCAGTTTTCTTCCTCACAAGTAGGACGGGACTAGCGTAGGGTGATCTAGTTTCCGTGACTATTCCATTGTCCTTCCACTCTCTGACAATCTCCCTGATTGCTTCGCGTTCACTTGCAGTCGTCTTATACGGTCTCAGACAGACTGGCTTGCTTCCATCAACCTCCTTAATGTCCATCTTGGTGACATCGGTGCACCCTAATTCCTCCATGCCAAGAGCGAAACAGTCTCTATACTCGTTTACTACATCTAGGATTTCTTGTCTCTCTTTCGAAGTCAGAGAATGATTGACGTTGATGTCCTCAGGCAGTATGGGGGGCTTACGTTTCATTTGGTCTTGTCCTTCCCTCTTCTCTTCATTTTTAGTCTGAAACGAATCCTCTGCGACGTCCAGGTTAACAACAATATCATCAAGGTTCAGTAGTTCAACCCGCCCTACACATTGGTTCTTCCTTACTCTCAACTTGCCCTTGCCAGCTGAGATGATGGGTACGGTCGTCTTTCCGTCGACCACTTCCAATAGGGAATCGACACAGGCGTCATCTACTCCTGTGAACAATACATATCCGTCCTTTACCTCGTCTGTGATTGCACTTGTAAGGTTAATGGAGTCGCTCTCCAACTGAACAGTTTCGGTTGCTCTCAGTTCGATGCGACGCGACTTGATTTCTTCTTGCAGATTAGCAAACGGAAATTCGGATGAATAGCCAATATGCAAGTTTTTACCAATTCTCGCGAAGGATACGTAGGGCAGATCTGTCCATGTTCTTCCAATTAGTAGGTCATAAGGTTGGGCATCATCGTTAACAATGAATACAGCGATTTCTTTTCCGACTACGCCATCAATCTCCAGGTCAACTGTCGTCTTCCCAACGGTCCTGGCAGCTGGTGCGGTCTGGTTACCGATGCCGTACAGACTAGTCGAGTCTGGTTCGATGTCGACGCTGATCCTCCTTGCGACCGATTCTCTCATTAGACAACTGCTGCTCCCGGTGTCTATCATTGCCTTCACGGTTTCCTTGTTGTCGATCTTGACATCCTTCAAATATACATCTGGCGGGACAGTCTCCAGTCCTTCGACTTCCAGGTTGGCTACTTTTAGTCCTTCTTTGGGTCTTGTGCAATTCCTTTCCTTGTGTCCCGTTTGACCGCATCCTCGGCATGTCAACGTAGTCCTGGGTGCTGGGCAGTCTCTGGCAATGTGTCCAAACTGATTGCAGTTGAAGCACTTCGGTTCTCCCTTGTCGTTTCTGATCGTACGGTTGACCATTCTCCTCAAGGTGTTAGGGTACGTTTCACTGATTTCGTTCCTTGCAGCGTCTTGACCCGAAACATTCGTTCCTTGTTTAGTCTCTTTAACTTCGCTTTGGTTGGGGAATCTCGCAGATTTCTGCTGAAACGACGGTGGTATGAGGTGTTTCGCATTCCAATGCGGAGGTCCCATCTCGGTGCGAACATTTTCGTACTCGTCCAGTTTATCCGCCAACTCATCTGGGTTGTTTAACTTGGTCCAATCGTCAATGAGATGATTACGCAGCACATTTGGAACTTTTTTCTTTAGCTGGTTAGTGACGGACAAATCCTTTAGGGCGTCGAAATTTTCCACGTTCATTCCTTCGATCCATTCGTTGAAATATCCTCGCAATTCGAAAGCGAAGTCTCTCCAGGAACCCTTTTGAGATCTCTCGTGCTTCTCGAATTTTTGTCTGAATTGTTCGGGGCTCAACTTGTACCGTTTTAGGAGCAACCTTTTCACGAACCTATAATCGCCGCTTTGTTCTTCTGTCTCCCGAGCGATTAATTGGGTCATTTCGTAAGGTAGCAATCCTAGGAGGCTGAACGCCCATTGGTCTTCATCCAATCCTAGTCGCTTTGCCTGTCTTTCGAAAAGAATTAGGTAAAAACTCAAATCATTGTCCTTCGACTCGTACTTGGGCATCAGTTTACGTATCTCGTAATGTGCGTCATTGCTGGTACTTCGAGACGTATCGTTGTTTCCGCGTGTAGTCTGGATGCGCAGCTTCTCAAGCTCGAATTCCATTACCATTTGTTCTTTTCGTTCCCGTTCTATACGTTCTGCTTGCTCTGTTTGTGCTGTTTGTTCCATTCGCTCCCGTTCTGCTCGTTCTGTTTGTTCCCGTTCCTCGATCAGAGTCTCCAACAGTTGCTTTGCGAATTCTTCTTCGTAAGATTGACTATTCAGGATAAGGCGTTTTAAGTCGACGATCCTGCTCTCTGGCGGTACTACCTCGCCGAGTTCATACGCCAACTTGCTCAAATCGCATTTCCTTACTTTCGCTAAATAAGTCATGTTTTTTTTTTTTTTTTCAAAAGGAAAATTAAACAAGGCAAAATTTTTTTAAAATAAACAAATAAAGCTGACTAAACCAGATACGTACTGTTTCAATTATTTCTTTAAACGAATTAAACTTTTCTTTGGTAATTTTGAGACAATACTTTTTTTTTGTTTCTTCAATTTATTTTAAAAATACTTTCTTTAGAATACTTTACTTTACTTTAAAATACTTTCTTTAGAATACTGTACTTTACTTTAAAAATACTTTCTTTAAAATACTTCACTTTACTTTAAAATACTTTCTTTAAAATACTTCACTTTACTTTAAAATACTTTCTTTAAAATACTTCACTTTACTTTAAAATACTTTCTTTAGAATACTGTACTTTACTTTAAAATACTTTCTTTAAAATACTTCACTTTACTTTAAAATACTTTCTTTAGAATACTGTACTTTACTTTAAAATACTTTCTTTAAAATACTTCACTTTACTTTAAAATACTTTCTTTAAAATACTTCACTTTACTTTAAAATACTTTCTTTAAAATACTTCACTTTACTTTAAAATACTTTCTTATCGAGATGATTTTGCAATAATACTTTTACCGAGGTGACTTGTAATAATACTTTTAGGAATAGGTAATTAAATTTCGTACATACCATGCAACTCCTCTTACGTTGATCGGTCACCGCGCCACGTCCTTCTCGTTTCCAAATTATTCCAGTGAATCTTCAATTTTCTTCAGGACTATCCCACTTCTGAATTTCTGTTGGCTTCCGTAGGCGTTTCTTACTGGGAAAAAGAAAGAGAGGATCCAATAAAATAATTTAGTAGTGTTTATTAAAACAAAATCATAATAGTGAACAACAAATATAACAGAGAGTACCGTCGTCTTCCGGGTATTCCTTCTACTGGGGAGCTCGGATTCTATATTCTGTGCGTTTATAATCTGTTTATCTGTGGCTCTCTGGTCGGGATGGCGCCTACAGATGGCAATAAAATTTAATTGACTAATATATTGATAATGTCAGTTTGTACAAGTAGGATGTGTTGAGAAGAAACGGCAACTTGCTTCTAGAAAATATCTTTCGTAACTCATGTAGACTTTTTGATTTAGTTGTTAAGTTAGAATTTACCTCTGGCGTGTTTTTGGGACTTTGGATATTCGAGCGAATGTGAAGTTAGAGGGTAAAAGGTGGAGGTGACATTTGTTGAATGTTATCAGATTTTTGAAAAGTTCAGGGTAAATTGAACATTAATTAAAACATTTTGTCGTGGTATAAGGAGATGAGCTATTACTTTAAAATGTAGAATTTTTGGCTTCTTTTAGAGCAGCTCTTCGCAATCCCCTTGTTCTCTTGCATAAGGTAAACTAGTATAGCGATTAGTGTATTCGGGTATAGGCGAATAATCTCGATATACTGGTGTTGGTTGAAAATATTCGAAGTATTTATAGAAACAATCTTAAATGGTACATTTGTATATAAAATGTCGAACCTTGTTGTTTTGTCATTTTACCTAGCGCGTTAACGAGGGATAAGTTGAGCCATTTATAAGCATATTACCATTAAAAATATTGTAAATTGATTCATTAATATATAGAATTAAAAATTTATTTAAAATATTTTTTATAATTAATTGATATATTTAGAAATGCGTGTTTTATCAAATTTAAAGTGGCTCCTATATCTGTTAAAATTTAAGGTGGAATTTGTTGAAAATAGAAATATTTGGCAGTAAACTAACTACGGAAAAATAAATATTTCCTACCTTGTCATTGTTAAGGGCTGAACTGTTGGTGTGATTCTCATAGCATCAGTCCTTATGTTGTGGCGGCTGTGGTCGACAGCACGGTTTTCCCTACAACACCAGGCAGGTTGATGGTAGAGGGAGCACATGCACATTTGATGCCCTGGGTTCAATAGTGGGGTTTCCCTACATAGGGTTGGGCGGCGAGTTTCCAGAGTGTTATGGCGAAAGGCTGCTTTCTCCGATGCCGAACACGAGTTCATACCACTTGTAAATCTAAGTGGTACAATTCACACCATCCTTTGCTCCATAATGGATAATAAAGTTATCAGATATAGCTATACAACCTCTCAATTTCAAGGCTTAAGTATTTATATAATTTCCCATACTTGTATTCGCGAGCATAGCAATGTCTGTTGAATGCAAGTAGTGTTTTCCGTCCAGCCAGGGATAAGCCTACTTGGCCCGGCCTGATTAAAATATTTGAAGAGGTTTGAGAGGAACGTAGCGTTGTGAGTTGTAGTATGCTGGAGTACCGAAATCTGGTGGGGTGATCCAGATTGTGGGTTAGATGAGCTATGAAGTCATCGTAGCTCGTCTTGGCAGCGGATGTCTCGGTGATGGTAGCGTATGCTGACTGGGCGTCATCTTTCTGAGTTTGTCTCTTCATTCAAATTGTTTTCTTCAGTGATGTCTTCTTTACCATTTTGGAATTGTAAAATGGGGAATTTGTTTCCCCCCTCACGTCTAGTCCTGCTGACATTCTGTAGTATGAAAAATGAGGAATAAGCCGCAACAATAATTAGAATCGGTGACGGAGACTACAGGTCTTAAGGAGGCGGCGCTGGAAGAGCCCAAGAAAGAAGAAGATGTCCTCCAGTTCGATGGAATCTTCTATAGCATCCATCATTCACCAGACTACTGAATATCAGAGGATGCCTTTTTATTGTCGGGTGGTAACTCCAGAGGAGATCAGGTGGCCGACCTTTGAACTGTCGTTGATGTGGCAAATGGTGAGGTTAATCTTTCCGTCGTTTCCTTATGAGTCTCTCATTGTTAGACTTTATTGATTCTAGAAATATTTTGATATCAAAAATAACATTTAAATATATATATTATTTATAAATAAAAATTATATTATTTTTATAATCCTTCGTATAATTAAACTATATATTAAGAAACTAAAGTTTAAAATCATTTTCAAACTATTCATTAGAAATATGTTATTTCATAACAATAAATATATAAATAATTTGATTCAAATCTCCTGTATATCAATCAAACAATGCCACGGGTTTCTGGAGATGAATTTCTTTATGTTTATTAAACATATTCAGAACTTTCTGGCATTACCTTGCCCTTTTACAAGAGTAAATAAAAACATACAAACGCCGTTGAGATCTTGGCCAATAAACGTCAACGTTTGTCAGTCAAGGCATCAAAATTTGTATAAAAAACTTGAAATAAAGAATATGAGAAATCGTAATTGAAAATGATTACCCTGATCACACATCCAATCCTATTTTGAGGATTCCCGATGGTTCGCTTCAATTCGAGCTGTCTACCAATGCTTCTTACTGTGAAATGGAACGAATATTTCACCAGCAATGTATGACAGAAAATAAAAACCGAATATTACCAATAATACATTGTTCGTCTTTTGTATGTTTATAAATATATATTTATAAATACACAAGAGCGGAACAGAATCATTCTGTAACTGTAAAATAATGTCTTGCTGTGTTGAAAGCAAGTAAATATTTCCGCGCATATTTAGAATGTAACCTTTTACACTCCACACCGTGCATCTACTCAATTTATCTCCTGCGGAAACCTCGAGACAGACTTTCCAGATGGCCAATTTTTCTTTGCTCGTCAGAGATGAAAATTAATCACCGATCCGGAAAGGAATTACAAGATGCCGACGCCTTGTCGAGATTGGCCATTGATTCTATCACCTATACAAAGGAGTCCATTCCATAGACGAATCACCATTGATCTGAAGTTCGGAGATAACAAAAGGTTCTTCGTTCCTCCCTAGGATAGAGATTCAATATTACTCGTGTATCACGATGATCCTCTCTCAGGTGGCCACTCTGGGCTTTGAGAACCTATTGAAAATGTACACAAAGGTTACACTGGAATAAGATGTATAATGACATACGAAATTATATAACCTCTTGCCTTGTTTATAGAAAGGTTAAGTTTAAATACAAGTGCAGACCAAATTATATCAGCCTGCCGCAGCCTTTCCACACCTACATACTGTGAAATTAAATTATGCCGAGTCTCCAACTAAGGGAGATGCTAGATTAACCTTTTAAATATTATTAGTAATAGATGAAGCAACAAGATTAGCCCAGGCTAAAGCTATTAAACAAGATGGACGTTCATTGATATAATATTTCGAACAATATAAAAATCTTAAGAAATTACAAACTATAATTACAGATTAAGGAAAATCCTTTGTTCACGGATAATGGAAAAAATCTAAAATATAAAACTAATCACAACAATTCCTATCATCCTGCTGGAAATAGCTTGCCGGTAAAAACATAAAAGCGTGTTACTCTTATTTTAAACGTGTTTATGTTTATTATTTAAAATATTCATTTTCATTCTGTGATTTAATTAATCTGTGATCTAATTTATTCTGTGGTGTTGTGTGTATATAAATATATGTATTTCTTTGAGTGAGTGTGGGAGAGAGTATATGAGGAGACGTTTAGATGTAAGAGTTTTTACATTTATTATAGTAATTTATATTCATAGTTATTTGTGCCTCTTCAATAAAGAAGTTTTAAGTTTTAATAGATAGTAATTTATTAAGATTCTCCCAACAATTGGTAGCAGAGAGCGGTTGACTAAAATTGATGCAAATCAAGATTAATTGAATAATTTTTAGAAAAATCAAAGATGCAAAATTTTAACTTATCTCAAATAGAAAAACTATCAGACAAAAAATACTTGATCTGGGCAAACAGAATTGAAAGCGAACTAAGAGGATTGAAGTTATGGAGACGTATCATAGAGGGAGAAGAAGTTGAAAAGCCAATAGAAACAGATAAAAAATTTGAAGAAAAAGTGAAAATCTGGGAAGACTGGGATGACGACAATTTCATTGCAAGAAATGTGATGAACAGAACTATGAATGACACTCAAATTTTAAAATATTCAAGTGAAAGAAGTGCAAAACGATTATGGTATAGCATTAAAGAAGAAATGGCATCTAAGAATGAAACAATGCAAATGAAAAATAGAATAGAATTATCAAAATTGAAAGAAGGAAGATGAAACGGTTGATGACTACTTAAATAAAGCAGTGATTATAAAAAGCAAAAGCATACAAGCAGGAGATGAAATAAGAGATAAAGAGTTGATTTGCTTCGTTTTGGAAGGTTTGAGAGTAGAATTTGATTTTGACCTAAAAATTATCAAATCTGACAAAGAAAAGAATATGAACAAAATAAGACAAATCCTGAAGGAAACAGAAGAAAAATTAAAACATAGAAAAGAAGAAAAACGGCAAACAGAAATTGCATCAAAAGCTAAAGAGGGCTGGACGGAAAGAAGAAAATTTATTAAATGTTATAACTGTGGAATGATGGGACATATTTCTAAAGAGTGTAGAAATAAGATAAAATGTTTTAAATGTGGAGGATTTGGGCATAAATCGACAATATGTAAAAAGTATAGAAATGAATGTCATGCAAAGTATAATTTTAATGGGCCTAAAAGAGGAATAAACCGACAAAATAATAGTGAATCTACAAATCATGTGATAGAGACAAGTGGAGTTAATTACGAAGAAGATCAAGGGGTAGACAAGATAAGATGGAATATGGATTCTGGAGCCTCTAGCCATATGGTTAATAAGAAAGAGATATTTATAGAATATAAAGAGGAAGAAAGAATAATAGCGACAGCTGAGAAAGGTGCAATAATGAAATCATCAGGAATTGGATCTATAAGAATGAAGTCGAATGTAAATGAAAGATTAATAAAAGTTGAAAATGTTTTACATGTACCTAATTTGAGAGAAAATTTATTATCAGTAACAAAAATTATAGATCATGATTTTAATGTATTATTAAGTAAATTTAAAGAAGAAGTAATCGACAAAAATGGTGATATTTTATATGAGGCAAGAAGAAATGGTGATAAAATTGAAGTAGAGGGACTCCTGAATATGGAAATAGCAAGAAAAGCAGAAGTAGATGATATGCTATGGCATCAAAGACTTGCTCATGTAAATTTTCAGAAATTGAAAGAAATGTATGATACAATATAATATACTGCGGCCTGTGATTGTAAAACGACACTTGAAGTTACACCGCATAAGTTTCTTTTAAACGATAAATCAAATTTTTATTTCAAGGTAAAATAACGACTATTTTTTGCCTTTTTGGATGAGGTATGAAAAGATGAATTATGAAGAGTAATGGCGATCGGAAAAATAAAAGTGTCCAGGGGCGGGAATCGAACCCACAACCTTCTAGTGGACATGGCACCTGCCCGGTGGGCAGAAGGTTGTGGGTTCAATTCCCGCCCCTGGACACTTTTATTTTTCCGATCGCCATTACTCTTCATAATTCATCTTTTCATACCTCATCCAAAAAGGTTAAAAATAGTCGTTATTTTACCTTGAAATAAAAATTTGATTTATCGTTTAAAAGAAACTTATGCGGTGTAACTTCAAATGTATGATAATTCAACGGTATTCGGATTGAAAAATTTACATAATATTAAAGGGAATTGCGAGTCTTGTACATTAGAAAAATTACATAGAAAATCTTACAAAAGTATTCAATATAAACAATCTGAAAATATTTTGGATCTATGGCATACCGACATAGTTGGACATTTAAATGATTCTTTTGGATATAAGTATTTCATTACCATTGTTGATGACTATAGTAATTTTACTTTCGTTATACCAATTGCTAATAAATCTCAAACAGCAGATTCCATAATAAACTTGATTATGCAAGAAGAAAGACAGACTGTAAAGAAATTGAAGAGAATTCGAAATGATAATGAAGGAGAGTATATTTCAAATTATTTGAGGCGATGGTTATCTAGTAAGGGCATCAAACAAGAATTCACCACAGCTTATACTCCTGAAAGTAATGGAAAAGCCGAAAGATTTAATAGAACCATAGTTGAGTCAGCAAGAACCATGCTAATTGATTCTAAATTACCTAAAAAATATTGGAGTGAAAGTGTTAAGGTAGCTGTTCATATAAATAATAGAATTAAAATCAAAGAAATGAATACAACTCCTTTCGAGATATACAAGGGATGGAAACCAAACATTGTTTACTTAAAAAGGTTCGGAAGCGAAGCTTATGTTCATATAAGAAAAGAAAAGAGAAAGAAGATGGAACCAAAAGCTCATAAAGGGATCATGATGGGATACAGTATGATAAGAAAAGGCTATAGAATATATTTACCAGAAATGGATGAAATACATGAAGTATCAGATGTTAAATTTAATGAAGCTAAGTTGGGATATTATTTAATGAATAATAGTGGTAGAAATCTTGATGAAAATGAACTTTTCTTTTTTAGTAGAGAAGACCAAAATTTGATTTCTCACGGGAATGAAGACTCTGGTGGTAATAGAGAAGACCGAGTAGAAAACTTTAACATCGATGATGAACATATTCCTCAAGATGATAATGATGTAGATTTGAGTGAAATAGAAGAAATACCTCCTGATGAAATAATTACTCCGCGTAGAAGAGGACCAGAACCAGGAATGACGAGAGAAATGAGAGAAGAACGAGTACTTCATTTGAGAGAAACCGAGGAAGAAGAACTTATAAAAAAGGGTGTGAGGAGATCTAAAAGATTGAGACTAATGAAGAATAAGGAAAATGTTTCTGATAGAACTTATGAAATTAAACGTCCGAAAGATTACCAAGAAGCACTGAATTCAGAAGAAATGAAAGCGGACCATCTCACCAAGACTGTGGATGCTGTTAAGCTTAAGAAGTGCATAAGTGGTGGAGTTATTTTTGAGGAGTGAAAATTGAAAATTTGAAGGGGAGATTTGTTGATGTTTATTATTTAAAATATTCATTTTCATTCTGTGATCTAATTTATTCTGTGGTGTTGTGTGTATATAAATATATGTATTTCTTTGAGTGAGTGTGGGAGAGAGTATATGAGGAGACGTTTAGGTGTAAGAGTTTTTACATTTATTATAGTAATTTATAAAATTACTTGAAAACTTTCTCCATAGATTGTATAAAACGATAAGAATGATTAAGGAGAAAAGATTTTTTATTCAAATGAACTTGTGACAAGCTTTCGGGCAGTCACGCCCTTCAACAGGTAATTAAATTATCGTTTTATAGTAATTTATATTCATAGTTATTTGTGCCTTCAATAAAGAAGTTTTAAGTTTTAATAGAGAGTAATTTATTAAGATTCTCCCAACAAAACGATGATGGAAATCCTGTCTAGAGGGAGCATTTTGGTATCATAACGGCTCCTACAACTCGTTTCTAGGTTGCTCGTCTATATTTAAATATACGGAACAATCTCCAGGTTTACATGCTGATGCTTGATATAACTTTCCGACTTGAAGAAAAGAAAAGAGACAAAGAGGGACAACAACACTTCGACAAAAAACGAATATTATTTGAATAGTAAACAAAGAAGAACACCACCTGAGCTTAATATTGAAGATTATGTGCTGTTACGTCATCAATGAAAGGAAAAAAATGGAACCCAACTGGATCATATGAGTATATACCTTTCGTGGGATCTTCACATCAGAAAAAAAAATTTTTTTCTTTAGCCTGATTATTCATTGTTAATAAAAAAAGGATATGAATATTTATTTAAGTTTTTTATCTGCTCTAAATTTATTATTGGGTATTAGAATACTACGTCTAATTTTAAACTCATTATATTTGTAACTGAATATTTTTATCTAAACTAAATTATTAGTTTGAATAAGAAGCCATATTTTTGCATATCTATATAGAAGCGTAAAATTTGCATAAATTGTGAAAGCGAAATTTCAAAGTATGTAAATTAATCCAATAGAGAGAGAGAGAGAGAGAGAGAGAGATAACAAAGAACAATGTACCAAATTGAAGATTTGTTAATTAATATATAGGTGAAATTTGAAGTAATTTAAATATCCAAAAATAACGTAAAACAAATTTACGAAGTCAATATTTACCGGAATTCGCGAAGCGATGCAACTCGTCCACTCAAACCGGCCACCTCTGGTCAAATTTATAATAATTTATATATACATAACATTAAAACATATAATTATTTAGATAATAAAAGGTATATATTGGATCGAATAAAATATTTATTTGCAAATATATGCCTTTTTTATAATCTAAAGATTTAAATATTATTTGCTCTATTTTCAGAAAAAAAAATTATACATATAAGTAAGTAACAAATATATATTGTTCTGAAAATAGAGCAATACATACTTAAAGAATTAGGTAATAAAATAGGCATATATTGGATTGAATAAATCATTTATTTGCCAATATTTCGGTTGGCTGAACGCCAACCATTATCAAGGCATTAAATATTATATAAACAAACTCCGAGTTGTATATAAGAGTATATATATATCAGAATTGGTGTATAATATAACAAGATTTTCGTTTTGTATAATAAACACTTCTGTAAATAATTATACATATGATTGGCATATGCCATTGCATCTCCATGTATTCTGTAAAAACTGAGAATAATAAAGTGAAAATGAATAATGGAATAAGAGTTAAGCTAAAGAAGAGATTGGAATATAATAAATCCAACAACGTCAAAGAACAAGGCTTACAAGATGTCAGGGCGTTGCCAGGAGTCGTTAAGAGTGTACAATGACATCTCTTTCGATCCACTCCCTTATTGCATCCGCTGAAACCCAGTATTTTTCTCAGCAAAGACACATAAGCCAATACCAGAACTGAAAATGACGTCACTTCACCATCAGCGGGAGCCCTTGTCAGCTGTCTCCAAGGTTCATCTCATCGACCATGTAGACCAGTAAGGAAGCTATTCTCAATTCTCTCCATCTTGCTGCTAGCTCAGTTCTTATCTGTTCACGGAACTTTCCTAGTATAACTTTGTCCCTTTTTCTGTGTGGACATTCCCAAGTCTTCCACTCTGCTTCAACCACTACTGCCTGTGAGAACTATGAAAGGTCTTCCAAGGTGAAGAGAGGTACTGCCTAACTCTCCACACCCTGACTGTCCCTCTCATACTACACATTACCACAGGTTTGACCCTCTCGGTTACAACAGTAAAGCTAGAGACTCTCAGGATATCACATATAAATATTATATATTTAATATCTCTCTTTAAATATCACTATTTATATTTTATATATATTCACTACATCTATAATCTATATTTACGTGTCTATTAGAAATCAGGTTTTATTGTTTTAAAATTCCCATTATGTAATTATATATATTCACGCGTTACAAGATCAATAGAGATACCAATTTTGTTTACAAACGTTACTTTTTGAAAATGTTTTTCTTTAATTTCCTGTAGAAGGGCTGTTTTCGCCCGAAAGCTTGAATCTTCATTAAAGTTTAAAAGCTTCATATCCTTTACTTATATGGAAATATAGTGATAATGTGGGGAGAGAGAAATAAGGAAACCACAAGTTTGGAAGATGGGACCCAGCAAACCGAGAGAGAGAGAGGGAGCGCTAGCGGCTGCCACTGCGGAACGACCGTTTGTGTCGCCAACCACCCCCCAAATGTCCAAAAATAGGTCCTGAGGGTTCCAAGAAAAGCCCCCTCCGGCATGTGGCCAGTGGTTCAAAATGCCCGTAACTTAGTTGCCTTATATCGACGTCTCTCTCTCTTTGACTGTAGGTTTACTTTATTATTTCTGGAAGAGCATATATTATGACATATGGCCCCCGTTGAAGAAGGCTGAACATGGTTTGAGTATACTTAAAGCTGGTGAAGCCAGGGATAGAAAAATAATTTTACAGTTGAAATTAATTAAGGTTTTGGTGACATAGTTTTAGGTAAATAAAATATTGTATAGTACACAAGTAAATATTATTTACAAGCAATTTTACAACACCGGAGAGTTTGACATTTAAGGAAAATTTTGAAAATATCAAGGTTATAAAAGGCTATATACAACAAAATCTAATGTACTATAAGGTAAATGACATTGAGGAGTGTGAATAAGGAGAAGGGGAGTCACAAACACATGATGAAATTCTGAAGGTCATTAAGACTGGGGAACTCTACACTTTAAGATATTTTTCAGGCGGACATGGCAAGGGGAAACTTGGCATGGGCTTTCTATGCTATAAGTGTAGAGTACGAGAAATGAGAGAGGTTGAGGTTGGCAATTGTGTGAGCTCAGGACTGAGGTAAATATAGGACTACATACAATGTTAGAACCTTGGCGAACAGAGCGAGGGGAAACTTGCCCTGGGCCATTCTACCTTATCTATGTAGTTACTTGTGTAGCGAGTCCGAGGGGAAAAGTCCCGTGTGTAGGTGAAGAAGTCGAATGGACTTATATTTAATTTGCGAAGATAAAGTAGTTCGAAATGCAAAGGTAGAATATAAGTGGACAGGGCGAGGGGAAACTTGCCCTGGGTCTTTCTACCTTAATTATTTAGATACTACTGGGTTCGTAAAGTCTCGTTGTCAGGTTAGTAATTGGTAAAGATTTCAGGGGATAAGCGGTTCAAATATCTTTGATCATCTTGATTGTAAGTGTAGTCATGTTGCTTTCGTGAGTTAATAGCCGTTTTAGTATGGATTAGAGTGTGATTGAAGTGTTTATATGGGAAATTGAAGGTATTTTTGGGTTGGTCTCGATCTATTACGGTGGTGAAATAAATTGTTCGTTTTCCATATAGTGTTTTAATTTGTTGACATGAATTGTATCTGTCTCGCGACTTAGAGGTCGGTTGGAGCGGTTGATCCGTACGATTTGAGGGGAAATTATCTCCAGTATTTCATAAGGTCCTGAGAAGAAAGGTGCCAGTTTACCGGTGTCTGGATGGTGGTATGTTTTTGCCAGAACGAAATCGCCTACTTCAAAATCGGAAGCTCTATGTGTTTGGTCGAATCTCGCTTTGTCGCGTAAGTGTCGTTCGTGTGTCCTTTGATAGGCCAATTCTCTGGCGTCGTCGATTTTTGGGTAGTTTTGTACATGCTCGGATAGTTGTAGCGGGAAACTACCTAACAAAAGGTATGACGGTGGAAACCCGGTCACAGAATTATGGGGTATGGTTATAAGCCTGAAGAACCTGAGGTAATAGTTTGGTCCAGGCCGTCTTAGGTTGTTGGAGGCGCAACAGTTTAAGTTTGCCAGTAATCGTAGCGTTTAGTCGTTCACTTAATCCGTTGGCCTGAGGGTTGTTGCTTGTCGTGAGAAGTTGGCCAATGTTATGTCTAATCAAAAATCTACGAAATTTCGGAGAGGTGTGGAAGCGTCGCAATAGACCTGGCATTTAGGAGAACCAAACTGCATCACATTTTTAATCACTTGGGTATAGGTGAGAATGCTGGTGGACCGTGATGGAAATGCCCACGCGTACCGTGTGGCATGATCCACTACGACATGTAAGAAGGTCTGTGAATTTCCATATTTCGCGAATCCAGAAATAGTATCTAGTGACACTAGTTCGTACGGCAGGACCGCTGGGGGGAGTTGTCCCAATTCTCCGTATATAGGTCCTTTTGGTGGTTTGACTAATTGGCATACTGAACAGGTTCTTACATGTGTCCTGATGTCATTTGTCATGCCGTTCCAATAGTATTGGGCTGCGATCAGTCTGGTCATCTGTGAAATGCCGGGGTGATTGAAATCGCGATGGGCTCGTTGTAGTAGGGTGCCACGAAGTGATGGTGGAACAATTATTTTAGTGACACCCCGTCGTGTGATGGTCATAAGGTCCTTGTCATTGAGTATATACCTTGTGTCCCTCCGTAATACGCCCTGATGATCTTTTATTTGACCTGTGGATAGAAATCGGCAGAAAGGGTTACGGGAGAGTAGGTCCGCTTCGTACTGACGCGAGCCCTTGAGGTATTTGACCTCATAGTTGTAAGCTGAGTGTCGAAGGCTCCAACGAAAAAGTCGTCCGGTGTGGTCTTTTATGGTCTTTAGCCATTATAAGGCGTGATGATCCGAGTAGATGACAAACCTTGTGCCTAGGAGGTACACTCGGAATTTGTCAACGCACTCTACAATGGCTAAGCACTCCAGTTCAGATATAGTGTAATTACGCTCATAGGAACGCAACGCGCGACTGTAATATTGTACAGGGTAGATGTTACCGTCAGGATGTACTTGTTTGAGTACACCTGCGATGCCCTGCGTGGAAGCGTCGCAATAGACCTGGCATGGGAGCCCTTCTTAAAATAGATGTAACACAGGTTGTGTTGCGAGGTGTTGCTTCAATTTATCAAAGGCTTGTTGACAATTCGGGCTCCAAAGCCATTTAGCGTTCTTTTTTAGTAATTGATTTAAGGGGTGGCGAAGTCTAGCATATTCTGGGATGAATTTATGATATACGTTGACGGCCCCTAAAAATTATTGTAGAGTTTTAATGTTGATAGGGGTTCTAATAGCGTTGATGATTTCGGTATTTTTAATATTAGGTGTGTAAGTCCCTGCGGTGATGTGGTAGCCGAGAAAATCTATTTCATTTTGATAAAAATTACATTTTTTTAAGGTTAAGCTGAGATTTTCCTCTAAACAGAATTTAAAGAAAAGTCGAAGGTGTGTAAGGTGTTGTTCTGAGGAGTCAGAAAAAATAACGAAGTCGTCATAATAATGGGCTGTGAAAGAGAGGTAGTGTTTGTGGATCAACTGGGTAATCACACGTTCGAAAATTTGGGGTGCTGATTTGAATCCAAAGGGTAAGCGTTTGAAATTATATTGCCCTTGTTGAGTCACGAAAGAGAGTAGTGGTTGACTCTCCTCCGCGATGGGGATTTGATAGTATGCATTGCTCATGTCAACGGTGCTAAATACTCTGGCTTTCGACAGGTTATCCAGTACCGTTTCTATCAATGGCAAAGGATGCAAATCCGAGGGTACTTGTTCGTTCACGCGACGGAAGTCAATGCAGAGACGCATGGTGTTATCGCGTTTGCGAACGAGTGTCACAGGAGAGGAATATGGGCTAGAGGAGGGGGTGATTATGTCATGTTTTAGAAGTTGAGATATCTGGTCCTGAATTTCCTTCTGGTAGGCATAGGGAGTTTGGTATGGTCGGAGGGAAATAACCTTATCGGAAATAATTTTGAGTTTTACAGGGGTTATGTTGAGTGGTAATACATTGAATTTATTGATAGGGAAAATATCTTTAAAAGAATACAATAATTGCGGATAAGGGATAGGTGGTTCTGGGCGTTGTTCGATAAATTCTTTAATCATTAATTCTCTAGAGGGGCATGGGCTGGTAGGAAGGCTATTAAGGTTGTATGGGTGAGAGGGGCATTCAGGGGAAGGTTGATAAATATTACTAAGGGTTGTTTGTAAGCAAGGCTCACGTGGAGGTTGAAAATCGCCAACGCCTAAGTTAACCGAGTGAATTATGGGTCGTTTAGGGTTAGAAATTATTATTCGCGAGCCGTGCTTACAAGTGGGAAGGTCACATACAAAATGGTATAAATGTTTAGGTACTGGAACACTATTTTGAAGTATCAATTGATTATGAAAGTCAATTGTTAATCTTAAGAATTGCTTAACATTAATAGATAGGATACCAAGTTCAAGGGGTGAATTTAAAATATAAAATGTTTCATTATAATTAATATTATTGAATTGTATTGGTGAGTTAACTAATCCGATTGGTTTGGCATGACTAGATATAGTACGGATAATAACATTATAGTTAATAGGGGTGGAACAAATGAAACTATTAAAATTTTTAATATATTCAAATTGGTTTAAACTAATTATGGAAACATTGGCTCCAGAGTCAACTAGGAATGGCATCTTTAAAGAATGAATGATAGGGGTTAAATAATTGCACTTACAGGCGTATGCTGGTTTAGGGTGCAGGTAGGTTCATTGAGCTTCGGAGGAGTTCTGCTGCCGAAGTTGGCATTACTTGGTTTCTCCCGAGCTCGTCGTTGCTGCGGTCTCGTAGACACCTGCAGGCCCAGTCGATCTTTGGGGTTGCTCGACGTTGTGGACCGCAGGTGTAAAGGTCCGAAAAGTCCGCTGGTAGGGCCCTCGCTGCTGACACTGTGCGTGCCAGTGTTGTCCGCCACAGTAACGGCAAGGATATGGTGAGTCTTGTCCACGGTGGTGGAAGGTGCTCTGCTCTGGCGCGGTGACCGTTGTTGGGCAGCTTTAGTGCTGGTGTTATCCCCCTTCGTAGGTCAGCTGTTGGGCTAAGCACAACCATTCTTCTGGTCCCGAGGGTTGTGCCATCTTTAAAAGGTTGCCATAGTTACGTGGCACACCGTTGGATAGTGCTTGCACGATGGCACTCTTAGGGAGGTTGATCGCCAATCCTATTCGGACCTTGTTCTTGTAGTAGGTCTCGATCTCGGCCATCAATGTGCATTTAAGCTCATAGAACTCTTGAAGAGTGAAGCTAGGGCGTCGGGGATAGACGGCGCAGAGTGACTCCTTGACCTCTTCATAAGTCTTATTGAGTAGAGCTAAGTCTTGTGCAATTTTGCGAGGTTCGCCTCTGAGTGCTGATAGAGCCTTTCGAGCTTGGCGTGCTGGCTCTAAGTTGTGGAAGTTCGGCTGAGACTCAAGTTGTGAGAAGAAGTGTGCGGCAGGTTCATCTCCGTCGTAGGTGATTGCTTCTTCAGGCTCAAGGTTTAAAAGTTGGTCGAGACAGAGGGTGAGAGTTCGAAGGGAAGCGGCTACAGTAGAGTCGGTCGTTGGGTCTTGTGGAACTTGGTTGTGGGTTTGTTCGATCATCGTGGTATTGCTTCTTGTTTTCTTCATACTCTGGTATATGAGGGATTTGTTTCCCGGTCAGATCTTATCCTGTCGACTTTCAATGTGGCAATATAGTGATAATGTGGGGAGAGAGAAATAAGGAAACCACAAGTTTGGAAGATGGGACCCAGCAAACCGAGAGAGAGAGGGAGCGCTAGCGGCTGCCACTGCGGAACGACCGTTTGTGTCGCCAACCACCCCCCAACTGTCCAAAAATAGGTCCTGAGGGTTCCAAGAAAAGCCCCCTCCGGCATGTGGCCAGTGGTTCAAAATGCCCGTAACTTAGTTGCCTTCTATCGACGTCTCTCTCTCGTTGACTGTAGGTTTACTTTATTATTTCTGGAAGAGCATATATTATGACATATATATATTTATCAATAAAATTAGTCAAAGTTCTTCTATTCTCATAAATATGCCTCAAATATAAAATTTCCAAATAATTGAATTTTTATCACGAGTGACCAAGTTAAAAATTCTGAAATAGTTAAATTCACATAAAAACGTGTTCATAAATAAAAATGAAGCTGATGTAATTATAGAAGGTAAAGGAATAGATTAAAAATATAGAAAAAACACTATATCTTTTGTTGATATGTTTAAAATATATTTATTTACATTAGGTGAAGGTAAACGTCTTCTAGCTAAACCTATAATCTCACACGTACTGACTTTATAGTTGTAAAACTTGAATAAGATTTAAAACTGGGTGTACTTCTTGAGCCGTTCTTAGAACTGGATAAAATGTTCAGGTAAATGTTAATTTTTATATCTTATTTCTAACTATTTTCCAGCTTAAATATCGAAATATATTTCCTAACGAATGTTTCATTCCATTTATTCGTATATATAAATAAATAATTATTTATTTTAATATTTATATATTGTAGCAAGGTATTTATTATTTTATTAACAGAGTATCATTTTCAAAGTTCATATTTTGCTACTCTTAAAATCCCCTCATTGTTTATTTATTTCTTTTTTATCATTGATAGTTTCTTCTTGCGTTAGATAAATTTATATGTCATCCAGAAGTTTATCTATCCTAATTTTCCATGTAGCATATCAATATATATAATTAATTAATGTATCTATATTTTATATATGATCATATCGCGTAGGTTGGAGATTAGGCATTACTTGAAAGTCCTGAAAAATATTTATAAATAAAATTTGTTATTTAAAAGGAAATTTGTAAAAACAATATGAACCTCTATATAAAAATATTATATTTATTGTCAGTCTAGATATGGAAGATGATGCTGTCTTCCAAGCTAGATGTAGAAGGTAATAGGCAAGTTATTTATTCTCAATGCCAAAGCTGATGATTCTTGTTAAACTTCATACTGAAAGTGTGATTTTGAATTTTCTGAGAATTAATTTCCTGTAGAAGGAATTGCTGAATTTGTCCAAAAACGAAATGGGCCTATTTATTTAAAAAAAGAAGTATAACAACCATTTTCTCTTTGGCATAAAAAGATCCAGGTAGTCTCAATTATAATAGAAAACTAAAGCTGTTTGGTTCTGGGGACAATTGCCTCTCACTATAACATCTAAATACACGTATCTGGGTTACCAGCTGACAGCGTCAAACTCAACTCAACAGGCGGCAAAGCATTTTAAAAACAAGGCGCTAAATGTTATTAATGCGGTCTGGGCAATATCGACTAAAATAAGAATCAATTCTATCAGATCCTCACTCAAGCTTCTAGACTCAATTGCTCTGTCAACCTTGCTCTACGCAGCTCCAATTTGGGCAAACAACCAAAAAAACTTGGTTGACAGGGTACAAGACAATTTCTTACGGAGACTTCTAAATTTATCCAGATATATTCCTGGTTTTATTCTACGTATGGAGTGCGGAAGAACGTCACTGGGAGTTACGGTGCTGAAACTTACACTCGGGGTTTGGCTTAGAATTCTAAAAATGAACAGCAGCCGACTCCCCCACATATGCTTAGCTCAACTATATGAGATATCAAGAAATAGAAATATATATATTGGACTTGCGGAAAGTTTGGCCACTATACTCAACTCAACAGGATTTTCTTGGTTAATTAACTGCAACGATGCGAGGATTATCCGGCAAGAAATACCTTTAATAACTAAAATTGCAATAGAACAATCTATTCAAAGTGACCAGGCAAAAATAGAGAATTCTAAATTCTACCCTCACTATAAGTATTTACACAGTTCATTCCGAATTGAAAACTATTTACTTAGCAACTTTCCATTCCCAGTAAAACGCTATATCGCACAACAGAGAATACTATATTCGTTTTTCAAGGAAAACCATACAAACATTTTCAAAGAGGGTGATAAGATTTGTGATCTCTGCAAAGAAAATATGGAAACTGAACTATCTCATTATATCTATGAATGCCAAGATATTAGTGAGGAGAGAAGGACATTCTTTTCAATGGTAGACACCAGCCAACTTAGGTCAATCTAAATGATGTTAACCAGTGCCCAAACAAGCAGACTAGTTGCTCAGGCCCTATATAATTTTTACAAGGCAGTAGGTGTAAAGAAGGAGAAAAGAGATCTTGGAAGCTATTGTTCTTACACCTCAGAATGATGACGAAACATCGAGGGGTCGACCTTTCATATTAAATCTTACTTTTCCTTATTACTAATAATTGTATATAGTTTCCTGATAGTTGAGATAAGATAGATAAGATAATTGTATTTCCTGATATTGCACCTTGTACGGAGAATCTGTATAAGACTAAGTCTTTGGCTAAGGCTTTGTGTGTGTGTGTGTGTGTGTATATAAAACTAAAGCAAATCGATAGAAATTTCAATAAGAAACGAGAGCATTAAATCACGGATGTGATTCGTGTCTTAAACATAAAACAAACTTCTAATATCTTTACTACGAGGGTTCACCACTGATGAGCCGAACCCTCCCAATATTTTTTTTTTATTGCAGTAATGATAGTCGAAGTTTTTTTTCTCTTTATTGTTTAAGGGAAATATTCGTGTTTATACTTTCATTTATTATGTCTAGATGGTACGTTATCAACTTATAAGAAATTTAAATACTGAGAAAAGCGTCACTCAAGACAAAGTGCATAATTGTGATAGACCTTAATGAGATACTGGGTGAAATTAGTCGCAAGCATCGCCTGAAAACAGCTAAAACCTCCGCCAATAGATGGCGCTTTGGTCTATATCTAGTCTGGGACTACTGCTGTTATCCTGTTTCCCGGGGCTAAATATTGTAAATACCTGTTTAAAATATATATGGTCGCAGTGGTACAGCCTACACACGCTGACGAGCGCCAACATCGCGAAGGGCGTTCGTGGATGGCCTTTCTTGAAGAATCAAGAAATTGGGTTGGACAAATATCAGGGAACAGGCTAAATCAACGTTAAGCTGATTTCTTTTCCACCAGATGGCGCTCTGCCATCTAAAAAGCAGATGAGCATCTGGTCAGGATATGCCTTTTTACTTTTAAATACCTGTTTATATTGACTCTGAGATGTAAATTACTGTAAATACCGGTTAATTAATATTCGAGTTCTTATGTAAAGTGGATTAAAGATGACAATAAAAGAGGAGTGTAAGGCTAAGAGATACTGCCAGAGGGAAAGGAGATCCACTAGATTGGTGGTTCTCGTAGAGTTTTTGAGCTGTCTTTAGAGGTGAAGCAACGGAGCCAGAGTAGGTGATCCACGTTGGAGGAAGCGGCGGCATCGCAAAGAACAAGAGGGGAAACGCGCGACAATATGCTTTCTGGCAAACCTACCCCACTTTTGGGCGCGTGAAATATTCGTTACATGGAAATGGTGTGTGGTAGTCGCCACTTAGTTATAGTGGTTGTTTGGGTAATTTTGCTTAGACGCAGACGCTTATCGTTTAATTTAGCATTAACAAGTTTGATGAATTTAAAATTCAAATGGTTCTATTATAGTGTAATGGGCGTGGATTGAGCTCATCTTTAAAACATCAAGTATTTAAGTTAATAACAGCGTAGCGCGTTCATTACCAAATTCAATAGAGGACAATTAAAGGGCCCTCCTGCAGCTATTAATTTAATTTGATCATTACCTTTACGAGAAAAGAAACTATAACTTAATTCACTAATGAAACAGCGCCTTCGGTCTGCCTTTAAATTTTCTTTTCAGTTTAGCGCGCGCGCCTATAATAATATATCTTTTCAAATTATGTATTTTATATATTATTTAGGTTTACTTGTCTACTAATAGTACTATTTTGAAATGATTTTGAATGATTTCAAATGTTATAAACTCGTCAAAATAACAAATTTTCAAAAATATTTATCAAATACTTGCGAAGGAATATTTGTTATGGGTTGTCTCCTAAATGTTGAACCGATATTTCTGAAATTTCGCAAACCTTTGTAAAAATACATAAACGTGAAATGAGGATAACAAATATTTGGAATTAATTAGATTAATAATGTGCAATAAAAATACTTATTTTACGGTCGGGAAATGAAAAGAAAATATATATTATCTGTCAGTATAGAGATCCTGCGACAATTTACAATTAGATCTGGGTGAAATTCTTTCAACAGTTTATAAAGAATTGTTATATTTATTAATTGGTGGTAAAAAAAAACTATATTTAAAACTCATATTATTCGAGTGTAATTTTCTGGAATTACAGACGGCTGATATATTTTTGCAAATATATCTTTGATTTCCTTTTTAGTTTAAGAAATTCAAGCGTTTAACTCTTTTTGATTTTATTGTTTTGCTTCTTCAAGTTGAGATTAAATATGTATATAATTGCACTGAAGTAATGTGCATATATTGTTTGTGACGCAAATATCCTAAGCAGGAATATCGCGTTTTTAGTGATATCAGTTTTTTTTTTAACTCCAAAAATTTGCATATCCCCATATTAAAAGGCAATATAGGGGCAAAATGATATTGACTATCGAACCTAAATATATATAATAATTGAATATTTTAAAGTAATAATTAATGAAGAACCATTCGAAAATGACTTTTATAGCCAATATTTTAATAGTAGAGAAGACAGCGATGACTGCTCTGTACATGAGCACAATTAAGATCCTAAAGCACAAGTTTTAGATTCTTCTACTGATTTTATTATATTGAAATATATGCTAAAATACACATTGAAATTTTATAGTTCTATGAATAACCCAAGAATCTATATCTTAAAATATTGTAATTCACAAACCAAATTTCGCGCGATAAATGAAGGAACAATTTTGCAATATCAACTTACCGCCATCTATAAACGAAATTTGGCACTAATATTTAAAGCTGTCTTCTATTTAAAAAAAGGGAACATAAATTTAGAGCTCTTTTTAAAGACCTCATGCGGTATTATTTTTTATTATTTTTATTTCAATTCAAAACGCTATGTCCCCCTAGGGACACTTGCGCTAAATGTACATACAAATATATATAACAAAGAAAATATTCAACATGGAAAGATACACAGAAAGCGACTTAGAAAGATTCAAAAATGTTATTTACATATAGAGATATTTTTGAATTTTATTTACAGTTACATCATTAAATTAAAAAAAAAAAAAAAAAACATATACATATGTACACACATATACACGCATACACCTATATATTGTTTACAACCATATAATATGTCCAATATTTCCATGAGATCGTTACATCAAAGACCATTTTTCTTAATGAAGTCCAAAATATATTTACAAAGGAAATTAAATTTTATATATGTGTCCTTACTTGAAATTAATTCACTAGGGCCTAAAGCAATTAAACCGTTGTTGACTCTGTACTCTTGAAAGACAGGGCACTCCAGCAAGAGATGTATTGAAGTTTGTTCCCCTAATCCGCAGAAACATGTCGAATCTTGCACAGCCTGAATTTTCTTAAGAAAAACCTGAAATTTCCATGATCTGTGATAAATTGTGAATTATAATAGTTTGGTCGAAAATATTTCGGAATATCATAAGGAAAGAAACTTTGAAATGTTTGATTAGTATTCTTTTTCAGTAAGTTAATCCTTGATATAATGAAATCTTTGAGTATACCTGGAATATACAAATCATAAAATTGTTTATCTTCTGTTGATAAATTATTCAACTCATAACCTATAATTCTAGATTCCATATAATCAGTGATCAAAGGAATATTGGCTAAGGTGTGCACACAGTTATAACTGGTTGTTTTATATGTTTGGGTACACCATAGCAGAATTTGATATTGCATTGAGTTCAGTTTGTACATATATTTTTTGCTAATAAATTCAAACCATATTTCTGTTCCGTAAGTTAACGTTGGTCTTATTATAGATTTATAAAGTGTAAGCCTTTTTTGGATGCTAAGACCCCAAGATTTTCCACAAATTGAAAAAAGAAGATTTTTTAATCTTTGAGTTTTGTTTAATATAATGTTAAGGTGAGGGCCAAAATTCAATTTGTTTTTCCTTCTGTGATTCGCAATCGTAATTCCAAGAATTTTAATTTCTTCTACGGGCACAATAATATTGTCTCTAAAATTAATTGATATTTTGTCTTTATTGTGCAAGTGTAAAATACTAGTTTTATCAAGATTGATATTTAGCTTATTATCATTACACCATTGATTTATCTTTTCCAAATTAAACTCAATCGACTTTTTTAGCTTTGTTAGCTCATTATCCCAACATATAATTGTTACATCATCAGCATAGCAAATGATTTCAGAGTTTGGTGATTGCAAATTAATTAGCAGATCATTTAAATATATCAGCCATAACAACGGAGACAATGGTCCACCCTGAGGACAGCCCTTTGTTAATATTTTTGAATCTTTCATATTATTATACTTGAAAATCGTTTTTCTATTTTTCAAAAAAGAACGTAAAATTTTGATCAATTCAACTGGTAAATTGTCTTCGTCTAATTTTTTAAACAAGGCTGGCCACCATGTATTATCAAATGCTCCTTGTATATCAATTGCAATCATCGTAACTAGTTGTTTCTGTCTATGTTCCATTATGATCTTTGTGATTTCTTTCAAACAGGTAATTGTTGACTTATTCTTCAAGAACCCATGTTGTCTGGGGCTAAGGAGATCATTATTTTCATAGTATTCGTATATTTTATTTTTCAAAATTTTTTCAAATATTTTTGATAAGTTAGAAATTAATGAAATAGGTCGATAACTCTTTACTAATTCTAAATTCGTTTTATGAGGTTTTGGAATTATTCTGAGAGCTGCCTCTTTCCATCTATCTGGATAGTATCCGAAGTGAATGCATTTATTAAATAAATCGCATAATAATGGTAAAATTTTTGGAAGGGCATTTTTGATCATGTTATTACTTATACTGTCCACCCCAGGAGCTTTTTTAATGTCTATGTTAGATATTAGGTTCACTATTTCCCCTCCCTCAACAAAGACCTTATTCTTGTTAATCATTTTTAGTTTGTGATTTCTAATTAGTTGATGGTAAGAATCATCCGTATCGAAATTATCATCTGGTACCAACTCATTTAACAAATTGCTCATTGATCGTTCTTTTAGGTGTTCTGGGGCATTGTCAATTAAGGGTATTCCCCTTTGTTTATCTGGTGTTCTTAATTTATTAAAAAATTTATATGCGTTACCAAATGGATTGTTTGTATAATTTTCTTCTATAAGATATCGCCAGTTAATTTTCTTTGCTTTATCAATTGCATTAGTGTATCGATTCCTAGTCAACTTGAATGTGTTATAACTGATTGCTCCGTGGCGATAATATAAGTTTCTTATGTAGTGAAAATGATCTTTCATTTTTTTCAATTCATTATTCCACCAGTTATTTCTAGAATAATATTTAGAGTCGGAGGATATAACTTCCAAAGATTTAAAGGCAGCTTCTGTTAAAAGGTTTGTAAGTCCATTTACTATCATATCAATATCTAAATCTGAATTAACTCTTTCCAATTTGCTTTTAAGTCTTATTATTTCTGTTAAAGATATATTATGAGAAAATCGAGACCAATCAGCATATTTTTCTTTGAATTTCCATGTGGATTTTTGATTATTGAATGAGTATTCGTTTTTTGTTTTTTTTATTTCGAATTTTATAGCAACATGGTCCGAAATATTTGTTAGTTCTGAAGTTTGCCAGTTATTTATTAAGCTTAATGATTGCTTATTGGAAATAGTAAGATCGATTATACTAGTTTCGCGACAGGTAGGCGTTTTCAGATTATGTATATAGAGATTGTTTTCATCTATAATTGGTTTTAATTTAAATCCATTAGAGTTAGTTACTTTGTCGAACCATAATGGGTGACGAGAATTAAAGTCGCCACAGAGTACTACTGGTTGGTTTTTATAGGTTTCAAATAATCTGCTCATAAAATTCAGATGATAATTGTTTAGTGAATTAGGATGAATATAGAAATTTGAGATAATTATGTTTTCTTTAAAAGTAGATAAAATCATTGTTGTACAAAAAGAATTAGTGAAATTTTCTACCATGGAGCATTTTAGCTTTTTATTTAACACAATAATTGCCGTGTATTTTTCTTCTATCCTATTCGAGCACAATATCTGTGAATCCATATCGTACATGATCTTGTTGTGTAAAACATAAGGTTCTTGGATCAAGAGAATATCGGTTGGGTTATCTGCAATATAACCTTGTAATTCATTTATTGCCCTAATACTCTTTCTAACATTTTGTTGAATACATTTTAAGTTTTCATTCATTGTTGTTTACATTGGTAAGACATATATTATTAAATTATATATTTGACAAAACAGATTCCTCGGTAATAGGCGCATATTGCGTTCTCTGTATGACTCTGTCCAGTTGTATCTTGTACAGTGGGCATTCGTTGGAATTAGATCAATGATTTACTGAATGGTTTCTGAATTTTGGGTGTTTAGAACAATTATAACAATTTTTTTCTCCGGTGCAGCTGTGACTACCCTGAATACCACAGTTTTTACATACTTTAGCATTTTGACAGTCTTTCAGTTTGTGGTTCGGGTTAAATTGATAACAGTTTTGGCATTGTCTAACAAAAACTTTATCTTGAATATAGCATCTTTCAAATTCAGTATATATTGTATTTTTCATTTTCTTAAGTATTTGGTATACTTTAGGTGATACTCTTAATGCTATGTTGTGTTGGGGTGTATTGGATTTCATAGTGAAGAGTACATTCATTTCACCATCCAAGCCTTCCAATTCAGGATTCATTTTACATACCGTTTTTACAAAAGTCGCGATTTCTGTTATTTTGCTTACATTTTTGACAATGATTGTTGGATCTCTTGGCTTAGGTATGTAAATTTTGCTCATATTCTTTATTTCTTCTGAATTATTCAATTCTTCAAGTAATATATTTGTATCTTTTTGGCATGGAGATTTTACAATTATAGTTTTCTTAGCGTTTATAATTCCATTAATTTTAATATTTATACCTTTCTCTCTAATAATTTTAATATTATTATAAATAGCTTGAATCACATCCTGACTGCGCTCCTCGTTATTTAATGCTACAATTAAAGTAGTTTCATCTTTTATTGTCTGCTGTTTTTTATCAATGAGTTCGGTTTCTTGTCTAACTGCTTGGGCATATGAAGGTTTAGACTTCGGTATTTCCTTGATAAATTTATCCAATTTTTGATCAATCATTTTACCTAATGTGTCAGTCAAACCCTCCGTAATGCTTTGTTTATAAACTTCAGTAATAGACTCAATTCCATTTTTCGTTTGATTTATCATTGAAGACAAAAAAGTAATATCATTCCTATTCAATTTTTTCTGATTAGTTTTAAATTTATTTTCAAAATATAATAAAATTTCATCAAGTTTAACGTCTATCGATTTTAAAATGGAATCCATTTTATTTTAGTCCTTTTTCTTTTTTCCCAAGTATTGTTCAAACAAGTGGCAAGCGGTCGCGCCGCGCCGTCTGCTGATATGCAAATCAGCTGTATATAAAATGTTTAAGTGTACTTAAGAGTTGGATAATATATGTATAGTAATATGAGTAAGGTATAAAAGATTTTAAATTTCAAAAACAACTCTAAAAAACAAATTTGAAGTAATATTTACCGGAATTCGCGGAGCGCTGCAAAAACACGTCCGCCCGACGTGACAACGTTAATCCTTGATTTGAAATAGGGAAATCATGGCTCATCAGTAGTAAGCCTTCCTAATAGTATTATAATATGCATTTAGCGTTCATTTAGTTTGAATTTCTTTTAATAGAATATGGTAAATGGGTTTTTATAGAAGAGAGAGAAATATAAATGAATATTGATATATACTTCAAAGACTGTCATATATCAAAATTAAGGGGATACAATGTATCGAGAAAGGCTATTCCTATAATAACAAAAGTTGTTAATTTTTGTAGTAAATAATGCTGATAATGATTAGAGCTTGTGATAAAATTAAATATTTACTTTCATCAATAGATGGTTCAAGTTGACAATGGTATTATTTGACATGTTACCTAACAGGATTGTTTGTCATTTTACGTAAGAGCATTGCTCGATACATCGAAATTGCGTGACAAAACCTCTGTTTGTTTGCGACTGTAGCGCACAGCTTAAAGGTCACCTTGAACTTTGGGGTCTACGTATAGACTGAGATTACCGCATTGACGCTAGAACCTTTTTCTTTATCTCCAGGAGACTTTTTACCTGTAGTGAATTAATATGCACATAGAAATACTTACATGGTATTTATTTTACTGCGTACATAATGCCTGTATAAAAGTTAGTTCCTCGTATATAGTACTTTCATAGCAATTGTACATAGAATTACAAGCATAGTATTTAGTTCGTCGTACACAGTGTATTTTAGTAATAATTAGTTCATTGTAAATATTACTTTGATAGTAATTGTATATAGAAATACAATCATAATATTTATTCAATCGTACACAGTGTACTTTCTTAATATTTAGCTCATCGTATATATTAATTTCATAGTAATGGTATTCCTGGACTATGTTAGCTAAGAAGGAAGACTTATACAAGTACGCCAAACCTATAGTAGAAATATTATTGCTTCCAACCTTCATGATCTGGTGTAATCTTACCCATGGGATAATAAAAAAATGTAATTGTATAGAAATACAAACGTAGTATTTATATAATCATACTTAGTAATTTCATAGTAATCAGTGAATCGTCTCTAGTACGTCCATAGTACATAGAAATACTTACATAATGGTTATTTCATCGTACATAGTATATATACTTGCATATATATATGTATAAAATAAGTATAGGTGCATATAGTGTGCAAATTTGAAAAATATATTTTCATTTCTCTTATTCATTCACTAGAAGGATATTTTCCTCTCTTTTCCTTAAAATATATATATTTTAAATATTTGTATTCCTATTTATACGATAGCGTATTTAATCAATATATGAAATTAATCTAAAATAGTCAGAATATTAGTTAAAATATTAAAAGAGTTTTTTTTTTTACTTTTTGCTCCACGGTCAGTCAATATTGGAGGAACCTCCCTTGAATTGAATGCAGATTGACATGGGTTCTCCATAAAAATGGATGTATGCAGATTGCCGGGTAATTCAGTCTGTTTAATTCCATCGCCTCTGGCTTCTTGTTTATATGAGAATTGGAAAGATTTAATCATTTGTGTTACAAGGCCGAAGTAATCACCTGTTTGTTGGTGACTAAATTACAACACAAAAAGGTATACAAATAATTCATTTTAATCAACAGGAACTATTTCATATTTCAGAATTCAATATAAACATTTTTATGAGACTTCAAAATATTTACTACAATTATATTTATTTTATAGTATGTGCATGTCTAGTTTTTTATTGCGGATTTCATATGATGTGTTACAAAATTATATGTAGCACACAATAAATATTGTTTTTTTTTTCTGAAAGAGAGATAATTCGCATCAATATATGATATAAATAACATATTTTTACTCTTATATTCTTTATAAAACCGAGTTATACAGAAGGAGTTCAGGGTTTGAAAATAAATACATTCAATATTAAAAATATAAATACATTCTATATTTTTCTTCAAGGTTTTTTAAGCCGTTATGGTTCAAACCTATTATTACTACCTGCTCACATCTATATTTTCAAATAATAGGTTTCTGGTTCAACTTTGAAATTATTATCTCACCAGGAAAACACCTTTGATATAAGAAGCTACCGTTCTTAACAGGTCTTCCGAATTAAAAGGTCAACGGCACAAAATTCAATGACGGTTAGATCTTAAGAATTAAAAAGTATGCCGGCCATCGGGGAACAACAACAACGAGTTTTTATATGCAAAGCGTGACCTCTGGCGGTCGATTCAACAGAATATTTGAATCTATTATATATATATATATATATATACACTGCGTGACATTGAAAATAGAACACCAAGAAATAGTGGCCAGAAAGTGATGAAACTCGGCAGACAGAGAGAGACAGGGACGAACAATAAGTGATCTTTATTTCAAAATGATAGTCATAATACAGAGCGAGAACGGCGTCGGCTTAGTAGCAAGTAGGACCACCGCGGACGGCGATGCACGCAGCAACACGTCTAGGTAGAGAGTCAATCAGAGTACAGATGGCGTCTTGAGGGATGGCACTCCATTCCCTCTCAACCATTTGCCACAGTTCGTCTTCTGAACGCGGCTGTGGCAAGGCATGCAAACGGCGTCCATTGATGTCCCAGACGTGCTCGATTGGTGAGAGATCAGGATAAAGGGCATTGGGTACCCCCTTAAGGTAGGGGAGTGTCACCGGTCGCAGCACATCATCAACGTATCGTTGGGCCGTCATAGTGCCCTGAATACGAAGTAAAGATGACCTGGAATCATACGCGATTGCGCCCCAAACCATGATTCCACGTTGTCGCACGGTGGCGCGTTCCACAATTGCTGCCGGATTGGACCTTTCTCCACGTCGACGCCACACGCCTACACGGCGACTATCACTGGACAAGCAGAAACGCGACTAATTTGAGAACACGACCCTGTGCCATTCCGTCATCCACGTCGATCTAGCCCGGCACCATTCCAAACGTTGGCGCCTATTCGGTGGGGTCAATGGCAGTCTTCTTAGCGGACGGCATGAGTGCAAGCCATTAGCAACCAATCGACGGGAAATGGTTCTGGTCGAGATGGAATGATCTAGGGTGTCTTGCACATGTTGCAGGATGGCGGTACAAGTGGCTTGTGGGGCCGCCACTGCTTGTCGAAGGATACGCCGATCCACACGTGCTGACGTCACTCTGGTTGCACCGGCATTCCTATAAATTGCCACATTTCCTTGTTCCAAACATCTTCTCCACAGTCGGTGCACCGTGGACGCACCAAGGTGTGTATCAGCTGCGATTTGACGTATGGAACAACCTGCCCTTTTCAGTCCGATCACCATGCCCCTCGTAAAAGCGTCTGTCTGCTTGAACTGCCTCCGTTTACGATGACCTGGCATTCTCTGTTATTACACGTGTCTTTTGACACAAGAACGAAATTTCTACAATGATTTTCCTTGAAGAAATAACGACACGAATACTGTCCTTTCTGCAAGTTCCTTCCCTTATATCTTACTCCATGTGCGCACGAGAGCTGCGCATTTTACATCATTTGCATAACTCGGTTAGGCGCGTCTACCCTGAAATTTGCATAATTTTCTGGCCACTATTTCTTGGTGTTCCATTTTCAATGTCACGCAGTGTATATATAATTTGGAATAAAATAAAACTTTTATATAACCTTTTCCCCCTGTGAAGAAAATAATAACATATTAAGAAATGATTAAGGAAATATCAGAATTTAGGGAATTTTAAATATAAATGTGAAGCTATAAGTTATTGTGGTCATTATCGAAAATATATAGTGGAAATATGATAAACAATGCATAAGATAAGTTTAATAAAATAACTGTTATAAATAAAAATAAATACGATTTCCTGCTTGAATTTAGATCATGTTGAGGATTATGGTATGGTAATGCAGTCTTGGTTGAAATCTTTAAAGTATGATAATGAAAAATAGTTTTGATCAGTAATTTAATAGAGTTAAAGGAATATATATAAAAAAACAATTTGATAAAAGTAATGCCTTGCTTACGGCGAGTAGAATAAGGAAAACAAAAGATTATTTACATAATGTACGAAAGTTTTGAGCCGGCCATCGGGGAACAACAACAACGAGTTTATATGCAAAGCGTGACCTCTGGGGGTCGATATAACAGAATATTTGAATCTATGATATATAATTTCGAATGTGTAAAATAATATTTTTATATAACATATATATTCATAATGATATTTACCCTTGAAAACGCTATTTCAAGGAAAGCTTGCCTTTATAGCATTTTCAAGCCACAATCATAAATTCACTTAAACAAGTTTCTTTGAATTGGTTATCCAATTTCATCAAATACTTTTGTAATGTGGTATCCGTTTATCTATCTTAATTCTTCTGATAGGATAGCCCGCTGTGATCCTGGACATAAACTCCTTAAGTCATTGTTTTTTTCGGTGTCGAGTCTTCATCTGCAGAAACCAGGAACCCGCTTCCATATCAGGGAATGAGGCGGTTTGAGAAATACGGTCTCACGATCAAAGCATAATATACATGTTAATTTGCCATATATCAATTGTGAGGCGCAAATACATATTTGGATAAAAACTCAAAATATTCTAATCTCTGAAAAAACTAAAGAAAAAATAAAAGATAAAAAGATTAGGTGTTGAAATCAAAAATAAAAATGGCATATCCTGACCAGGAGCACATGTGCTTTACAGAAGGCAGAGCGCCATCTGGTGAAACAGAAATCAACTAAACATTGACTTAGCTTGTTCCCTGATATTTGGCCAACCCAATTTCTTGATAAATCAAGAAAAGCCATCTACGAACGCATTTCCCGCTTTTTGGCGCTCGTCGGCGTGGAGTAGGCTGTACCACTGCGACCAAAAATATTTTTTTGGTCCCAGTGGCTTCTTGAAAAAACAAAAAATAGGTATTCAAGGCCAAACTTGTGTAAATACGCTTAGCACATGAAAAAACGAAAGAAAAAATAAAAGATAAAAAGATCAGGTGTTGAAATCAAAAATAAAAATGGCATATCCTGACCAGGAGCACATGTGCTTTACAGAAGGCAGAGCGCCATCTGGTGGAACAGAAATCAACTAAACATTGATTTAGCCTGTTCCCTGATATTTGGCCAACCCAATCAGGGAACAGGCTGAATCAATGTTTAGTTGATTTCTGATCCCCCAGATGGCGATCTGCCTTCTGTAAAGCACATGTTCTCCTGGTCAGGATAAGTCATTTTTATTTTTGATTCTAAACTCTGTGTAAGAATGATTATTTTATTAATATTACTAAACATTTAATAACATTCGCTTCCGGGTCGTCAAAGGACTGAGATGAAAATACAATACTTTAGGCACTTTCGATCCAATAAAGCCCTTTGATATATGTAGAGGAAGGCTGCATCAGATCTATGCAAGTAAGCTACCAAGATTAGGACTGTCGTACTCTATAGTTACACACTTACGATACTATTTGTAAAATTTCCTCAATTGTGAGTTTCCTATTCCGTGTGTTACTTACTTCAACTGGCCGTGAAAGAGAGGTTGAAACCTTTACGGGTCGTAATAGAATCTATTGAGAGATACAATTAAAGTTGATTTTTTAAAATAACATAATCACAAAGTGTGACGGTAGCTTTATATTTTGAAAAAGTACCAAAAACCTTCGGAAAATAGTTTCCAGAGTAGCGAAATTTAAAGTCATCTATAAAGTGGTAGGGAGAGAATTTCCTTTTACCTGTCAATAAGGACACCTTTACCTTGTCTACTCTGCAATATATCGCTTTTACAATTGGTAGTTTCCTACATAATAACGTTTGTCTGTATTGGGCAGCCGTGACGTTACAAGCTCATAGAGATTTCGACGTTATACTAATCCAACGGGTGATCAGAAATTTGATCTACTTCACTTTTATAAGACTTGATTGGAAATCACCTAATTAATGTAATCCACAGACAGCTACGATTAATTAAAACTCTAATCTTTCAAGCAGAGAAAGCTTTGAATACCATCTTACAATACGGCGTGAGACATGGATCAAGGATCATACATTCCGGAGTTCATCAGATACAGTGACTTCTCACAGCGTAATAGAATATTTTAGATTTAATTTACACAGAATATCACCAATATATGATCTATCTATTTATTTATTTAATATACTATCTAAATAACCCTTAGCTATGATTTAACAGTGTTTGTATATTTATTTTCCATCAATGTATAGAGATATGTACATTAATCTAATGCTAAAAGCAATATAAGATACATAATCCAAAGGTTACGTTTTCTTTCAGATTTATTCAACCATTATAATGCCCTAACTAAACAAGAATAAATATATAATTTTATATTTATATAAATATTTGATCTGTACACACTTAATATGAAATATTACCCTTTCAATGGGGAAGGCGACGGATATATGAATGTACCTAAATCGAATCCCAAATGTAAAATTCAAATACATTATATGTAATTATAATACAAGATCCATTTCATCAATAAATAGTTTTCTATAAATTTAAGGTGCCTTTATTAATTTCTAGGACTGTTTCCTTTTTTAAATATGAATAAATAAAAATCTAATTCAATATATATATATATACAGTATTTTAAAAATATGCCCCTCCTGCCTCAAAAACACCTATTCTAAATATTTTTTCAATCATCGAAGCAGGAGATAAAATCATCTTTTGAGTGGCTCCTCAAGTTTGCCTTCGATTCAGCTTGTATCATAGCAACATGTCAAATTTCCTTCCTTTTAACTACATTTTCAATTTAGGATTGAGGAAAGAATCATTGATGACTAAGTCGGATGAATAGTGTGGAAGAGGGAGCTGTGTGGTTGAATGCTTGGACAAGAACTGCAGAACAATATGGGCTGTGTGCGGTCGAGTGTTATTGACGTGAAGTATCCAGTCATTGTTTTGCCATCTTTCAGGTCTTTCAAGGTTCACTGTTTCCCTTAAACGCTTCATTATCCCCAAATAAACAGTTTGATTAATTGAACGTCAAAAAGGAAAAAAATGCATGGTTAACCACACCGTTAATATCGAAAAATGTAACAAGCAATGTCTTGACTTTGGATTCTGCAAATCTTGCCTTTCACTTGTTTTTCAATCATTTAGCTGGATTAACGTTTGGTGTCTGGGTCATACTGTTACACCCATGTCACATCCCCGGTAGTCATTTTTGACTATACTCTGTTTCAATCAGATTCATTTCTATAATATTTTGCCAGACTTACATTCTAGCCTCCTTTTGTTCTTCCGTTAGAATCCTGGAAACAAATTTTGTAGACATTCGGATCATCAGACGTCATCGGATCTGTGAAGCATTTCTTTGATAGAAATTATCCTGTTATCTTTTATTAATTACTTTATTTTGAGCTTGTTTTCCTCACGACGTAATTTTCTTGGACGCCCAGTATGTTGATAATCGATTACCTCTTTCCGACCTTTTTGGAAGCGTGAAAACCATTGGAGTGTTCTTGAACTGGTTAAAGAAGCATTACCAAAAGCTTATTTAATCAATTTACGCGTCTCAGTAACACTGTGCGTCATGAGACTCGTGCTTTCAGTGAGGTGTGGTCAAATGTCCAGTATTTAACTGTATAAATATTTAAAGTTTAAAACGTATTAATATTAATAAACGTAAGTTTTTAAAGTATTAATTAGTGTTCTGTTTAAACGTTCTATTAATCCATTTGTTTGTGGGTGGTGGCTGGTAGTAAATCAGTGTTTTATTTTTTCCTTCAGGAGGTTGTGTGTGAACTGTGACCCCTATCTCTGATTAGATAACGAAGGGTATAAAAAACACCTTCTACAATGAATTAAGAGACTTCTATAAACAGTTATTCCACATAGTTTGAGACATCTTCTAGCATAGAAATATGCTATCGGGTTGACAAGTGGCCAAGGATTACTGTTTGGGTTTGGATTATTTTTATAAAGAAGTCAATGATTGTAGAAATTAAACTCTTAAAATCACGATCATTAAAACAATAATAAACAATAAGAGGAGCTTCTTGTGTAATTTTTTTTCTTTATTACCGCAAGCTTTCGAACAGAACGTTCTTCAACGGGCGTGGATAGTAAAAACGTACTAACATGCTATTAGAGGAGAAAAACTAATATATACACCAATAAATTTACATATTGAAGAGATAATAGCGTAAAAAGAGAATAAAACATAAATATTTAAAATGAAATTTACATAATACAAACGTGAAGACTAAAAAATAAGCAATAAACTTGAATGAGACTAAAAACTAAGGTAAAATTATTATTAAAACGGCGACATCCCTACACCAAAAGAACAAAGAATAAAACAGTATATAGAAGTTAAAATCAACAAGACCAAGGCAGGGGAAAGGGAGGTCCCACCCAGTGCTGCCACTATCTTTGAGATATAAGTCAACGCAAGATTTTCCTGGGGTGAAATGGAAGAAAAGGTAGTGTTGTCCTGGAGAATGTCCGTCATCTTAGAAAGATAATCTGAGCGGTCAAGTACGACAGTGTGGCTTCCTTCTTTCTTCTATCTTTCTAAGATGACGGACATTCTCCAGGACAACACTACCTTTTCTTCCATTTCACCCCAGGAAAATCTTGCGTTGACCAAATCATTCAGAAAGGCGCTCTGCGAAATGAAGAAACCCAGCATCATCACACCTGATCAATTTGCCCTATTTACATCTTGCCTGGATAGGGAAGCTTATATTTATGGCTTGCCTAAGATACACAAGCCGGGGGTCCCACTCAGGCCCATAATAGCTTATCATCTTTCTCCAGCCTACTCTGTAGCCAAGTTTTTGGTAAGTTTTTTGTCCCCTCTCATGAAAGACCATCCTAACACATATAGCATCACGCACCCCCCCAGTTTCATAGAAGACCTCCTTAATTTACAACCACCACCCCTACACAGTATGGTGTCTTTTGATGTCACGTCCTTATACCTCTCACTGCCACACTCTCTCATTGCTGACAAATTGCAATCGTTCCTTATTACCAATAACATTGACACACAAACGGCTTCCCATATCCTGCAACTGGCTTCTCTCTGCCTCTCGATTTGCACTTTCACCTTCAACAAGCAGTTTTATAAACAGACCAGAAGAAGCCCTATGGGTAGTCCCCTATCATCAATCATCTCTGAAATAGTCATGGGTTCTTTGGACACATGGATCAATCAAGCCCTCCCTTCCGATATTTACTATTGGAGGAGATATGTAGACGATATATTTTGCATTATTAAAACAGACAGCCTTCAACTCACATACAGTACCTTGCACGATTTCAACCCCCACAATAAGTTTACATACGAAACAGAAATAGATTCTGTTTTACCTTTCCTAGACATCCTTATTATTCGCACCCCTCAGTCTTTTCACACCTCTGTTTTCCATAAGAAGCATATCCCTCCCCTATATACGCATTTCTCCTCCAATAGTCCCATCTCCTTTAAAATTAATACAGTCAGGACCTTAACTAAAAGAATTTTACCCATTGTTCCTTACCCATTTTTAAAACAATAGAAAGATCTAGAATCCATTCCTTATTAACAACCGCTGGTTATCCCATAGATTTCATAGAAAAACATACTTTTGATCCACGTGTCCACAGAACCACTACAATTCACAGGGCCACTTGTTGGCTCCCGTTCTCCCCTGCCGCAGTATCCATTTCCAGAGTCCTACGCCCATACGGCATAAAAGTTCTCTACAATAGTCCCCCCAACTTAGCCACCATCCTTAGACATCACATCACCAAATCTGATAAACCCACCCTACCCATAAACTCTACCGGCGCAGTTTATTCCATACAGTGCCTGGATTGCCCAACTTCTTATGTTGGAGAAACAGGTAGAACCACTGGCATCCGTATTTCAGAGCACAGACGTAACATCCGCAATAAAGATCCTAAATCCTTAATTTTCACGCATATAGCACAAACAGGCCATAGTTTTGATCTCGACCATCCTCAAGTTAAATACCGGCACATACATAACAAACATCACCGACTCTGCCTAGAATCTATTATTTCCACACAAAACAATAGTTGTAACCGTAAAATAGACCTCCCAGACATTTACCAGATACTTTATAAATAGCTTGTCTTTCACCCCCCCCCCCCCCCCTCTTATATCTCAAAGATAGTGGCAGCACTGGGTGGGACCTCCCTTTCCCCTGCCTTGGTCTTGTTGATTTTAACTTCCATATACTGTTTTATTCTTTGTTCTTTTGGTGTAGGGATGTCGCCGTTTTAATAATAATTTTACCTTAGTTTTTAGTCTCATTCAAGTTTATTGCTTATTTTTTAGTCTTCACGTTTGTATTATGTAAATTTCATTTTAAATATTTATGTTTTATTCTCTTTTTACGCTATTATCTCTTCAATATGTAAATTTATTGGTGTATATATTAGTTTTTCTCCTCTAATAGCATGTTAGTACGTTTTTACTATCCACGCCCGTTGAAGAACGTTCTGTTCGAAAGCTTGCGGTAATAAAGAAAAAGAATTTACACAAGAAGCTCCTCTTATTGTTTATTATTGTTTTAAAGAAGTCAATCTTATTCTGTGAAATTTAAGGTGGGGGAGAGCTTGCCTTTATTTTCGTTGAGGCTCTATCTAATATTTCTGATGAATTCGTCTTTCTCATTACTCATTTTCCTGAAAGACATGTTGCACCGTTCTTGCTTTTTCATTTTCGAAGCTAACTCAGTGTTTTTTCCCTTTGTATGCGAAAAAAAGTAATTATTGTATGAAAAGTTCTTTTAAAATAGTTATAGAATGTGTCTATTTATGAAATAAAAGAATGAATTATCACGTAGAAATCTAGGAACGACAAACTTCACGATAAGACAGCAATTATATTTCAGGATAGATCAAATCACTAAAATTATAAATATCATAGAGGCAACGAGGAAAGTTTACAGAGAAGCAGAATATAAATAACAGGATTAATAATCTGTTTATAAAATAATAAATATTTTGCTACAATATTCATAAGGGATAGAATAAAAATGTTATAAGAATAGAATAAAAAACCAGAAGTCAATAAGTATTTCATATGTATCTTAATATTTTTTGATGAAATGAAATACTCCACCTCAATCATATCGTTTATAAAATTATCCTTTTATTTATAGCGAATAAATTATAATCCAAAGAGAATTTTAAATGATGCAATTATATACATAGTGATATCGAATATTTTCAAATATTTTTGATCTCACGATATTTCTATAGCAAGATTAATGTGTGAGAGAGAAAAGTTCAATATAAATGTATGATCCTTAGAGAAAATATATAAAATTCATGTTTTAATATAGTTTCAGGGCTCCATATTGTGAATACTCTAAGGTAATCAATAAATTTTAATTTTCTAAGAGTAAGGCGAACATCATATTTCAAATAAAATCCAAAACAATTTCAAACTTTCAGAAATCCGCTTTTAATTTTCTCTCGTCTAAAAAAGAAAAGAAACCTGATATTCTTCCGGAGATTTTAATCAAACGTTGGGGAAATATAGAGATGTTTTACATTAATTCTGGCAAGAATAGGGAGAGGCTTTGCTATTTTTAAAATATTGGAAACTTATTTCTGTTTTGATGAGAGAATATATAACTGACATAGGTTGGATTTTTGATATAGAGAAATATTTGTTGTTTTTGTTGTCGTGTCCAAATCTACATTTCAAAATTGGAGCCGTTGTCAGGTTAGTTCTCAGGATCAGAACTTGGTCGGATAATCCAAGGGTCCAGCTGGAGCCGCAGAGAGGTGAGATAGGACATTTTCGCCCAGGGAAATTGGTATTATTCGAGTATATACAAGTTATGTCCAATAAATAATGAGACCGGCTAAAAACAAAGAAAAATGAAATTATATATATTTTTAAAGTCTATTAAAAAAATAGAAAGCTTCAGCTACACTGGGGTATATCTCATCACGTGATTGCGCGCGCAGTCGATAAATTGTAAGTTGTAAGAAGAACGCCTTGCATAACAACTTCTAATTTGTAATGGATAGAAAATTCGAACATCGAATTTGTATTAAATTTTGCTACAAAATTGGGAGTGGAAAGGAAAATATGAACCAAGAACGAAGAAATCCCGACTTTGCAAATCAAAAAACAAAGTCTTATTGGTCACGTTCTTTGACAAAAAGGGAATTGTGCATCATGAATATCTAGAGGAAGGTCGAACAATCAATAAGGAGTCTTATTTAAACCTTATGAGACGTGTACGTGAATCAATTCGTCTGAAATAAAGTGAAATGTGGAGTTCCAAAAATTGGATTATCCATCATGATAATGCACCACCACACACCGCTACATATTTACTGACTTATTTGGCTAAACACCGCATCCAAATACTTAAACATCTTCCCTATTCCCCAGACCTAGTTCCTAATTATTTTTTTCTCTTTTCAAAACTCAAAATGGCTCTAAAAAGAAGGAGATTTGACACTAGAGAGTCCATCATAGCGGATTCGAAAAAGGTCTTGAAGAACATCCCGAAAGATGCCTTTTCTAAATGTTTTAAATCATGGGAGAAGAGAAGGAAATTATTTATAGATGCGGGAGGGGACTATTTTGAAAAATACTAATTATTAATCATTCTTTGTATTTGTATTTCGTATTAATCATCTTTTTAAACATTCTATTTTTTCTTTATTTTTGACCAGTCTCATTATTGATTGGACAGACCTTGTATATTCTTTCGATCATATTAATATCAACACAGTATTGTATCGTCTCTAACATTTAGTTTGAACAATTATTCAATGATATTAATGATATATTAGCTTAGGAGATTACCCTGAGGCTATAGGTTTTGAATTGTTAGTTTAGTAGGCTATATGGACACAAATGATTTCTCTAATTTCATCTGTTGATAACCTTCACTCGCACCACATCTGATGAACCACCTTTAGTTTCTTTAACAGATCCAACCAGAGATAATTGGAAGTATTTCTCTCTTCAAAAACAAAATTTTATATTTATAAAAGCATGATATACACTGGGTGACGCTAAATCTTCAACATCAAGAATTACTGGGCAGAGAAATATATAATATTTAGGGTAAAGTTAGCTTAATGATTTATGTAAATGATGGAAATACGCAGCTATCCCGCGCATGTTGATTGAGGTATAAGAGAAAAAACGGAGAATTTCCCAATTTTCGCACCTCTCTGTCTGACAGAGAAAGTATTCAAAAATATATATTTTTTAACTCAGAGGAAACGCTTAGTAGCAGAAAATGCCAGGCGGCCGCTAACCGAAGCAGGTCCCGCAGACAGACGATTTCACCAGGATCGGTTTGACCATACGTGAAATGTCTACGTACATACACCTCGACGTGTCCACAGTGCACTGGCTATGGCGATGATGGTTGTAACAAGAAAATGTCGCAAGATTGAGGGGTTCTGGGCGTCCAGAGTGGCGTCAACCTCGTGAGTAGAAGCATCCACCGAATAGCGTTGGCGGCCTCAAAGTCTATCTCATTCGCCATTTTCCATGGTATGTAGGAGACACTTCTGATTATCACTTATCGACCAGAACAAATTTACATATTTTGATCGCCGGCAGACTACAATCATGGCGCCCGTTAGGAAGACTGTCATTTACCTAACAGAAAAGGCACCTTCATATGACTTTTTTTTCTGGATAGAGAACCAGGACGGCGGAATAGCACAGGATAGTGTTCTCAGATGAATTTGGCTTCTTTTTTAGCAATGACAGTCTCCGAGTAAGAGTTTGTCGCCTCATGATGATGCGGAACGTCGCACCTCACGACAACGCGGCATTATAATTTGGGGAGCCATCGCCTATGATAGCAGATCATATCTGATCATTATTGAGAATAGTATATATAAAGTCCCAATCATACATGAATGGCGTACTGCGCCGGTTATGGTACCCTTACTTCAGGGAATACCAAATGCCATTTCACACAGGATAACCTCACACATCAGCCTACATGCCGTGCATGAAAGCTCGGTACTTCTATGGCCACCTGTCTCTCCAGATATTTCACCTATAGAACACGTCTGGGACCTAATTGGACGTCGCTTGCGTGCCTGCCACAGAGGCGTGCCGAAGAAACTGTGGCTGATGGTTGACAGGAAATGGACAGTCATCCCTCATAATTGTTCGTTACTGGTACTCTATTTAAGCAGATTTTCACAATCTTTTGTCAACTATTTCTTGGTGTTGTAAATTCAGTGTCATATAGAATAATGTATTTAAGAACGCTTTAAAAAATAAAGATTCAGTTGATATTTTTCTTAGTTTGTCTTAATTTGGTTCAAATATACTCTTATAACATTATCTTATTTAAAATTTGAGATAGAGGTGAGCAAATATATATATACAAGGGTCACTCCAAAGGTTTTGCATTCATTTATTTTATTAAGCTGAAAATTTCAAATTTTCAGAGTTTCTCAAAGTATTCTCCTCTTATCACTCATGCAAGATTTCATTCGTGAAAACCAATTATCGAAGAACTTACAACAGTCATCTTCGGGGATGGAATTTACGGCATTAATAAAGGCCTACTTTGCTTCCTCATCAGTGTCGAATTTTCAACAATAACTTAACTTTAGGAAATAAAAAAGTCATAAGGTGCTAGTTCTGGTGAATATGTTGGATGAGTGACTAATTGGACACCAGGGTTGGCTAGAAAGTCTAATGTTTGGGCTGAGGTGTGCGGTCTTTGTGCATTGTAATTGTGAAGAAGGACTTCTCTAAGTTGAGCTCTTGGTCGGCTTTATTTGATTTTTCAAATACTTCTGGAAGGCATTTTGTTGTATAACAGTCACTAACAACTGTATTTCACAATATCAATGGAACCACTTAAAAAAAACAAGCGACCATTTGTTTTCCAACACTTCGAGTTCTGAGAAATTTCTTAGGAGGAGGCGATTTTGAGGAGCACCAAAGAGTAGATTGCCGTTTTGTTTCTAGATCAAAATTGTAAATCCAAGTTTCTTCACCTGAAATAATATTAAACAGCATTTTATTTACCTTCATTAATTTTTTTCAACATGAAATCACACCATTTAACGCGACCAAGTTTTTGGTCTTCAGTCAAGCCATGAGGTACCCATCTACTAACAAGTTTATTGTATTTTAAATGATCATTAATGATTTTGTTGATTGCTGCCAACACATTTCTCTAACTGATGAAAGGATAATTTTTCGATCTTCTCTAATTAAAAATCTTACCAACTCAATTTTTTCTTGGGTCACTGCTGTTGGTGGTCGCCCCGAACGAGGTTCATTTTCAAGGTTGGTTTTTCCAAATTTGAAATCATTAAACCAAATTAAAACTTTCTAATAGAAAGAACATGATCTTCCAAAGCGTTCGTCAATCTTTCATGGGAATTTTCAGAAGTTAAATTACTTTTACAATAATAAAAAACCGTGGCGCGTAAAATTTCTCTAGTCCACTCCATTGTGTCTGATGCAATATTTAGAAATTACCGCTGCCACTGTAAACAAAGTCGCGCCCTCTATGAGTCATTTTTGCTAATATTTTATCAAATATTTAGGTTAAGTAAAAATGCCTGTAGATTTAATAATAAAATTTATTTTTTAATAATTAATTTATTTAATATTGATTGAATAAACTTTTGGAGTAACCTTTGTATTTATAAACCCTATCTGAATTGTATTTTCAAGAAAGTTAAATTATTATATAAAATAGATCTCTCATATTTTCAATTTGATGTACACTTTTGTTTAATATTTGTTAGGTGGCAGAGAAATTTATGAATTAATTATATAATACACGTATAATAATATAAAATACAATATATATGTATTTTATAACTTTAAAAAAATAAGTACAAAAGCTATATTTAAACCATGAACACAAATTAATTTTTGTTGCCCCACCCAATTTAATAAAAAGTATAAATGGAAAGTAATATATTTTTATGGTGAAGAGTGTTTTGGCTTGATAGCTAACGAACAGTTTTGGAACTATCCTGCGGTTTTCGAATCTTCTATAGTTCCTCCCCTCTATTTGAGAAAAAGTTCACTACTGAAACTTTTATTATTAGGAAGCCAGAGAGAATCGGCAAATAAAATATTAACTGCTTCATAAAAGGTCAAAAACATTTACCTCACATTTTAAAATCTAAATTGTATTCGTTGTTTTCTTTCATATCAAATACCGTAAAAAATTAGAATAAACAATAATTTAAGGTTCTGTATCTATGTATATTAATCTTTATTTTTTATAATTAAGACGCAAACTTACTTTATATATTAGAGGTAGGGATCGTTCAATATCGGCCAGGCGAGCTGTAATAAATGTGGATGAAGAATGTTCTGCTTTATTTATTACCTAAACACTTTTTCTCAAGTTAGAAGTCATCGTTTAACTATTTGTGGCTTTATGCTAGAGTCTGTCCAAAGCCTTGCTTATTTCGAAAAGCAGAGATTCTGTAGCACATTTGTTGTTGCATTGCAGTTCATTTTGAACCAAACTGCTATTTGACGTGTTATGCTTTTTCCTTGACTAAAACCTAATTGTTATTCTCCGAAGGCTTTCGTGCTTTCTAACACTTATAGAGGTCAGGAGTACTTAATCCTTATAAAAACCTTTCCCAATATTAGTAAGTAGGGAAATTTAGTTATATCTGGAATTCTTCACAAGGCAAAGTATGGGAGTTTCCCAGCATTCTGAAAACTAATTTCTGATTGGATAACTTACCTAAGATAGAGGAATCTATAGAAGATTCATGCTTTGGTATAAGCTATCGATACAGGTGCTTTATGTGGTTGATGGTTGTCTATTAAGGTTTTTCTATAATCGTGATTATGAGTGCTTGATGATTGTCGTTAGTATCATCTTCAATAACAACTTCTTATTGAAAGAGAATGGGTTTTGGATTTGGAAAAAAATGTTGATTTTTAATTTTGATAATGGTTTTACTTACCACAAAACTTCCAGTGGCCTCGACTAACCAACCAACAGGGCTTAGGACAAGTAAATCTACAAACAGCTGAACCAAGCTCGTCTAGTAGGAGATATAACTTCTGGACCTTCCGACTCTGAGGCTGTAGGCAGGAAGAACAATAGAGGCTGTATCCAGACAGCAGCCCCGAAAACAAAAGGTGAAAAAATAATATTTGACATACTCCGAGGACTTCTACAAGCACAAGACATAAGTAGGCGTACCTCTGAGCCAAGTTGGCGGTCGGCAAGGTGGATTTGCCTCGACTTTAGCTGAGCCCAGTACTATCTAGCGCTGGAGTTCAAATTGGGCAAACGTAGGGTGAAGAGCCTCCTGAAGTCCTCTTCATTCCAGGTACGCACAATATGGCTCAGTCCAGATGGGCTTAATAATGCAAAATGAGAAAGGGTCAAAGGTGGTGTCAAAATTATAGCCTTTGAGTCTGAAGAGAGATGACTTATCAAGGCTTTTATCCTCAATGGTAAAATGGATCAGAAGAAAGCATCGACGTTCTGGCTAATACGTTCATGAAAATTTCGAGAGAGACAAGTTGTATCTTGTACAAGAAGATCTTGCGTGCAAATACTTCTGCCAAGCAAACTAAATTAACTTCCGAGTTACGACCCTGAACACGCGCGGCATCGCCGCTCTTTTCGTGAAAATATTGCACAGCTGTTTTCTCAAGGAACATTAAATTTACAAAATATATCCTAGAGGAGATAAACCTCATGTCCCTGGAAGTCGAAGGAGACCTCTGCAACGGCTAGAACGCATTCGTTGTACCCGCAAAATCTACAGTAATATAAAGCTTCCCCTACATTACTGGGAGAAATTCCAATGGCCTAGCATGCTTTCTGTTATCGACATCACTCTCTGGAGAAGCTCTATGACGTGCTCCAACACAACGTCTTTCATAATTCTGGAGATATATACCGCCAGCTCCAGAGAATGGCAGTTTTTGTGTGTAAAAAGGTGTGTGGTTCCTTGGTGACCTGGACATTTACGAAGTGTGGATTAGTGACATGGCCTTCGGTTCAGCAGAATCCCTTGCAGAGCTGCAGGAAGATCCCGAACTGGTCCATATCCCCACCTTTTCTGATGCAGCGCTGGAGAACACCAGGGTCACCATTATTGGAAATCGGGTCGCCGAGCACCGTCTGGACAGAATCTAATTTCCATCAGGTTTCTGCGTCCGCAAAATCCCATATCAAACTCACGACTACGTTTTCTCAGACCAGCCTGTCGTCCTGATCCGAGAGGGAGACCCATCTACTACAATACTTCCCTGCATCGGCAAGCTGCTGAGTACAGACATGTTCGTCGATAGAATGGAAATGTTTTTCGATGAATTATCAGAAACCCAATAAAAATTTAACCTCCATTGAAAATAATGGACCAGGATAAAGGCAGATCTGTTGGTGTAGATACGGTTAGACGCGCCTACTGTCGCCGATTCCAGCGGTGAAAAAAATTTGACGGGAAAGCCACTTCCTTAGTCCGAGAATGGAAAACGACACTCCGACTATCTTTCCTTATTGGACCTCGATCGTTACCTCCAAGTCAGACGTTGCTCTCCTTCTACCTACGCCGAAAACGACGGCAACATCATATTTGCGGCTTATCTAAGGCGTTTCTGTCGGGTTTAGCAGTCGCTTCGCCCAGGCCCCAAGGTCGGCTGAAACCATTATTAATCACCTCGCTGAAGTGACCCCTTGGAGTTCGTTGTCCTGCCGACATCTCCCGCGACCAGATAGCGGCTGCAATTCGGCGCATGCTAAACTTCCCTGCTTCGGAATGGGACATATTACTTTCCGATTTTGTCAAAGCCCTTGAAGATTATTTCGCCAAAGTTCTTTGGCAAGTCTTTGAGGGTTTTAAACTTGGCGGGCCATTGTCCACATCTTCAAGACGCAGCAAGGTAATCAATCCTACTGCTGAACTCGCACGTTTGCCCAGGTCTACAGACATTTCATTTAATCAGTCTCTCAATGACCGAATACAGGATCCTCAGCAGCATACTCATGTGTGGTCTGCGTCGTCATCGGCCAGACTTAGTGCCATCCTTCTAAAATATTGCGCGAGGATCCGACAAAGTAGTCGGGTGCCGAGGCGCGATACGCCCTTGACTGTCATCTCGCTGGATCTAAAGTCGTCGTTCGAAATTCTAAGAAGGAGCTACATGTTCTATCTGTATAAATAAAACTGGGGTCTACCATCTGCCTTCCTTTGGTAGTCTGCTTTCTTATACGGAGAAGCATACGCCGCCATCCAAGTAGAAGATGTCCACACCCGCTTCTCAACGAGGTGAGTTAGGGCTGCCGCTTTAGAGTCGCTCTCTTCAGCATCGGAGTTGGGCCTCTGCCTGCCACGAGAGCATCTTAGGCCGCGGTTGCGTGGTCGCCTATGCGGATAATATTCGGACCCTCAGTTTGAAGTTTGTGCTCTTGATATTTGAAGAGTTTCGCTTGGCCTCCGGCTTGGCTGTCAACTTCGACAGTAGCTGCGGTTTCTGGTGTTTCCTGCACAACCTCCCCGACCACGTTCCACATCAAACAACCATCGGCCGGCTAAACGTGCGAATAGCCCGCTCTGTGTGGGGTAAGAGCAGATTCTCGTGGATTTCCGGTGGCATCTTTGCGCGTTTCCAGTCTCCGAGGGTGGCATCGTCCTACTGAACATTACTGATCATTTTAGGTTTGCTGCCTAAAGGGCGTCCAGACCTTATTGCGCGACGCTGCCAACAGCTACTCTTGTCTAGTTCGGAACCGGGCCTGGCTGACCCCGCCGGTCCTGACGTTTGGCTCTCACAGTCGAGATGAGTAATGAGCTCCTGAGAGGCTGCGCCCAGTGTCCTTGATCTGGAACACTGGGGTTTGGATCCCACAAACCTTAGGTTCTTGTGTTTTCTGGGCGATAACAGATCCATGCGTGTATCAAACTTCTGGCCTTCAAACGCTGGCTAAGGGCATCTGTTGGAGGCTACTCCGAAGGTGCCACTGTCCTGGCGCGTTCAACGCGGGCTGCGGTTCTGTACTTGCAGTATCTAGCGACATTTTTGCCAGCGTCTCCTTCAAGAAAAACCAGTTTCAGCTATCATGTGAAGAACGAGGCGGAAACCATCGTCCTGTACGGCTCAACAACGCAGGGTTTTTTGGCTTGAGATAAAATAAACCTTTATGCGTACCTAAGGATAGCAAATACCGTATTGTACAACTAAGAAGGGAATTGTATTGCGCCGAACTGGCTCAACATAATTACAACATGGAGGAATATATGCGGAAATTAACTATTTGTTGATCGAATTGGCCTCAAATGGACACGCACACTTCAAAATAATTCTTCTGTTTGAAAAAGAGAGAATTGGGATGAATTTATTTCGACAATAGGAAACTTTCCAGAATCAAACTTTAGAACCTTAATAGTTAGAAGACGGCTGTTAGCGGAAGCCTTAAAATGTTTTTTTTTTTTAATTTCCAGAAGGCATGGATGCCATGGTAGCTAAAGAATAACAAGATCAATTGAAAATAGAAAAGTATGTAAAACGAAGATTTCAGATGTGAAACGAAAATACATTATGCAACTAAATGCTGAAATGAATAGATATAAAAGTAAAAATAACCAGAAGAGGGTAACCAAAATAAGGGCATAGGCATGTCAGCAACATGTGGAACGTTGATTGAAGCCTCTGAGACTTGATTATAGATTCTGGTTCCACACACCATTTGATTCTCAACGGAGAATATTTCTTGACTCTGAAATAACGCAAAGGTAATTCGGAGTGGCGTCTCTGTGGTAAATGGCTCTTAAACAAAAGCTTGTAGAAAAGGATCATTCAATGTCCTATAATAGACATCGAAAAGAATCAATGTTAGATATAGTCAGGAGCACGATATGCGATAGTAGTCTGTAATAAGTATCCTGGGCCGAACTGACATAAACCGCTGTCCATAAAAGGAATAGGGTACCTAACAGCCATAATGGCAACAATACGCTATATGAGTTATGAGCTGGAAAAAAAAATATTCTAGTGATAAACATTCAAAGATTATTGGTTGTAAGGTATTTGTACACATTCCTTCCCCATATATTTTTAAAAAATAAATATAAGTGCATACAGAGGCAACCATGTTGGTTGTGCCTCCAGGGGACGTGTTTAAAGAATGTGAAGACCCGAGTTAAGAAAGGTTGAGTAATCTCGGGACTATGTCAAGGGAAGAAAAAGTCGAGAGCTGCTTCCATCAGTTGAGCACTACAGCTATAGGACTCAACAATAAACTGAAGATTATTCCGTGTCTCTATTGAAACAAAAATATTAGAGACCAAGAAAAGAGGACAAACACGCTGAAAAACTTATAATTGATACAAATGATCAGGAAAGTTTTGTTGAAACCTCCTTTGGTCCGGTTTCATCCTATGACTTTGAGAAGCCATGAAAATTTGTAGTAGAGGATTAATTAATTTATTAGCCTTTAGTTATAGTTAGAAGTAAATTAGTAAAAATAAAAGGGGACAAGAGACAAAAATGTATGAAAGTGTATCAACAACAGCGGGCGGGTAAACTTAAAATGTATAACGTCCTTGACCAAGATTCAGGGGGAAAAAGCTGAAAATATCACTGCAAGCTTAAAAGGAGCCATCTGTGGAAGAATTATGGAATTATTCATGCAATGTACGCACAAGTATTTTGTAGCAATATTTTCAAATATTTTTGAGAAACAGGTTTTGACTGTTTGAATTTGTTCCCCAGCGTATATAACTTAAAACTGAGAGAATATTGGGCGAATAAAAGTTGTATTAACTTATTTTTCTGATATAAATATATAAGAATCAAAGGTAAAAAGCAGATTTATTATTTCGTTGAGGCGTAGGTAATCCGATATAGTAGTAAAGAAAAGAGTTAGTTCTTATAATAATAATTGCAATAACAAACAAACAAAGTTAACGCTTGTATTACTAAGTCTCGATGTGTGTTCTATGATCAAATGTAAGTGATCTTAATCAAAAACTGAATGTATATTAATCTTCAATGTTGAAACAGTATATCGATTTTATAAATCAAAAACTGATATCCGAAAACAATATGTTTCTAAATATATAAATATTTAGATAACTATTAGAACAAATATTTGGAAAATAAATAGATATATTGAGGCATTTCCCTAGAGGCTCACCGTCTTGATGAGGTTTATCATGGAATTCTCCAACGCCTAATATAATAAACTCCCATGTATATTTTTAGGATTAGCTTTAATGGTTACAGAAAATATTTTCAAAATTTATTTTCTAAAAATGCTTCAAATGAAATAAGTGTTGGTGTCTATTGTAAGGCAAACACACCCAGAATTCAAGAGAAAACTAACTGTGAATATATAAAAATAATCCCTTGAATCAATATTAAAATAAGAACAATTCCCTGGAGGCTTAATGTTCTTATTTTTAATATTAATGTGAATATATATCCTAACTATACATTGTGAGATAGAGGTATGTTATCAGTATACTGAGCGTATATATACTGTGTTCTAGATATAAAATAAAAAATATATTAGGGAGTAAATAGGTTGATAAAATACTTAAAATTGGCTATTAAAATTATTCTTTCGTGGTTGAAAAAACATTATCCCTTAGGTATCGATGATGAATATTCCAGAGTGAACTATCGGGAATCCTAAGGTATCAATTAAAGTTTCTAATTACCTAAGAATATAGTTTTACATACATTCTAAGTGCAGTCTCACGTCACGCGGATAATCAACTCCCTGTGATATTCTCAGTTTCATTAAGGAAATATGAAACCTTTTCTTCAGTTAATACGAGGAAATCTTCTCGTTTGAACAACCTTGAATAAAAATAAGTCCAATATGGGACACTAAAGATTTCATTCAGTATACTCGTGTATGAAATCAAGTGAACAAACTCTTTTATTTTATTTTATAATTCATATTCAATGACTAAAAACGACAAACATTGGTAAAAATAAAGGGAGGGGGGGGACTAACTGATAGCTTTATTAAATGACTTGATTTATTATAATGTAGAAATATTCATATTTTTGTTTATACTTTATTGGTGATGTTAGCACTTTTTCTTTGAAGTTTCTTCTAGAAAGAACGAGCTGACTCAATTCGATTCAATTGATTTATTTCAAACAACAAAAGAGGATTACACTACGATTTAATGCTATTTAGTTATATTTATAACACAAAAGAAAACAGAAGAAGAAAAAAAAAACAAAAAGAATGATGATAAGTAACAATAAAATTCTATGAATATGAATTATAATTAATTAATAAAATACAATATTAAAATAAAAACATAAATCCTCCAGGGAAAAGATTCTTTTAAAAATATTTTTATTTGAAAATATCTCGAGCTTTCGGGCAAGTAAGCCCTTCTACGGGAGAAACTATTTTACATCCTTAATCCTTACTTGCCCGAAAGCTCGAGATATTTTTAAATAAAAATATTTTTAAAAGAATCTTTTCCCTGAAGGATTTATGTTTTTATTTTAATAGTGATTCAAGGGATTATTTTTATCGAAATAAAATACAATAATAATAATAATAAAAAACCTAACAAGTGATGTTAGCAAATCATATTTTATATTCTTTTTATATATTAAATATTCTGACCGAAATCTTACATAATGCCATCTCATGATAATTTATGTGATTATTTTAGATAGATAGTTTTAGGGAAAATAGACGTAAGCCAATTTCAAACTGAGGCTACCAAGTCATTGTTAACATAAATGTGGTCGGTTGTCCTGGAAATACGTCAATGAAACCGAAATCATTCCCAGAAGAATAATTCGGTTCTATAAACGCTACCACGACCCAGGAAGACCAGTAATTAGCTTTGACACCTAAGTACCATAAGGAATATATATATAATAAGGAATATTGACTCATGTGTTTCTGGAATCTTAGTTCCAAGTTAACCTGTTTATCAAAGATTTCAGAAATATTTTTGCAAGACAACCAATAGTAAGTAATATTCTCATTTGATTTGTTGTCCTGAATATCAGTCCCGGACTCTGGAGCATTGATTCATGTTATCTTTACTGAGGAGTATAGAATCCAGTTTAGAATGATTCTAGAAAATACATTATCTGAAGAGAATTTGACATTCGCTTACAGCCTACTAAATTCAGATATAGAGCCTTTTGGGAGAAAGGTGCCTAATTGACTGAACTGGATTAATTTTGAACAAGCCTATACTTCACCACAATTTTGAAAGAGACACATAGATAAAAAAAAAGGTTCTTGGCCCCTCTTTGACTTTTTCCAAGAATGTAATTTGTTACCAGTTCTATTTAATGAATGAATTTGCTTAACCACATAGGGAATTCTGGTATTCCGGTGGCATCTTTGCGCGTTTCCAGTCTCCGAGGGTGGCATCGTCCTACTGAACATTACTGGTCATCTTAGGTTCGCTGACTAAAGGAGGTCCAGACCTTATTGGGCGACGCTGCCAACAGGTACTCTTGTCTAGTTCGGAATCGGGCGTGGCTGACCCCGCCGGTCCTGACGTTTGGCTCTCACCGTCGAGATGAGTAATGAGCTCCTGAGAGGCCGCGCCCAGTGTCCTTGATCTGGAACACTGGGGTTTGGATCCCACCAACCTTAGGTTCCTGAGTTTTCTGGGCGATAACAGGTTCATGCGTGTATCAAACTTCTGGCCTTCAAACGCTGGCTAAGGGCGTCTGTTGGAGGCTACTCCGAAGGTGCCACTGTCCTGGCGCGTTCAACGCGGGCTGCGGTTCTGTACGTGCAGTATCTAGCGACAATTTTGCCAGCGTCTCCTTCAAGAAAAACCAGTTTCAGCTATCATGTGGAGAACGAGGCGGAGACCATCGTTCTGTACGGCTCAACAACGCACCTTTCCAGCTTTACTAGCCAGAACACGAGCCGGACACTTAACTCGGCCTGGCTACAGGAGCACCGGGTGAAAGAGCCGGTTGAGGGGTGGATCTCCACCGTGTAGGTGCCCCTTTCCATCTCCTGGTCTGTGTTGCCTTGCAATATTTTTCGGGGCACTAGCAGATGTCGCACTACGGGGGCTCTCCACTGCCTACCGCATCCTGACCCTCCTGCATCGAGACTTGCTATCTGTACCTTTTCTCGGATAAGCAACAGGTCTCTGACCAAAATATATTTGAGTTGTCGAACCATGCGACCCCTGATCCGGTAGGTGTTCGCCTTCTACTACCTGTCCCTGGATTTGCAGGGTAGATAGGTTCTTTGGCGTCGGCCTCCAATTAAGACAATATATACGAAGGATTTCCATTTTTTGAACAACTCTTTTCAACGCTATAGATCTCAAAAAAAAAACAACAAAAAAACGCGCCATTCGAATGGAATTTTATTCATTTTAAAGAAAAAGCATTGATTTTATTTCATTAAAACATGAATATTATCATTCCGAAATGCATGAAGTTATAAGTAATTTTGTAAAAGGTTATGCTTTAAAACATTCCAAGGAAAAATACTCGTTTACCTAAATTCTTAAAATTATGAAAGAAAGAAATATTTCTATTATACTAAGTGTAAAATAAGTCAAATAATAAAGAAAAATATAAATATATTGAATTGAACAAAATATTTTCTCTGAAAATAAGGTGCCTGAAGAAACCTTCGAATCCCACCGAAATAAAGATGTAGGAAATGATTGTCAGAAAGTATCCACCTTCTTAAAGGAACAATTCCACAATAATTTAAGTACCACTTTCTACCGTCAATCTACAACCTATCGAGGAACGCAAGACCTGCAGCAGGGCCCTTTATAGAGAGTACATGAGAGATGGAAAATTGAAGAAATTTTCACACTGGTATGGTCATTGGTGGTATACATGGTATTACTTCAATGAGAGCAAACAACCATGTACCATTTACTACTCTATCAAACAAACAACTTTCTGAACTAAGTTAAACAATGTAATAAAACTTCTCTAACGGCTTCATGATTGTTGCAGATTTTTGCTACAATGAGAAGCTTCGTATAAAGATTGTAGACCCAAATAATAATATAAATTCGAAAATCTACCAAATACTTGTCTTAGACCAATTATTCAATAATATGTTCCCATTTCATATTGAAATTCCTCAAGATTCGCGCGGCTGCACCAGGATAAAGCAACGAGTCATACCTCACGTTCAACACATCAATACCTGTACGAAAAAAGGGATTGAAAACGACATCCTTTTAAATACATCTCTGCCTAACCACAAGACTTAGCCCTAGTGGATTTTTCTGTTTTTGTCTTGCTAAAACCTGCTCTTAGAACTAGAAATCCGAAGACGCTAGATGGTTACTATAGACATTTGTGATGGTCTTGATCAAAATATTCTAAGATGAAACCGTATTTCCTGGGAACATCGATGAAAATCTGTTGATAAACGTGAAGGCTCACACATTTATTTATTCATTTGGGTAATCAGATTCCTGGAGCGTAAAGATGTCGCCAACTTGTACCCACTGACCTAAGTCTTCCTGTTTTTTTAAAAGCCAGTGGAAATCCAAATATTGAGGTGGCGCCAGGCAGATTTATTTCTTGGGAGATTTTCTCAGCTTAGGGTGACCGTCGGGAATCTTCAATATTAGGGTTCGTCACTGAAAGCCATAGTGTGTCCATTTTCGCATATAGGTTTCCATTTTTATCTACTCTGTGAATATCTAAATTAATTCGAATGTTTCCGCTATGTGAAAAAACTAAATAAAGCATATTGCTGAGCAAGTCATTTTTACCGAAAAAGGAGAGTAAGACAACACTCTTTATTTAACACACAAAACGCGATATTCTTGCTAGGGATAATTGCGTCGATTCATATATATATATTTTTTTGAGTAGTCAATACTTAATAATTTGTTTGAAATATTGACTGTTTGAAAATATATATGAGACTAATCCCGTTTTAATTTAAATCAGGCAAGTTCTACAACATAAGTGACCAGATTATTTTCGTCTCCATTATTCTTTCTCTCGAAAGAAAGAAAGGAAGAGGAATGTATGGTAATTACTAAGCTGAATGGGGTAAATTCTGCAAGCTGGAAATTTCAGATAAATCACATTCTAATGGAACATGATTAGTGGAAGTTCATTGATCCCAGAGAGGCTAAACCTGACCCAAGTGATGCCAAAGAAACAAAATTTACTTATCGCGGTTGAGAAAGACCTATGCTGAAATTTGCCTCGCGATTATTGACGAACACCAGCTATATATTCAGAATATACATTTCTTAGTCCCAGGGTTTTTTGGCTTTAGATAAAATAAGCCTTTATGCGTACCTAAGGATAGCAAATACCGTATTGTACAACTAAGAAGGGAATTGTACTGCGCCGAACTGGCTCAACATATTTACAACATGGAGGAATACATGGGAAAATTAACTATTTGTGGGGATCGAATTGGCCTCAATTGGACACGGACACTTCAAAATAATTCTTCTGTTTGAAAAAGAGAAAATTGGGATGAATTTATTTCGACAATTATAAACTTTCCAGAATCAAACTTTAGAACCTTAATAGTTAGAAGACGGCTGCTAGCGGAAGCCGTAAAATGTTTTTTTTTTTTAATATGCCAGAAGGCATGTATGCCATGGTAGCTAAAGAATCATCAAGATCAAATGAAAATAGAAAAGTATGTAAAGCGAAGATTTCAAATGTGTGAAACCAAAATACATTATGCAACTAAATTCTGAAATAAAAAGATAGAAAAGTTAAAATAACCAGAAGAGGGTAACCAAAATAAGGGCATAGGCATGTAAGCAACATGTGGAACGTTGATTGAAGCCTCTGAGACGTGATTATAGATTCTGGTGCCACACACCATTTGATTCTCAACGGAAAACATTTCTTGACTCTAAAATAACGCAAAGGTAATTCGGAGTGGCGTCTCTGTGGTAAATGGCTCTTAAACAAAAGCTTGTGGAAAAGGATCATTCAATGTCCTATAATAGACATCGAAAAGAATCAATGTTAGATCTAGTCAGGAGCACGATATGCGATAGTAGTCTGTCAAAAGTATCCTGCGCCGAACTGACATAAACCGCTGTCCATAAAAGGAATAGGGTACTTAACAGCCATAATGGCAACAATACGCTATGTGAGTTATGAACTGAAAAAAAATCTAGTGTTAAACATTCAAAGTTGTAAGGTATTTATACATTCATACACAATAAAAAATAGAAGAGCATACAGAGGCAACCTTTTTAGTTATGTCCCAATGGACGTGTGTACAGAATGTGGAGACCCGAGCTGAGAAAGGGTGTGGAATCTCGGGAATGTGTCTTCAAAGAAGACAGTCCGTCGAGCGAAGAGAAGAGTCGAGAACTGCTTCCACAGTTGAGCACTACAGCTATAGGACTGTTGAGTGCATGGAGGAAAGAGATGGTACCTTTGTAATATTTTCTATTAATTCTTGAAGTTTTTTAAGAGAAAAAATAAATATACTTTTATGATGAAATTATTTTTTATTTTAATAATGAAATTAAAGCAGAAAAATTAAGGATGTTATTCTAACATATTTACAATCAGGAAAACAACTAACCTGATAGCATCTAGCTTCACAGCAAAAACTATTATCTTCTTTTTAACCAACAAGACATATGCAAAATCATCTATTGTAGATCAATCTGACACAATAATTCACATATACAACTATTGGATAACAACAAGCAATATTTTAAATATACAAAATTAAAAATACAAATTTTTAAACAATGGAATTTACACATAATAAGGATTTTAAAATTTAATAAAGACAATGGAAGTTTAAATATTTAACATAAAGATGATCACATCCAACAAGGACTTAAAAAAAGAGGACAAACACACTGAAAAACACATATTTGATACCAATGATCTAGAAAGTTCTATTGGAACCTCCTTTGGTCCGGTCTCATCCTATGACTTTGAGAAGCCATGGAAATTTTTAGTAGAGGACTAATTATTTTTAGCATTTAGTTAAAGTTATAGAGGTAAATTAGTACAAAATAAAAGGGGACAAGAGACAAAAATGTATAAAATTATCAACAACAGCGGGCGGGTAAACTTAAAATTTATAACGTTCTTAACCAAGATTCAGGGGAAAAAAGCTGAAAATATCACTACAAGGCGAAAAAGAGCTAAAGTCTCTCAAGGCGCCATCTGTGGAAGAATTATGGAATTATTCATGCAATGTACGCACAAGTATTTTGTAGCAATAATTTCTAATATTTTTGAGAAACAGGTTTTGACTGTTTGAATTTGTTCCCCAGCGTATATAACTTTAAACTGAGAGAATATTGGGCGAATAAAAGTTGTATTAACTTATTTTTCTGATATAAATATATAATAATCAAAGGTAAAAAGCAGATTTATTATTTCGTTGAGGCGTAGGTAATCCGATATAGTAGTAAAGAAAAGAGTTAGTTCTTATAATAATAATTGCGATAACAAACAAACAAAGTTAACGCTTGTATTACTTAGTCTCGATGTGTGTTCTATGATCAAATGTAAGTGATCTTAATCAAAAACTGAATGTAGTTTAATCTTCAATGTTGAAACAGTATACCGATTTTATAAATCAAAAACTGATATCCGAAAACAATATGTTTCTAAATATATAAATATTTAGATAACTATTAGAACAAATATTTGGAAAATAAATAGATATATTGAGGCATTTCCCTAGAGGCTTACCATCTTGATGAGGTTTATCATTGATTTCTCCAACGCCTAATATAATAAACTCCCATGTATATTTTTATGATTTCATTAAATGGTTACATATTTTTCAAAATATATTTTCTAAAAATGCTTTGAATGGAATAAGTGTTGGTGTCTATTGTAAGGCAAACACACCCAGAATTCAAGAGAAAACTAACTGTGAATATATAAAAATAATCCCTTGATTCAATATTAAAATAAGAACAATTCCCTGGAGGCTTAATGTTCTTATTTTTAATATTAATGTGAATATATATCCTAACTATACATTGTGAGATAGAGGTATGTTATCAGTATACTGAGCGTATATATACTGTGTTCTAGATATAAAATAAAAATTATATTAGGGAGTAAATAGGTTGATAAAATACTTAAAATTGGCTATTAAAATTATTCTTTGTGGTTGAAAAAACATTATCCCTTGGGTATCGATGATGAATATTCCAGAGTGAACTATCGGGAATCCTAAGGTATCAATTAAAGTTTCTAATTACCTAAGAATATATGTTTACATACATTCTAAGTGCAGTCTCACGTCAGGCGGATAATCAACTCCCTGTGATATTCTCAGTTTCATTAAGGAAATATGAAACATTTTCTTTAGTTAATACGAGGAAATCTTCTCGTTTGAACAACCTTGAATAAAAATAAGTCCAATATGGGACACTAAAGATTTCATTCAGTATACTCGTGTATAAAATCAAGTGAACAAACTCTTTTATTTTATTTTATAATTCATATTCAATGACTAAAAACGACAAACATTGGTAAAAATAAAGGGAGGGGGGGGGGACTAACTGATAGCTTTATTAAATGACTTGATTTATTATAATGTAGAAATATTCATATTTTTGTTTATACTTTATTGGTGATGTTAGCACTTTTTCTTTGAAGTTTCTTCTAGAAAGAACGAGCTGACTCAATTCGATTCAATTGATTTATTTCAAACAACAAAAGAGGATTACACTACGATTTAATGCTATTTAGTTATATTTATAACACAAAAGAAAACAGAAGAAGAAAAAAAAAACAAAAAGAATGATGATAAGTAACAATAAAAACCGTTGGCACAAGTGTATAATATCTCATGGGGATTACTTTGAAGAGAACAAAATAGGTATTCATGAATAAATAAATAATTTTTGAAAAAAAAACAATGGTTGCCTGTAAAGTCGGTTTTACGGGCGAAGATTTTACGTGACAACGGTAGAATATTTATTGATATGAATATAATTAAATTGCACAATAGGAACAAAGAATTGAATGAAAATAAGAATTGCACAAATTTTAACTATAGAAATATATTTTGTTTACTAAAACATTGTACATGTAAACTTAAACTTAACTAATTCCTATTTGAGTGATTTTGTTGAGGATAGGACGATGATAGGAGAAATATGAAATGAAAGGAAGTGTTTCTGCTGTAATGTGTCTTGCGAAAGTCAAGTCGATAGTTGTTCCTTTTAACGTAGTTGACTTAGAAACGTTTGATACGCAATCAAGATTATACGTATTTTTCATGAATTTAAGAAACGAGTTGTCAGGCTTTACGTTTTTGTTAAAATCACCACACAGAAGAATCGGTATACTAGAATCAACTTGCACGAACGGTGGCACGTACTGGCTGTTGTGAATGTACGGACCGAGTCCTTGCCATAGTAACATTCCAATATCCTGCATACTAGCTCCTGGATGAATATATACAGCACCGAGTATAAACTTGAAGCTAGTATTAGCGGCGAAGCAAGTAACTTCAGTCATGCACATGTCACCCTTGGTTTTAATGACACGAGTTACGTCTGTAATCGCAACTTGGAACACTTCCGCCGTAGATGTCGATGATAATTTACGATAGATCGCCACTCCACCAGCCGCGTTGGTATTTGAAAATCAAAACACTTATTCAGATCGAAGGTTCAAATTTTTGCTAAATAAATTTGAAATTAAATAAAATTTGTAATTGTAAATGATGAAGTTGAAAATTAAAACATTTACTTAAATTAGATGTTAAAATTCTTGCTCAACACAGTTTAAATAAAGTTTTCTTATATTGTTGCACCAGGTTGCGGCTTGGCAGACTCTTCAGCCTTGATTCTCTCCTGTGCTGGGTCTTGCATCTTACCAGAGCGTGTTTCAACCATCCTACAAATTTATATAAGGGAATAATGAGATAAGTCTACTTTAAGTAACCTCCAGAATGATTTATTCATTTTCTCACATCAAAGAGAGCAGTGAAGTCACAGTGTACCTAAATACAAATGATGATAATCTAATCTGTTTTAAATAAATATGATAGAATATTTTATATAAAAATAAATAAATATATAATTTAAATTTCAAATATATTAAAAATAATATAAGAAATACGCCATTAATCATGATGTAACACTTCCCCCTCTCCAGAGGTCGTCACGTCCTCGTGATTGACCTCATCAATTCTTTCAAAATAGGGTTTGATTCTTGAGACATGGACAATCAATGGGTCTTGGCCAGGATTATCTTTTGGTTCAATTAAGTAATTTACGTTGGACAGCTTCTTTAATATTCTATATGGGCCAAAATATTTTCTCAGTAGTTTCTCACACTTTCCTATTTTCCTAATTGGTGTCCAAACTGCTACTAATTCTCCTGGTTCGTAGCTTCTTTCCATGTGTTTCTTGTCATAGTTCTTTTTCATTCTTTCTTGAGTCTTTATTGTGTTGTTAATAACTAATTTTCTTGTTCTGTTTATTTTGTCTAAGTGATGTTTTATGTATTCATCATAATCATCCTTGTCAATGTTCACCGAGATATTCCTGTCGTCCAAAAGAGACGTGGGTTCTCTTCCAAACATCAGGAAAAAGGGAGAATATCCTGTGGTTTCCTGAATTGTAGTATTGTAAGCGTGAGTGATGAATGGGAGTATTTCGTCCCAATTCTTCTGATCAGTGTTCACATACATACTGAGCATATTGATCAATGTTCTATTTAACCGCTCTGTCAATCCATTAGTCTGGGGATGATAGCTCGTTGTGAAGCAATGTTTAATCTTGCACGTTTTCATCACCTCTTTCATTAAATTACTGGTAAATTGAGAGCCTCTGTCACTAATAAGATATTGTGGGGCTCCGTGCCGGAGAAAAATATCCTCTACTAGAAATTTTGAAACTTCTTTCACTGTTGCTTCCGAGACTGCTTTTGTTTCTGCATATCTAGTGTAGTAGTCCGTCAGCACGATTATCCATTTTTTCCTGTTTTTCGTAGATGGCAATGGACCAACAAAGTCAATTCCAATTCTTTCGAAAGGAAAGTTGGCTGGGGGAATGGGCTGTAGTAGTCCAGAAGGTAATTGGTTTGAGCCTTTTCTACTTTGGCAAAGGTGACACGTCTTAACGAACTCTGAGACATCCTTTAGCATGGATGGCCAAAAGTATTTACTCTTTATTCGGTACATGGTTCTGGCGACACCCAGATGGCCATTCGACATATGATTGTGATATTCTTTCATAATTTCTCTCTTTTTCTTCTCTGGAACCACAAGCAACCACGCCCTGCCTTCAGGGTTCGGGTTTTTCTTAAAGAGGCATCCATCTTCTACTTTAAAGTTTTGCGCAATTGATCGCCTGCTTCCATTAAGGTTTTTCTTAACACTTTCGATAAACTTATCCTCTTCGTCTGTTATTTGATTTAAAAAAAGCCTTTCAAAATCCTCATCCCAATCAGTTTCTGGTAAGGGTCCCCTAGATAAGCCATCGGCGTCCAGATGTTTCTTTCCTGATTTATGTATTATATCAAAGTCATATTCTTGAATTTTCAATGCCCATCTTGCCAATCGACCTGTTGGATCCTTCAAGTTTTTGAGCCAGCATAAGGCGTGGTGGTCTGTTACTATTTTAAAGTGTCTTCCATAAAGGTAGGGTCGTAATTTTGACATTGACCAGACAACGGCCAAACATTCTTTTTCAGTGGTTGAATAATTTTGCTCCGCTTTACTTAGGGTACGACTCAAATATGAGATCACCTTCTCTTCACCACCGATGTCTTGGACAAGTGTTGCACCTATGCCGATGTTGGACGCATCAGTATGAACATAAGTAGGTGCATTTGGATTGAAGTGACCTAAAATTGGTGGACTTAATAGTGCTGTTTTTAGGGTTTGAAACGCTTCCTCTTGTCTTTCTGTCCAGGTAAATGATACACTTTTTTTATAAGGTTGGTCAAAGGGTCAGCAATTTTTGAGAAGTCTTTGATAAATTTTCTATAATATGAACACATTCCCAAAAAGGATTGTACTTCTTTGACCTTTTTGGGCCGAGGGAAATTTCTGACAGCTTTGATGTTATGTTCCGCGGGTTTTATACCATGTTTGCTCGTTATATAGCCGAGAATCTCCAATTCTTCAAAAGCAAATCGGCATTTTTTGTCGTTTAACCTTAAATTAGATTCACGAAAACATCTAAAAACAGCTTCAAGTCTTTTGAGGTGCGTTGGAAAATCCGGGCTATATATGATAACATCATCCAGATAACACAAACAAATTTGCCATCTCAGATTTCCAAGCATATTCTCCATATTTCTCTCAAAGGTAGCAGGCGCGTTACAAAGTCCAAAAGGCATCACGTTGAATTCATATAATCCATGTGCTGTAGTGAAAGCTGTTTTCTCTTTGTCTCTTTCTTCGACTTCAACTTGCCAATATCCAGATCTGAGGTCTATTGCTGAGAAGTGTGTAGATCCTTGGAGAGTATCCATAACTTCGTCTATTCTAGGGATCGGATAGACATCTTTTACTGTCACATTATTCAGTTTTCTGTAGTCCACACAAAATCTGTATTTACCATCTCGCTTCTTGACCAATATTACTGGAAAAGACCAGGGGCTAGAAGATGGCCTAATTATGCCTTCTGTAAGCATCTCGTCGATTTGCTCTTTTATAATATCTCGTTCTTTAGCACTTACCCGGTAAGGCTTGTGTTTAATTGGCTTCGCGTCTTCTGTGTCTATCCGATGTTTTGCCAAATTGGTTCTCCCTAATCTCGACGAAAAAAGATCTCCATACCTTTCTAAAACTTGTTTTAACTCCTTCTGTTCCTTTGGTGAAAGATTTTCGTTTATTTGGAATCTAGGTTCTTTGTTCTCTTCTACCTCTCTTTCTCGACTCACATTTATTTTCGCTGGACTACTTCCAAAAGCCAATGTTTGGTTTTTCCGGTACAATGGAATCCTTGGCACTCTTTATTTTCAACATTTCAAAATTGATTTCGTCATGATTATTCGTCAAATCGTATTTGATAGTTTCTTGCTTACAATCTATTTTTGCGTTCATTTTCTTAAGGAAATCTCTCCCAAGAATTAATGTCCGTAAATGCGTTTTCAATATCACAAAGTTGTGTGATAATGTTTCGTCATCAATTTTTATATTTAAAAATATACTTCCTACCATGTCCAATTTTTTTCCATCGGGTCCTGCACAAATTTTTGCGAGTTTACTTATACCATGGCCTGTATCGAGGGCCGTTCTGAGGTCGACCACTGAGAGGTCAGCACCTGTATCAACCAAAGCTTCAAAAGTCCCTATCTTGTCCACGTTAATTTTTAATTTGTATTTAGGGTCCAACTTCTTGATTCCGTTTATGGTCGACTTGCTTTGATTGACAGATTCAGGCGCGACGCTTAGTTTAAATCTTCCAACACGGAATATCTATTCCGGGTAGGAATATTTGTCTGTGTGTTATGACATACATCGGCATAAAGCCGAGGTCCTGATTTCTCTGATATTTCATTCATTTGGCATTTCTCTTCGACCTTCTCTTGGGTATCTGCTGGATCCTCTTCTAAGATTCTTATAAACTTGACCCTACAATAACGGGCCACGTGCCCTGGCTTGTTACATTTAAAGCAGATTGGTCTCCCGTCTTCTGTCCTATTCCTAATTGAATTTGGATTCTTATTGTATGTTTTACTTGGGTAGACCGGTTTTGGCTCAGGATTAGGAGTGTAAGATCGTCTAGGGGCAGATACCTGGGGCAGGGGTTTGTCCTGGTAGTACCTCGGAGTGGGGGCCTGGGGCTTGGAGGTGTTCTGGTAGTACCTCGGAGCGGGGGCCTGGGGCTTGGAGGTGTTCTGATATGGTCTTCTGAACGACGTAGCATTCTTCCATTGCTCTTGATGATGGGGACGAGGAGAGCCTGGTCCATTATATAGAGCTTTTGATTTTTCTGCACGTTCTTGGTAATTCTTTTCGAACAAATCCAGCTTTTTACAAATTTCTAGGAGTTCATTGGTATTTTTAGGAGGGTTTAGGTGAAGGGCAAAAGAGTATTCTTTCTTTAACCCTCCAATAACCCAGTTTATTTTAGTCTTTTCTTCCATTTGGGGGTCGACCTTGTTGCATAGTACAAGGATATCCTCTGCGAACCTGATTGCAGGTTCATTCCACTGTTGCATCCTGTTTAGTTTCATCTTAATTTCTTCTTTGTTGGCGTCTGAGGCAAAATCCTCAATTAGGCGGCTCTTGAAATTTTCCCAGCTGGTGAAACTTATCTTGTGTAGGTTCAGCCAGGTTTTGGCGCTACCAATCATATTCATGGCAGCATAACGAGAGATAATGTAGTCTGCCCAATGGTACAGGAAGCCAATTTCTTCAAGAGATTCAATCCATGGGCGAGGGTCTTCCGTCTTACCAGAGCGTGTTTCAACCATCCTACAAATTTATATAAGGGAATAATGAGATAAGTCTACTTTAAGTAACCTCCAGAATGATTTATTCATTTTCTCACATCAAAGAGAGCAGTGAAGTCACAGTGTACCTAAATACAAATGATGATAATCTAATCTGTTTTAAATAAATATCATAGAATATTTTATATAAAAATAAATAAATATATAATTTAAATTTCAAATATATTAAAAATAATATAATAAATACGCCATTAATCATGATGTAACAATATCTGCCACTTTTTCTTAATATTTGTAATTTTAAAGAATCAATTCGAAAATCAAAACATTTATTCAGATCGAAGGTTCAAATTTTTGCTAAATAAATTTGAAACTATTTAAAATTTGTAAAATAATAATTAATTAATTAATTAATTTTAAACTAATAATTTACTTAACACTATCAACATTTATCAATAGTATGACATAACCTATAAACTCAGTTTCTCAACTTTTGTGTCAATCTAACAATTAATCAATCAATCATAGTTTACGATAATGAAATATCAGTGTACAATTATTTACCTTTATTGTTGTAGTTGTTGTAAATGACGAATCTAAGCACTCCACATTTTCACTACAGACACAGCTGACGATACTTTAACCACACGTGTGAACTTGTATTATGACGCTTTCTTGTTTTTCCAACGCCAAGAACGTTCGAGAAAGACAAAGACAGAGACAAGCATGCACCGATTCAATGCGCCTAATTCTCTAGCGCTGCGCGCGCAGCACTCTCGTTCGGTGACTCATCGTAACGTTACCGGGCGTTACACTTTTTCATAAGTGACTCCCAGCCGCAACCTAATTTAAGACGTTGTCACGTCAAAATTTTATGAATATGAATTATAATTAATTAATAAAATACAATATTAAAATAAAAACATAAATCCTCCAGGGAAAAGATTCTTTTAAAAATATTTTTATTTGAAAATATCTCGAGCTTTCGGGCAAGTAAGCCCTTCTACGGGAGAAACTATTTTACATCCTTAATCCTTACTTGCCCGAAAGCTCGAGATATTTTTAAATAAAAATATTTTTAAAAGAATCTTTTCCCTGGAGGATTTATGTTTTTTTTTTTAATATTGATTCAAGGGATTATTTTATCGAAATAAAATACAATAATAATAATAATAAAAAACCTAACAAGTGATGTTAGCAAATCATATTTTATATTCTTTTTATATATTAAATATCTTGACCGAAATCTTACATAATGCCATCTCATGATAATTTATGTGATTATTTTAGATAGATAGTTTTAGGGAAAATAGACGTAAGCCAATTTCAAACTGAGGCTACCAAGTCATTGTTAACATAAATGTGGTCGGTTGTCCTGGAAATACGTCAATGAAACCGAAATCATTCCCAGAAGAATAATTCGGTTCTATAAACGCTACCACGACCCAGGAAGACCAGTAATTAGCTTTGACTCCTAAGTACCATAAGGAAATGACATATACTCATCCCTTTATTGACTCATGTGTTTCTGGAATCTTAGTTCCAAGTCAACCTGTTTATCAAAGATTTCAGAAATATTTTTGCAAGACAACCAATAGTAAGTAATATTCTCATTTGATTTGTTGTCCTGAATATCAGTCCCAGACTCTGGAGCATTGATTCATGTTATCTTTACTGAGGAGTATAGAATCCAGTTTAGAATGATTCTAGAAAATACATTATCTGAAGAGAATTTGACATTCGCTTACAGCCTACTAAATTCAGATATAGAGCGTTTTGGGAGAAAGGTGCCTAATTGACTGAACTGGATTAATTTTGAACAAGCCTATACTTCACCACAATTTTGAAAGAGACACATAGATAATAAAAAAAGGTTCTTGGCCCCTCTTTGACTTTTTCCAAGAATGTAATTTGTTACCAGTTCTATTTAATGAATGAATTTGCTTAACCACATAGGGAATTCTGGTATTTATTTCTAAGAAGGTAAGGATATTACTCGTATGGATTGGTCAGAACTGAACGAATTGAATACAATAGAAAACACCTAGAAATTCTCAAGGGAGGTTTATTGGGGCTCTTCAGCCAAGTCCAAAAACTCTTCTCAAAATAAAATTAGTTCTTTTGGAAAGATTTGATCTAATGCCCTAAGAAAGTTCTCTAAATCCTTTTAAATAGAAATAATTTTTGTCTTGATAGTTGTTCATCTGTATTAGATGACCATATTTCCTAATGGAGTCTATATTTCTTGTACATATGATGTATCATCAAAAATATATAGTTAACTTTTGTCTCTGTCTGTGTTTCCATAAATATTGTGATCAATTTATATCTTACTTATAAAGCTTCTAAAAGTCAGAAATATAGTAAACCTGTTCAAACCGAATGCCATTACAAGTAGACCAAATTACCGAGTTTTGGTTGGATGGTGGTCTCGGAAACAAGCTATTTTCTATATTTCTATTCCAAAATTCGTAATTTAATTTTTAATATACTTTATGACCATGTAGAAAACAATCCTACTAAAATTGCAAGTATACAAAATATAAGAATTTATGGTGATAAAAAATAATAAATTTATGGTATATTGAGTGAAGAGGTAGGGAAATTCCCTATATATATAAAAGTCAGTGCATGCATGTATGTGTGTATATATGTATGTATGTATGTATGTTTGACGGCTATACCTGTCCACGATACGTAAATAATATGGCTGAAATTTTAACAGTATATAGAGGTGAATCTGAAAAAACTCATAGGCAAAATTTCAGGCTTCTATCTCGAATATCCTTGAGTTATCAACAAATTATCAAATATTTTTCCCACTCGCAACCAGCGCCTCACTGCGGTAACTTCGAGAAGTAAACAACCACGTGGAGCCCTCACACGGCGCGACGGGTTTGGATAGTGACCTTGAGTGAGGTAATGACAGTGTAGGGGCAAGAAATCACTTGCTATCATTATATATATATATGTCAAAATCAAAATATATTCATATAAAAAATTAAAATAATATAATTTTCAAATATTGTTGTGAAAATTTACATTTTTATTTTTATTTCAAAAACACAAAGTTTACAGCGGGACGTTCCACAAGAGTGACATCCACGGCACCAATTTATAATTGAATGTGTAACGAATAGTATTTAAATAAAATTATTTAATCGGGTAAAACCCGGGCGTTGCCCGGGTCATTTTCAGCTAGTAATGAATACAAAACAAAGTTCGAAATTCGTGATGATCATCTTTCGACGCTTTTATTTTGATTCCTATAAATTTAATTGTTAATGGCGTTCGCTGAAATATAAATTCATTCTTTTTCGTAAATTTTTGAATTAAAATGAAAAACTATTTTACTAATTATTTTGGGTACTTTCGAATATATTTTAAATATTTCATTTTTGTTAATTTATTCATCTAAAAGATTTTGTATTAAAGTACTATAGAAAAATCTATTTAAATCGAATTTATAAAATATTTGATAAAGAATATATTTTTGAAACATACACTTTCTTTATTCCACTTAAATATAAACACGCAAATGTTTTAAACTAAAATACATTTTCCATCACAATTCTGTAATAGCTTCTTCAAACCAAGAGGAAAGTGGTGATCAACCACAATTTTATGTATTTTCATTTTCGTTTAATCTCATGATTTTCAAAGTGAAATTAATAAATTTTTAATTCCCCGGGAAATAAAGATTCATTTTGTCCATATTGTAGTGAAGTATTTTTTATTTTATTAACAGAGTATCATTTTGATGTTTATATTTTGCTACTTTGCCATCTTTCCACATTGCTTATCTTTTGTTCACCATTCATAGTTTATTATTGCCTAAAATAAATTTCTGTGTCATCCTGAAGTTGGTCTTTCTTAATTTTCCACGTCGAAATTCATATCTAAATATCCTAGGTTATAATAATCTGCAGGGATTAGTTTTAAAACTTTAAAAATACCATTTTGTTTATTGATGGCTTTAACAAAAACAAATCACACTAAAAAAAGGACAACGAGCAATTTTGTTATTGGTCTTATATTGTTATGTAGAAATTTAGGAAAGATTAGCTTCAGAATGACACAGAGCAATTTATTTGAGGCCAAACATATTTATATCAATAACATACAAAAGAAGAAGTTTTCAGATTAGCAAATATAAATATCAATTATATATATATGTGATGATTTAAGACCATGGAATTGTTGTAAATAGTCTAGATATCTACTACCACATGTTCCACCCCATGACTGTATATAACTTCTTATGTACTGCAAATAGAAAGCCTCAACTAACGTCAATCTGTACCGCGTAAGAATCTAATAAAGTATAGCAACTGTACAGATAGAAGGAATGGAGACTAACAGGAGAAAATTAAGGTTAAAACTAATCAGGCTTAGGTGAGAGTAGAAGTAAGGCCTAGCAAAAGAGGCTTAAAGCCAGCACCGCTATTAATAAATCTACAGTCAATTTTACGATCGCGGAAATCATAAAAGCTAAGTTTAACGGCCAGTATTTCCTGGGCAAGGCCGGGTATATCTTCTAACAAAGAAATCATCAAAGACCAATTAGAAGACAAGACCTAAGTAGGTCAACCAATAGCCAACGGCCATGTGACATATTCCTACCAATTAGGAAAGAATCACCTAAATAGGTCAACCAATAGAAAACGGTCATGTGACAGCTTCCTACCAATTAGAAAGAAGAAAGGTCTTGGTGTTAAATCGAGAACCTAGGTTAGGCAGTCTGCGCTTGGATCCCAACGGTAACACTTGCTCTAAAGATCTCTCTCTCCCCTCATCCCATTCCTTCTTGACGTCAGACGCTTCTTAGTGGAATCTCTGTTTGTTTATTTCACCTTTGGCCCAGCTGTGTCGCCTTCCACCACGACTGCACGGTAGAGTTGACATCGAGGTTCGTCTAGCATCAGGTAACACTGGTCCCAGAGGTCCCAAGATATCACAGACTCCCCGTCCGAAGAGTCGACAGGATAGTGGACGCCAAGGTACAAGTAAGCAAATAGACCACTGTCTGTACAGAAAGATGGAACAGGGAAGAGAGGAGGATTCAAAGGAGCCCATGAAGACCGATCCCGACTACGAAAGTGGCGAAAAGACCACTTTTCCAAAGAAAGAAACCACCCTCAGTAGGACGCAGGAAATGCCCCCCCCAACCACGAGGACGTCACGCCCCCACCGCCGGTGTCAGATGTCCTGGGGAGGTTGACCAGGACGCTACCTCAGCTTTCTGCCGTGACCGGACTATCGCGAAATGTGGAACTACCGCGCTACGATGGTTCGTACGAGGCGCAGAGCTTCTTCACCAACTACGACGCCCAAGCAGATCGGTACCAACTACAATACTCTACAAGACTGAGAAAACCACCAAAACTCCTGCAAGCACCCCTCCGAGTTACCAACACGCGAGCGTATGATGCAGTGAACTCTTAACTGTCCCAAGGAACCGCCAACCACGACACAAGACCAGGACTGTTCCGACATACAAGACAGCACAACAGTAGGTTCCTCCTTCTATAATTTTTGTTGAACAATTGCTCGTTCGAGCTGAACTGTCCAATAATGTAAATCTACCTCTACTACTTGATACAGGAGCATTTATCGCTATAATTAGGCAGAATACTTTTAAAATAATAGAAATAAGTTTGTAAAAGAAAACTACCTGTCCATCCATTTAACTTAACTATTAATGCCATAGCTAACAATATTTCCACCATAGATTATATCTTTTTAAACGTAAAAATAAGTAACATAACGCAGAATCTAAAATTCCATATCATCGATACACCTTTGCCTTTTGGCATTTTATTCCTTAAATCCCTAAAAAGATTTCTACTAATTATAAACTGTCCTCAGCTACTCCTGTATCAATATAATGTACTTCTACCAACTACCTTGTACCAATTCACTTCGTGCAAGCAACACGTCCCATGGACAGGTTAATACAACTGTCCCATTTACTAAATTTTCCCCTCCTGGAACGGGTTGCTCACACGTGGTGAACTCCAACCCTCTTATTTGGCCTCATTGTAATGTTCCTAATTCCATTTTCAACGCCCCTATGTCCTTTTCTTTCATAGCTTTAGACAGAAATAACCTAAGTAACAGCCTTCCAAAACTATTCCAATCGTTAAATTCCCACATAACTACACTCCTTCCTTTTACATGCATATTTAAATATCGACAAATCTCTCTCAACAAAATAAACAACACCCTATCACATCACTTTTTCCAATTGGCAACAATTTTCAGTGCGCGACTTAACACACAAATCCAATTTCGAACCACACAAGCTCCATTACGTCGCCCTACTAAACACACACACAAAAAATATTTTTTTCACATTAAACGTGTCATATCCACTAACAATATAAAAATTCTCGATATGTTCGTACAACCAGCACCCATGACTTTAGTAAATTTGTTATTCATAGTAAAACAGGTTAGATTTTGTACAAAACAAAGACTTCACGTGACACCTTTTCATTTACAATTTTTTCGCTTCGTGTCACAGAGCCACACCACAAAACTCTTTAACTTTTCAGGCCAAAGACGCCTTCATCACGCCTGTGACACATTTAACCACACATTGTCCACGTAGATAGTCGCAATTTCATTCAATTCTAACCCGATATCAATGAATAACATTTTTACTAAGTCCGCAAAACCTCGAAACACAACAACCAGTCGATTTAATATCAACAGATACAATATCCGGATTTTCGAAATACAAACACAAATCGAACAAATGCTTGAACACAGGATAATTACAACCTCTGTATCTCCCTATGTCAGTCCCATAACGCTTGTCACCAAACGTGACAAATCAAACGCTTTTGTGTTTACAATTATAGAAATAATATCTCCGAGCGTATTCCGAATTAACATACCCAATGTCACTAATTCATGGCCATCAGAAAACCGCGTTTACAAAGGTGGGAGACAACCACCAAGCAAGCTGCCCCCACAAAGGGCCTCTGACCCAAATAAATATGCCCGCCATCGCCGGAACTCGCTAATAATAAATTCGAGGGGAGATGGACAAACAAACAGCCGACATCTTGTTACGACCCATCGTTATTGCCCGATGTCACTCTAATGGATTTTTCGCTACCTATTAAATTAAATATTAGTGCGTACCTTTTACTATACATCGTTCTAATCCCTAACCAATTTCTACTCCGATATCCCGTTTAGCTACTAATAACTTGCTTAACACGTTATTTTACATTTACTAACAAATCAGTCCACTTAACATTGACACTTAGAACCAAGGACAACATTTTACCTAAAAATCACACACACCCACACATGTTAAAAAAAAAAAAAAAACAACAACAACAACCCTTTATCGGTTAGAATAGATCGCCGTGTTTCTCCTGCACACACAGAATAAATGCCGCTTTAGGAAGAATCACGTTTTCACCTAAACGTGGCGCAGGGAACAAAAAATCGACAACATTAGGACTCAGTAAGTTTCACAGTTGGAAACAATGTGATCCACGAGTCGCGTTAAACATAAAACAAATTCGATAAGTTAGATAAACTCATGCCAACCAGACCAAAGATATCGCGATCGAGGACAATTTAAAGCTCTCTCTACCCATCCTAAAAAAAAAAAAAAAAACAGGAACATTACATTTGGCCTACAACTTTCCATTCTTTCACGATATATAATTTCTATGTATAATCTTACTTGCTCTTCTTTCTCGATGAACATTTTTAAAAATTTTTTCATTTTAATATTCTTTATATAATCATTGTCTAGCTCTTATAATTTTTTTTTTTATTTACGTCAACCAATCAGTTTAGATTAGTGTCATTTTATTTTATTTTTCTTTACCAAAGCTTATTTACTTTTGCTTTATGACTCTATTTTATAATCAACTTTATATTTTATATTTCATATCTAATAATCTCAAGTTTATATTTCATGTTTATATCACTATTTTGCATTTGTCATTTTATATTTTCTCTCACTTTATAAATTAGATGTTATTTACATTGTTTCATCTTCCGCTACCATGTTCAATGCTATCGAGTATATTATTGCTAATTTTTAATTTTCATTTAATATTTTAACTTTCTATTACCCCTTATATACTGCTATAGTGTGTTAATCTTTTTATTATGTCATCACTATTTTTACTTTTTTTTAAAAGATTACTTTGCATTTAACTTCGCAATTCTATTTTCGATTTTTCAAATCCTTTAACGCTATATGCAAAGCCTTAATTTCGCAATTTCATATCTCAATGATATATTATTTTATCATCAAACTAAAAATCATGATCTAAAAACAGGGCAATCTTCAATAACCTCTTAAACAACCACTTTAAAGGTTACTTCTTAATAAATACTAACCCTTTTCCGCAGGAACTTTTAACTCCTTCGCAGGCTAGACTTGACCTACTTTGATTTCGTAATTAACAATCTTGACACACCGTCCCCCAGACTTACCTATCCCTACTTCTGGCTTGGATACGTGCAAATTGTATTTTTTTTATATATATTCCAGGGCACTCTCATGCCACACGCTGGCACATCTTTTTTTTTATTTTACTCTTTTTCTCGCTAAGCCCCTGATGACTCCAATTAAAACTTTGATTTCTGGTCACTGATCTTCGCCCTCATTTATCCTGCATGCGTACGTCTTAAGGACTAATTACTAAAACCCATAACAATCCCCCTTATCTTACTTTTCGATTGTGGTACTGTAACTTTATTCGGTCCTTAAATTTACATGTGAAACATGGCCTAGGTTCTCAAGGCCGTGCACATTAAATGGTTTGGGACTTGAGTCAAAGTGACATTGCCTCAACCAAGTAATAACTAACCCCTCAACCCTTTCTAACGCCCATTACGAAGAGATCATGATTTTCCCATCCAATCATTTATATTTTTACCTATCATCATTACATGTTCTCTATTAAATATTTTATTCATATTTTTATTTTTACTTGTATGTTTAGTATTAGTTGTTTATGCTTTATTATCTCTTATGGATATACAGAAATCAACCCCATGTTATATACCAACTTACTTTAATTAATTTTTAAAAAAATTACTTCCTTAATAACAGTCTTCCTATTCCGCTCTCTTAAATCCCTCCATATGAACCCTCTCACATCCGGGGCCATCTGTGATGATTTAAGACCATGGAATTTTTGTAAATAGTCTAGATATCTACTACCACATGTTCCACCCCATGACTGTATATAACTTCTTATGTACTGCAAATAGAAAGCCTCAACTAACGTCAATCTGTACCGCGTAAGAATCTAATAAAGTATAGCAACTGTACAGATAGAAGGAATGGAGACTAACAGGAGAAAATTAAGGTTGAAACTAATCAGGCTTAGGTGAGAGTAGAAGTAAGGCCTAGCAAAAGAGGCTTAAAGCCAGCACCGCTATTAATAAATCTACAGTCAATTTTACGATCGCGGAAATCATAAAAGCTAAGTTTAACGGCCAGTATTTCCTGGGCAAGGCCGGGTATATCTTCTAACAAAGAAATCATCAAAGACCAATTAGAAGACAAGACCTAAGTAGGTCAACCAATAGCCAACGGCCATGTGACATATTCCTACCAATTAGGAAAGAATCACCTAAATAGGTCAACCAATAGAAAACGGTCATGTGACAGCTTCCTACCAATTAGAAAGAAGAAAGGTCTTGGTGTTAAATCGAGAACCTAGGTTAGGCAGTCTGCGCTTGGATCCCAACGGTAACACTTGCTCTAAAGATCTCTCTCTCCCCTCATCCCATTCCTTCTTGACGTCAGACGCTTCTTAATGGAATCTCTGTTTGTTTATTTCACCTTTGGCCCAGCTGTGTCGCCTTCCACCACGACTGCACGGTAGAGTTGACATCGAGGTTCGTCTAGCATCAGGTAACACTGGTCCCAGAGGTCCCAAGATATCACATATATATATTGTTTTGAAAATAGAGCAATCCATAGATAAATCTTTAATTAAAAAGGCATATATTGGATCAAAAAATTATTTATTTTACCAATATTTCAGCTGGCTGAACGCCAACCTTTATCAAGGTGTTATAACATTTTAAAGTGTGTCAACAACAAACTCAGCGCCACATAACGTCAACAGCATTAAGTTTTTAAAATATTTTGTTATATTCAATGGGGAGAAAATTTGAAAAATATATTTATATTATGAACAAAATAATTTTTGTAAAATATGGGTGTGAATATTTTGAAAATTAACAATAACGCCTATTTTATATTTTAAAATTATTTGTACTATGTGTAAAAATAATTTTCGTATAAAAATAAATAAAAATAACAAAATATATATAAAAGAAAGGTTAAACTAATTTTTTTTCTGAAAACACAAAGCGTAAAAAATGTTTGAAAAGTTGGTTGAAATAAATTAAAAAAAAAAATTAAATGTAAAATTGTGAAATTCGAAATAAAATATAAGTGAAAATGGGAAAATATTTTTTAAAAAATGATATCACACAAATAAAACATTGAAGACATTGAACTATCAATATATAAAATAATATAATACATATATATAAAATAAGCGTGTGATTGTATTTGAAATAAACTTAAACGATGTTGCATAAATTAAAAGAAAATATATATAAAAGGAAAAATGCGATTTGAGCATTAAAACATTTTTACGTGCTTCTAAATGTGTACCTCTCCCTATAAAATTAATTAAAATATAGACCTAAGTTATCGGAATTTTGAAGTAAAAAAAATGAATGAAAAATTAAACTTTAAATATTTTTATGACGATCTAAATAGCGAATATATCTCTGGTAGTTCAATTTTCCTATTAATACTACCTCCGCAGTAGACAAAAATTACTTTCCTCGAGTAATTGAAAATATAAGCTACTTGATGGTAAATAATTATTTTTTATTATCACGACTGGACCTTTAACCCTTTATCTTATCGATCCTTTGTCTTATCAACCCTTTATCTATCTAACAACAAACGAATTAATTCATAACAATAAGTCGACAGGATTACCTGAATTTCAACTCATACAACATACTTATGACCCATCAAAACCATGCCATTTATTTACAGACGCGTCAGGTCTAGGAGTAGGAAGAGTTCTTAAACAACCAGATGAACAAGGCATTTTACACCCCATAGGTTATTTTTCAAGAAAACTTCACCCATATGAACAGAATTATACTGCCTCAGAATTTGAAACATTAGCTATCATTAATTCAGTACAAAGATTTCACACATATCTACACAACATACATTTTACATTACAAACAGATCGCTTATCTTTAAAATGGATCAAAAATGTAAAAAATCCCCATGGTAGATTATTTAGGTGGTCGTTAATTCTATCTCAATATAGCTTTGACATAAAACATATTAAAGGATTAAATAATATAGAAACAGACATGCTGTCAAGAGCACCTGTCTCATTTTACCTAACATATAATGAGTTAAAAGAACACCAATCCACAGAACAAATTAACAATAGTAAAATTAAAATACAAAATGGTCTATTTATAATTAATAGAAATGGGTTTAAAAGAGCTTATGTACCACAGACACTAAGGCACAAATTATTAAACAAGGTACATACAAAGCATGGACATATTGGAACAACTCAAATGACTAAAATAATTTCTCCACATTATTATTGGCCACATATGACTAGGGATATTGCTAATTACACCAAACATTGTGAAACTTGCCAGTTCAACAAGTCTAGGGATAACAGAATTGTTTATGGACCACTACAACAGATGCCAATAGCTACACACCCCAATCACATTATTTTCTCTAGATACATTGGGCGGGTTACATATTTTGGGACTACAAGACACAGTATCCATATGATAGTAGATCACCATCGTAGATTCCTTTGGGCATTTCCAACAAAATCTGTATCAACTGATTCTTATATAACTTGTCGAAGAAATTTATTTCAAATTAATAAACCTGAAATATTAATAACTGACAGAAATGCATCTTTTCCTAGCAATAAAATTATACATTTTTTAGAAAGAAATAATGTTAAGCATCTACTCACCAGTGCCCATCACCCAGAAACAAATGCAAAAGTAGAAAGACTAAATTCCACTATCATTAATAGGTTAAGATGTGAATATAATACTGATTTAAAGATTCCTTGAACAAAATATATTCCTAAAATTACTGAAAGCTATAATGAAACAATACATACCACAACAGGCTTTACTCCTAAATTCCTATACTATGGAATACAATCACAGTATATAGAACATGACACAGAAACACATACACCAATAGAAATGGCAAGAAAATTAGCTATTGAAAGAACCATAAAATCACAAGAACACAGCAAACAGCTTTATGATATTAAACACCCAGAACCCATTTTTAAAGAAAGAGATCAGGTATTAGTAAAAACCTTTATTTATCCATACACTGGTAAATTAACACAAAGATATATAGGCCCATTTACAATTCAAAGCAACTTTCTCCAGTCACATATGAAATCAATAAACCCAATTTACCCCAAAGAAAACAAACAGAAATTATACACTCTAATGAGATTAAATTATTTTACCCAGAAGCAGATTTTCTACTTCACTATAGCACTAACATAGGAAATGACTTAATAGTAAACCAAAATTCTAACACAAAATTAATAGATATTGATGATAAACCATGTTTTTTACAGGAAGGCCATATTTTGGACATTGACAATGAAGAACAAATATCAGCACCAATTCTTATGCCTTCACAAATTACTTAATGTCACTCCATCTCTATATCTCTATTAGCATTTCATTATTTAATCATTATCAAGAAACATCTTTTTATATTATACTAGCCGAATGACCCGGGCAACGCCCGGGTTTTACCCTATTAAATGCTTTTATTCATATACTATTCGTTACAATTATAAATTGGCGCCGTAGATGTCACTCTTGTAGTACGTCCCGCCCCAAACCATCGGCCGGGAATCGAACCCGGGGCGCCCGCGTGGCAGGCGAGCATTCTACCACTGAACCAAAAGCAAACGGTGACAGAAGTGTCTCGCGCATTGGCGGCACCAAATGATGGGGGGGGGGGCAAAGGTGGCGTGATCGTAGCCGACCAATAGGAGGGCGCCGGCAAACCGTGACAGAGGCCATGACGCTCGTAACTGTATATAGAATCATATACATTTAAATGTTAATACAGTCGAACTTGGATAATTCGAACCCCAAGGGACCATAAAAAAAATCGAATTATCCAAAAATTCGAATTAAAGATGTTAAATTATTTATATAGGAAATTCTAGGGACCAAGATAAATATTCGAATTAAAGAGGTTTTCGAATTAAAGAAGTTCGAATTATCCAAGTTCTACTGTATATCAGAAACAACTCATTTCAAACTATTATTTGTGTAAAAATAACATTCCACTGTCTTTTGATATTTTGGAATGTAACTAGCATAATGACATTATTAATCATATTTTAAATACCTTTTCTGCTTCATATTGTAGCGTAGAAATCAAGCCTTGAAATATCCTAAGGTGTAAAAGTATTTATTGATGACGTCACAGCGACGAGTCGACAATTATTAACAGGTCAGCCCCAAACTATTTACAGCTAGGGAATCTTAAGCAAGCAAGCAAAGAAATATTTTAAAGATGATTTCACAAATACAGATTAATATATATTTTTATAATCTGTTGAATATATTTTCATTGAATAATATTAAATTAAATAATAAAATATTTCTTCACCACATAGCCTCCTCCTATAAAGAGCATCGACCCGATGCTCAGCAGGAGACTTACGTCGTCAGTCTTAACAACTAGTACTATGGCCAGGGATATTTTCAGGTGACTGCGGTGGATGTCTTCTTTCAGTTGAGATATCTTCTTCATGAGGACTTGGTAGGTCTATGTTTACGTCAAGGTAGCTTTTTCTCATTTCTACTGTGGTCGGTAAGGGGGGATTTTATAACTTTGCGGCCTCGCCTCCAATGTGGTCTATCATCTAGTTTTAATGGCGGGGCGTCCAGCTAGATCTTCTAGCAGGTGAGAAATGTTGTCTGCTTCGACCGCGATATGAAGTAGGGCTTCGGTAGCGAGTGAAAGTTTTCCTCGATGATTCGTCAATGGGGTCCTGAGATTCAGCTCGAGAGTTGTAGGATACCATTGCGTCTTGCTTTCTTTGGAAATAGTCATTTCTCCTTTCCTCATTGTGTCTCTTCCTGTCACGGCAATAGCGGACGACGTGACCTGGGCGTCCGCAGTAGAAACAGATTGGCCTTCCCTCAGTTGTACGCCAATCATTGGTGTCGCGTCTTCCTCCTTGTTTTGGGTATCGAGGTTCAGGGTGCGGTCTTATCGTTTCATATCTGGTATTTAAAAACTGTCGGGGTTTTTCCTTTTGAGGGGGACTTCTCCTAGACTTTGAGATTGGCGCCAGGGTTCTTCCAATCTCCTCCTTTACAATTTCTTCGATTGTAGCATTTTTTGGTTCCTCCCGAGGAAAGCCTAATGCCCGCTGTACCTCCTCACGAACAATTTGCCTAATCATAGATGACAGATCTTCTCCGTCATCCTGGTCACAAAGAGAGGCTACATTTGGTAGGCGCTCGTACCTGGTTGGGGTAACTCGCCTACAACGGAGCGCTTCGACACGGCGACATTCTGTAATGAATTGCTCGGTGCTCTGTACATCCCTCGGTAGGAGTGCTTGATAAAGCTCCTCAGCTATCCCCTTCATGAAGTGGGAGATTTTATCTTCCTCACTCATTTGAGGATCAACCTCTTTGCACAAGCACAGGAGATCCTGGATGTAACATTCGGTACTTTCACCTTTTAATTGTGCCCGTGTTCTAAGTTTCTTCTCCGCTTGCAATTTTGAATTTTCTTTTTTTCCGAACACATTCTCTAATTGAGATGTGAATTCCTTCCAAGTCTGTATGCTTTCTTCGTTGTTCTCAAACCATTTGAGAGCAGTTCAAGACAGATAAAAATAAACTTTAGTAAGACAAAGGGTTTCGTCCCAATGGTTGTACCTTGCCACACGTGCATACCCTTTTAACCATTTTTAGAGATCTTCACCATCCTCCCCAGAGAAAATAGAAGGGTTCCTTGGCAGATGTTGAACAACGTAGTTGCTTACCTGGGTACCTTCCTTCTTCACATTCATAGAAGTTTCTTCTGGTTCAACAGAATCAATTTTTCTTTTATTTCTTAATGGGTATCGGTCCAGTCTCTCCACCAGTTGTAGCGTAGAAATCAAGCCTTGAAATATCCTAAGGTGTAAAAGTATTTATTGATGACGTCACAGCGACGAGTCGACAATTATTAACAGGTCAGCCCCAAACTATTTACAGCTAGGGAATCTTAAGCAAGCAAGCAAAGAAATATTTTAAAGATGATTTCACAAATACAGATTAATATATATTTTTATAATCTGTTGAATATATTTTCATTGAATAATATTAAATTGAATAATAAAATATTTCTTCGCCACAATATATATTTTTCATATGAATCGATCATTAATACTTCTTATATATACTTTTATTATAATTTAATAATTATATAAATTATTTGTAAACAAACTTTCTTTTGTTTATTTTGAAAAAAAATTAGATATTGATTATTATTGTTTCATTTTTAATTATTTCTATAGATTATTGATTTCAAATTACAAAACTATTTTAGAGGCGTAATATTCTTTTTAAAATAAAACAATTTCTACTGTCCTTACTGCGATGGAAAAATTAAAGGGAGGGCCTGGCTCATCAGTGGTGAACCCTCCCAGCGGTTTCGCCAGTTTAATCTACCATACCGCTGTTATATTGCATTTTTGGAACTTCCTTTTATAGTTGACTGTTGTAAGACTCTTGGAATGGGTATTTTAGAATAACTATGGACATAAGCTTTTAGGACAGCAGAATTAAATATAATTATAAATATATAATATGCTTCGAGCAATCGCTTTTCCGCAAATATCAAATTGTGTCTTTTATTTGAACAATTATGTTACGATGCACTAGCGCGCCATCTGTTATCAAATTACAAAACTATTTTAGAGGCGTAATATTCTTTTTAAAATAAAACAATTTCTACTGTCCTTACTGCGATGGAAAAATTAAAGGGAGGGCCTGGCTCATCAGTGGTGAACCCTCCCAGCGGTTTCGCCAGTTTAATCTACCATACCGCTGTTATATTGCATTTAACAGTCAAATATAAAAGGAAGTTCCAAAAATGCAATATAACAGCGGTATGGTAGATTAAACTGGCGAAACCGCTGGGAGGGTTCACCACTGATGAGCCAGGCCCTCCCTTTAATTTTTCCATCGCAGTAAGGACAGTAGAAATTGTTTTATTTTAAAAAGAATATTACGCCTCTAAAATAGTTTTGTAATTTGATAACAGATGGCGCGCTAGTGCATCGTAACATTATTGATTTCGTTTAATTAATTATTTTTTTAATTACCAATTCAATTTTAAAATTTTCAACTTTCAAAATCATTGTCAAGGGGGGAAATATTATTTAATCTAAAAACTCAAATATTTCAATATTTTAAAAATATATATATTTTATTTTTATTCATTGATAATTTTACTTTTATTATCATCGTTATCTTGAATCACTTTCAGTTTTGTTATAAATATGCGTAGTTAACATATCTTTTTGAATCACTAATATAGGATTAACTTTATAAATTCTATATAATGTGAAAATAACTAATGTGTAATATTTTCTCAAGTAATTGAAAATAAAAGCTACTTGATTGTAAATAATAATATTTTTCTTATCACAACTGCACCTTTCTAGAAAGACAATTAACTGCACGGGAGAGGAGTTTTAGAAACGAAATCGGTACCGGGAATGAATCAACTTCTAAACCTAATTTAGTAAACAAACATCCAAAGACAAGATTCTACAATGAAAAACCAATTGCGACAGCTTCAGAACTTTTGAATTCAGTTCACAAATCGAATGAATGTGTATTTTGTGGTAAAGACAACCATGGAAGCCCTAAGTGTTACTTTGCAGCTAATATGAGTTTAAACGAAAAGAGATCACTCATGAGGAAAAAAGGCGTTTGTTATAAATGTCTTCGGCCTTCTCATTTAAGTAAATTTTGCAGAAATGTAGTCCTTTGTTCGATCTATAACATGTCTTCCCACCTGGATGTCATGTGCACAAAACTGATTTTAGATAGAGGTGGATCTTCCTAGTCTCCAACGGTGCAAGATGAAACTCTCGCCAACTTATCAACCTCCCCAGACGTCTTGTTGCCTACTTTGAGAGTGACCCTCAAAGGGAACAGAACGAAGAAGACGGCACGGGCTATAATAGACACCGGATCCCAAAGATCATATATTTTACATAGCACAGAAATGGAAATGGAATACGAACAATCAAGGAGAGAGTTCTTCCGGCATTCCTTGTTTGGAGGATCGAGTATCAACGTAGTTGAACATGAGGTCTATACCATTAATTTATCGGACATAAATAATTCCTATCGCTGTGAGTTTGAAGCACTAAGTCAACCCCTTATCTGTGGAAGCATATCTCCGGTGTGTCCAAGATCATTTTTAGAAGGGAGTGAAGAACTCGACGTGTCTGATTTGATGAGAGACCGTATAGAAGTCCTTATAGGGGCGGACATCGCCGGGAGATTGCTAACCGATGCTCAGAGAAGAATCTCATCTGGACTGGTGGCAATCCGTACCAAACTAGGATGGACTGTGATGGGAAAGATTCCTCCAACGGAGGTGAGAGATGACACCAGCTCCCTTTGCGTGACCACACTTCTATCTTTGGATCTAGAAAACTTGTGGAAATTAGATGCAATTGGAGTCTCTGACGTGGAGGTTGAGAAGAAGAATCAGTCGTTACAAGCTGAAATGGAAGAACATTTCGCCCACACCACGACGCGAGATATTGAGGGGTGCTATGAGGTAGCTCTACCCTGGGTGCAAGACAAGGAAATGATTCCTACGAATAGAGACCTAGCCGAAAACCAACTAAGTTCTGTAAGAAGAAAACTTGAAGAGGTTGGAGACATGAAAGAGTATGGACAAATCTTTGAAGAATGTATAAATCAGGGGATAATAAAGTATTCCAGAGAGGATAAACTAGATGGTGTACACAACCTGCCATATCGACCAATGTTTAAAAGAAACAGTCAAACTTCTAAAATGAGGCCAGTATTTAATGCGTCGGCCCGGAAGAGAGGTGAACTTTCCCTGAATGATTGTCTGGAAAAGGGACCCAATTTGATAGAAATTATACCAATACTTTTTAATACATTCCGGAAATATGAAGTAGGTGTCTCTTCGGATATTGAGAAAGCATTTTTACAAATTGGAATAAATGAAGAAGACCGAGATGCTCCTTTTTTCGAAATAGCAGGAGTTGATCTAACTGGGCATCTTATCCTAAATAATAAGAAGAAAGCATGGATTGTCATCTTCACATGTGCAGTGTATAGAGGAGTTCATCTGGAACTTGTGATATCTTTGTCTATGGAAGCCTTCCTCCAAGCTATCCGCCGAGATTTATTGCTCGAAGAGGCCGCCCATTGATTGTGTATTCGGATAATGGGACTAATTTCAAAGGCATGGCTAATACTTTAAAGAAGATTGATTTTTCGAGAATAAAATGTGATCCCACATTGGAAAACATCACCTGGAAATTCATACCTCCTGGTGCTCCTTGGTTGGGTGGATGGTGGGAGCGTTTGATTGGAATGATGAAACAATTGCTCTTTAGGATTCTCGGTCAAACCTCCTTGGGATATGAAGAAATTTCCACGGTAATGTGTGGCGTCGAAAGCTTGATGAACACACGCCCTCTGACCTACCTAACGGAAGAAAGTGAGGATCTCGCTCCATTGACACCTTCGTTGTTCTTACATGAGGTCAGAGAGGTTGGCGTTCCAGACCTGGACTTGATTGATAACCAGACCCTCTCCCGCAAATATCAATATATCAAACGTGTACGAGAAGATCTTAGAGAACGATTTCGTATCGAATATTTTGGATTCCTGAGACAAGAAACGAGACGCCTGAAGACTACCATACCATTCAAGGTGGGAGACATGGTGCTCATTGGACAAGAGGTTTTAAAGAGACTACACTGGCCGTTAGCCAGAATAATCCAACTCTATCCAGGAAAAGATGGACTTGTGAGGGTTGCGAAAGTGAAAACTTCATCAGGTGATAAAATACGACCTATTCAAAAAAACTCTACAATTTAGAGATAACGCCCGAGATAAGATGTCGAGACCCTCTAACGGAGCGATCTCCCACACAAGAAGTTCGATTGACAACTGAAGAGGACCCTTTGACTTCACAACGAAAGCAACATCACATTGATACCCCGAATGTTGTGTCAAGTTATGGACGGACCATCAAGAGACCCAACCGATTGGATCTACTGAACTTTTCCTCTCCATGTTTGAGTCGTCGAGGCGCCAACTCAAAGGTGGGAGAAATGTTGGAAAAGAAGGAGTTCGAAGCAGCCAATGGGAGGCCGACGGAAGCGGCTACGGGGATGCAGCGGCTAAAATGAAAAAACAAATACAGAATAACCTGTAAACAACTTTCGAGCGCTAGAATTTGCCCTGATCTCCGATTCTTTTAGTGTAAATATTTAAATATATAATCAATTAAAAACTACTTTACTTATTTTAATTTATAATAAATATAATTTTCCCTCCTGTTTTCGTCTAATATTTTAATAGTGCTATAAGCAGCGACACCTTAAATTTGAACCTTCAACCCCGCCGACCAAGAATAGAGGTGATCGACTACCTCTATTTAACTTAGATCGTCGTCACAACACAGAGTGGCGGTGAAATCGCAATACAGTTATTTACAAATGTTCGTTTGTAGCAAGATACTATTCCTTCAACTTCAAATTACTGAGTGGACCAATTAATATTGATTTTATTCAACTTATCGAGTATTTTTAAAGGGACCTGGAAAAAATTTAAAATTTTCGAGAGTATAGACAACTGTAGATTCAATATAGGGATTGAATGTTTGCTAGAATCGTTTTAACAAATGTTCGTTAGGCAAACCTTTACTAAGATAAAACCGGCGAAGCCGGGAACATATATAGAAGGGTGATTATACCCGAAAGCTTGTGATTTGATATTGTATATTAAAGAAACTCTTTTCTCATCAAGTGGTTCGTTATTAGAGTTTAGAGAAGGAATTATTGATTCAATATACAGGGTGATCCAAAAGTCCCGCACTATTTTAAAAATTAATAACTCCGCGAATATTTGCGCTAGAGCAATGCGGTAAACACCATTGTATTCAGGATGCAATGGGATTTTTTATGGCAAATAATGAAAATTTCGAAATTGATTTTAGTTACAATTTTATTCGCCAGATGGCGCTCTACCAGAATCAGAGATTCAGCGGCCAAATTGTTTGATAAATTGAAAAATATAACTGATCGACACGTATTTCTCCTTTTTGAATACCAGGAAAGAACCCTAATAATATCAAATAACAAATTAATAAAACACCACTTCGTCAAAAGTATGAAGAATTGTTTAACGATTTTAAATACAATCAGAGATATGTAAAATAGGTAAATGCAAATTAAAACATGTAGCAAAATATTTATTTTTATATGAGGTTTTGTGAAATAGATTGAATGTTTGAAAAACACTGCTGATATCAATACACGAATTTTTGAAATGTTAATATAGTACCAAAAATTATGATGGCACTATTAATAGGATTTCTTGCTATAAGAAATGTGTAGTTTCTTGACTGATTGGCGACCCTTGACTATTTAACTGGATATTTGTCATGATCCAACAAATGAAATATAGAAGAGTGACAAAATATATTTGTCGTACTTTATTCCAAATATCCTATTGGCTTGTCAAATGTTATCATTGTTTATTATACTGTACACAATTTTAAAAATGTGTCCCCTCAAATAAAAATAAATTTCAAATCGACCTTTTGCGTTGAAAAACGTGGTAGTGATATCATTTTGTATTATTTTTTTTCACAAAATTTCTAAAGTTATTGGTGTACAGAAAATATTCCTTATGCTACATGTATTTTCTATGTATGTATTTCTATGTTATCTATTATCTATGTATTTCTTCTAATGAGCGAAAAGCGAAAAACTAAACATAAGGGGTAAAATTGTGTGTACCAGTGTTATTCTAGAAGTTATAACACTCTGGTTTGCACGACATAATATGTGAGCAAATGACAAACAAAATATTACTGTTCACAAAAAAAAAAGAGTCAAGATGTGAGGACAGCATTTATTATCCCCATATCCCAACACAAAGAGCTGCAAAATATTGATAGATAATATAATACATGGCGGCTTATACAACACATGAGGTAACTGCCTTCTCTCTTGTATTAGGTCACAATCCTTGCTCAATGTGGCACCCTTCATTCTCAATCACCGCCTGCAGACGATAAATGACAGAACGGACAGCATTAAATAACATATCTGTTCAATTGATAAAGCGTGCCATCTGATAGAAGCCTTCAACATGGCCAATGTGGTAGGCCAGCATCGATAAACACACGATTTAATGTATCCCCATAAACAAAAATCGCAAGGCGTCAAGTCTGTTGATCTTGGAGGCCACTGGTATATAAAGTGGCGACCTATCACACGATTTTCACCGAACGTATCCTTCAGAAATTGTTTGGCACCTCGGGAGATATGAGGAGGTCCTCCATCTTTCATGATGGTTATTTCGCTTAGTGCTTTTACCCTGCAATATGGGAATACCCTTTTCTCATAACGTTCACCAGTTACACAAACGGTTTTAAAAGTTCTTCCATTGATTTTTCAAAGAAAAATGACCCAATAATAAAAGAAGTGAACCCACACAAAACTGTAACTCTAGGCTGGTAAAGTGGCATTTCTGTGAAAATCCTAGGGTTTTCTGTTGCCCAAATGCGGCTGTTTTGAATGTTAAATTCTCCGTTTAGAGAAAAGTGAGCATCATCTGTCCACAGAACATTCGACAGCCAGTTTTTATCAATATCAATTTGCCGGAAAACCCATGCAGCGAATTCTTGACGCATCTCAAAATCGCCAACTTTCAGCTCGTGAAATCTTTGCATTTTGTATGGGCACACACAATAGAGACATTAAGTGAAGCGTCTTCGGATATCACAATCATACTTCGGCGAATTTAACGCCAAAAGTTCAATTCGGGGATCACCTGTCCAGGATAACAAAAGTCAGTAGGTTGAGGACATGCTAACCGACCTCGACCTTACACCGTTAAATAACGGAGAGAACACCTATCTATCTAAGTCCACAGGCACAGAATCCGCAATAGACATCACAGCGATAAATTACAACATCGCACCCACAACACAATGGAAAAACTTGAGAGGTGCAATCAGTGACCACAGACCAATTTTAACAACCCTAAACTTCAAAATTGAGAATGTCCATTAGAATAAAAGAACATGGAACTTTAGGAAAGCCGACTTGAAAAAAATTCACAGAAAAGCTTGAAGAACTGTGCAACGAAAAATTGAATTACAGAACGCTTGACAAAAGCTTGGAAAAATTCTCTTCGAAAATTTAAAAAGCTGCGAAAGAGCATCGATAACTAGAGGTAGACGTAAAGACCTGTGGATACCTTACTGGAAGGACCACAACATCGAGGCAATGATTGCAGAGAGAGAGACAATATCAATGGACTTCTTAAAACAAATAAAACAGAAAGGAACTCATTGAAATTATTCACAAAATATAACAAGAAATTTGGATATTCAAACAAGAAAAATGGCAGAATTCTGCGAAAAAAATGGATCCAAGAAAGGACAGTCAACACTGGAATATAATTAGAGTGTTAGAGAACAATCAAAACCAACACCAATCCTCCAATACTCTAACCGATATGAATAGAACAGCGAGAACGAGAACAAACAGATGGCTGACATAATTGCTGAATATCTTTCAAGCACTTCCATACTCAACTATACGAATGAAGATAGGACTCTAAAAATAATATAAACCAGTTAGTTAAACAAGCAAGAAACTTCCATCAACAAGATATTTTCTCGAGAGACTTCACACTGAATGAGCTAAACTCATCAATAAAAAAATCCAAGAGGTCACCAAGAGATAATCTAATCTCTGGTCAAATGATTAAACACTTTGAAGTCAAAGCTAATAATCAACTCCTACGAATACTGAACATTTCATGGCAAACTGGTAAACTACCAAAGAATTGGAAGATATCAATTATAGTGCCAATACTGAAGCCAAACAAAGATGCCAAGGAATACAAGAACTATCGGACAATTGTTCTCGCCAGCATACTTTGTAAAATACCAGAACGAATTATCCACTCTAGGCTCATAGTCTGGCTCACAAAAAATAATAAAATAAACCTCTACCAAACGGCCTATAGATCCCAGCACTGTACAACTGATCAACTGTTCTACTTCTGTCAATCAATAATAAATTATTTCCGGGAAAAATCGCCAAAGAAGACCACGGCTATATTCCTTGATATGACCTCAGCTTTTGATCGAGTGTGGAGGGAGAAATTACGTGAAAAGCTGCACAACATCGGAGTAAGAGGAAAAACCTTAATCTGGATTGCAGACTTCTTAAGGGGAAGAAGGTTAAAGGTTCGGGTAAATGGAGAATTTTCCAAGGAAGGAAGAACATGGGCTGGTGTACCTCAGAGATCTGTGCTCAGTCCTCTACTCTATCTGCTATATATTAACGACATACATCCTTACCTCACTGAAGACACAAAGGTTGCCTGTTATGCAGATGATAAAGCCATATGGCACACGAGTAGCAGCATAGAAAAATCGTAAAAGATACTGAAGACATCAATGAGAGGACTGGAGAAGTGGGCAATGGAACTCCAAATGACCATAAACACAATAAAACCAAACCTATGCGTCTTCTCCACTCCCAGGGAAAAAGGCATGAATATAACCACAAAATAAGCATAAACAAACAAATAATTGATAAAATTAGAAATCCATAATACCTAGGTGTGATACTGCAGTCCTGGATCTTTCCAGTTGGTCTCGAGGACCACGCCATCACCATCTCCTAAGCGGCGAAGTACGCGATCTACGTATTCATCGTAGATCGCAAAATGCGTGGTGTCGCTGGAGAACCACTGGCGATTCTCCACCAAACTCTGCAGCGCTGGCAGAGGCGCCATATTCATTGTACATAGTGTATATAATGCATATTATCTTTTTTTAATAGTGCAGACTGTGTATCTATTGACAAGATGTCAACAAAATTATTTTAATTATTATTTATGAGGAATTTTAATTTTCATAGCACATAATTAGCACCTCAAATAGAGCTATCAGAAAACTAAACATTCTGAGAAGGCTATGTGGAACAAATTGGGGAGCAAAACCCAGAATTCTCAGAACAACATATACCACCTTAATAAGACCGATAATGGAATATGCAACACCGGTCTGGGCTCCTTCATGCTCATCACTAAAAGTAAGACTGACAGTGTTCAAGCAAATGCGGCCAAAATAATCACTGGTGCTGTTTTATCCACCAACAATGAGAAAATTCAGAGAGAATGTGTTCTAGACCTACTCGCTCGAAAGCAGAAGACAAAATAAAAACAACTTGGATCGGCACTTCGGAAACGAGGAACCAGAGGACGAGATCTCTCTGACCACTTGTGGTTTGGTGGATCCGCCCTTTTCTGAGAATGAGGTGAAACTGACGGCTTTCAAGTTCGGGAAAAGAATATCTACTGGTCCCGAAGGGATCGATAACACGGGCGTGAAAGCCCTGGTAAGGATGCACCCATCGCTTCTTTCCAGGTTATTCAAAAAGTTCCTGGACACTGGTACATTTCCTGAGGCATGTAAGGTTGCCCGAGTAGTGCTTCTCGAAAAGTCTGGTAGAAAGGGTAATTCTCCTAATGATTATCGTCCGCTTTCTTTACTAGTGTGTCTAGGTAAGGTCCTGGATAGCCTACTAGCTCAGCGACTGAAGCACTGGCTAGAGAGTAATGAGCTCCTTTCCTCTTTCCAACATGATTTTAGGGAAGGGAAGTCCACAACCACAGCTCTGAACGAGGTGTTAGAGGGGGTTGAGATGGGCTTAAATAAGGGTGCTTGGGTTCTTTTCGTGGCCCTGGACATTGATGGCGCGTTCAACTCCATGAGCTGGAACAAGTTGATGAGAAATTTGATGGACATGAGTTGTCTTGATAATTTGTGCAGCTTGATTCGTGACTTCCTGAGGGATAGACGGATTAGCCTCAGTTTTGCTGGGCGGAAGTTGGAAAGAAACTGTGCTAGGGGTTGCCCCCAGGGCTCTTGCTGCGGACCTATTCTGTGGAGGTCTCCATGAGGGACCAAGGCTGGTTATCTATGCTGACGACCAGTTCCTCATCATTGAGACTGCTTCGAGAGCGAAGGCTGAGAAGTGTGTGTTGAAACTTCTCTCCAAATTTTCTCGATCTGGGCCCATGACTCTGGCCTTAAGTTCAATGTCTCCAAAACTAAAGCCCTCAGCTTTAAGCCTAGGGACATAAGAAATAAAAGGAAACACAAGCCGGCTATCCGGATGGAAGGACGGAGGGTAGCGTTGGTCAATAGGATGACCATCCTGGGGGTGGTCATTGATGACAAGATGGGTTAGCAATACCAGGCGGAGGAGATGGTGGCGAGAGGCAGGGAGGCGTTGTGCAGGCCTGTCCTGGTTGGCCCTCAACAGGGGGGGGGGGAGAGAAGGAGGGTACTATTTTTAGGAACCTCTGCCTCTCCTGTGTCGAGCCAATCTTGCTATATGCTTTCGGGGCTTGGTAGCGCCGAAACAGGGATCAGAAGGTGGCAACAACTCTAGAGAGAGTGCAGAGGACAGCGGCACTCAGAATCACAGGAGGATATCGCACTACCAGCAGTGAGGCCTTTTTGATCCTCGCTGGGCTTATTCCCCTGGGATTGAAACTAGAGGAGGAGACCATCAGACAGAAGATCTGGGAGAAAAGGGAAGATGCCCTGGGACTTTAGGCGGGGGCCCTGGAATCGAAGAGGGACACAAGGAAGCCTCCGCAGTGGTTGCCAAAGTGGAATTGGAGTCCTAGAGGGCCGACAGAGATTGGCACGGAGGTTTTCACTGATGGTAGTAAGTCTGGAACCAATACTGGAGCTGGGGTAGTGATATACACTAATGGAGATCTGATCTTCCAAGAAGGTTTAGCACTCAGATTGGACGAATTGGTCTTTTCAGCCGAGCTAGTTGCGATCAGGGTAGCCCTCAGAGTGTGTGCCGAGAAGAACTTCAGCCCGGACCGCCTCTATTCAGATTGTATGTCGGCCCTCGTCGTTATCAATCTGGAGAAAGGGCAACTCGCGCATCAAATAATCCAGGAGCTGGAGATGATGACGCGGGCTCCGGAGCTCCCTTTGTTTAGGAGACACAGCCTCATCGAAGGTAATGAGTTCGCAGACAGGATCGCTAAGGCAGGATGCTTTAGAGGTAGATCACTGAGGACCCCAGTGACCGAGAAAGAAGTTTATAGGAGGATCAGGGGTCACGTCCAGGACTTATGGTTGGACAGATGGAGGAACAGTGTGAAGGGGAGAGAGGTATTCAATGGGGTAACAACACCCAAGTACCTCTGTAAGGTAATGTCCCACAAACTCATTAGGGTAGTTCGGGAGATGGGCTCTCTTCCCCAAGTCTCCACAGATTTAAAATTAAAAGAAACCCTGATTGCGTCTATGGAGAAAGGGATGTGAATGCACGCCACTACGTCTTGGATTGTCCAAGGGTAGTGGGTGTGCAGGAAGAGAGAAGGAGGGCGAGGGGCGCGATCGAGAGTAAGCTGCTGAGAAATCACAGCAAGCTTCTTGAGAAAGCCCACGACGTGGCAGCTGAGCTTTTCCTCAGCTGTGAGTGAACAGAGTCGACCGGGGGCTGCCTCCCCGCGGTCCCTGCTGGACACAGTAGATAGTTTCCTATTTTGCTGTGCTTAAAGGCCACCGGTATAGAAATCCTTCCAGACACGTTGTCTGGGAGGTGGTGTTTCCAGGTACAATGTCCAAGCACTAGCTTGGATACCGTTACTTGGCTTATGAGTTGAACAGAATAGCAGTAAAGGGCATGCTTCGCATGCCGGCTTGTGGACTGAAAGGTCTGGGTGGCCATCTGCTTCTAGGGTGTACCAACTGTGCTTAGGTGGGATCCTCCAGTTCTTGTTTATTTTGGCTACTGTTTCTATTTCTTTAAAAGTAAGTTTATTTTTCTGTAGCAAGGGTTCTTTTGTGCCTTTTTTCGCTAGCGCATCAGCAGCTTCATTGCCTTCAATGCTAACATGTAAGGGTATCCATTGAAGGTGAATTTTTGAGGTTTTTGAGTTTTTGGAGATAACCAATTATGTTCCTGCTTACTTTGTCTCTAAGTTCCCCTGTGTGACTCAAGTGTTGTATGGCACTTCTACTATGAGTAAGAATCCATATATCGTGATGTTTAGTATTTCTGATGGATTTTAAGACTTCATAGATGGCTATAAGTTCTGATCTGAAGATTGAGCAAAAATCTGGGTTTCTTCTGTTCATTTTCTCATTGCCATTTGTGGGTTTAATGAGAGAGCCACTGCCAGTGTGTCCCAACTCGTCTCTGCTACCATCGGTATAGATAGTTATTGCATTTTTAGGAATTTTATTAATTATTTCTAATGATAATTGTTTTAAGTATTCTGGATTTTGGTATTGTTTGTTGGTGGGTTCGTTTAAAGTGGCATTAAAAATAACATTTTGTTAGTGGTTCGCATGTAGATATTTTTTCAGCTAAATAATATTTTTCCACTTTATATTTTAAAAATCCATTTCTTTTGGCCAGGTGGAGAGGGCCTTCTTTTTTGAGTCTTATATTGGGTTCCCAAATAAGTATGTAATTGAAAGTTCTGTGTTTATTTTCATAACTCTTGATTTTGTTTATATATTTCGGCAGATTGTAGCTTATTCTATCCTTTAAGGGCATAATGTCTGCCTCGCAAAGTACAATATTATTAGGGCAGGTATTTCGAAGACCTGTAATAATTCTAGGTGCATTTAGTTGTATCCTTTCCAGTGTTTTTAGATTTGTTTCAGATGCTGTACCATAGATTTGATATCCATATTCCAAGATAGGTCTCATTAGAGATGTGTAAGTTAATTTTAGTGTTGTTGCTTCAGCTCTCCACTCTTCCTGAAATATATTTCAAGATTTTTAGTCGGTCTCTTCCTTTTCTAACAACTCCTTCAATATGTTTACTGGAGTTAATTTCTGGATCCAGGGTGTAGCCGAGATATTTAGGACGTTTATTATATTGCAATTGTTGTTCTTTCAGAATAATATTTGGTCTTATTTTGTATAGTTTCTTATCGGTAGTAAAAAGACAGGTTTCAGATTTTTGGGGGTTAAATTCTAATTTATGTTTATTAGCAAATTTTTCTAGGTGGAGAATAGTCTTGTTCAAATCTCTTTCAGCTTTTTTCCAGTTAGTGTTGCTGCTCCATAGAATAATGTCATCAGCGAAAAGTCCAATATTGGTTTTATGTGAAAATTTGTCTTCTATGCCTGCAATAAATAGGGTGAAGAGAGTTGGGCTAAGGACTGATCCTTGTGGTAATCCTTGGTACAATTTGAAGGTTTTAGATAGAGTGCCATTATATTTGACCCTGATGTATATATTTTTAAGGGAATCATTTATCCAAGTGATAGCTTTTCCATCAATTTTGAAATGTTTGTATAATTTTGTAATTAACTTGTTTTTCCATACCCCTTATCAAAAGCTTGTGTAAGGTCTGAAAAGCAGCTATGGTGTGGTTAGTTGGCTTTTTGTTTTGTGCATCTTTTACCTTTTGTGTGAAAAATAAGAGTTGGACTATTGTCCAATGTCCTTTCCTAAATCCATATCTGGTAAGAGATTTCTTGTGACGGGATGGTAGGTGAGTCGTCTGAATATAATTTTTTTCCATTAATTTGCAGCAAATATTTGTGAGGGAGATAGGTCGGTAGTTTTTTGGGTCATCAGCAGATTTGTCAAGTTTTTTAATGGGAATTATTGTTGCATTTTTACAGTCTTGAGGCAATTTTCCAGTTTTCCAGGAGTTATTGAAAATATTAAGAAGTCTTTCTTTGCCAATTTTGCCCAAGTTTGATATCATTCGGCCATGGATTCCATCTGGCCCAGGAGTCTTGTTTAGGTCAGTGTTTTCTAATGCATAAGCTAGCTCTTTCATATTGATTTTTTTCATGGAAAATATTATGAGTGCTGGTGACATTTTTACAGTCATGAATAATCTTTCGGGCCTTTTTTCAACCTTGATTTTACTACTTATTTGATATGAATTACCTAAAAGATTGGCAGCAATTTTGTCATTAGTTGCTGGTGTACCATCTGTATTCTCAATCATATTTGTGTTTTCAGTTTGTGGCTGGACTCTGCCAATTTGTTTTGCCAAATTCCAAAGTTTTGTATTTGGGTTTCTTTGGTTCAGGTTTTCACAAGTTTGTTTCCATTTTTCCCTTTTCACATTTACGTATAATCTTTTTATTTTTGCAATCACAATGTTCAGTTCAGTTCTACAATTTGTTTGGTTTTGGGTGCACTTTTTTGTAGTTCATTTCTTTTAGTTATAAGTGTTTGAATATTTTTTGCCTGGTGTGTATAATTTGGAATCCATTTCTTAATATAACCTCTTGGTATTGAAACTTTGGCTGCTTTAATAATGGTGTTTTCGAAAGATATCATATTAGCCTTTTTGAAGTTCCATAATTTTTCTTAATTGAGCTAGTTTTGGTCTTGGTGCTAATTTCTATCAAATTAGGCAAATGATCACTTTCAAAACCTTTTAATATTTGCTATTTGCATTTGTGGAAAATGTCAGGATAGTAAAAACTTATATCAAGGGCTTGTGCAGTATTATAGCTGTAGGAATGATGGGTAGGATTCCCATCATTTAAGCACATGAAGGCATTGTCGTCAAATATGTTTGATAGTATTTTGCCTCTTGGGTTTGGCGTAGAACATCCCCATAGTTGATGTTTGGCATTAAGGTCACCTAAAATAATAGTGTTGTTTGTAAGAAATTGAGCCATTGTTCCATCGTCAATAAATGTATTGTTTGGAGGGTGATACATATTGTATATGTTGATGGCTTTGTTTTGATTGAGGTAGACTTTGATACCTTGGGTTTCGAGGTCTAATGTGTTTGTAATATTAACGGCTATGTCCTCATAGTACAAATTATTGATTAAAAATGCTAGGCCACGCCCTTTAACATAATACTGCAAGATGGAACAAACAAAATCAAAGAAGGAGCAGGACAGATTTCGTCAAACTTCACTTGTGAACTGACAGCTATCTGGAAAGCCCTTGATGTATGCCTTAACCAACCATCCCTGCATCAAGCAGAAGGAATTTTAATATACAGCGACTCCATATCCGCTCTAGAAGCAATTCAGAAGGGCAATACTAAAATCACACAGAAACTGGAACCATTGGAGAATAACTGCCTTCTACATTGGATCCCTGCCCATGCTGGGATCGGGGGTAATGAAATGGCATTTGAATTGGCAAAGGAAGCCAGAAAGGTGAGCCAAAGGAAAGAACAAATGTTATTATTTGACGCTGATTCTTTGTCAGAATACAAGATAATTAAACAAAAAAATAAGAAAAGATCAAAATGCGAAATAAACTCTGAGAGAAAAATGACAAAAACTATAACAAGACTTAGAAAAAAAACACTATAAAGGAATGACAATACATCCAGATGGCACAAGAACCTATAGGGCATGCAACAATTGTCCTGGTGTGGAACTTACACCTACCCACATATTCTCATGTCCAGCAATGGCCGCAGCCTTGCAGAAATTTGACATAGACCCAGAGCAGCAGCTTTACACACTCAAGATAGTGGACATTGCTGCTGGTGTGATGGAGATGCATGGTACATCTGAGGCTCTTTATTGGACACGACAACAACAACGGCATTCCAGAATAAAATAAATTATCAGAGATAGATACATATTTTTCAAATGAATTAAAATAAATATAATCGATACTGAGTGAGAGTTGAATTTAAAATATTAGAAATTTATTATCTTCGGAAACAAACCTTATCTAAAATATAAATTTTCTTTTTGCTACATGTTTTAATTTGCATTTACCTATTTTACATATCTCTGATTGTATTTGAAAATCGTTAACCAATTCTTCATACTTTTGGCGAACTGGTGTTTTATTAATTTGTTATTTGATATTATTAGGGTTCTTTCCTGGTATTCAAAAAGGAAAAATACGTGTCGATCAGTTATATTTTTCAATTTATCAAACAATTTGGCCGCTGAATCTCTGATTCTGGTAGAGCGCCATCTGGTGAATAAAATTGTAACTAAAATCAATTTCGAATTTTACATTATTTGCCATAAAAATTCCCATTGCATCCTGAACACAATGGTGTTCACCGCATCGCTCTAGCGCGAATATTCGCGGAGTTATTAATTTTTAAAGTTGTGCGGGACTTTTGGATCACCCTGTATATATATGTTTGTCAGCTATGCACGCCCTCAATATGTAACTAAACTCGCTGAAATTTGAACAGGACAGAGAGTTAAATCTGGAAGAGTTATTTGTCGCGCTTTAACCAAGAAAAATTATAAATAACCAGGTACTGAGCAACAATATTTTTTTAGTCAGAAATGATGAGGACAATATTGCTGTATCATGCTTGATTGACATAAACAAAATTCTTTAGGGGAATATTCACTAAAAAAGACCACGGGCGAAGCCAGATAATAATTTTCCGTAGGCAGGAACAAAATATTACCTGCGGAACATTCACTCGAGCAGAAGACACACACGAAGCCAGGTCATCTTAATATATAAAATATCGTTTCTCGGCCTTTTGGCTAAGATCGTGTAGTTTATCTCTAGATATTTTTTATTTATATATATATTTTTAAAAATATATTCAGTAGAGAGAGTGGATATGTTTGCTCGCGAAAAATATATTTTATATATTATATAAATATATAATGCAACGAATATTATTATCATTATTATCATAATATTCTGTGTGTGTTCCGGAATATTATTATCAATAATAATATTATCAATAATATGCGTTAGGCAAACTTTCACTCGGATAAAACCCGGGCGAAGCCGCGTACACATCCGCTAGTATATATATATATATATATGAAAAATAGTACAAATGTGATATTGTACTGGGATAAGGTGTATAACTTAAGAAAAAGGCATCTCCTTATCGTGCAACTGAAAGTTGCTGATGGCAGGCGCCATCTATCGGAATAAATATCAACTATTCTCGTTGATTTTTAATTATTCCGGAATTGGCCAAATACCCATTCTTGATTAATCAAGAAAAGCTAACCACGGACGCGTTTCGGGCTGTTGGCCCTCATCAGCGTGGTGCAAGCTGTACCTCAACGACCAAAAAAATTGGTCATTAAGGCATCCTGAAAAATCATGAAACGGGTAGTTAAGGCCAGAATTGCGTGAGAACGCTACACAATGTGAAAAATAGTACAAATGTGATATTGTACTGGGATAAGGTGTATAACTTAAGAAAAAGGCATCTCCTTATCGTGCAACTGAAAGTTGCTGATGGCAGGCGCCATCTATCGGAATAAATATCAACTATTCTCGTTGATTTTTAATTATTCCGGAATTGGCCAAATACCCATTCTTGATTAATCAAGAAAATTAGTCAAAATTCTTTTATTCTCATAAATATGCTCCAAATATAAAATTTTCATCACGAGTGACCAAGTTGAAAAAATTCTGAAATAGTTAAATTCACATAAAAACCTGTTCATAAATAAAAATGAGGCTGATGTTATTATAGGAAGTGAAGGAATAGATTAAAAAATATAGAAAAAACACTATATCTTTTGTTGATATGTTTAAAATATATTTATTTACATTAGGTGAAGGTAAACGACTTCTAGCTAAACCTATAATCTCACACGTACTGACTTTATAGTTGTAAAACTTTAATAAGATTTAAAACTGGGTGTCCTTCTTGGCCGTTCTTAGATCGGGATAAATGTTCAAGTAAATGTTAATGTTTATATCTTATTTCTAACTACTTTCCAGTTTAAATATCGAAACATATTACTTAACAAATGTTTCATTCCATTTATTCGTATATATAAATAAATAATTATTTATTTTAATATTTATATATTGTAGCAAGGTATTTATTATTTCAATAACAGAATATCATTTTTAAAGTTCATATTTTGCTACTCTGTAAACTCCCTTCATTGTTTATCTATTTTTTTTTATCATTGATAGTTTGTTCCTGCCATAAATAAATTGCTATGTCATCTAGAAATTTATCTTTCCTAATTTTCCATGTGGCATATCAATATATATAATTATTTAATGTATCTATATTTTATATATGATCATATCGCGTAGGTTTGAGATTAGGCATTACTTGAAAGTCCTTAAAAATATTTATAAATAAATTTTGTTCTTTAAAAGGAAATTCATAAAAACAATATGAAGCTCTATATAAAAATATTATATTTATTGTCAGTCTAGATATGAAAGATGATGCTGTCTTCCAAGCTAGATGTAGATGGTTATAGGCAAGTTATTTATTCTCAATGCCAAAGCTGATAATTCTTGTTAAACTTCATCCTGGTGGTGTGATTTTCAATTTTTTGAGAATGAATTTACTGTAGAAAGAATTGCTAAATTTGGCCAAAAACGAAATGGGCTTCTTTATATAAAAAAAAGTATAACAACCATTTTCTCTTTGGCATAAAAAGTTCCAGATAGTCTCAATTATAATAGAAAACTAAAGCAAATCGATAGAAATTTCAATAAGAAACGAGAGCATTGAATCACGAATGTGATTCGTGTCTTAAACATAAAACAAACTTCTAATGTCCTTACTACGAAAGTTAACCACTGATGAGCCGAACCCTCCCACTAATATTTTTATCGCAGTAATGATAGTCGAAGTTTTTTTCTCTTTATATATTGTTTAAGGGAAACATTCTTGTTTTATGCTTTTATTTCTTATCTCTAGATGGTACGTTATCAACTTATAAGAAATTTAAATACTGAGAAAAGCGTCACTCAAGACAAAGTGCATAATTGTGATAGACCTTAATGAGATACTGGGTAAGATTAGTCGCAAGCATCGCCTGAAAAACAGCTAAAACCTCCGCCAATAGATAGCGCTTTGGTCTATATTTAGTCTGGGACTAGTGTGGGAGTTGCCTACTGCTGTGGTCCTGTTTCCCGGGGCTAATTATTGTAAATACCTGTTTAAAATATTTTTGGTCGCATTGGTACAGCCTACTCCACGCTGACGAGCGTAAACAGCGCGAAGGGCGTTCGTGGATGGCCTTTCTTGAAGAATCAAGAAATTGGATTGGCCAAATATCAGGAAACAGGCTAAATCAACGTTAAGTTTATTTCTGTTCCACCAGATGGCGCTTTGCCATCTAAAAAGCACATGAGCATCTGATCAGGATATGCCTTTTTACTTTTAAATATCTGCTTATATTGGATCTGAGATGTAAATTACTGTAAATACCGGTTAATTAATATATATTCAAGTTCTTATGTAAAGTGGATTAAAGATGACAATAAAAGAGGAATGTTAGCAGACTTGTTGCAAGTTACTGTTGTGACTATCTTCCCAACATCACATAGCTGATTTTCCAGTAGGTCTCTCGTGTCCCCAACCAGTGGTAAGGCTAAGAGATACTGCCAGAGAGAAAGGAGATCCACCAGAGTGGTGGTTCTCGTAGGGTCTTTGAGCTGTCTTTAGAGGTGAGGCAACGGAGGAGGAAGCGGCGTAATCGCAAAGAGCAAGAAGGGAAACTCGCGACAATATGTTTTCTGGCAAACTTACCCCACTTATGGGCGCGTTAAATATTCGTTACATGGAAAAGGTGTGTGGTAGTCGCCACTTAGTTATAGTGGTTGTTTGGGTAATTTTGCTTAGACGCAGAGACGCTTATCGTTTAATTTAGCATTAACAAGTTTGATGAATTTAAAATTCAAATGGTTCTATTATAGTGTAATGGGCGTGGATTGAGCTCATCTTTAAAACATCAAGTATTTAAGTTAATAACAGCGTAGCGCGTTCATTACCAAATTCAATAGAGGACAATTAAAGGGCCCTCCTGCAGCTATTAATTTAATTTGATCATTACCTTTACGAGAAAAGAAACTATAACTTAATTCACTAATGATACAGCGCCTTCGGTCTCCCTTTAAATTTTATTTTCAGTTTAGCGCGCGCGCCTATAATAATATATATTTTTAAATAATGTATTTTATATATTATTTAGGTTTACTCGTCTACAAATAGTACTATTTTGAAATAATTTTGAATGATTTCAAATGATATAAACTCGTCAAAATACCAAATTTTCAAAATATTTATCAAATACGTGCGAAGGAATATTTGTTATGGGTTGTCTTCTAAATGTTGAAACGATATTTCTGAGATTTCGCATACCTTTGTAAAAATACATAAACGTGCAATGAGGACAACAAATATTTGGAATTAATTAGATCAATAATGTGCAAAGAAATTACTTATTCTACTGTCGGGAAATGAAAAGAATATATATATTATTTATCAGTATAAAAATCTTGCGACAATTTACAATTAGATCTGGGTAAAATCCTTTATACAGTTTATAAAGAAATGTTGTATTTATTAATTGGTGGTAAAAAAAACGATATTTAAGACTCATATTATTGGAGTGTAATTTTCTGGAATTACAGACAGATGATATATTTTTGCAAATATATATTTGATTTCCTTTTAAACTAATCAAGCGCTTAACACTTTTTGATTTTATTGTTTTGTTGCTTTAAGTTGATTAAATATGTATATATTTGCACAGAGGTATTGTATATTGTTTGTGAAGCATATATCCTCAGCAGGAATATCCCGTTTTTGAGGGAGGTAAATTCAGTTATTATATAAAACCCCAAATATTTTCGCGATACTTTGTGGTTGGAAACCGATTAGAGAGTATAATGATTAAACATCTAACGCAATTCTGATTATATTTCGCATATCCCCATATTAAAAAGAAATATAAAACTAGGTACATTGTAGGTGCAAAATGATATTGACTATCCAACCAAAACCAAAACTTGTGTTTTTTATTTCGGCAAAGTTGGTTTTGGAGGTCCGATTTTATAAAAATTATTATTATATAAGAATTGAATATATAAAATGAAATAATTAATAAGGAACCATGATAGCCAATATTTTAATAGTAAAGAAGACAGCGATGACTGCTCAGTACATGAGCACAATTAGGATCCTGAAGAACACGTTTTAGATTCTTCTAACAGATATTATTATATTGAAACATATGCTAGAAGACATATTGACATTACTATTTCTATAAATAACCAAAGAAATTAAGTCTTAAGTCATTGTAATACACATAATATCCACATAAATAAAAGAACAATTATAGCATTATAAACTTAGGACCGCCTATATACGAAATTTGGCACTAATATTTAACGCCGTTTTTTATTTTGGAAAAAAAATATATTGTTACGTGTAAGGCCTCTAAACGGTTAAAACCTCCGCCAATAGATGGCGCTTTCGCCAGATTCCCTTGCTGGCTGATGAGGGAGTCGCCGACTGCTGTGGTCCCGTTTCCTGGGGAGGTTGGATGTAAATACGCTTTTGTGTTGGCCCCAGGATTTAGGGTCATGTGAATACACATTGTCTGTTATTTTATTTAGATGTAATGTTAGTAATAGATGACAATAAAAGAGAAGTGCTTTAGTCTCCGTGCCGCCTCCTGTCGTTACTATCGCCACTGCCATCATCGCCAGGCTACTGCTGCTGCTACTACTCTTCTGGTAAGTCTCTCGGGTCCCCCCACCAGTGGTAAGGCCGAGAGATACTGCCAGAGGAAGGTAGTTTCCACTGGAGAGGTGGAGCTCAGGACGTCTTTGGGTGGCCTGCGGGGAAAAGCCGCAGGGAAGAGCAACGGGAGCCTAAGTGGGTGAACCACGAAGGGAAGAAGCGCGTTGTCGCAAAGAACCAGAGGGTAAACACGCGACAATATATATATTTAAAACCTTTTTTTAAATACATTAAACGGCATTGACTAAAATTGAAATAGTGAGATAATTGCTCATTAGTGATAAACCCTCTTAATAGTATTATAATATGCATTTAGCGTTCATTTGGTTTGAATTTGTTATAGAATACGGTAAATGTTTTTTTATATAATAGAGAAAGAGAAATGAATATTGATATTTACTTTAAGGACTGTAATATATATAAATTAAGGGGATGCAATGTATCGAGCAAGGCTATTCCTATAATAACAGAAGTTTTTAATCTTTGTATTAAATAATGCTAATAATTACCAGTGTGTGGGGTAATTATTACTTATTTAATTTCATTAATAGATGTCACAAAGCCGGAAATTTTTTTTTACACGTTGCCTAACAAAATTGTTTGTCATTTTACCTAATAGCATTGCTCGATGAATTGAAATTGCGTGACAAAACACTTGTTTGTTTGCGACCGTAACGACACAGCTTAAAGGTTACCTCGAACTTTAGGGTCTACGTATAGACTGAGATTACCGCATTGACGCTAGAACCTTTTTCTTTATCTCTAGGTGACTTTTTACCTGTAGTGAATTAATATGCAAATAGAAATACTTACATGGTATTCATTTTACTGCGTACATTATACCTGTATAGAAGTTAGTTCCTCGTATATAGTACTTTCATAGCAATTGTACATAGAATTACAAGCATAGGATCTAGTTCGTCGTACACAGTGTATTTTAGTAATAATTAGTTCATTGTAAATATTACTTTAATAGTAATTGTATATAGAAATACAATCATAATATTTATTCAATCGTACACAGTGTACTTTCTTAATATTTAGCTCATCGTATTTATTAATTTCATAGTAATGGTGGGGGTCGGTGGAAGGCTGGGTAAACCGTTTGGTTTTCGACCACTAGGACCCGGGTTCGATTCCCGCATTGGGCACTTTTTTCTGATTAAAAAAAAAATGCTCCAATGGCCCCCGATTCTTGCAAAAGTCCAACCCCACCAGCGAGTGCAAGTAACCAAACAGGGCTCTGGCATTTGTAAGTGCAAAGTCGAACTGCTTTTCACATGTGTAGACATGTGGTGCGCTTACAGTAAAAGCAGTCGCTAACTATCCACCATGATTATCATGGCCTGTACCACGTGTACTAGGGATAAGAAAAAAAAATAGTAATGGTATTCCTGGACTATGTTGGCTAAGAAGGAAGACCTATACAAGTACCCCAAAACTATAGTAGAAATATTATTGCTTCCAACCTTCATGATATGGTGTAATTTTACCCATGGGATAATAAAAAAATTTAATTGTATAGAAATACAAACGTAGTATGTACATCATCATACTTAGTACCTTCGAAGTAACCAGTTCATCGTCTCTAGTACGTACATGGTACATAGAAAAATACCACAATAATAATTTCATCGGACATAGTATATATATATGTGTATAAAATATGTATATATGCATATAGTGTTCGAATTTGAAAATTATTTTCATTTCTCTTATTCATTCACTAGAAGAATAATTCCTTCTCTTTTTCTTAAAATATATATTTTTCAAATATTTGTATTCCAAAATATACGATAGCGTCTTTAATCAATATATGAAATTAATCTAAATATTAAAATAGTTTTTTGCTTTTTATTCCACGGTCAGTCAATATTGGAGGAACCTCCCTTGAATTGAATGCAGATTGACATGGGTTCTCCATAAAAATGGATGTATGCAGATTGCCGTAGTAATTCAGACTGTTTAATTCCATCGCCTCTGGTTTCTTGTTTATATGAGAATTTGAAAGATTTAATCATTTGTGTTACAAGGCCGAGGTAATCACCTGTTTGTTGGTGACTAAATTACAACTGAAAGTTATAAAAATATTTCATATTTCAGAATTCAATATAAGTATCTTTAGGTTATTCCTAAATATTTACTGAAATCCTATATATTTTATAGTATGTGCATGTCTAGGTTTTATTGCGGATTTCATATGATGTATTACAAAATTATATGTAGCACACAATAAATATTGTTTTTTTTTTCTGAAAGAGAGATAATTTGCGTCAGTATATGATATGAATAACATATTTTTACTCTTAAGTTCTTTATAAAACCGAGTTATACAGAAAGAGTTCAGAGGGTTTGAAAATAAATGCATTTAATATTCAAAAATATAAATACATTTTATATTTTTCCTACAAGGTTTTTAAACCGTTATGGTGCAAACCTATTCTTACTACCTTATCACATCTATATTTTCAAATAATAGGTTTCTGGTTCAACTTTGAAATTATTATCTCACCAGGAAAACACCTTTGATATAGGAAGCCACCGTTCTTAACAGGTCTTCCGAATTCAAAGGTCAACGGCGCAAATTTCAACTAAACATTGATTTAGCCTGTTCCCTGATATTTGGCCAACTCAATCAGGGAACAGGCTAAATCAATGTTTAGTTGATTTCTGTTCCACCAGATGGCGCTCTGCCTTCTGTAAAGCACATGTTCTCCTGGTCAGGATATGTCATTTTTATTTTTGATTCTAATCTCTGTGCAAGAATGATTATTTTATTAATATTACTAAACATTTAATAACATTCGCTTCCGGGTGGTCAAAGGACTGAGATGAAAATACAATACTTTAGGCACTTTCGATCCAATGAAGCCCTTTGATATATGTAGAGGAAGGCTGTATCAGATCTATGCAAGTAAGCTACCAAGATTAGGACTGTCGTACTCTATAGTTACACACTAACGATACTATCTGTAAAATTTCCTTAATTGTGAGTTTCCTATTCCGTGTGTTACTTACTTCAACTGGCCAAGAAAGAGAGGTTGAAACCTTTACCAGTCGTAATAGAATTTATTAATAAAATCAAGGTAGATTTTGTAAAATAATATAATCACAAAATGTGACGGTAGCTTTATATTTTTAAAAAGTACCAAAAACCTTCGAAAAATAGTTTCCAGAGTAGCGAAATTTAAAGTCATCTATCATGTAGTAGGGAGATAATTTTCTTTTACCTGTCAATAAGGACACCTTTACCTTGTCTACTCTTCAATATAACGCTATTACAATTGGTAGTTTCCTACATAATAACGGTCGTCTGTATTGGGCAGCCGTGACGTTACAAGCTCATAGAGATTTCGACGTTATACTAATCCAACGGGTAATCAGAAATTTGATCTACTTCACTTTTATAAGACTTGATTGGAAATCACCTAATTAATGTAATCCACAGACAGCTACGATTAATTAAAACTCTAATCTTTCAAGCAGAGAAAGCTTTGAATACCATCTTACAATACGGCGTGAGACATGGATCAAGGATCATACATTCCGGAGTTCATCAGATACAGTGACTTCTCACAGCGTAATAGAATATTTTAGATTTAATTTACACAGAATATCACCAATATATGATCTATCTATTTATTTATTTAATATACTATCTAAATAACCCTTAGCTATGATTTAACAGTGTTTGTATATTTATTTTCCATCAATGTATAGAGATATGTACATTAATCTAATGCTAAAAGCAATATAAGATACATAATCCAAAGGTTACGTTTTCTTTCAGATTTATTCAACCATTATAATGCCCTAACTAAACAAGAATAAATATATAATTTTATATTTATATAAATATTTGATCTGTACACACTTAATATGAAATATTACCCTTTCAATGGGGAAGGCGACGGATATATGAATGTACCTAAATCGAATCCCAAATGTAAAATTCAAATACATTATATGTAATTATAATACAAGATCCATTTCATCAATAAATAGTTTTCTATAAATTTAAGGTGCCTTTATTAATTTCTAGGACTGTTTCCTTTTTTAAATATGAATAAATAAAAATCTAATTCAATATATATATATATACAGTATTTTAAAAATATGCCCCTCCTGCCTCAAAAACACCTATTCTAAATATTTTTTCAATCATCGAAGCAGGAGATAAAATCATCTTTTGAGTGGCTCCTCAAGTTTGCCTTCGATTCAGCTTGTATCATAGCAACATGTCAAATTTCCTTCCTTTTAACTACATTTTCAATTTAGGATTGAGGAAAGAATCATTGATGACTAAGTCGGATGAATAGTGTGGAAGAGGGAGCTGTGTGGTTGAATGCTTGGACAAGAACTGCAGAACAATATGGGCTGTGTGCGGTCGAGTGTTATTGACGTGAAGTATCCAGTCATTGTTTTGCCATCTTTCAGGTCTTTCAAGGTTCACTGTTTCCCTTAAACGCTTCATTATCCCCAAATAAACAGTTTGATTAATTGAACGTCAAAAAGGAAAAAAATGCATGGTTAACCACACCGTTAATATCGAAAAATGTAACAAGCAATGTCTTGACTTTGGATTCTGCAAATCTTGCCTTTCACTTGTTTTTCAATCATTTAGCTGGATTAACGTTTGGTGTCTGGGTCATACTGTTACACCCATGTCACATCCCCGGTAGTCATTTTTGACTATACTCTGTTTCAATCAGATTCATTTCTATAATATTTTGCCAGACTTACATTCTAGCCTCCTTTTGTTCTTCCGTTAGAATCCTGGAAACAAATTTTGTAGACATTCGGATCATCAGACGTCATCGGATCTGTGAAGCATTTCTTTGATAGAAATTATCCTGTTATCTTTTATTAATTACTTTATTTTGAGCTTGTTTTCCTCACGACGTAATTTTCTTGGACGCCCAGTATGTTGATAATCGATTACCTCTTTCCGACCTTTTTGGAAGCGTGAAAACCATTGGAGTGTTCTTGAACTGGTTAAAGAAGCATTACCAAAAGCTTATTTAATCAATTTACGCGTCTCAGTAACACTGTGCGTCATGAGACTCGTGCTTTCAGTGAGGTGTGGTCAAATGTCCAGTATTTAACTGTATAAATATTTAAAGTTTAAAACGTATTAATATTAATAAACGTAAGTTTTTAAAGTATTAATTAGTGTTCTGTTTAAACGTTCTATTAATCCATTTGTTTGTGGGTGGTGGCTGGTAGTAAATCAGTGTTTTATTTTTTCCTTCAGGAGGTTGTGTGTGAACTGTGACCCCTATCTCTGATTAGATAACGAAGGGTATAAAAAACACCTTCTACAATGAATTAAGAGACTTCTATAAACAGTTATTCCACATAGTTTGAGACATCTTCTAGCATAGAAATATGCTATCGGGTTGACAAGTGGCCAAGGATTACTGTTTGGGTTTGGATTATTTTTATAAAGAAGTCAATGATTGTAGAAATTAAACTCTTAAAATCACGATCATTAAAACAATAATAAACAATAAGAGGAGCTTCTTGTGTAATTTTTTTTCTTTATTACCGCAAGCTTTCGAACAGAACGTTCTTCAACGGGCGTGGATAGTAAAAACGTACTAACATGCTATTAGAGGAGAAAAACTAATATATACACCAATAAATTTACATATTGAAGAGATAATAGCGTAAAAAGAGAATAAAACATAAATATTTAAAATGAAATTTACATAATACAAACGTGAAGACTAAAAAATAAGCAATAAACTTGAATGAGACTAAAAACTAAGGTAAAATTATTATTAAAACGGCGACATCCCTACACCAAAAGAACAAAGAATAAAACAGTATATAGAAGTTAAAATCAACAAGACCAAGGCAGGGGAAAGGGAGGTCCCACCCAGTGCTGCCACTATCTTTGAGATATAAGTCAACGCAAGATTTTCCTGGGGTGAAATGGAAGAAAAGGTAGTGTTGTCCTGGAGAATGTCCGTCATCTTAGAAAGATAATCTGAGCGGTCAAGTACGACAGTGTGGCTTCCTTCTTTCTTCTATCTTTCTAAGATGACGGACATTCTCCAGGACAACACTACCTTTTCTTCCATTTCACCCCAGGAAAATCTTGCGTTGACCAAATCATTCAGAAAGGCGCTCTGCGAAATGAAGAAACCCAGCATCATCACACCTGATCAATTTGCCCTATTTACATCTTGCCTGGATAGGGAAGCTTATATTTATGGCTTGCCTAAGATACACAAGCCGGGGGTCCCACTCAGGCCCATAATAGCTTATCATCTTTCTCCAGCCTACTCTGTAGCCAAGTTTTTGGTAAGTTTTTTGTCCCCTCTCATGAAAGACCATCCTAACACATATAGCATCACGCACCCCCCCAGTTTCATAGAAGACCTCCTTAATTTACAACCACCACCCCTACACAGTATGGTGTCTTTTGATGTCACGTCCTTATACCTCTCACTGCCACACTCTCTCATTGCTGACAAATTGCAATCGTTCCTTATTACCAATAACATTGACACACAAACGGCTTCCCATATCCTGCAACTGGCTTCTCTCTGCCTCTCGATTTGCACTTTCACCTTCAACAAGCAGTTTTATAAACAGACCAGAAGAAGCCCTATGGGTAGTCCCCTATCATCAATCATCTCTGAAATAGTCATGGGTTCTTTGGACACATGGATCAATCAAGCCCTCCCTTCCGATATTTACTATTGGAGGAGATATGTAGACGATATATTTTGCATTATTAAAACAGACAGCCTTCAACTCACATACAGTACCTTGCACGATTTCAACCCCCACAATAAGTTTACATACGAAACAGAAATAGATTCTGTTTTACCTTTCCTAGACATCCTTATTATTCGCACCCCTCAGTCTTTTCACACCTCTGTTTTCCATAAGAAGCATATCCCTCCCCTATATACGCATTTCTCCTCCAATAGTCCCATCTCCTTTAAAATTAATACAGTCAGGACCTTAACTAAAAGAATTTTACCCATTGTTCCTTACCCATTTTTAAAACAATAGAAAGATCTAGAATCCATTCCTTATTAACAACCGCTGGTTATCCCATAGATTTCATAGAAAAACATACTTTTGATCCACGTGTCCACAGAACCACTACAATTCACAGGGCCACTTGTTGGCTCCCGTTCTCCCCTGCCGCAGTATCCATTTCCAGAGTCCTACGCCCATACGGCATAAAAGTTCTCTACAATAGTCCCCCCAACTTAGCCACCATCCTTAGACATCACATCACCAAATCTGATAAACCCACCCTACCCATAAACTCTACCGGCGCAGTTTATTCCATACAGTGCCTGGATTGCCCAACTTCTTATGTTGGAGAAACAGGTAGAACCACTGGCATCCGTATTTCAGAGCACAGACGTAACATCCGCAATAAAGATCCTAAATCCTTAATTTTCACGCATATAGCACAAACAGGCCATAGTTTTGATCTCGACCATCCTCAAGTTAAATACCGGCACATACATAACAAACATCACCGACTCTGCCTAGAATCTATTATTTCCACACAAAACAATAGTTGTAACCGTAAAATAGACCTCCCAGACATTTACCAGATACTTTATAAATAGCTTGTCTTTCACCCCCCCCCCCCCTCTTATATCTCAAAGATAGTGGCAGCACTGGGTGGGACCTCCCTTTCCCCTGCCTTGGTCTTGTTGATTTTAACTTCCATATACTGTTTTATTCTTTGTTCTTTTGGTGTAGGGATGTCGCCGTTTTAATAATAATTTTACCTTAGTTTTTAGTCTCATTCAAGTTTATTGCTTATTTTTTAGTCTTCACGTTTGTATTATGTAAATTTCATTTTAAATATTTATGTTTTATTCTCTTTTTACGCTATTATCTCTTCAATATGTAAATTTATTGGTGTATATATTAGTTTTTCTCCTCTAATAGCATGTTAGTACGTTTTTACTATCCACGCCCGTTGAAGAACGTTCTGTTCGAAAGCTTGCGGTAATAAAGAAAAAGAATTTACACAAGAAGCTCCTCTTATTGTTTATTATTGTTTTAAAGAAGTCAATCTTATTCTGTGAAATTTAAGGTGGGGGAGAGCTTGCCTTTATTTTCGTTGAGGCTCTATCTAATATTTCTGATGAATTCGTCTTTCTCATTACTCATTTTCCTGAAAGACATGTTGCACCGTTCTTGCTTTTTCATTTTCGAAGCTAACTCAGTGTTTTTCCCTTTGTATGCGAAAAAAAAGTAATTATTGTATGAAAAGTTCTTTTAAAATAGTTATAGAATGTGTCTATTTATGAAATAAAAGAATGAATTATCACGTAGAAATCTAGGAACGACAAACTTCACGATAAGACAGCAATTATATTTCAGGATAGATCAAATCACTAAAATTATAAATATCATAGAGGCAACGAGGAAAGTTTACAGAGAAGCAGAATATAAATAACAGGATTAATAATCTGTTTATAAAATAATAAATATTTTGCTACAATATTCATAAGGGATAGAATAAAAATGTTATAAGAATAGAATAAAAAACCAGAAGTCAATAAGTATTTCATATGTATCTTAATATTTTTTGATGAAATGAAATACTCCACCTCAATCATATCGTTTATAAAATTATCCTTTTATTTATAGCGAATAAATTATAATCCAAAGAGAATTTTAAATGATGCAATTATATACATAGTGATATCGAATATTTTCAAATATTTTTGATCTCACGATATTTCTATAGCAAGATTAATGTGTGAGAGAGAAAAGTTCAATATAAATGTATGATCCTTAGAGAAAATATATAAAATTCATGTTTTAATATAGTTTCAGGGCTCCATATTGTGAATACTCTAAGGTAATCAATAAATTTTAATTTTCTAAGAGTAAGGCGAACATCATATTTCAAATAAAATCCAAAACAATTTCAAACTTTCAGAAATCCGCTTTTAATTTTCTCTCGTCTAAAAAAGAAAAGAAACCTGATATTCTTCCGGAGATTTTAATCAAACGTTGGGGAAATATAGAGATGTTTTACATTAATTCTGGCAAGAATAGGGAGAGGCTTTGCTATTTTTAAAATATTGGAAACTTATTTCTGTTTTGATGAGAGAATATATAACTGACATAGGTTGGATTTTTGATATAGAGAAATATTTGTTGTTTTTGTTGTCGTGTCCAAATCTACATTTCAAAATTGGAGCCGTTGTCAGGTTAGTTCTCAGGATCAGAACTTGGTCGGATAATCCAAGGGTCCAGCTGGAGCCGCAGAGAGGTGAGATAGGACATTTTCGCCCAGGGAAATTGGTATTATTCGAGTATATACAAGTTATGTCCAATAAATAATGAGACCGGCTAAAAACAAAGAAAAATGAAATTATATATATTTTTAAAGTCTATTAAAAAAATAGAAAGCTTCAGCTACACTGGGGTATATCTCATCACGTGATTGCGCGCGCAGTCGATAAATTGTAAGTTGTAAGAAGAACGCCTTGCATAACAACTTCTAATTTGTAATGGATAGAAAATTCGAACATCGAATTTGTATTAAATTTTGCTACAAAATTGGGAGTGGAAAGGAAAATATGAACCAAGAACGAAGAAATCCCGACTTTGCAAATCAAAAAACAAAGTCTTATTGGTCACGTTCTTTGACAAAAAGGGAATTGTGCATCATGAATATCTAGAGGAAGGTCGAACAATCAATAAGGAGTCTTATTTAAACCTTATGAGACGTGTACGTGAATCAATTCGTCTGAAATAAAGTGAAATGTGGAGTTCCAAAAATTGGATTATCCATCATGATAATGCACCACCACACACCGCTACATATTTACTGACTTATTTGGCTAAACACCGCATCCAAATACTTAAACATCTTCCCTATTCCCCAGACCTAGTTCCTAATTATTTTTTTCTCTTTTCAAAACTCAAAATGGCTCTAAAAAGAAGGAGATTTGACACTAGAGAGTCCATCATAGCGGATTCGAAAAAGGTCTTGAAGAACATCCCGAAAGATGCCTTTTCTAAATGTTTTAAATCATGGGAGAAGAGAAGGAAATTATTTATAGATGCGGGAGGGGACTATTTTGAAAAATACTAATTATTAATCATTCTTTGTATTTGTATTTCGTATTAATCATCTTTTTAAACATTCTATTTTTTCTTTATTTTTGACCAGTCTCATTATTGATTGGACAGACCTTGTATATTCTTTCGATCATATTAATATCAACACAGTATTGTATCGTCTCTAACATTTAGTTTGAACAATTATTCAATGATATTAATGATATATTAGCTTAGGAGATTACCCTGAGGCTATAGGTTTTGAATTGTTAGTTTAGTAGGCTATATGGACACAAATGATTTCTCTAATTTCATCTGTTGATAACCTTCACTCGCACCACATCTGATGAACCACCTTTAGTTTCTTTAACAGATCCAACCAGAGATAATTGGAAGTATTTCTCTCTTCAAAAACAAAATTTTATATTTATAAAAGCATGATATACACTGGGTGACGCTAAATCTTCAACATCAAGAATTACTGGGCAGAGAAATATATAATATTTAGGGTAAAGTTAGCTTAATGATTTATGTAAATGATGGAAATACGCAGCTATCCCGCGCATGTTGATTGAGGTATAAGAGAAAAAAACGGAGAATTTCCCAATTTTCGCACCTCTCTGTCTGACAGAGAAAGTATTCAAAAATATATATTTTTAACTCAGAGGAAACGCTTAGTAGCAGAAAATGCCAGGCGGCCGCTAACCGAAGCAGGTCCCGCAGACAGACGATTTCACCAGGATCGGTTTGACCATACGTGAAATGTCTACGTACATACACCTCGACGTGTCCACAGTGCACTGGCTATGGCGATGATGGTTGTAACAAGAAAATGTCGCAAGATTGAGGGGTTCTGGGCGTCCAGAGTGGCGTCAACCTCGTGAGTAGAAGCATCCACCGAATAGCGTTGGCGGCCTCAAAGTCTATCTCATTCGCCATTTTCCATGGTATGTAGGAGACACTTCTGATTATCACTTATCGACCAGAACAAATTTACATATTTTGATCGCCGGCAGACTACAATCATGGCGCCCGTTAGGAAGACTGTCATTTACCTAACAGAAAAGGCACCTTCATATGACTTTTTTTTCTGGATAGAGAACCAGGACGGCGGAATAGCACAGGATAGTGTTCTCAGATGAATTTGGCTTCTTTTTTAGCAATGACAGTCTCCGAGTAAGAGTTTGTCGCCTCATGATGATGCGGAACGTCGCACCTCACGACAACGCGGCATTATAATTTGGGGAGCCATCGCCTATGATAGCAGATCATATCTGATCATTATTGAGAATAGTATATATAAAGTCCCAATCATACATGAATGGCGTACTGCGCCGGTTATGGTACCCTTACTTCAGGGAATACCAAATGCCATTTCACACAGGATAACCTCACACATCAGCCTACATGCCGTGCATGAAAGCTCGGTACTTCTATGGCCACCTGTCTCTCCAGATATTTCACCTATAGAACACGTCTGGGACCTAATTGGACGTCGCTTGCGTGCCTGCCACAGAGGCGTGCCGAAGAAACTGTGGCTGATGGTTGACAGGAAATGGACAGTCATCCCTCATAATTGTTCGTTACTGGTACTCTATTTAAGCAGATTTTCACAATCTTTTGTCAACTATTTCTTGGTGTTGTAAATTCAGTGTCATATAGAATAATGTATTTAAGAACGCTTTAAAAAATAAAGATTCAGTTGATATTTTTCTTAGTTTGTCTTAATTTGGTTCAAATATACTCTTATAACATTATCTTATTTAAAATTTGAGATAGAGGTGAGCAAATATATATATACAAGGGTCACTCCAAAGGTTTTGCATTCATTTATTTTATTAAGCTGAAAATTTCAAATTTTCAGAGTTTCTCAAAGTATTCTCCTCTTATCACTCATGCAAGATTTCATTCGTGAAAACCAATTATCGAAGAACTTACAACAGTCATCTTCGGGGATGGAATTTACGGCATTAATAAAGGCCTACTTTGCTTCCTCATCAGTGTCGAATTTTCAACAATAACTTAACTTTAGGAAATAAAAAAGTCATAAGGTGCTAGTTCTGGTGAATATGTTGGATGAGTGACTAATTGGACACCAGGGTTGGCTAGAAAGTCTAATGTTTGGGCTGAGGTGTGCGGTCTTTGTGCATTGTAATTGTGAAGAAGGACTTCTCTAAGTTGAGCTCTTGGTCGGCTTTATTTGATTTTTCAAATACTTCTGGAAGGCATTTTGTTGTATAACAGTCACTAACAACTGTATTTCACAATATCAATGGAACCACTTAAAAAAAACAAGCGACCATTTGTTTTCCAACACTTCGAGTTCTGAGAAATTTCTTAGGAGGAGGCGATTTTGAGGAGCACCAAAGAGTAGATTGCCGTTTTGTTTCTAGATCAAAATTGTAAATCCAAGTTTCTTCACCTGAAATAATATTAAACAGCATTTTATTTACCTTCATTAATTTTTTTCAACATGAAATCACACCATTTAACGCGACCAAGTTTTTGGTCTTCAGTCAAGCCATGAGGTACCCATCTACTAACAAGTTTATTGTATTTTAAATGATCATTAATGATTTTGTTGATTGCTGCCAACACATTTCTCTAACTGATGAAAGGATAATTTTTCGATCTTCTCTAATTAAAAATCTTACCAACTCAATTTTTTCTTGGGTCACTGCTGTTGGTGGTCGCCCCGAACGAGGTTCATTTTCAAGGTTGGTTTTTCCAAATTTGAAATCATTAAACCAAATTAAAACTTTCTAATAGAAAGAACATGATCTTCCAAAGCGTTCGTCAATCTTTCATGGGAATTTTCAGAAGTTAAATTACTTTTACAATAATAAAAAACCGTGGCGCGTAAAATTTCTCTAGTCCACTCCATTGTGTCTGATGCAATATTTAGAAATTACCGCTGCCACTGTAAACAAAGTCGCGCCCTCTATGAGTCATTTTTGCTAATATTTTATCAAATATTTAGGTTAAGTAAAAATGCCTGTAGATTTAATAATAAAATTTATTTTTTAATAATTAATTTATTTAATATTGATTGAATAAACTTTTGGAGTAACCTTTGTATTTATAAACCCTATCTGAATTGTATTTTCAAGAAAGTTAAATTATTATATAAAATAGATCTCTCATATTTTCAATTTGATGTACACTTTTGTTTAATATTTGTTAGGTGGCAGAGAAATTTATGAATTAATTATATAATACACGTATAATAATATAAAATACAATATATATGTATTTTATAACTTTAAAAAAATAAGTACAAAAGCTATATTTAAACCATGAACACAAATTAATTTTTGCTGCCCCACCCAATTTAATAAAAAGTATAAATGGAAAGTAATATATTTTTATGGTGAAGAGTGTTTTGGCTTGATAGCTAACGAACAGTTTTGGAACTATCCTGCGGTTTTCGAATCTTCTATAGTTCCTCCCCTCTATTTGAGAAAAAGTTCACTACTGAAACTTTTATTATTAGGAAGCCAGAGAGAATCGGCAAATAAAATATTAACTGCTTCATAAAAGGTCAAAAACATTTACCTCACATTTTAAAATCTAAATTGTATTCGTTGTTTTCTTTCATATCAAATACCGTAAAAAATTAGAATAAACAATAATTTAAGGTTCTGTATCTATGTATATTAATCTTTATTTTTTATAATTAAGACGCAAACTTACTTTATATATTAGAGGTAGGGATCGTTCAATATCGGCCAGGCGAGCTGTAATAAATGTGGATGAAGAATGTTCTGCTTTATTTATTACCTAAACACTTTTTCTCAAGTTAGAAGTCATCGTTTAACTATTTGTGGCTTTATGCTAGAGTCTGTCCAAAGCCTTGCTTATTTCGAAAAGCAGAGATTCTGTAGCACATTTGTTGTTGCATTGCAGTTCATTTTGAACCAAACTGCTATTTGACGTGTTATGCTTTTTCCTTGACTAAAACCTAATTGTTATTCTCCGAAGGCTTTCGTGCTTTCTAACACTTATAGAGGTCAGGAGTACTTAATCCTTATAAAAACCTTTCCCAATATTAGTAAGTAGGGAAATTTAGTTATATCTGGAATTCTTCACAAGGCAAAGTATGGGAGTTTCCCAGCATTCTGAAAACTAATTTCTGATTGGATAACTTACCTAAGATAGAGGAATCTATAGAAGATTCATGCTTTGGTATAAGCTATCGATACAGGTGCTTTATGTGGTTGATGGTTGTCTATTAAGGTTTTTCTATAATCGTGATTATGAGTGCTTGATGATTGTCGTTAGTATCATCTTCAATAACAACTTCTTATTGAAAGAGAATGGGTTTTGGATTTGGAAAAAAATGTTGATTTTTAATTTTGATAATGGTTTTACTTACCACAAAACTTCCAGTGGCCTCGACTAACCAACCAACAGGGCTTAGGACAAGTAAATCTACAAACAGCTGAACCAAGCTCGTCTAGTAGGAGATATAACTTCTGGACCTTCCGACTCTGAGGCTGTAGGCAGGAAGAACAATAGAGGCTGTATCCAGACAGCAGCCCCGAAAACAAAAGGTGAAAAAATAATATTTGACATACTCCGAGGACTTCTACAAGCACAAGACATAAGTAGGCGTACCTCTGAGCCAAGTTGGCGGTCGGCAAGGTGGATTTGCCTCGACTTTAGCTGAGCCCAGTACTATCTAGCGCTGGAGTTCAAATTGGGCAAACGTAGGGTGAAGAGCCTCCTGAAGTCCTCTTCATTCCAGGTACGCACAATATGGCTCAGTCCAGATGGGCTTAATAATGCAAAATGAGAAAGGGTCAAAGGTGGTGTCAAAATTATAGCCTTTGAGTCTGAAGAGAGATGACTTATCAAGGCTTTTATCCTCAATGGTAAAATGGATCAGAAGAAAGCATCGACGTTCTGGCTAATACGTTCATGAAAATTTCGAGAGAGACAAGTTGTATCTTGTACAAGAAGATCTTGCGTGCAAATACTTCTGCCAAGCAAACTAAATTAACTTCCGAGTTACGACCCTGAACACGCGCGGCATCGCCGCTCTTTTCGTGAAAATATTGCACAGCTGTTTTCTCAAGGAACATTAAATTTACAAAATATATCCTAGAGGAGATAAACCTCATGTCCCTGGAAGTCGAAGGAGACCTCTGCAACGGCTAGAACGCATTCGTTGTACCCGCAAAATCTACAGTAATATAAAGCTTCCCCTACATTACTGGGAGAAATTCCAATGGCCTAGCATGCTTTCTGTTATCGACATCACTCTCTGGAGAAGCTCTATGACGTGCTCCAACACAACGTCTTTCATAATTCTGGAGATATATACCGCCAGCTCCAGAGAATGGCAGTTTTTGTGTGTAAAAAGGTGTGTGGTTCCTTGGTGACCTGGACATTTACGAAGTGTGGATTAGTGACATGGCCTTCGGTTCAGCAGAATCCCTTGCAGAGCTGCAGGAAGATCCCGAACTGGTCCATATCCCCACCTTTTCTGATGCAGCGCTGGAGAACACCAGGGTCACCATTATTGGAAATCGGGTCGCCGAGCACCGTCTGGACAGAATCTAATTTCCATCAGGTTTCTGCGTCCGCAAAATCCCATATCAAACTCACGACTACGTTTTCTCAGACCAGCCTGTCGTCCTGATCCGAGAGGGAGACCCATCTACTACAATACTTCCCTGCATCGGCAAGCTGCTGAGTACAGACATGTTCGTCGATAGAATGGAAATGTTTTTCGATGAATTATCAGAAACCCAATAAAAATTTAACCTCCATTGAAAATAATGGACCAGGATAAAGGCAGATCTGTTGGTGTAGATACGGTTAGACGCGCCTACTGTCGCCGATTCCAGCGGTGAAAAAAATTTGACGGGAAAGCCACTTCCTTAGTCCGAGAATGGAAAACGACACTCCGACTATCTTTCCTTATTGGACCTCGATCGTTACCTCCAAGTCAGACGTTGCTCTCCTTCTACCTACGCCGAAAACGACGGCAACATCATATTTGCGGCTTATCTAAGGCGTTTCTGTCGGGTTTAGCAGTCGCTTCGCCCAGGCCCCAAGGTCGGCTGAAACCATTATTAATCACCTCGCTGAAGTGACCCCTTGGAGTTCGTTGTCCTGCCGACATCTCCCGCGACCAGATAGCGGCTGCAATTCGGCGCATGCTAAACTTCCCTGCTTCGGAATGGGACATATTACTTTCCGATTTTGTCAAAGCCCTTGAAGATTATTTCGCCAAAGTTCTTTGGCAAGTCTTTGAGGGTTTTAAACTTGGCGGGCCATTGTCCACATCTTCAAGACGCAGCAAGGTAATCAATCCTACTGCTGAACTCGCACGTTTGCCCAGGTCTACAGACATTTCATTTAATCAGTCTCTCAATGACCGAATACAGGATCCTCAGCAGCATACTCATGTGTGGTCTGCGTCGTCATCGGCCAGACTTAGTGCCATCCTTCTAAAATATTGCGCGAGGATCCGACAAAGTAGTCGGGTGCCGAGGCGCGATACGCCCTTGACTGTCATCTCGCTGGATCTAAAGTCGTCGTTCGAAATTCTAAGAAGGAGCTACATGTTCTATCTGTATAAATAAAACTGGGGTCTACCATCTGCCTTCCTTTGGTAGTCTGCTTTCTTATACGGAGAAGCATACGCCGCCATCCAAGTAGAAGATGTCCACACCCGCTTCTCAACGAGGTGAGTTAGGGCTGCCGCTTTAGAGTCGCTCTCTTCAGCATCGGAGTTGGGCCTCTGCCTGCCACGAGAGCATCTTAGGCCGCGGTTGCGTGGTCGCCTATGCGGATAATATTCGGACCCTCAGTTTGAAGTTTGTGCTCTTGATATTTGAAGAGTTTCGCTTGGCCTCCGGCTTGGCTGTCAACTTCGACAGTAGCTGCGGTTTCTGGTGTTTCCTGCACAACCTCCCCGACCACGTTCCACATCAAACAACCATCGGCCGGCTAAACGTGCGAATAGCCCGCTCTGTGTGGGGTAAGAGCAGATTCTCGTGGATTTCCGGTGGCATCTTTGCGCGTTTCCAGTCTCCGAGGGTGGCATCGTCCTACTGAACATTACTGATCATTTTAGGTTTGCTGCCTAAAGGGCGTCCAGACCTTATTGCGCGACGCTGCCAACAGCTACTCTTGTCTAGTTCGGAACCGGGCCTGGCTGACCCCGCCGGTCCTGACGTTTGGCTCTCACAGTCGAGATGAGTAATGAGCTCCTGAGAGGCTGCGCCCAGTGTCCTTGATCTGGAACACTGGGGTTTGGATCCCACAAACCTTAGGTTCTTGTGTTTTCTGGGCGATAACAGATCCATGCGTGTATCAAACTTCTGGCCTTCAAACGCTGGCTAAGGGCATCTGTTGGAGGCTACTCCGAAGGTGCCACTGTCCTGGCGCGTTCAACGCGGGCTGCGGTTCTGTACTTGCAGTATCTAGCGACATTTTTGCCAGCGTCTCCTTCAAGAAAAACCAGTTTCAGCTATCATGTGAAGAACGAGGCGGAAACCATCGTCCTGTACGGTTCAACAACGCACTTTTCCCGCTTTACTAGCCAGAGCACGAGCCGGACACTTAAATCGGCCTGGCTACAGGAGCACCGGGTGAAAGAGCCGGTTAAGGGGTGGATTTCCACCGTGGAGGTGCCCCTTTCCATCTCCTGGTCTGTGTTACCTTGCAATCTTTTTTCGGGGCACTAGCAGATTTCGCACTACGGGGGCTCTCTACTGCCTACCGCATCCTGACCCTCCTGCATCGAGACTTGCTATCTGTACCTTTTCTCGGATAAGCAACAGGTCTCTGACCAAAATATATTTGAGTTGTCGAACCATGCGACCCATGATCCGGTAGGTGTTCGCCTTCTCCTACCTGTCCCTGGATTTGCAGGGTAGATAGGTTCTTTGGCGTCGGCCTCCAATTAGGACCATATATACGAAGGATTTCCATTTTTTGAAGAACTATTTTCAACGCTATAGATCGCAAAAGAAACGCGCCATTTGAATGGAATTTTATTCATTTGAAAGAAAAAGCATTAATTTTATTTAATTAAAACATGAATTTTATCAATCCGAAATGCATGAAATTATAAGTAATTTTGTAAAAAGTTATGCTTTAAAACATTCCAAGGAAAAATACTCGTTTACCTAAATTCTTACCTTAATTATGAAAGAAATAAATATTTATATTATACTAAGTGTAAATGAGTCAAATAATAAAGAAAAAAGAAAAAATTAAATATATTGAATTGAACAAAATATTTTCTCTGAAAATAAGGTGTCTGAAGAAACCTTCAAATCCCATCAAAATAAAGATGCAGGAAATGATTGTCAGAAAGTATCCACCTTCTTAAAGGGACAATTCCAAAATAATTTACGTACGACTTTCTACCGTTAACCTTGATTCAAGTATCAACGAAAATAAATAATACGTAAAAGGTTAAAGTACATGTCTTCAATCTACAACCTATCGAGGAACGCAAGACCTGCAACAGGGCCCTTTATAGAGAGTACATGAGAGATGGAAAATTGAAGAAATATTTACACTGGTATGGTCATTGGTGGTATAAATGGTATTACTTCAATGAGAGAAAACAACCATGTACCATTTACTACTCTATCAAACAAACAACTTTCTGAACTAAGTCAAACAATGTAATAAAACTTCTCAAACGGCTTCATGATTGTTGCAGATTTTTGCTACAATGAGAAGCTTCGTATAAAGATTGTAGAACCAAATAATAATATAAATTCGAAAATCTACCAAATACTTGTCTTAGACCAATTATTCAATAATATGTTCCCATTTTATATTGAAATTCCTCAATATCCGCGCGGCTGCACCAGGATAAAGCAACGAGTCATACCTCACGTTCAACACATCAATACCTGTACGAAAAAAGGGATTGAAAACGACATCCTTTTAAATACATCTCTGCCTAACCACATGACTTAGCCCAAGTGGATTTTTCTGTTTTTGTCTTGCTAAAACCTGCTCTTGGAACTAGAAATCCGAAGACGCCAGATGGTTACTATAGACATTTGGGATGGTCTTGATAAAACTTTTCTAAGATGAAACCGTATTTCCTGGTGTTATGTTGCGGTTGAGGCTTTATTTAATAATTACCACCGTCTAATAGTAATATGTTTTATTTACTACAAGCATGGCTGCGCTTGTTCTACACTATTCTTTTATACATCACAACCTTAATAATCATGGTCAAAAGTCAATAAACATAATAATATTTTTATGTTACATGTCTTTTTTTTTTCTTTTCTTTTTTCTTTCCTTTTCTCCCTTCTTCCCCTTTTCCTTAAAGATTCAACCTCACTGGGGGTTTAACTAGTCTTCCGCATCTGGTTCTAGTTGTGGCTGTAGTCTGCTCGCTATGGGAAGATATAGATGGTTGAGGGTCAAGTTGTTCTTGCTTTTCTGGAGGACTTTCTTTTTCCGTAGGTCCTGATAAGGTGCCAGCTGGACGTAGATCTCGTCGATTTCTTCTAAGAACTGATCCTTTGGTGTCCTCTAGAAGATAAGATCGGGGGTGAACTCCAGGGGCTATAACTTTAGCTGGGGACCATTGCTTCTCTTGTCTAACCAACACAGACTGGCCGTTCTCCAATGAAGGGAGATCCCTTGCGTGTCGATTAAAATAAAACTTCATTCTGCTTTGGTTAGCTTCATGCTGTTTCCTGATGGTATCTTCGCAAATTCTGCTCTCGTTCATCAGTGTTGTCTTCATAGGCAAAAATAGTCTCTGCTTTCTCCCATACAACATGATAGCTGGAGATGGCAATGAGTTATGCTCTGTATTTCTTAGAAGTAGTAGTGCCTGATATATATCTTGTTTACTTTGTTGACATTTGATGATGGTACTCTTTAAAGTCTGGATGTTCGTTCGATCATGCCATTGGACTGTGGGAATCTTGGGCTCGAGGTTGTGTGAGTCACATTCCATTCTTTGGTGAACTCCATCATCTCTGTGGATTGGAAGGGCGGTCCATTGTCAGTCATCATGATCTCGGGGACTCCAAATCTAGCGAAAACTTCTTTGAGCTTCTCTATAACCATTTCTGCTTTTGTTGACCTGAGTTCAAACATTTCCGGATACTTGGTGGAATAATCTACAATTTCTAAGTATTTCCTTCCTTCTATTTCAAATAAATCAACTCCGATTTTTTGAAATGGATAATTGCCGGTTTCATGAGGTATAAGAGGTTCTTTAGTGTTATTCCGAGAATATTTTTGACATATTCGACATTTCTTTACAAATTCTTCCACTTCTTTACACATTCCTGGCCAATAGAATGTACTTCTTGCCAAGGATAATGTCGAGTTAATTCCTCTATGAGCCTCATGAAGTAGGCTCAATATGTGATTTCTCCTCTTTTCGGGGATTACTAATTTGACGCCTCTGCACAATAGACCTTCCCACTCGAATAGTTCTTCTTTTATATCCCAAAATGGCTTGACGAGGGGATTCATAGTTTTCTTATGGATTGGCCATCCATTTTCAATATAATTTCAATATTGCAGTACAGGGTCGTTATTAGTTGCTTCAACAAGATCTTGGTGACGGTTATTAGAATAAGTAACCATAAGAACTTGGTTATTTTGAGATATTTCTATCTCTGGGGTTATGAATAAATCATTAGCTACGTAGTCCTTTGATAGCGCATCAGCTGTATATAAATTTTTCCAGGTATATATTTAAGATCAAAGTCATAATGCTGTAGTTGCAATACTAAGCGTTGTAATCTTGGTGACAAATCTACCATTGGTTTTTTCATTATAGTAAGCAGTGGTTTGTGATCGGTAAAAGCAGTAAATTTTCTACCATAAAGGTACAAATGGTTTCTTTTACATCCAAAGTAGACTGCTAAGAGTTCTTTCTCTATTTGAGAGTATTTCTTTTGTGCGGCAGACAGGGCAGTAGATGAATAAGTTATAGGGACACCCTGTTGCTGTAAAACTGCACCTAACCCGTTTGAACTCGCATCTGTTGAGATTTCTATGTCTAGTTTGGGATCAAAGTGTCTTAAGCATGGTGCACTCGTTAATTGTAGTTTGAGATCTCTCTGTAATCTCTATCTCTTAGGTCATTCCATACCCATGTTTCATTTTTACGCAGCAACAGTCTCATATTAGCTGTCTTATCCGAAAGGTTTGGCAAAATTTAGCCAAATACGTGACCATGCCAAGAAATCTTTGAAGGGCTTTCTTGTCTTGTGGTCTAGGCATATCCAGTATAGCTTTTACCTTAGACTCCAAGGGTCGTATTCCTTCCGTTGAAACTATGTGTCCCAGGTATCTCACAGATGGTTGCATTAGCTGCGTTTTGTTCTTATCAAATTTCAGTCCGTTTTCTCTGGCAATCTTAAATACCTGTTCTAGTATATTCAGATGCTCAGTCTCACTATCACTATATATGAGTACATCGTCCATATAGGTAACAACATTTGGCACACCCAAATATAATTGATGTATTATTCTTTGAAAAATTTCAGGAGCGGAACACAATCCATACGGCATCCTTGTGTAACAATATCTCCCATATGGTGTAGACATTGTGGTTAATAGTGATGCTTCATCAGTTAAGGGTATCTGCCAAAATGCATATTTTGCATCAAGGACGGAATATATGTTTGCCTTTTGAATCAAAGCTAGAACTTCCTCTGGGGAAGGCATCATGTACTCTCTCTTCTGATCCAATAATTGAGTTTTCTTGGATCAATGCATATCCGTACATCTCCATTAGGTTTTTTAACTACTACCATAGGATGACTCCATTCAGTAGGTTTATTTATTTTCTTTATGACACCTAATTTACTCATTTTTTCAAGTTCCTCTCTAACTGGCTCTCTCAAGGCCAAGGGGAGTCTTCTTGCTGTATATGCCTGGGGAATAGCTTCCTCCTTAATAAGGATAGTTTGTTTATTTTTAAGAAGTCCAACTCCTTCAAAAACATCTTTGTATTTATTTAAAATAACCTCAGAGAGATATTATTTATGCAATGATGGAGGGAATTAACTTTTTCGATTAATCCAAATCTAGAACAATCTTTTAATCCTAAAATTGGTACAGTCTGACATTTAACCACAAAAAAAATTCGAGTTAATCTTTTTACTTTGGAATTGGCATTCCAGTTCTACCTCACCCACTATTGGTATTCTTTCTTTAGTGTAGGTAAATATATTTTTATTGGTTGGTGTGATCACATATTTTCCTTGCAGAAATTTTAGTGATGCTAATGGTAATATATTAACATCCGCACCGGTATCAATTTTAAAGTTTATAGGGTGCCCTTGTATATAAATGGTGTCAAACCAGCCATCTTTTAATATATTATCAACCGAAAGTACATGCATATATATATCATTTTCGGCTATGTCATGTACTATTTTATTTTTACAGCATTTTGCATAATTAGGTTTTTTGCATTTATTGCATTGTTTACCGTATGCTGGGCAATTACCATAATTATGTTTTGAGGCACATTTTCCACAAGCCTTGAAAAATTTATGATTTTTCTTTGCAAATTTATGCTCTGTATTTTTATTACTAGATGTTTCTTTATAACTAGATAGCTTATTCACAGTTACTTCCTCCTTTATTTCCTTTAATTGTGTCCTGGATGATTCTGCAGCTCGTCCTAGGTCTATTGCTTTTGATAAAGTCAAATCAGGATCTTGAAGATACCTTTCCGTTAGATTTTTGTCCAGTACTCCCAGAACTATTCTATCTCTAATTAATGATTCTGTAAGATCTCCAAAATCACAATCTACAGCTTTATTTTTTACTTTTGTGAAGTCATCAAACGATTGATTTTTTTCTTGAACTTCCGAAAAAAAGTTATATCTTCTATAAATAACATTTTTAAATGGTTTGAAATGGTTATCAAATTTCTCCAGGATATCAGTAATTGTAGGGTTAGTTAATGCTTCTTGCAAGCCAAAAGTTTTATATATATTTAAAGCGTCATCACCTATGTTATGTAAAAGAATGGCGCGTTGCTGTTTAACTGGCTTAGTTTCTAGTTGTATGGCGTCCGAATATAATAAAAATGTATACTTCCATGTTTCCCATGCTTCTGCATTATTTAAAGTTAATTCAAATTGAGATGGAGGTTTAAAATGATCCATTTTCTAAAATTTGTATAATCTATTTTTTCAAAATTGAAAAAAAAAATACTTACTTTAGAGTTATAAACTTTTCTTTTACTTCGGTTTCTTCGAAATTTTTAAGCTTTTTCTTCGTTTTCCGCTGCCACCATGTTATGTTGCGGTTGAGGCTTCATTTAATAATTACCACCGTCTAATAGTAATATGTTTTATTTACTACAAGCATGGCTGCGCTTGTTCTACACTATTCTTTTATACATCACAACATTCATAATCATGGTCAAAAGTCAATAAACATAATAATCTTTTTATGTTACACCTGGGAACATCGATGAAAATCTGTTGATAAACGTGAAGGCTCACACATTTATTTATTTATTTGGGTAATCAGATTCCTGGAGCGTAAAGAAGTCGCCAACTTGTACCCACTGACCTAAGTCTTCCTGTTTTTTTAAATGCCAGTGGAAATCCAAATATTGAGGTGGCGCCAGGCAGATTTATTTCTTGGGAGATTTTCTCAGCTTAGGGTGACCGTCGGGAATCTTCAATATTAGGGTTCGTCACTGAAAGCCATACCTTCCCTCTTTAAAAATTTCTTATTATAGGAGATAAGGGCTGTAAAAACAATTTTAATTATATACAGCGTTTAAATTCTTAGTTGTCGTTTTAGTGTGTCCATTTTCGCATATAGGTTTCCATTTTTATCCACTCTGTGGATATCTAAATTAATTCAAATGTTTCCGCTATGTGAAAAAACTAAATAAAGCATATTGCTGAGCAAGTCATTTTTACCGAAAAAAGGAGAGTAAGACAACCCTCTTTATTTAACACACAAAACGCGATATTATTGCTAGGGATAATTGCGTCGATTTATATTTTTAAACAGTCAATACTTAATAATTTGTTTGAAATATTGACTGTTTGAAAATATATATGAGACTAATCCCGTTTTAATTTAAATCAGGCAAGTTCTACAACTTAAGTGACCAGATTATTTTCGTCTCAATTATTCTTTCTCTCTCTCGAAAGAAAGGAAGAAAGAGGAATGTATGGTAATTACTAAGCTGAATGGGGTAAATTCTGCAAGCTAGAAATTTCAGATAAATCACATTCTAATGGAACATGATTAGTGAAAGTTCATTGATCCCAGAGAGGCTAAACCTGACCCAAGTGATGCCAAAGAAGCAAAATTTACTTATCGCGGTTGAGAAAGACCTATGCTGAAATTTGCCTAGCGATTATTGACGAACACCAGCTATATATTCAGAATATTCATTTCTTAGTCCCAGGGTTTTTTGGCTTGAGATAAAATAAACCTTTATGCGTACCTAAGGATAGCAAATACCGTATTGTACAACTAAGAAGGGAATTGTATTGCGCCGAACTGGCTCAACATAATTACAACATGGAGGAATATATGCGGAAATTAACTATTTGTTGATCGAATTGGCCTCAAATGGACACGCACACTTCAAAATAATTCTTCTGTTTGAAAAAGAGAGAATTGGGATGAATTTATTTCGACAATAGGAAACTTTCCAGAATCAAACTTTAGAACCTTAATAGTTAGAAGACGGCTGTTAGCGGAAGCCTTAAAATGTTTTTTTTTTTTAATTTCCAGAAGGCATGGATGCCATGGTAGCTAAAGAATAACAAGATCAATTGAAAATAGAAAAGTATGTAAAACGAAGATTTCAGATGTGAAACGAAAATACATTATGCAACTAAATGCTGAAATGAATAGATATAAAAGTAAAAATAACCAGAAGAGGGTAACCAAAATAAGGGCATAGGCATGTCAGCAACATGTGGAACGTTGATTGAAGCCTCTGAGACTTGATTATAGATTCTGGTTCCACACACCATTTGATTCTCAACGGAGAATATTTCTTGACTCTGAAATAACGCAAAGGTAATTCGGAGTGGCGTCTCTGTGGTAAATGGCTCTTAAACAAAAGCTTGTAGAAAAGGATCATTCAATGTCCTATAATAGACATCGAAAAGAATCAATGTTAGATATAGTCAGGAGCACGATATGCGATAGTAGTCTGTAATAAGTATCCTGGGCCGAACTGACATAAACCGCTGTCCATAAAAGGAATAGGGTACCTAACAGCCATAATGGCAACAATACGCTATATGAGTTATGAGCTGGAAAAAAAAATATTCTAGTGATAAACATTCAAAGATTATTGGTTGTAAGGTATTTGTACACATTCCTTCCCCATATATTTTTAAAAAATAAATATAAGTGCATACAGAGGCAACCATGTTGGTTGTGCCTCCAGGGGACGTGTTTAAAGAATGTGAAGACCCGAGTTAAGAAAGGTTGAGTAATCTCGGGACTATGTCAAGGGAAGAAAAAGTCGAGAGCTGCTTCCATCAGTTGAGCACTACAGCTATAGGACTCAACAATAAACTGAAGATTATTCCGTGTCTCTATTGAAACAAAAATATTAGAGACCAAGAAAAGAGGACAAACACGCTGAAAAACTTATAATTGATACAAATGATCAGGAAAGTTTTGTTGAAACCTCCTTTGGTCCGGTTTCATCCTATGACTTTGAGAAGCCATGAAAATTTGTAGTAGAGGATTAATTAATTTATTAGCCTTTAGTTATAGTTAGAAGTAAATTAGTAAAAATAAAAGGGGACAAGAGACAAAAATGTATGAAAGTGTATCAACAACAGCGGGCGGGTAAACTTAAAATGTATAACGTCCTTGACCAAGATTCAGGGGGAAAAAGCTGAAAATATCACTGCAAGCTTAAAAGGAGCCATCTGTGGAAGAATTATGGAATTATTCATGCAATGTACGCACAAGTATTTTGTAGCAATATTTTCAAATATTTTTGAGAAACAGGTTTTGACTGTTTGAATTTGTTCCCCAGCGTATATAACTTAAAACTGAGAGAATATTGGGCGAATAAAAGTTGTATTAACTTATTTTTCTGATATAAATATATAAGAATCAAAGGTAAAAAGCAGATTTATTATTTCGTTGAGGCGTAGGTAATCCGATATAGTAGTAAAGAAAAGAGTTAGTTCTTATAATAATAATTGCAATAACAAACAAACAAAGTTAACGCTTGTATTACTAAGTCTCGATGTGTGTTCTATGATCAAATGTAAGTGATCTTAATCAAAAACTGAATGTATATTAATCTTCAATGTTGAAACAGTATATCGATTTTATAAATCAAAAACTGATATCCGAAAACAATATGTTTCTAAATATATAAATATTTAGATAACTATTAGAACAAATATTTGGAAAATAAATAGATATATTGAGGCATTTCCCTAGAGGCTCACCGTCTTGATGAGGTTTATCATGGAATTCTCCAACGCCTAATATAATAAACTCCCATGTATATTTTTAGGATTAGCTTTAATGGTTACAGAAAATATTTTCAAAATTTATTTTCTAAAAATGCTTCAAATGAAATAAGTGTTGGTGTCTATTGTAAGGCAAACACACCCAGAATTCAAGAGAAAACTAACTGTGAATATATAAAAATAATCCCTTGAATCAATATTAAAATAAGAACAATTCCCTGGAGGCTTAATGTTCTTATTTTTAATATTAATGTGAATATATATCCTAACTATACATTGTGAGATAGAGGTATGTTATCAGTATACTGAGCGTATATATACTGTGTTCTAGATATAAAATAAAAAATATATTAGGGAGTAAATAGGTTGATAAAATACTTAAAATTGGCTATTAAAATTATTCTTTCGTGGTTGAAAAAACATTATCCCTTAGGTATCGATGATGAATATTCCAGAGTGAACTATCGGGAATCCTAAGGTATCAATTAAAGTTTCTAATTACCTAAGAATATAGTTTTACATACATTCTAAGTGCAGTCTCACGTCACGCGGATAATCAACTCCCTGTGATATTCTCAGTTTCATTAAGGAAATATGAAACCTTTTCTTCAGTTAATACGAGGAAATCTTCTCGTTTGAACAACCTTGAATAAAAATAAGTCCAATATGGGACACTAAAGATTTCATTCAGTATACTCGTGTATGAAATCAAGTGAACAAACTCTTTTATTTTATTTTATAATTCATATTCAATGACTAAAAACGACAAACATTGGTAAAAATAAAGGGAGGGGGGGGACTAACTGATAGCTTTATTAAATGACTTGATTTATTATAATGTAGAAATATTCATATTTTTGTTTATACTTTATTGGTGATGTTAGCACTTTTTCTTTGAAGTTTCTTCTAGAAAGAACGAGCTGACTCAATTCGATTCAATTGATTTATTTCAAACAACAAAAGAGGATTACACTACGATTTAATGCTATTTAGTTATATTTATAACACAAAAGAAAACAGAAGAAGAAAAAAAAAACAAAAAGAATGATGATAAGTAACAATAAAATTCTATGAATATGAATTATAATTAATTAATAAAATACAATATTAAAATAAAAACATAAATCCTCCAGGGAAAAGATTCTTTTAAAAATATTTTTATTTGAAAATATCTCGAGCTTTCGGGCAAGTAAGCCCTTCTACGGGAGAAACTATTTTACATCCTTAATCCTTACTTGCCCGAAAGCTCGAGATATTTTTAAATAAAAATATTTTTAAAAGAATCTTTTCCCTGAAGGATTTATGTTTTTATTTTAATAGTGATTCAAGGGATTATTTTTATCGGAATAAAATACAATAATAATAATAATAATAAACCTAACAAGTGATGTTAGCAAATCATATTTTATATTCTTTTTATATATTAAATATTCTGACCGAAATCTTACATAATGCCATCTCATGATAATTTATGTGATTATTTTAGATAGATAGTTTTAGGGAAAATAGACGTAAGCCAATTTCAAACTGAGGCTACCAAGTCATTGTTAACATAAATGTGGTCGGTTGTCCTGGAAATACGTCAATGAAACCGAAATCATTCCCAGAAGAATAATTCGGTTCTATAAACGCTACCACGACCCAGGAAGACCAGTAATTAGCTTTGACTCCTAAGTACCATAAGGAATATATATATAATAAGGAATATTGACTCATGTGTTTCTGGAATCTTAGTTCCAAGTTAACCTGTTTATCAAAGATTTCAGAAATATTTTTGCAAGACAACCAATAGTAAGTAATATTCTCATTTGATTTGTTGTCCTGGATATCAGTCCCGGACTCTGGAGCATTGATTCATGTTATCTTTACTGAGGAGTATAGAATCCAGTTTAGAATGATTCTAGAAAATACATTATCTGAAGAGAATTTGACATTCGCTTACAGCCTACTAAATTCAGATATAGAGCGTTTTGGGAGAAAGGTGCCTAATTGACTGAACTGGATTAATTTTGAACAAGCCTATACTTCACCACAATTTTGAAAGAGACACATAGATAAAAAAAAAGGTTCTTGGCCCCTCTTTGACTTTTTCCAAGAATGTAATTTGTTACCAGTTCTATTTAATGAATGAATTTGCTTAACCACATAGGGAATTCTGGTATTCCGGTGGCATCTTTGCGCGTTTCCAGTCTCCGAGGGTGGCATCGTCCTACTGAACATTACTGGTCATCTTAGGTTCGCTGACTAAAGGAGGTCCAGACCTTATTGGGCGACGCTGCCAACAGGTACTCTTGTCTAGTTCGGAATCGGGCGTGGCTGACCCCGCCGGTCCTGACGTTTGGCTCTCACCGTCGAGATGAGTAATGAGCTCCTGAGAGGCCGCGCCCAGTGTCCTTGATCTGGAACACTGGGGTTTGGATCCCACCAACCTTAGGTTCCTGAGTTTTCTGGGCGATAACAGGTTCATGCGTGTATCAAACTTCTGGCCTTCAAACGCTGGCTAAGGGCGTCTGTTGGAGGCTACTCCGAAGGTGCCACTGTCCTGGCGCGTTCAACGCGGGCTGCGGTTCTGTACGTGCAGTATCTAGCGACAATTTTGCCAGCGTCTCCTTCAAGAAAAACCAGTTTCAGCTATCATGTGGAGAACGAGGCGGAGACCATCGTTCTGTACGGCTCAACAACGCACCTTTCCAGCTTTACTAGCCAGAACACGAGCCGGACACTTAACTCGGCCTGGCTACAGGAGCACCGGGTGAAAGAGCCGGTTGAGGGGTGGATCTCCACCGTGTAGGTGCCCCTTTCCATCTCCTGGTCTGTGTTGCCTTGCAATATTTTTCGGGGCACTAGCAGATGTCGCACTACGGGGGCTCTCCACTGCCTACCGCATCCTGACCCTCCTGCATCGAGACTTGCTATCTGTACCTTTTCTCGGATAAGCAACAGGTCTCTGACCAAAATATATTTGAGTTGTCGAACCATGCGACCCCTGATCCGGTAGGTGTTCGCCTTCTACTACCTGTCCCTGGATTTGCAGGGTAGATAGGTTCTTTGGCGTCGGCCTCCAATTAAGACAATATATACGAAGGATTTCCATTTTTTGAACAACTCTTTTCAACGCTATAGATCTCAAAAAAAAAACAACAAAAAAACGCGCCATTCGAATGGAATTTTATTCATTTTAAAGAAAAAGCATTGATTTTATTTCATTAAAACATGAATATTATCATTCCGAAATGCATGAAGTTATAAGTAATTTTGTAAAAGGTTATGCTTTAAAACATTCCAAGGAAAAATACTCGTTTACCTAAATTCTTAAAATTATGAAAGAAAGAAATATTTCTATTATACTAAGTGTAAAATAAGTCAAATAATAAAGAAAAATATAAATATATTGAATTGAACAAAATATTTTCTCTGAAAATAAGGTGCCTGAAGAAACCTTCGAATCCCACCGAAATAAAGATGTAGGAAATGATTGTCAGAAAGTATCCACCTTCTTAAAGGAACAATTCCACAATAATTTAAGTACCACTTTCTACCGTCAATCTACAACCTATCGAGGAACGCAAGACCTGCAGCAGGGCCCTTTATAGAGAGTACATGAGAGATGGAAAATTGAAGAAATTTTCACACTGGTATGGTCATTGGTGGTATACATGGTATTACTTCAATGAGAGCAAACAACCATGTACCATTTACTACTCTATCAAACAAACAACTTTCTGAACTAAGTTAAACAATGTAATAAAACTTCTCTAACGGCTTCATGATTGTTGCAGATTTTTGCTACAATGAGAAGCTTCGTATAAAGATTGTAGACCCAAATAATAATATAAATTCGAAAATCTACCAAATACTTGTCTTAGACCAATTATTCAATAATATGTTCCCATTTCATATTGAAATTCCTCAAGATTCGCGCGGCTGCACCAGGATAAAGCAACGAGTCATACCTCACGTTCAACACATCAATACCTGTACGAAAAAAGGGATTGAAAACGACATCCTTTTAAATACATCTCTGCCTAACCACAAGACTTAGCCCTAGTGGATTTTTCTGTTTTTGTCTTGCTAAAACCTGCTCTTAGAACTAGAAATCCGAAGACGCTAGATGGTTACTATAGACATTTGTGATGGTCTTGATCAAAATATTCTAAGATGAAACCGTATTTCCTGGGAACATCGATGAAAATCTGTTGATAAACGTGAAGGCTCACACATTTATTTATTCATTTGGGTAATCAGATTCCTGGAGCGTAAAGATGTCGCCAACTTGTACCCACTGACCTAAGTCTTCCTGTTTTTTTAAAAGCCAGTGGAAATCCAAATATTGAGGTGGCGCCAGGCAGATTTATTTCTTGGGAGATTTTCTCAGCTTAGGGTGACCGTCGGGAATCTTCAATATTAGGGTTCGTCACTGAAAGCCATAGTGTGTCCATTTTCGCATATAGGTTTCCATTTTTATCTACTCTGTGAATATCTAAATTAATTCGAATGTTTCCGCTATGTGAAAAAACTAAATAAAGCATATTGCTGAGCAAGTCATTTTTACCGAAAAAGGAGAGTAAGACAACACTCTTTATTTAACACACAAAACGCGATATTCTTGCTAGGGATAATTGCGTCGATTCATATATATATATTTTTTTGAGTAGTCAATACTTAATAATTTGTTTGAAATATTGACTGTTTGAAAATATATATGAGACTAATCCCGTTTTAATTTAAATCAGGCAAGTTCTACAACATAAGTGACCAGATTATTTTCGTCTCCATTATTCTTTCTCTCGAAAGAAAGAAAGGAAGAGGAATGTATGGTAATTACTAAGCTGAATGGGGTAAATTCTGCAAGCTGGAAATTTCAGATAAATCACATTCTAATGGAACATGATTAGTGGAAGTTCATTGATCCCAGAGAGGCTAAACCTGACCCAAGTGATGCCAAAGAAACAAAATTTACTTATCGCGGTTGAGAAAGACCTATGCTGAAATTTGCCTCGCGATTATTGACGAACACCAGCTATATATTCAGAATATACATTTCTTAGTCCCAGGGTTTTTTGGCTTTAGATAAAATAAGCCTTTATGCGTACCTAAGGATAGCAAATACCGTATTGTACAACTAAGAAGGGAATTGTACTGCGCCGAACTGGCTCAACATATTTACAACATGGAGGAATACATGGGAAAATTAACTATTTGTGGGGATCGAATTGGCCTCAATTGGACACGGACACTTCAAAATAATTCTTCTGTTTGAAAAAGAGAAAATTGGGATGAATTTATTTCGACAATTATAAACTTTCCAGAATCAAACTTTAGAACCTTAATAGTTAGAAGACGGCTGCTAGCGGAAGCCGTAAAATGTTTTTTTTTTTTAATATGCCAGAAGGCATGTATGCCATGGTAGCTAAAGAATCATCAAGATCAAATGAAAATAGAAAAGTATGTAAAGCGAAGATTTCAAATGTGTGAAACCAAAATACATTATGCAACTAAATTCTGAAATAAAAAGATAGAAAAGTTAAAATAACCAGAAGAGGGTAACCAAAATAAGGGCATAGGCATGTAAGCAACATGTGGAACGTTGATTGAAGCCTCTGAGACGTGATTATAGATTCTGGTGCCACACACCATTTGATTCTCAACGGAAAACATTTCTTGACTCTAAAATAACGCAAAGGTAATTCGGAGTGGCGTCTCTGTGGTAAATGGCTCTTAAACAAAAGCTTGTGGAAAAGGATCATTCAATGTCCTATAATAGACATCGAAAAGAATCAATGTTAGATCTAGTCAGGAGCACGATATGCGATAGTAGTCTGTCAAAAGTATCCTGCGCCGAACTGACATAAACCGCTGTCCATAAAAGGAATAGGGTACTTAACAGCCATAATGGCAACAATACGCTATGTGAGTTATGAACTGAAAAAAAATCTAGTGTTAAACATTCAAAGTTGTAAGGTATTTATACATTCATACACAATAAAAAATAGAAGAGCATACAGAGGCAACCTTTTTGGTTATGTCCCAATGGACGTGTGTACAGAATGTGGAGACCCGAGCTGAGAAAGGGTGTGGAATCTCGGGAATGTGTCTTCAAAGAAGACAGTCCGTCGAGCGAAGAGAAGAGTCGAGAACTGCTTCCACAGTTGAGCACTACAGCTATAGGACTGTTGAGTGCATGGAGGAAAGAGATGGTACCTTTGTAATATTTTCTATTAATTCTTGAAGTTTTTTAAGAGAAAAAATAAATATACTTTTATGATGAAATTATTTTTTATTTTAATAATGAAATTAAAGCAGAAAAATTAAGGATGTTATTCTAACATATTTACAATCAGGAAAACAACTAACCTGATAGCATCTAGCTTCACAGCAAAAACTATTATCTTCTTTTTAACCAACAAGACATATGCAAAATCATCTATTGTAGATCAATCTGACACAATAATTCACATATACAACTATTGGATAACAACAAGCAATATTTTAAATATACAAAATTAAAAATACAAATTTTTAAACAATGGAATTTACACATAATAAGGATTTTAAAATTTAATAAAGACAATGGAAGTTTAAATATTTAACATAAAGATGATCACATCCAACAAGGACTTAAAAAAAGAGGACAAACACACTGAAAAACACATATTTGATACCAATGATCTAGAAAGTTCTATTGGAACCTCCTTTGGTCCGGTCTCATCCTATGACTTTGAGAAGCCATGGAAATTTTTAGTAGAGGACTAATTATTTTTAGCATTTAGTTAAAGTTATAGAGGTAAATTAGTACAAAATAAAAGGGGACAAGAGACAAAAATGTATAAAATTATCAACAACAGCGGGCGGGTAAACTTAAAATTTATAACGTTCTTAACCAAGATTCAGGGGAAAAAAGCTGAAAATATCACTACAAGGCGAAAAAGAGCTAAAGTCTCTCAAGGCGCCATCTGTGGAAGAATTATGGAATTATTCATGCAATGTACGCACAAGTATTTTGTAGCAATAATTTCTAATATTTTTGAGAAACAGGTTTTGACTGTTTGAATTTGTTCCCCAGCGTATATAACTTTAAACTGAGAGAATATTGGGCGAATAAAAGTTGTATTAACTTATTTTTCTGATATAAATATATAATAATCAAAGGTAAAAAGCAGATTTATTATTTCGTTGAGGCGTAGGTAATCCGATATAGTAGTAAAGAAAAGAGTTAGTTCTTATAATAATAATTGCGATAACAAACAAACAAAGTTAACGCTTGTATTACTTAGTCTCGATGTGTGTTCTATGATCAAATGTAAGTGATCTTAATCAAAAACTGAATGTAGTTTAATCTTCAATGTTGAAACAGTATACCGATTTTATAAATCAAAAACTGATATCCGAAAACAATATGTTTCTAAATATATAAATATTTAGATAACTATTAGAACAAATATTTGGAAAATAAATAGATATATTGAGGCATTTCCCTAGAGGCTTACCATCTTGATGAGGTTTATCATTGATTTCTCCAACGCCTAATATAATAAACTCCCATGTATATTTTTATGATTTCATTAAATGGTTACATATTTTTCAAAATATATTTTCTAAAAATGCTTTGAATGGAATAAATGTTGGTGTCTATTGTAAGGCAAACACACCCAGAATTCAAGAGAAAACTAACTGTGAATATATAAAAATAATCCCTTGATTCAATATTAAAATAAGAACAATTCCCTGGAGGCTTAATGTTCTTATTTTTAATATTAATGTGAATATATATCCTAACTATACATTGTGAGATAGAGGTATGTTATCAGTATACTGAGCGTATATATACTGTGTTCTAGATATAAAATAAAAATTATATTAGGGAGTAAATAGGTTGATAAAATACTTAAAATTGGCTATTAAAATTATTCTTTGTGGTTGAAAAAACATTATCCCTTGGGTATCGATGATGAATATTCCAGAGTGAACTATCGGGAATCCTAAGGTATCAATTAAAGTTTCTAATTACCTAAGAATATATGTTTACATACATTCTAAGTGCAGTCTCACGTCAGGCGGATAATCAACTCCCTGTGATATTCTCAGTTTCATTAAGGAAATATGAAACATTTTCTTTAGTTAATACGAGGAAATCTTCTCGTTTGAACAACCTTGAATAAAAATAAGTCCAATATGGGACACTAAAGATTTCATTCAGTATACTCGTGTATAAAATCAAGTGAACAAACTCTTTTATTTTATTTTATAATTCATATTCAATGACTAAAAACGACAAACATTGGTAAAAATAAAGGGAGGGGGGGGGGACTAACTGATAGCTTTATTAAATGACTTGATTTATTATAATGTAGAAATATTCATATTTTTGTTTATACTTTATTGGTGATGTTAGCACTTTTTCTTTGAAGTTTCTTCTAGAAAGAACGAGCTGACTCAATTCGATTCAATTGATTTATTTCAAACAACAAAAGAGGATTACACTACGATTTAATGCTATTTAGTTATATTTATAACACAAAAGAAAACAAAAGAAGAAAAAAAAACAAAAAGAATGATGATAAGTAACAATAAAAACCGTTGGCACAAGTGTATAATATCTCATGGGGATTACTTTGAAGAGAACAAAATAGGTATTCATGAATAAATAAATAATTTTTGAAAAAAAACAATGGTTGCCTGTAAAGTCGGTTTTACGGGCGAAGATTTTACGTGACAACGGTAGAATATTTATTGATATGAATATAATTAAATTGCACAATAGGAACAAAGAATTGAATGAAAATAAGAATTGCACAAATTTTAACTATAGAAATATATTTTGTTTACTAAAACATTGTACATGTAAACTTAAACTTAACTAATTCCTATTTGAGTGATTTTGTTGAGGATAGGACGATGATAGGAGAAATATGAAATGAAAGGAAGTGTTTCTGCTGTAATGTGTCTTGCGAAAGTCAAGTCGATAGTTGTTCCTTTTAACGTAGTTGACTTAGAAACGTTTGATACGCAATCAAGATTATACGTATTTTTCATGAATTTAAGAAACGAGTTGTCAGGCTTTACGTTTTTGTTAAAATCACCACACAGAAGAATCGGTATACTAGAATCAACTTGCACGAACGGTGGCACGTACTGGCTGTTGTGAATGTACGGACCGAGTCCTTGCCATAGTAACATTCCAATATCCTGCATACTAGCTCCTGGATGAATATATACAGCACCGAGTATAAACTTGAAGCTAGTATTAGCGGCGAAGCAAGTAACTTCAGTCATGCACATGTCACCCTTGGTTTTAATGACACGAGTTACGTCTGTAATCGCAACTTGGAACACTTCCGCCGTAGATGTCGATGATAATTTACGATAGATCGCCACTCCACCAGCCGCGTTGGTATTTGAAAATCAAAACACTTATTCAGATCGAAGGTTCAAATTTTTGCTAAATAAATTTGAAATTAAATAAAATTTGTAATTGTAAATGATGAAGTTGAAAATTAAAACATTTACTTAAATTAGATGTTAAAATTCTTGCTCAACACAGTTTAAATAAAGTTTTCTTATATTGTTGCACCAGGTTGCGGCTTGGCAGACTCTTCAGCCTTGATTCTCTCCTGTGCTGGGTCTTGCATCTTACCAGAGCGTGTTTCAACCATCCTACAAATTTATATAAGGGAATAATGAGATAAGTCTACTTTAAGTAACCTCCAGAATGATTTATTCATTTTCTCACATCAAAGAGAGCAGTGAAGTCACAGTGTACCTAAATACAAATGATGATAATCTAATCTGTTTTAAATAAATATGATAGAATATTTTATATAAAAATAAATAAATATATAATTTAAATTTCAAATATATTAAAAATAATATAAGAAATACGCCATTAATCATGATGTAACACTTCCCCCTCTCCAGAGGTCGTCACGTCCTCGTGATTGACCTCATCAATTCTTTCAAAATAGGGTTTGATTCTTGAGACATGGACAATCAATGGGTCTTGGCCAGGATTATCTTTTGGTTCAATTAAGTAATTTACGTTGGACAGCTTCTTTAATATTCTATATGGGCCAAAATATTTTCTCAGTAGTTTCTCACACTTTCCTATTTTCTTAATTGGTGTCCAAACTGCTACTAATTCTCCTGGTTCGTAGCTTCTTTCCATGTGTTTCTTGTCATAGTTCTTTTTCATTCTTTCTTGAGTCTTTATTGTGTTGTTAATAACTAATTTTCTTGTTCTGTTTATTTTGTCTAAGTGATGTTTTATGTATTCATCATAATCATCCTTGTCAATGTTCACCGAGATATTCCTGTCGTCCAAAAGAGACGTGGGTTCTCTTCCAAACATCAGGAAAAAGGGAGAATATCCTGTGGTTTCCTGAATTGTAGTATTGTAAGCGTGAGTGATGAATGGGAGTATTTCGTCCCAATTCTTCTGATCAGTGTTCACATACATACTGAGCATATTGATCAATGTTCTATTTAACCGCTCTGTCAATCCATTAGTCTGGGGATGATAGCTCGTTGTGAAGCAATGTTTAATCTTGCACGTTTTCATCACCTCTTTCATTAAATTACTGGTAAATTGAGAGCCTCTGTCACTAATAAGATATTGTGGGGCTCCGTGCCGGAGAAAAATATCCTCTACTAGAAATTTTGAAACTTCTTTCACTGTTGCTTCCGAGACTGCTTTTGTTTCTGCATATCTAGTGTAGTAGTCCGTCAGCACGATTATCCATTTTTTCCTGTTTTTCGTAGATGGCAATGGACCAACAAAGTCAATTCCAATTCTTTCGAAAGGAAAGTTGGCTGGGGGAATGGGCTGTAGTAGTCCAGAAGGTAATTGGTTTGAGCCTTTTCTACTTTGGCAAAGGTGACACGTCTTAACGAACTCTGAGACATCCTTTAGCATGGATGGCCAAAAGTATTTACTCTTTATTCGGTACATGGTTCTGGCGACACCCAGATGGCCATTCGACATATGATTGTGATATTCTTTCATAATTTCTCTCTTTTTCTTCTCTGGAACCACAAGCAACCACGCCCTGCCTTCAGGGTTCGGGTTTTTCTTAAAGAGGCATCCATCTTCTACTTTAAAGTTTTGCGCAATTGATCGCCTGCTTCCATTAAGGTTTTTCTTAACACTTTCGATAATCTTATCCTCTTCGTCTGTTATTTGATTTAAAAAAAGCCTTTCAAAATCCTCATCCCAATCAGTTTCTGGTAAGGGTCCCCTAGATAAGCCATCGGCGTCCAGATGTTTCTTTCCTGATTTATGTATTATATCAAAGTCATATTCTTGAATTTTCAATGCCCATCTTGCCAATCGACCTGTTGGATCCTTCAAGTTTTTGAGCCAGCATAAGGCGTGGTGGTCTGTTACTATTTTAAAGTGTCTTCCATAAAGGTAGGGTCGTAATTTTGACATTGACCAGACAACGGCCAAACATTCTTTTTCAGTGGTTGAATAATTTTGCTCCGCTTTACTTAGGGTACGACTCAAATATGAGATCACCTTCTCTTCACCACCGATGTCTTGGACAAGTGTTGCACCTATGCCGATGTTGGACGCATCAGTATGAACATAAGTAGGTGCATTTGGATTGAAGTGACCTAAAATTGGTGGACTTAATAGTGCTGTTTTTAGGGTTTGAAACGCTTCCTCTTGTCTTTCTGTCCAGGTAAATGATACACTTTTTTTTATAAGGTTGGTCAAAGGGTCAGCAATTTCTGAGAAGTCTTTGATAAATTTTCTATAATATGAACACATTCCCAAAAAGGATTGTACTTCTTTGACCTTTTTGGGCCGAGGGAAATTTCTGACAGCTTTGATGTTATGTTCCGCGGGTTTTATACCATGTTTGCTCGTTATATAGCCGAGAATCTCCAATTCTTCAAAAGCAAATCGGCATTTTTTGTCGTTTAACCTTAAATTAGATTCACGAAAACATCTAAAAACAGCTTCAAGTCTTTTGAGGTGCGTTGGAAAATCCGGGCTATATATGATAACATCATCCAGATAACACAAACAAATTTGCCATCTCAGATTTCCAAGCATATTCTCCATATTTCTCTCAAAGGTAGCAGGCGCGTTACAAAGTCCAAAAGGCATCACGTTGAATTCATATAATCCATGTGCTGTAGTGAAAGCTGTTTTCTCTTTGTCTCTTTCTTCGACTTCAACTTGCCAATATCCAGATCTGAGGTCTATTGCTGAGAAGTGTGTAGATCCTTGGAGAGTATCCATAACTTCGTCTATTCTAGGGATCGGATAGACATCTTTTACTGTCACATTATTCAGTTTTCTGTAGTCCACACAAAATCTGTATTTACCATCTCGCTTCTTGACCAATATTACTGGAAAAGACCAGGGGCTAGAAGATGGCCTAATTATGCCTTCTGTAAGCATCTCGTCGATTTGCTCTTTTATAATATCTCGTTCTTTAGCACTTACCCGGTAAGGCTTGTGTTTAATTGGCTTCGCGTCTTCTGTGTCTATCCGATGTTTTGCCAAATTGGTTCTCCCTAATCTCGACGAAAAAAGATCTCCATACCTTTCTAAAACTTGTTTTAACTCCTTCTGTTCCTTTGGTGAAAGATTTTCGTTTATTTGGAATCTAGGTTCTTTGTTCTCTTCTACCTCTCTTTCTCGATTCACATTTATTTTCGCTGGACTACTTCCAAAAGCCAATGTTTGGTTTTTCATTATTTTTAACGGTCGAGGATACGGATTAGTTATCCAGATGTGTGTTTCCCTATTTATAACATTGATCAAGCTTCTTGCTAGACGAAGTCCATTTGTTTGAAACATTTTGCTGCTCTCCTCGATAATATATTCTCCATCCTCTGTTTCTACCAATGCCTTGATCAATTTCATGGAACATTCCGGTACAATGGAATCCTTGGCACTCTTTATTTTCAACATTTCAAAATTGATTTCGTCATGATTATTCGTCAAATCGTATTTGATAGTTTCTTGCTTACAATCTATTTTTGCGTTCATTTTCTTAAGGAAATCTCTCCCAAGAATTAATGTCCGTAAATGCGTTTTCAATATCACAAAGTTGTGTGATAATGTTTCGTCATCAATTTTTATATTTAAAAATATACTTCCTACCATGTCCAATTTTTTTCCATCGGGTCCTGCACAAATTTTTGCGAGTTTACTTATACCATGGCCTGTATCGAGGGCCGTTCTGAGGTCGACCACTGAGAGGTCAGCACCTGTATCAACCAAAGCTTCAAAAGTCCCTATCTTGTCCACGTTAATTTTTAATTTGTATTTAGGGTCCAACTTCTTGATTCCGTTTATGGTCGACTTGCTTTGATTGACAGATTCAGGCGCGACGCTTAGTTTAAATCTTCCAACACGGAATATCTATTCCGGGTAGGAATATTTGTCTGTGTGTTATGACATACATCGGCATAAAGCCGAGGTCCTGATTTCTCTGATATTTCATTCATTTGGCATTTCTCTTCGACCTTCTCTTGGGTATCTGCTGGATCCTCTTCTAAGATTCTTATAAACTTGACCCTACAATAACGGGCCACGTGCCCTGGCTTGTTACATTTAAAGCAGATTGGTCTCCCGTCTTCTGTCCTATTCCTAATTGAATTTGGATTCTTATTGTATGTTTTACTTGGGTAGACCGGTTTTGGATCAGGATTAGGAGTGTAAGATCGTCTAGGGGCAGATACCTGGGGCAGGGGTTTGTCCTGGTAGTACCTCGGAGTGGGGGCCTGGGGCTTGGAGGTGTTCTGGTAGTACCTCGGAGCGGGGGCCTGGGGCTTGGAGGTGTTCTGATATGGTCTTCTGAACGACGTCGCATTCTTCCATTGCTCTTGATGATGGGGACGAGGAGAGCCTGGTCCATTATATAGAGCTTTTGATTTTTCTGCACGTTCTTGGTAATTCTTTTCGAACAAATCCAGCTTTTTACAAATTTCTAGGAGTTCATTGGTATTTTTAGGAGGGTTTAGGTGAAGGGCAAAAGAGTATTCTTTCTTTAACCCTCCAATAACCCAGTTTATTTTAGTCTTTTCTTCCATTTGGGGGTCGACCTTGTTGCATAGTACAAGGATATCCTCTGCGAACCTGATTGCAGGTTCATTCCACTGTTGCATCCTGTTTAGTTTCATCTTAATTTCTTCTTTGTTGGCGTCTGAGGCAAAATCCTCAATTAGGCGGCTCTTGAAATTTTCCCAGCTGGTGAAACTTATCTTGTGTAGGTTCAGCCAGGTTTTGGCGCTACCAATCATATTCATGGCAGCATAACGAGAGATAATGTAGTCTGCCCAATGGTACAGGAAGCCAATTTCTTCAAGAGATTCAATCCATGGGCGAGGGTCTTCCGTCTTACCAGAGCGTGTTTCAACCATCCTACAAATTTATATAAGGGAATAATGAGATAAGTCTATACTTTAAGTAACCTCCAGAATGATTTATTCATTTTCTCACATCAAAGAGAGCAGTGAAGTCACAGTGTACCTAAATACAAATGATGATAATCTAATCTGTTTTAAATAAATATCATAGAATATTTTATATAAAAATAAATAAATATATAATTTAAATTTCAAATATATTAAAAATAATATAAGAAATACGCCATTAATCATGATGTAACAATATCTGCCACTTTTTCTTAATATTTGTAATTTTAAAGAATCAATTCGAAAATCAAAACATTTATTCAGATCGAAGGTTCAAATTTTTGCTAAATAAATTTGAAACTATTTAAAATTTGTAAAATAATAATTAATTAATTAATTAATTTTAAACTAATAATTTACTTAACACTATCAACATTTATCAATAGTATGACATAACCTATAAACTCAGTTTCTCAACTTTTGTGTCAATCTAACAATTAATCAATCAATCATAGTTTACGATAATGAAATATCAGTGTACAATTATTTACCTTTATTGTTGTAGTTGTTGTAAATGACGAATCTAAGCACTCCACATTTTCACTACAGACACAGCTGACGATACTTTAACCACACGTGTGAACTTGTATTATGACGCTTTCTTGTTTTTCCAACGCCAAGAACGTTCGAGAAAGACAAAGACAGAGACAAGCATGCACCGATTCAATGCGCCTAATTCTCTAGCGCTGCGCGCGCAGCACTCTCGTTCGGTGACTCATCGTAACGTTACCGGGCGTTACACTTTTTCATAAGTGACTCCCAGCCGCAACCTAATTTACGACGTTGTCACGTCAAAATTTTATGAATATGGATTATAATTAATTAATAAAATACAATATTGAAATAAAAACATAAATCCTCCAGGGAAAAGATTCTTTTAAAAATATTTTTATTTGAAAATATCTCGAGCTTTCGGGCAAGTAAGCCCTTCTACGGGAGAAACTATTTTACATCCTTAATCCTTACTTGCCCGAAAGCTCGAGATATTTTTAAATAAAAATATTTTTAAAAGAATCTTTTCCCTGGAGGATTTATGTTTTTTTTTTTAATATTGATTCAAGGGATTATTTTATCGAAATAAAATACAAAAATAATAATAATAAAAAACCTAACAAGTGATGTTAGCAAATCATATTTTATATTCTTTTTATATATTAAATATCTTGACCGAAATCTTACATAATGCCATCTCATGATAATTTATGTGATTATTTTAGATAGATAGTTTTAGGGAAAATAGACGTAAGCCAATTTCAAACTGAGGCTACCAAGTCATTGTTAACATAAATGTGGTCGGTTGTCCTGGAAATACGTCAATGAAACCGAAATCATTCCCAGAAGAATAATTCGGTTCTATAAACGCTACCACGACCCAGGAAGACCAGTAATTAGCTTTGACTCCTAAGTACCATAAGGAAATGACATATACTCATCCCTTTATTGACTCATGTGTTTCTGGAATCTTAGTTCCAAGTCAACCTGTTTATCAAAGATTTCAGAAATATTTTTGCAAGACAACCAATAGTAAGTAATATTCTCATTTGATTTGTTGTCCTGAATATCAGTCCCGGACTCTGGAGCATTGATTCATGTTATCTTTACTGAGGAGTATAGAATCCAGTTTAGAATGATTCTAGAAAATACATTATCTGAAGAGAATTTGACATTCGCTTACAGCCTACTAAATTCAGATATAGAGCGTTTTGGGAGAAAGGTGCCTAATTGACTGAACTGGATTAATTTTGAACAAGCCTATACTTCACCACAATTTTGAAAGAGACACATAGATAATAAAAAAAGGTTCTTGGCCCCTCTTTGACTTTTTCCAAGAATGTAATTTGTTACCAGTTCTATTTAATGAATGAATTTGCTTAACCACATAGGGAATTCTGGTATTTATTTCTAAGAAGGTAAGGATATTACTCGTATGGATTGGTCAGAACTGAACGAATTGAATACAATAGAAAACACCTAGAAATTCTCAAGGGAGGTTTATTGGGGCTCTTCAGCCAAGTCCAAAAACTCTTCTCAAAATAAAATTAGTTCTTTTGGAAAGATTTGATCTAATGTCCTAAGAAAGTTCTCTAAATCCTTTTAAATAGAAATAATTTTTGTCTTGATAGTTGTTCATCTGTATTAGATGACCATATTTCCTAATGGAGTCTATATTTCTTGTACATATGATGTATCATCAAAAATATATAGTTAACTTTTGTCTCTGTCTGTGTTTCCATAAATATTGTGATCAATTTATATCTTACTTATAAAGCTTCTAAAAGTCAGAAATATAGTAAACCTGTTCAAACCGAATGCCATTACAAGTAGACCAAATTACCGAGTTTTGGTTGGATGGTGGTCTCGGAAACAAGCTATTTTCTATATTTCTATTCCAAAATTCGTAATTTAATTTTTAATATACTTTATGACCATGTAGAAAACAATCCTACTAAAATTGCAAGTATACAAAATATAAGAATTTATGGTGATAAAAAATAATAAATTTATGGTATATTGAGTGAAGAGGTAGGGAAATTCCCTATATATATAAAAGTCAGTGCATGCATGTATGTGTGTATATATGTATGTATGTATGTATGTTTGACGGCTATACCTGTCCACGATACGTAAATAATATGGCTGAAATTTTAACAGTATATAGAGGTGAATCTGAAAAAACTCATAGGCAAAATTTCAGGCTTCTATCTCGAATATCCTTGAGTTATCAACAAATTATCAAATATTTTTCCCACTCGCAACCAGCGCCTCACTGCGGTAACTTCGAGAAGTAAACAACCACGTGGAGCCCTCACACGGCGCGACGGGTTTGGATAGTGACCTTGAGTGAGGTAATGACAGTGTAGGGGCAAGAAATCACTTGCTATCATTATATATATATATGTCAAAATCAAAATATATTCATATAAAAAATTAAAATAATATAATTTTCAATAATTGTTGTGAGAATTTACATTTTTATTTTTATTTCAAAAACACAAAGTTTACAGCGGGACGTTCCACAAGAGTGACATCCACGGCACCAATTTATAATTGAATGTGTAACGAATAGTATTTAAATAAAATTATTTAATCGGGTAAAACCCGGGCGTTGCCCGGGTCATTTTCAGCTAGTAATGAATACAAAACAAAGTTCGAAATTCGTGATGATCATCTTTCGACGCTTTTATTTTGATTCCTATAAATTTAATTGTTAATGGCGTTCGCTGAAATATAAATTCATTCTTTTTCGTAAATTTTTGAATTAAAATGAAAAACTATTTTACTAATTATTTTGGGTACTTTCGAATATATTTTAAATATTTCATTTTTGTTAATTTATTCATCTAAAAGATTTTGTATTAAAGTACTATAGAAAAATCTATTTAAATCGAATTTATAAAATATTTGATAAAGAATATATTTTTGAAACATACACTTTCTTTATTCCACTTAAATATAAACACGCAAATGTTTTAAACTAAAATACATTTTCCATCACAATTCTGTAATAGCTTCTTCAAACCAAGAGGAAAGTGGTGATCAACCACAATTTTATGTATTTTCATTTTCGTTTAATCTCATGATTTTCAAAGTGAAATTAATAAATTTTTAATTCCCCGGGAAATAAAGATTCATTTTGTCCATATTGTAGTGAAGTATTTTTTATTTTATTAACAGAGTATCATTTTGATGTTTATATTTTGCTACTTTGCCATCTTTCCACATTGCTTATCTTTTGTTCACCATTCATAGTTTATTATTGCCTAAAATAAATTTCTGTGTCATCCTGAAGTTGGTCTTTCTTAATTTTCCACGTCGAAATTCATATCTAAATATCCTAGGTTATAATAATCTGCAGGGATTAGTTTTAAAACTTTAAAAATACCATTTTGTTTATTGATGGCTTTAACAAAAACAAATCACACTAAAAAAAGGACAACGAGCAATTTTGTTATTGGTCTTATATTGTTATGTAGAAATTTAGGAAAGATTAGCTTCAGAATGACACAGAGCAATTTATTTGAGGCCAAACATATTTATATCAATAACATACAAAAGAAGAAGTTTTCAGATTAGCAAATATAAATATCAATTATATATATATGTGATGATTTAAGACCATGGAATTGTTGTAAATAGTCTAGATATCTACTACCACATGTTCCACCCCATGACTGTATATAACTTCTTATGTACTGCAAATAGAAAGCCTCAACTAACGTCAATCTGTACCGCGTAAGAATCTAATAAAGTATAGCAACTGTACAGATAGAAGGAATGGAGACTAACAGGAGAAAATTAAGGTTAAAACTAATCAGGCTTAGGTGAGAGTAGAAGTAAGGCCTAGCAAAAGAGGCTTAAAGCCAGCACCGCTATTAATAAATCTACAGTCAATTTTACGATCGCGGAAATCATAAAAGCTAAGTTTAACGGCCAGTATTTCCTGGGCAAGGCCGGGTATATCTTCTAACAAAGAAATCATCAAAGACCAATTAGAAGACAAGACCTAAGTAGGTCAACCAATAGCCAACGGCCATGTGACATATTCCTACCAATTAGGAAAGAATCACCTAAATAGGTCAACCAATAGAAAACGGTCATGTGACAGCTTCCTACCAATTAGAAAGAAGAAAGGTCTTGGTGTTAAATCGAGAACCTAGGTTAGGCAGTCTGCGCTTGGATCCCAACGGTAACACTTGCTCTAAAGATCTCTCTCTCCCCTCATCCCATTCCTTCTTGACGTCAGACGCTTCTTAGTGGAATCTCTGTTTGTTTATTTCACCTTTGGCCCAGCTGTGTCGCCTTCCACCACGACTGCACGGTAGAGTTGACATCGAGGTTCGTCTAGCATCAGGTAACACTGGTCCCAGAGGTCCCAAGATATCACAGACTCCCCGTCCGAAGAGTCGACAGGATAGTGGACGCCAAGGTACAAGTAAGCAAATAGACCACTGTCTGTACAGAAAGATGGAACAGGGAAGAGAGGAGGATTCAAAGGAGCCCATGAAGACCGATCCCGACTACGAAAGTGGCGAAAAGACCACTTTTCCAAAGAAAGAAACCACCCTCAGTAGGACGCAGGAAATGCCCCCCAACCACGAGGACGTCACGCCCCCACCGCCGGTGTCAGATGTCCTGGGGAGGTTGACCAGGACGCTACCTCAGCTTTCTGCCGTGACCGGACTATCGCGAAATGTGGAACTACCGCGCTACGATGGTTCGTACGAGGCGCAGAGCTTCTTCACCAACTACGACGCCCAAGCAGATCGGTACCAACTACAATACTCTACAAGACTGAGAAAACCACCAAAACTCCTGCAAGCACCCCTCCGAGTTACCAACACGCGAGCGTATGATGCAGTGAACTCTTAACTGTCCCAAGGAACCGCCAACCACGACACAAGACCAGGACTGTTCCGACATACAAGACAGCACAACAGTAGGTTCCTCCTTCTATAATTTTTGTTGAACAATTGCTCGTTCGAGCTGAACTGTCCAATAATGTAAATCTACCTCTACTACTTGATACAGGAGCATTTATCGCTATAATTAGGCAGAATACTTTTAAAATAATAGAAATAAGTTTGTAAAAGAAAACTACCTGTCCATCCATTTAACTTAACTATTAATGCCATAGCTAACAATATTTCCACCATAGATTATATCTTTTTAAACGTAAAAATAAGTAACATAACGCAGAATCTAAAATTCCATATCATCGATACACCTTTGCCTTTTGGCATTTTATTCCTTAAATCCCTAAAAAGATTTCTACTAATTATAAACTGTCCTCAGCTACTCCTGTATCAATATAATGTACTTCTACCAACTACCTTGTACCAATTCACTTCGTGCAAGCAACACGTCCCATGGACAGGTTAATACAACTGTCCCATTTACTAAATTTTCCCCTCCTGGAACGGGTTGCTCACACGTGGTGAACTCCAACCCTCTTATTTGGCCTCATTGTAATGTTCCTAATTCCATTTTCAACGCCCCTATGTCCTTTTCTTTCATAGCTTTAGACAGAAATAACCTAAGTAACAGCCTTCCAAAACTATTCCAATCGTTAAATTCCCACATAACTACACTCCTTCCTTTTACATGCATATTTAAATATCGACAAATCTCTCTCAACAAAATAAACAACACCCTATCACATCACTTTTTCCAATTGGCAACAATTTTCAGTGCGCGACTTAACACACAAATCCAATTTCGAACCACACAAGCTCCATTACGTCGCCCTACTAAACACACACACAAAAAATATTTTTTTCACATTAAACGTGTCATATCCCCTAACAAAATAAAAATTCTCGATATGTTCGTACAACCAGCACCCATGACTTTAGTAAATTTGTTATTCATAGTAAAACAGGTTAGATTTTGTACAAAACAAAGACTTCACGTGACACCTTTTCATTTACAATTTTTTCGCTTCGTGTCACAGAGCCACACCACAAAACTCTTTAACTTTTCAGGCCAAAGACGCCTTCATCACGCCTGTGACACATTTAACCACACATTGTCCACGTAGATAGTCGCAATTTCATTCAATTCTAACCCGATATCAATGAATAACATTTTTACTAAGTCCGCAAAACCTCGAAACACAACAACCAGTCGATTTAATATCAACAGATACAATATCCGGATTTTCGAAATACAAACACAAATCGAACAAATGCTTGAACACAGGATAATTACAACCTCTGTATCTCCCTATGTCAGTCCCATAACGCTTGTCACCAAACGTGACAAATCAAACGCTTTTGTGTTTACAATTATAGAAATAATATCTCCGAGCGTATTCCGAATTAACATACCCAATGTCACTAATTCATGGCCATCAGAAAACCGCGTTTACAAAGGTGGGAGACAACCACCAAGCAAGCTGCCCCCACAAAGGGCCTCTGACCCAAATAAATATGCCCGCCATCGCCGGAACTCGCTAATAATAAATTCGAGGGGAGATGGACAAACAAACAGCCGACATCTTGTTACGACCCATCGTTATTGCCCGATGTCACTCTAATGGATTTTTCGCTACCTATTAAATTAAATATTAGTGCGTACCTTTTACTATACATCGTTCTAATCCCTAACCAATTTCTACTCCGATATCCCGTTTAGCTACTAATAACTTGCTTAACACGTTATTTTACATTTACTAACAAATCAGTCCACTTAACATTGACACTTAGAACCAAGGACAACATTTTACCTAAAAATCACACACACCCACACATGTTAAAAAAAAAAAAAAAACAACAACAACAACCCTTTATCGGTTAGAATAGATCGCCGTGTTTCTCCTGCACACACAGAATAAATGCCGCTTTAGGAAGAATCACGTTTTCACCTAAACGTGGCGCAGGGAACAAAAAATCGACAACATTAGGACTCAGTAAGTTTCACAGTTGGAAACAATGTGATCCACGAGTCGCGTTAAACATAAAACAAATTCGATAAGTTAGATAAACTCATGCCAACCAGACCAAAGATATCGCGATCGAGGACAATTTAAAGCTCTCTCTACCCATCCTAAAAAAAAAAAAAAAAACAGGAACATTACATTTGGCCTACAACTTTCCATTCTTTCACGATATATAATTTCTATGTATAATCTTACTTGCTCTTCTTTCTCGATGAACATTTTTAAAAATTTTTTCATTTTAATATTCTTTATATAATCATTGTCTAGCTCTTATAATTTTTTTTTTTTATTTACGTCAACCAATCAGTTTAGATTAGTGTCATTTTATTTTATTTTTCTTTACCAAAGCTTATTTACTTTTGCTTTATGACTCTATTTTATAATCAACTTTATATTTTATATTTCATATCTAATAATCTCAAGTTTATATTTCATGTTTATATCACTATTTTGCATTTGTCATTTTATATTTTCTCTCACTTTATAAATTAGATGTTATTTACATTGTTTCATCTTCCGCTACCATGTTCAATGCTATCGAGTATATTATTGCTAATTTTTAATTTTCATTTAATATTTTAACTTTCTATTACCCCTTATATACTGCTATAGTGTGTTAATCTTTTTATTATGTCATCACTATTTTTACTTTTTTTTAAAAGATTACTTTGCATTTAACTTCGCAATTCTATTTTCGATTTTTCAAATCCTTTAACGCTATATGCAAAGCCTTAATTTCGCAATTTCATATCTCAATGATATATTATTTTATCATCAAACTAAAAATCATGATCTAAAAACAGGGCAATCTTCAATAACCTCTTAAACAACCACTTTAAAGGTTACTTCTTAATAAATACTAACCCTTTTCCGCAGGAACTTTTAACTCCTTCGCAGGCTAGACTTGACCTACTTTGATTTCGTAATTAACAATCTTGACACACCGTCCCCCAGACTTACCTATCCCTACTTCTGGCTTGGATACGTGCAAATTGTATTTTTTTTATATATATTCCAGGGCACTCTCATGCCACACGCTGGCACATCTTTTTTTTTTATTTTACTCTTTTTCTCGCTAAGCCCCTGATGACTCCAATTAAAACTTTGATTTCTGGTCACTGATCTTCGCCCTCATTTATCCTGCATGCGTACGTCTTAAGGACTAATTACTAAAACCCATAACAATCCCCCTTATCTTACTTTTCGATTGTGGTACTGTAACTTTATTCGGTCCTTAAATTTACATGTGAAACATGGCCTAGGTTCTCAAGGCCGTGCACATTAAATGGTTTGGGACTTGAGTCAAAGTGACATTGCCTCAACCAAGTAATAACTAACCCCTCAACCCTTTCTAACGCCCATTACGAAGAGATCATGATTTTCCCATCCAATCATTTATATTTTTACCTATCATCATTACATGTTCTCTATTAAATATTTTATTCATATTTTTATTTTTACTTGTATGTTTAGTATTAGTTGTTTATGCTTTATTATCTCTTATGGATATACAGAAATCAACCCCATGTTATATACCAACTTACTTTAATTAATTTTTAAAAAAATTACTTCCTTAATAACAGTCTTCCTATTCCGCTCTCTTAAATCCCTCCATATGAACCCTCTCACATCCGGGGCCATCTGTGATGATTTAAGACCATGGAATTTTTGTAAATAGTCTAGATATCTACTACCACATGTTCCACCCCATGACTGTATATAACTTCTTATGTACTGCAAATAGAAAGCCTCAACTAACGTCAATCTGTACCGCGTAAGAATCTAATAAAGTATAGCAACTGTACAGATAGAAGGAATGGAGACTAACAGGAGAAAATTAAGGTTGAAACTAATCAGGCTTAGGTGAGAGTAGAAGTAAGGCCTAGCAAAAGAGGCTTAAAGCCAGCACCGCTATTAATAAATCTACAGTCAATTTTACGATCGCGGAAATCATAAAAGCTAAGTTTAACGGCCAGTATTTCCTGGGCAAGGCCGGGTATATCTTCTAACAAAGAAATCATCAAAGACCAATTAGAAGACAAGACCTAAGTAGGTCAACCAATAGCCAACGGCCATGTGACATATTCCTACCAATTAGGAAAGAATCACCTAAATAGGTCAACCAATAGAAAACGGTCATGTGACAGCTTCCTACCAATTAGAAAGAAGAAAGGTCTTGGTGTTAAATCGAGAACCTAGGTTAGGCAGTCTGCGCTTGGATCCCAACGGTAACACTTGCTCTAAAGATCTCTCTCTCCCCTCATCCCATTCCTTCTTGACGTCAGACGCTTCTTAATGGAATCTCTGTTTGTTTATTTCACCTTTGGCCCAGCTGTGTCGCCTTCCACCACGACTGCACGGTAGAGTTGACATCGAGGTTCGTCTAGCATCAGGTAACACTGGTCCCAGAGGTCCCAAGATATCACATATATATATTGTTTTGAAAATAGAGCAATCCATAGATAAATCTTTAATTAAAAGGCATATATTGGATCAAAAAATTATTTATTTTACCAATATTTCAGCTGGCTGAACGCCAACCTTTATCAAGGTGTTATAACATTTTAAAGTGTGTCAACAACAAACTCAGCGCCACATAACGTCAACAGCATTAAGTTTTTAAAATATTTTGTTATATTCAATGGGGAGAAAATTTGAAAAATATATTTATATTATGAACAAAATAATTTTTGTAAAATATGGGTGTGAATATTTTGAAAATTAACAATAACGCCTATTTTATATTTTAAAATTATTTGTACTATGTGTAAAAATAATTTTCGTATAAAAATAAATAAAAATAACAAAATATATATAAAAGAAAGGTTAAACTAATTTTTTTTCTGAAAACACAAAGCGTAAAAAATGTTTGAAAAGTTGGTTGAAATAAATTAAAAAAAAAAAATTAAATGTAAAATTGTGAAATTCGAAATAAAATATAAGTGAAAATGGGAAAATATTTTTTAAAAAATGATATCACACAAATAAAACATTGAAGACATTGAACTATCAATATATAAAATAATATAATACATATATATAAAATAAGCGTGTGATTGTATTTGAAATAAACTTAAGCGATGTTGCATAAATTAAAAGAAAATATATATAAAAGGAAAAATGCGATTTGAGCATTAAAACATTTTTACGTGCTTCTAAATGTGTACCTCTCCCTATAAAATTAATTAAAATATAGACCTAAGTTATCGGAATTTTGAAGTAAAAAAAATGAATGAAAAATTAAACTTTAAATATTTTTATGACGATCTAAATAGCGAATATATCTCTGGTAGTTCAATTTTCCTATTAATACTACCTCCGCAGTAGACAAAAATTACTTTCCTCGAGTAATTGAAAATATAAGCTACTTGATGGTAAATAATTATTTTTTATTATCACGACTGGACCTTTAACCCTTTATCTTATCGATCCTTTGTCTTATCAACCCTTTATCTATCTAACAACAAACGAATTAATTCATAACAATAAGTCGACAGGATTACCTGAATTTCAACTCATACAACATATTTATGACCCATCAAAACCATGCCATTTATTTACAGACGCGTCAGGTCTAGGAGTAGGAAGAGTTCTTAAACAACCAGATGAACAAGGCATTTTACACCCCATAGGTTATTTTTCAAGAAAACTTCACCCATATGAACAGAATTATACTGCCTCAGAATTTGAAACATTAGCTATCATTAATTCAGTACAAAGATTTCACACATATCTACACAACATACATTTTACATTACACACAGATCGCTTATCTTTAAAATGGATCAAAAATGTAAAAAATCCCCATGGTAGATTATTTAGGTGGTCGTTAATTCTATCTCAATATAGCTTTGACATAAAACATATTAAAGGATTAAATAATATAGAAACAGACATGCTGTCAAGAGCACCTGTCTCATTTTACCTAACATATAATGAGTTAAAAGAACACCAATCCACAGAACAAATTAACAATAGTAAAATTAAAATACAAAATGGTCTATTTATAATTAATAGAAATGGGTTTAAAAGAGCTTATGTACCACAGACACTAAGGCACAAATTATTAAACAAGGTACATACAAAGCATGGACATATTGGAACAACTCAAATGACTAAAATAATTTCTCCACATTATTATTGGCCACATATGACTAGGGATATTGCTAATTACACCAAACATTGTGAAACTTGCCAGTTCAACAAGTCTAGGGATAACAGAATTGTTTATGGACCACTACAACAGATGCCAATAGCTACACACCCCAATCACATTATTTTCTCTAGATACATTGGGCGGGTTACATATTTTGGGACTACAAGACACAGTATCCATATGATAGTAGATCACCATCGTAGATTCCTTTGGGCATTTCCAACAAAATCTGTATCAACTGATTCTTATATAACTTGTCGAAGAAATTTATTTCAAATTAATAAACCTGAAATATTAATAACTGACAGAAATGCATCTTTTCCTAGCAATAAAATTATACATTTTTTAGAAAGAAATAATGTTAAGCATCTACTCACCAGTGCCCATCACCCAGAAACAAATGCAAAAGTAGAAAGACTAAATTCCACTATCATTAATAGGTTAAGATGTGAATATAATACTGATTTAAAGATTCCTTGAACAAAATATATTCCTAAAATTACTGAAAGCTATAATGAAACAATACATACCACAACAGGCTTTACTCCTAAATTCCTATACTATGGAATACAATCACAGTATATAGAACATGACACAGAAACACATACACCAATAGAAATGGCAAGAAAATTAGCTATTGAAAGAACCATAAAATCACAAGAACACAGCAAACAGCTTTATGATATTAAACACCCAGAACCCATTTTTAAAGAAAGAGATCAGGTATTAGTAAAAACCTTTATTTATCCATACACTGGTAAATTAACACAAAGATATATAGGCCCATTTACAATTCAAAGCAACTTTCTCCAGTCACATATGAAATCAATAAACCCAATTTACCCCAAAGAAAACAAACAGAAATTATACACTCTAATGAGATTAAATTATTTTACCCAGAAGCAGATTTTCTACTTCACTATAGCACTAACATAGGAAATGACTTAATAGTAAACCAAAATTCTAACACAAAATTAATAGATATTGATGATAAACCATGTTTTTTACAGGAAGGCCATATTTTGGACATTGACAATGAAGAACAAATATCAGCACCAATTCTTATGCCTTCACAAATTACTTAATGTCACTCCATCTCTATATCTCTATTAGCATTTCATTATTTAATCATTATCAAGAAACATCTTTTTATATTATACTAGCCGAATGACCCGGGCAACGCCCGGGTTTTACCCTATTAAATGCTTTTATTCATATACTATTCGTTACAATTATAAATTGGCGCCGTAGATGTCACTCTTGTAGTACGTCCCGCCCCAAACCATCGGCCGGGAATCGAACCCGGGGCGCCCGCGTGGCAGGCGAGCATTCTACCACTGAACCAAAAGCAAACGGTGACAGAAGTGTCTCGCGCATTGGCGGCACCAAATGATGGGGGGGGGGCAAAGGTGGCGTGATCGTAGCCGACCAATAGGAGGGCGCCGGCAAACCGTGACAGAGGCCATGACGCTCGTAACTGTATATAGAATCATATACATTTAAATGTTAATACAGTCGAACTTGGATAATTCGAACCCCAAGGGACCATAAAAAAAATCGAATTATCCAAAAATTCGAATTAAAGATGTTAAATTATTTATATAGGAAATTCTAGGGACCAAGATAAATATTCGAATTAAAGAGGTTTTCGAATTAAAGAAGTTCGAATTATCCAAGTTCTACTGTATATCAGAAACAACTCATTTCAAACTATTATTTGTGTAAAAATAACATTCCACTGTCTTTTGATATTTTGGAATGTAACTAGCATAATGACATTATTAATCATATTTTAAATACCTTTTCTGCTTCATATTGTAGCGTAGAAATCAAGCCTTGAAATATCCTAAGGTGTAAAAGTATTTATTGATGACGTCACAGCGACGAGTCGACAATTATTAACAGGTCAGCCCCAAACTATTTACAGCTAGGGAATCTTAAGCAAGCAAGCAAAGAAATATTTTAAAGATGATTTCACAAATACAGATTAATATATATTTTTATAATCTGTTGAATATATTTTCATTGAATAATATTAAATTAAATAATAAAATATTTCTTCACCACATAGCCTCCTCCTATAAAGAGCATCGACCCGATGCTCAGCAGGAGACTTACGTCGTCAGTCTTAACAACTAGTACTATGGCCAGGGATATTTTCAGGTGACTGCGGTGGATGTCTTCTTTCAGTTGAGATATCTTCTTCATGAGGACTTGGTAGGTCTATGTTTACGTCAAGGTAGCTTTTTCTCATTTCTACTGTGGTCGGTAAGGGGGGATTTTATAACTTTGCGGCCTCGCCTCCAATGTGGTCTATCATCTAGTTTTAATGGCGGGGCGTCCAGCTAGATCTTCTAGCAGGTGAGAAATGTTGTCTGCTTCGACCGCGATATGAAGTAGGGCTTCGGTAGCGAGTGAAAGTTTTCCTCGATGATTCGTCAATGGGGTCCTGAGATTCAGCTCGAGAGTTGTAGGATACCATTGCGTCTTGCTTTCTTTGGAAATAGTCATTTCTCCTTTCCTCATTGTGTCTCTTCCTGTCACGGCAATAGCGGACGACGTGACCTGGGCGTCCGCAGTAGAAACAGATTGGCCTTCCCTCAGTTGTACGCCAATCATTGGTGTCGCGTCTTCCTCCTTGTTTTGGGTATCGAGGTTCAGGGTGCGGTCTTATCGTTTCATATCTGGTATTTAAAAACTGTCGGGGTTTTTCCTTTTGAGGGGGACTTCTCCTAGACTTTGAGATTGGCGCCAGGGTTCTTCCAATCTCCTCCTTTACAATTTCTTCGATTGTAGCATTTTTTGGTTCCTCCCGAGGAAAGCCTAATGCCCGCTGTACCTCCTCACGAACAATTTGCCTAATCATAGATGACAGATCTTCTCCGTCATCCTGGTCACAAAGAGAGGCTACATTTGGTAGGCGCTCGTACCTGGTTGGGGTAACTCGCCTACAACGGAGCGCTTCGACACGGCGACATTCTGTAATGAATTGCTCGGTGCTCTGTACATCCCTCGGTAGGAGTGCTTGATAAAGCTCCTCAGCTATCCCCTTCATGAAGTGGGAGATTTTATCTTCCTCACTCATTTGAGGATCAACCTCTTTGCACAAGCACAGGAGATCCTGGATGTAACATTCGGTACTTTCACCTTTTAATTGTGCCCGTGTTCTAAGTTTCTTCTCCGCTTGCAATTTTGAATTTTCTTTTTTTCCGAACACATTCTCTAATTGAGATGTGAATTCCTTCCAAGTCTGTATGCTTTCTTCGTTGTTCTCAAACCATTTGAGAGCAGTTCAAGACAGATAAAAATAAACTTTAGTAAGACAAAGGGTTTCGTCCCAATGGTTGTACCTTGCCACACGTGCATACCCTTTTAACCATTTTTAGAGATCTTCACCATCCTCCCCAGAGAAAATAGAAGGGTTCCTTGGCAGATGTTGAACAACGTAGTTGCTTACCTGGGTACCTTCCTTCTTCACATTCATAGAAGTTTCTTCTGGTTCAACAGAATCAATTTTTCTTTTATTTCTTAATGGGTATCGGTCCAGTCTCTCCACCAGTTGTAGCGTAGAAATCAAGCCTTGAAATATCCTAAGGTGTAAAAGTATTTATTGATGACGTCACAGCGACGAGTCGACAATTATTAACAGGTCAGCCCCAAACTATTTACAGCTAGGGAATCTTAAGCAAGCAAGCAAAGAAATATTTTAAAGATGATTTCACAAATACAGATTAATATATATTTTTATAATCTGTTGAATATATTTTCATTGAATAATATTAAATTGAATAATAAAATATTTCTTCGCCACAATATATATTTTTCATATGAATCGATCATTAATACTTCTTATATATACTTTTATTATAATTTAATAATTATATAAATTATTTGTAAACAAACTTTCTTTTGTTTATTTTGAAAAAAAATTAGATATTGATTATTATTGTTTCATTTTTAATTATTTCTATAGATTATTGATTTCAAATTACAAAACTATTTTAGAGGCGTAATATTCTTTTTAAAATAAAACAATTTCTACTGTCCTTACTGCGATGGAAAAATTAAAGGGAGGGCCTGGCTCATCAGTGGTGAACCCTCCCAGCGGTTTCGCCAGTTTAATCTACCATACCGCTGTTATATTGCATTTTTGGAACTTCCTTTTATAGTTGACTGTTGTAAGACTCTTGGAATGGGTATTTTAGAATAACTATGGACATAAGCTTTTAGGACAGCAGAATTAAATATAATTATAAATATATAATATGCTTCGAGCAATCGCTTTTCCGCAAATATCAAATTGTGTCTTTTATTTGAACAATTATGTTACGATGCACTAGCGCGCCATCTGTTATCAAATTACAAAACTATTTTAGAGGCGTAATATTCTTTTTAAAATAAAACAATTTCTACTGTCCTTACTGCGATGGAAAAATTAAAGGGAGGGCCTGGCTCATCAGTGGTGAACCCTCCCAGCGGTTTCGCCAGTTTAATCTACCATACCGCTGTTATATTGCATTTAACAGTCAAATATAAAAGGAAGTTCCAAAAATGCAATATAACAGCGGTATGGTAGATTAAACTGGCGAAACCGCTGGGAGGGTTCACCACTGATGAGCCAGGCCCTCCCTTTAATTTTTCCATCGCAGTAAGGACAGTAGAAATTGTTTTATTTTAAAAAGAATATTACGCCTCTAAAATAGTTTTGTAATTTGATAACAGATGGCGCGCTAGTGCATCGTAACATTATTGATTTCGTTTAATTAATTATTTTTTTAATTACCAATTCAATTTTAAAATTTTCAACTTTCAAAATCATTGTCAAGGGGGGAAATATTATTTAATCTAAAAACTCAAATATTTCAATATTTTAAAAATATATATATTTTATTTTTATTCATTGATAATTTTACTTTTATTATCATCGTTATCTTGAATCACTTTCAGTTTTGTTATAAATATGCGTAGTTAACATATCTTTTTGAATCACTAATATAGGATTAACTTTATAAATTCTATATAATGTGAAAATAACTAATGTGTAATATTTTCTCAAGTAATTGAAAATAAAAGCTACTTGATTGTAAATAATAATATTTTTCTTATCACAACTGCACCTTTAACCCTTTATCTTATCGATCCTTTGTCTTATCAACCCTTTATCTATCTAACAACAAACAAATTAATTCATAACATGTGCTCGTGGTCAGAAAATGCCCTCTTTATTTTTAATATATATATATATATATATATATATATATAGTGTAAAAACTATATAATAAAAATATAACAGTGATTCTACATTTAAAACTCAAGGAGCAAACTGATAAGAATGATAAATCATATCAAGTAGATTTGGTTAGATTAGCAAGCTAAATCTAAATTAATTATAACAATAAATAGTTGTATAGTTTTATAGTTAAGTTTTCTATTAAAATTATCTTCATTATTTTGATTATTTAAATTCAAATTATAAAATTTGTAATATATAATAATATATAAATATATATATATATATGTAGTAATCCCGACGTGGAATTTATTGGGCAGTCGTGGTCGTGGGTGTGTGATGGGATTCCCGCACTGGGACAGCTAGAGACAGAGGCAGGCCTAGATGGTAACTCCAAGAAGGTAGAGGTAGACCTCGGACGAAGACAGTCGGACCACGGGCGCCACGGATGCCTACATCGCGGATAGGGGTGAGAGACCCGACCGTATGACGGCGTCGCTCTGAAAACAACTAACTGAACTAACTTTGTCCCAATCTTGGGGGGCTTTTATATGAGACGCTCGCAGATGGCGGCGAGTTCTGATTGGCTCCCATAAAATCACGCCACCTGTCAGGCGCCGGGTTGTTTATTACGTCTGGCCACCTGTTGACGGGGTAATTGAACTCATTATCATAAACACCTGTTCGTCTGGTCTTTGTCGTCGTCTGGTCTACCTTTACCTTTTTATTTTATTTGTCATTTTGTTACGAGTTCGATACACATTTTCATATAGGTATGGGGTTATTATAAATATTATAAGAAGGTTGTGATCTAACTAGTTCAAAATATACTACAGAATGTGTCCCCGGTGATGAAGGTTTGGTTGGGGGAATGACATAATTTGTATTCAAATTAGTTAAAATTATTATTAAGCTACAAGTTAAAAAGAGAAAGATGTTGTAATGGTGATGTATCAATGAAGTAAAATCAAGGTTATAAAAATAAAAACGCATAAAATGAATGATAAAAGATTAAGAGAAAGTATATAATACAAAATGGTAAAAATGGTAAAATGAATCGTACAAGGAAAATAATATCTTATGGCATTAAAGATGAGAGGAGAAAAAAAATGAAGTTAGTTTATTGACTGAACGTATAATGTGACGCTAAGGTTGAAAAAAAGGGGATAGGGGTATCTGAGCATGTTTCTGCAAAGTAGTATCCCAAGCATTCTCCAATGCAATGCGAACTTGTTTAAGTGAGGCATTGTTTTCATTAACAGAAGGCCCAAGATATTCCGTCTGCATCATTAGCTCAGACAGTGAAAAGAGGTGGGAAGATTGATGGAGGTAAAAGGGAGAGGTAGAGGTAAGAGGGATCCCTGTTGTCCATAATGATTGTGCCCGGTTGATTTATGAAAAAAAAAGTGAAAAGTTGAGAAATGGTGAATTGATATGATGCGTCGGGCGATGAGAAAAAAAAAATATCGCGCTGGATATCCTGAACTCATTATTGGGAATGGTATAGTGAGGAAGGATTGTCCCAGTCGGATTAATCAATGAAAAAAAAACAAAAATGTTCGGCGAACTGGAATCCCTTGGAAGGTTGGAAGTTTGAAGGATGCGGAAAAGGAGAGGTGGGGGTAAGAGAATTATTGTTGTCAATTTTACGGGCTACTAACCAAAAGTTATGATTTTTGAGCCCAAGCGCGATGTCAGGTGGCAAGGGACCCTAGGATCTGGCTGCAGGAGATGTGTCGCAGGGGTAGTGGAAACGTTGGGCAAGCAGGGGAACAGCGCCAAGGTGCAGTGAGGCAGGAGCATTTAATTGGCCAGGAATCCAGTAGAAGTGGCAGATGGAATTGGAGGCAGAAGGTCCTTGAAGCCTAGAACTTGAGGGCCCTAGACTTCAGGATGGGGCAGCTTGAGGCTCTCGCCTCGTGCTTGTCAGGAAGGCCCTTGGAGAAGCAGTTGGCACATTTGGAGGTGCGCTGGTCAGCAATGGATGGGCAGGCGCGGCCTTCATGGCCGTCTTGACCGCAGTGGAAGCACTTAGGAGCTCTGGAGCATTGGGCAGAGTTGTGGCCGAAGCCACAACAGCGGAAGCAGACGCGGGCGCGGATGGACTCCTCGAAGTTGAGGATTACTCCATCAACCACGATTCTCCCGCGAACGCCCAAGGCTCTAAAGGTCTTGAGGTCCACCTCGATGAAGGCGGTGCAGGTCCCGCTTCTGGGTGCAGAACGGTTTCGCCACGCGCACCACCTTGTCCCCAGGAAGTTTTCTAACAGCAGCGGTTTCCAGGAAGGTCTCCTCAATTGTGGAGTTGGATGTCTCCTCATCCACTTTGAAGAGGCAGATCCGTGGCAGGATCTCCTTCTGCTGGCGGACCTTCATTCCATTCAACTTGCTGGCCAGGGAGGTTGTCACCTCAGGGATGGTGTCAGGATTACTGGAGTGGAGGACCAGCTTCCCCTTGGTGTGCAGGGAGGCCCAAACGCCTTGGGGGAGAGTGTGGGCAGCGCGGACAGCTTTTAGCATCTCCCTTGGGTCAGCCTGTGGGTCATCAGAGATGACCACTGTGTGGGCCGCCGATTTTTCTCCATGGAGGATCACTTGGGCGGCCGCAGGCTTGGATACGCGGGAAGGCGCAAGTTTTGGAGGACCATTCAGCAGGTTTGTCCTCTTTGCAGGCGGGTTGGGAGCCTCAGACTGCTTCCTTTTGGTTGGAGCAGGAGCAGGCAGGGTGGAGGCAGGCTTCTTGGCAGGGAGAGCAGCAGGAGCAGGAGTGGCGGGCTTGATTGGGTCAGTCTGGGAGCTGGTTTCATTGCAGGAAGGAGCAGGGCAGGTTTGAGTGCCGCGGCAAGCAGTCTTGGGCTTGTTGGCCTCCTCAATTTCGTCCAACTCTGCGAAGGACTCGAGGGTGTCAGTGAGGTTCTCTACATTGGTAGCGAGGGCTTTGATCATTTCAGTCCGCGAGGCGATGTAGCGGATCAGGTCCTCATGCAGGGATTTCAGGGCAGGATGGCCAATGGAGCTCAGGATGCTGCAGTTGCGTGAGATCACCATCTCATCTTCCCTCTCCAGGTCGGCGACGTTCACGACGGGCTTGTAGGCCTTCTTTTTCTTCTTGGCAGGATTCATGTATGTCACGACTAATTTAAGGAACAAGCAGGCACTCTAATAAACAGCTGTACCTCAAGACCAAATAATTGGTCATTAAGGCATCCTGAGAAATCATGAAACGGGTAGTTAAGGCCAGAATTGCGTGAGGACGCTATACAATGCGAAAAGGTAGTACAAATGTAACATTGTACTGGGATAAGGTGCATAAATTAAGAAAAAGGCATCTCCTTATCGTGCAACTGAAAGTTGCTAATGGCTGGCGCCATCTATCGAAATAAATATCAACTATTCTCGTTGATTTTTAATATAGTTTTTCTCTCTCTCTCTCTCTACTAAATAATAACAATTTAAAAATTTATAATTTGAATTTAAATAATCAAAATAATAAAGATAATCTTAATACAAAACTAAACTATAAAACTAAACAACTATTTATTTATATATATGTATGTTATAAATAAAAATGAATAGAGATCATGTTGAGGATTATGGTAATGGTGATGCAGTCGTGGGAATAATAAAATAATTTTGATCAGAGATTTCTTTATTTGATCTAAGGTCATATATAAAAGAATATAATTTGATAAAAGTAATGCCTGGCTTAAGGCGAGTAGAATAAGGAAAACAAAATATTATTTACATAATGTACAAAGATTTGAGCTGGCCATCGGGGAAGAACAACAACGAGTTTTTATAGAGGAACATGACCTCTGGCGGTCGATTTAACCGAGTATTTGGATCTATGAAATATAATTTTAAATAGAATAATATTTTTATTATAATATATATATATATGCGCAAATCAATTTAAAAGTAAAATAATAAAAAAGTCAGGTTTTGGTATTGAAATAAAAAAAAGCCATATCCTGACCATGAGCACATGAGAATTTTAGATGGCAGAGTGCCATCAAGTGGAACAGAAATCAAATAAACGTTGATTTAGCTTGTTCCCTGTTATTTGGCCAACTCATTTTCTTGGGTTGGCCAAATATTTCTGTTCCACTAGATGGCTCTCTGTCATCCAAAAGCTGATGTGTTTGTGGTCAGGATATGCCTTTTGTGATTTTGTTGAATTTAAGATATATCACGGAATATTTTATCAATAGGTTTTTATAAATATAGTTATCATCATCAATGGTTGTTATTCTTCTTCTTATTTTAGTTTTACATATGTATGTTTGTATCTAGATGATAAATAAAGTTTTATTAAATTAAAACGTATTTGTTATGCATTGATTGAATATAATAAAAAACCAATAATTGGTAGCAGAGCGTGGTTGATAAAAGTAAGTAAATAAAATATTTTCCTGAAATCTAAAGCGGTACGTAATTAAAATAAGAACATTCAAAATGGCGGAAAATATAAGAATTCCTGAATTTAATGGAGAAAATTTCCATAGCTGGAAATTCAGAATAGAAGCCTTCCTTGAAGGAAAGGGATTAAAAAGGTATTTATATGAAGACCCGCCACAATTAGATGATAAGACAGATTGGAGTATCAAGGATGCCCAAGCAAAAGGAATAATGACTAGTGCAATGAATGATAGTCAAGTAAGTTTAATTTTGAATTGCAAAACTACAAAAGACATTTGGAACTCAATTCATAGAAGATATGAAGGAGATATAAAAAAACAAAAAATTGAGGCTAAAAATAACCTCTTCAGAATGCAGATGAGAAAGGATGAAAATTTAAATCAGTTCTTACTTAGATCAGAAAAATTACTAGAAACTGCAAGGATATTGGGAAACAGTATTGAAGAAGAGGAATTTGTAGATGCATTTATAAAGGCTTTACCAACAAAATACAATATCATAGTGATGCAATTGAGCAGCATTAGTGATCCAGGAATTCTAGACATAAGAAGAATTGTACAACTTTATCTAGAGAGATACAAATTTCAGGAAAAAGAAGAAAATCCTAATGCATATAAAATGTTCACTAAAGAAAATGTGCACTTTAATAGGAATACAACATTTGAAAATACAAGACCTAAAAGGAAGATTCAATGCTTCATATGCAGTAAATATGGACATAAAGCAAATGATTGTTGGTACAACCCAAAAAACAAAGGAGAAAATTCCACAAGAAAGAACAATGGACCACAATCAAACACACATTCTTGGAAAACAAGACAAAATGTGCCCAGAGCTACAGCTGCTAAAGTAAAAGAAGAACAGACATTTACCACAATCAGTAAAGAAGAGGAGATAAAGGAAGATAAATATCAAGGTTGGATTCTAGACAGTGGAGCAACTTGTCATATGACATCCTCTCTTGAGCAAATGAAAGACATTCAACCTGATGAAAGAAAAATTGTTCTAGCTGATGGGAGCTACACCAAATCAAATTACATAGGAAATGTGAAACTAAATGGTGTGAATCATTTTTTAATACTAAATAATGTTTTACATGTCCCTAGTTTAACTGATAATTTGATTTCCGTAAACAAACTTGTACAAGAAAATAACAAAGTGATTTTTGATCAAAAAGGAGGACATATTATTGATCAAGCTGGATATACTATAATTACAGCAAACAAAGTAGGAGACCTATATTTTATAAAAGGAAATAATAATAAAATAGATATCACTTTCAAAGTAACTAATATCCCATGGGAGGTGTGGCACAAAAGACTTGGACATATAAATGATCAATACATGGAAATAATGAAAAAGAATCAATTAGTTTATAAATTTGACTACAATGAACAGAAATCAATGGAAAATTGCATCAGCTGTATAAAAGGAAAGTATTCAAGAAAACCCTTTAAGACAGTTACTGAAAATCAATCAAACCAGCCACTTGAGCTACTACATTTGGATTTGATAGGTCCAATCAAACAACTCTCAATTGGATCTGCAAAATATGTTTTAACTATAGTAGATGATTTTTCAAGAAAAATATTTGTTAAATTTTTACATTCAAAATCTGATACTTTAGAAATATTCAAAGAATTTTTAGAAAGTACTGAAAACCTATTGAATAAAAGAGCTAAATGCATAAGAAGTGATAATGGGCTTGAATTTGTAAATCAAGAATTTGAGAATTATCTGAAAAATAAAGGCATTATACACCAAAAAACAACTATTTACACTCCACCGCAAAATGGCATAGCAGAAAGGGCTAATAGAAGCATCATAAATGGAACAAGAACACTACTTGTAGAATCAGAGCTTCCCACCAAATTTTGGGCAGAAGCCATGCATAACTTTGTTTATACTAAAAATAGAACACCAAACAAACATAATTTGAAAATAACACCTGAAGAACTCTTTACAGGTAAAAAGCCTACAGTGGCACATCTAAGAACATTTGGTTGTATTGCTGAATTTTGGATACCAAAAGAAAAAAGAGCAAAATTTGACATGATTACACATTCAGGTATATTCATGGGCTACTCATCAAACAGAAAGGCATATAGAATTTTTAACCCAAACACTTATTCAATAGTTGAATCAAGAGATGTAAAATTTATAGAAAATAAAAAAGGAGTATCATTACTAAAGAGTGATCAAAATGAAGTACAGGACTATTGCATCTTTAAGTTTCCAGAAGAAAATTTTGATTATGATTCAGAAAATAAACCATCAGAAGAGTCCAACATTCAAGAACTTGAAGAAGCTACACAACAACAACAAAATAATGTTGTTCCCTACCTCAGGCCAAGTGCAAGAAATAAATATTATTGTGAGCTTTCTTCAGATGAAGAAGAATTATCAGATGATTCAAGACTTGATCCAACATTTGATCCTACAGAACACAACCTTTTTGCCTTGGATGAAATTCCTATACCCAACTCATATGAAGAGGCCATTAATAGCAAAAATCCAGAATATTGGATTGAGGCCATGCAAAGGGAAATGAATTCTCTACAAGAACATCAAGTTTGGGACCATGTTTATCTACCTAAAGGGGTAAAACCCATAAAATCTAAATGGGTATATTCATCAAAGGTTGATCCATCAACAGGACAAACTATCTTCAAAGCAAGACTTGTGGCTCTTGGATGCTGCCAAAAGGATGGAACCTACTTCCAGAATATCTGCTCACCTGTGATGAAAAGTGACAGCTTTAGAACACTTTTAGCATATTGTGTGTTACAGGGTTGGAGCTTAATACACTGTGATGTACAGACTGCATTCCTATATGGAAAATTAGATGAGGACATTTACCTACTTCCACCTCAAGGATATCAGCCTACTGATGAAAATCTTGTCTGTAAGTTAAACCAGGCATTGTATGGGCTGAAACAGTCAAGTAAGGTATGGTACAATACTTTTTCTGATCATTTGGTTAAAATAGGGTTTACTAGATTTAATTCTGATAAATGTTTATTTGAATTTAAAATTGGAAATTCTAATCTTATTTTAGGCCTATATGTTGATGACATGATAATAATTTACTCAGATATCAATATATTAAATGTGGCCATAGGCAAAATTGAATCAAAGTTTAAATTAAAAAGAAATGCTGATAATTTTACCATTTTAGGATTTGAGATTACTCAGCATGAAAATAAAATAACTCTAAAACAAGAGGGCTATATTAACAAATTATTACAAAAATACCATATGCAAGATTGCAAAGGTGTTTCTACACCAATGGATGTTAACACAGATTTTGGAAATTTCCACAGTTCTAAAAAGATAGATCAGCATAAATACCAAGAACTTATTGGTAGTTTGCTTTATTTGGCATGTAAATCTAGGGCAGATATAGCATTTTCTGTTACTGTTTTAAGTAAATACAATACAGATCCTAGAGAAATTCACTGGAATGCTGCCAAAAGAGTATTAAGATATTTACAATTCACAAAAAAATTAGGTTTAGTTTATACTGTGGGTGACACCAAGCTAGAAGGCTTTACAGATGCAAGTTGGAATTCAAAGAATTTTAAATGTTCATTTGGAGGTATAGCCTTTAAATTTGGAAATAATCTTATTTCTTGGTCATGTAAAAGCTTGCCAAATGTTTGTCTCTCAACTACAGATTCTGAACTTTATGCTTTTACACTGGGTGTAAAGACAAGTATTTACATACGATATCTGATTGAAGAATTAACTGGCAAAAATTGTAAGCCAACAATATTTTGTGATAATCAATCAGGAATTACTTTGATAAAATCTGGACAAACTAGCAATAAATCTAACCACTTGATTAGAACCATCAATTTTTTAAATACCAACTTATGTGTATATAATAGCTTTGATATTATGTATATAAATACTGATCAAAATGTTGCTGACATCTTAACAAAACCCTTAAGTAAAGGGAAATTTCATTATTTTTTAAATTGTTGCAATATTATCTCATAACTTTAACTACTGAACTTTAATAAAATTTGAAAATATTAGCCTATAACTAAAGGTTATTGTAACTTGAATAATATAAGGCATATTTTACTATATTCATATGAAGTGTTAACAGATTGTTGACTTCATTTAATCATATGTTTCAAATTAAATTGTAATATTATTAGTTTAAATACTTGATTTTATATCTTTTGTCAAATATTGCTTTATTCAAATATTTAGGCTTAACAATACCTAAAAGTTGTAAACAAATAAATGGGGATGTCGCCGCCATCTAGATGACGTCATTGTTATGACGCAATGCTCGGCCATTCCAACTACTACCTTAGTTACCTGTCTATACTTATAAATTTTAAAACCATGATGAAATATTCAGCTAAATCTTACGGGGGCATTTGTTGAATTTAAGATATATCACGGAATATTTTATCAATAGGTTTTTATAAATATAGTTATCATCATCAATGGTTGTTATTCTTCTTCTTATTTTAGTTTTACATATGTATGTTTGTATCTAGATGATAAATAAAGTTTTATTAAATTAAAACGTATTTGTTATGCATTGATTGAATATAATAAAAAACCAATAGATTTTAATATATTTATATACATATATACTCGTATGTTATAGAAAATTGTTATTTTATTTTAAAATTATAATTTATAGAAATATTTAATCTGTTAAATCAACCGCCAGGGGTCGCTCTTTCCCTATAAAAACTCTGTTGTTGTTTCCTGTTGGCTAGCTCAAATCCTTTGTTCATATGTAAATAGGTATTTTGTTTTCTTCATTCTATTCGCCTTTAAACAAGTAGTACCTTATCAAAAATCATGTATTTATGTTCCATGCGCTTAATTAAAGCTATTTTTATTATTATTACCACCACTGCAGTGTCACATGCTCATTAATTCCGGGATCAAGCAAATCATCAATATAATTCTATAAAAAATATTCAAAAACAGCAGAAAATCTTTATATATATATATATAATGTACATAATCTGTCAAATAATAAAAAAGGTCAGGTGGTAGAATTAAAATTTAAAAAAGGCATATCCTGACCACGTTCATATAAACCTTTAGTGGAACAGATATAAAATAACCGTTGATTCAATCTGTTCCCTTATATTTGACCAATCCATTTTCCATATAAATCAAGAAAAGCCAACCACGAGCGCCTTTCGGGCTGTATTTTAATGCATTATATCTGTACATAAAAAAATAAATAAAAAACTTGTAAAAATACAATACAATGTTTTAAATTTAAAATTCCAAACTTCAAATGCTGACCGTCATTTTGAGAAAGATATAATAAATATAAAATAGGATTAAAAGAGTAAAGATGATATCGAAAATAAATGAAGAGAGAGAATCAAGAGCATACCTAGTAAATAAACGACCAATCCGACATCAGGAGCGAAAGAAACGCCGCAGTCAGCGTTGTAATGGATTCGTGGATTTTATTGGAGAAACAACTCGAGCTTTCCGCAAACAAATTAATTGCACCTCGATAAATATTTTATTTGCTTTTTCGCTTTATAATTGGGATGCTTTGAAGGTGTTTGATTTGGGGGAGTCTCCTTTCGATTTATTTTTTAAAACTCGTGAATTTTTCGACACAGCGAGCATATCTAATATATTTTATTTTCATTTCAATGCATATTGACATAAATGTGTTTTTTCTTTCACGCATCTCTATCAAACACTTTAATAGAAAATTGTGTGAAATGTCGTTTTCCTTTCAAATTTTATATATAATTTTTATCGTCTAATATCTCATGTGTAGGTTATTTTGTAGTTTTTAGGATAGTTTACTCAAATTCGTTGATGGGTTTCATCTCTAAATAATGTTTGAAAGTATTCAGCTAATGTTTGTTCTATCTCTCGACATAATTTAAAAATCTTATAAATATTTTTGCGATTCTCTCTTGGAGAATCTTGCTAAAGAAATATTTATCTCTCCCCAACACCATACAACAAAGATTTTGCAATTTTTTCGAATTAGAGAGTTTTCAAAAGTACAAATGGAAGATTTTTTATATTATTGTTATCGTGTGGGGAACAAGGGTAGTCTGGTGACATCTGCAGCAAAGAGAAGACGTGGGGAGTTGCCTCCGAATGTGTGGATGATC
>CP092875.1:36659399-36741327 GCA_030710605.1 Cordylochernes scorpioides
ACTCAAATATGAGATCACCTTCTCTTCACCACCGATGTCTTGGACAAGGGCACCTATGCCGATGTTGGACGCATCAGTATGAACATAAGTAGGTGCATTTGGATGAAGTGACCTAAAATTGGTGGAGCTTAATAGTGCTGGTTTTTAGGGTTTGAAACGCTTCCTCGTCTTTCTGTCCAGTAAATGATACACTTTTTTTATAAGGTTGGTACACAGGGTCAGCAATTTTTGAGAAGTTCTTTGATAAATTTTTCGATAAGATGAACACATTCCCAAAAAGGATTGTACTCTTGAACCTTTTGGGCCGAGGGAAATTTCTGACAGCTTTGATGTTATGTTCCGGCGTGTTTTAATACCATGTATGCTCGTTATATAGCCGAGAATCTCCAATTCTTCTTCAAAAGCAAAATCGGCATTTTTGTCGTTAACCTTAAATGATTCACGAAAACATCTAAAAACAGCTTCAAGTCTTTTGAGGTCGTTGGAAAATCCGGCTAGATATGATAACATCATCGCAGATAACACAAACAAATTTGCCATCTCAGATTCCAAGCATATTCTCCATATTTCCTCAAAGGTAGCAGGCGCGTTACAAGTCCAAAAGGCATCACGTTGAATCATAATCCATGTGCTGTAGTGAAAGCTGTTTTCTCTTTGTCTATTCTTCGACTTCAACTTGCCAATATCCAGATCTAGGTCTATTGCTGAGAAAGTGTGTAGATCCTTGGAGAGTATCCAAACTTCGTCTATTCTAGGGATCGGATAGACATCTTTTACTGTCACATTATTCAGTTTTCTGTAGTCCACACAAAATCTGTATTTACCATCTCGCTTCTTGACCAATATTACTGGAAAAGACCAGGGGCAGAAGATGGCCTAATTATGCCTTCTGTAAGCATCTCGTCGATTTGCTCTTTTATAATATCTCGTTCTTTAGCACTTACCCGGTAAGGCTTGTGTTTAATTGGCTTCGCGTCTTCTGTGTCTATCCGATGTTTTGCCAAATTGGTTCTCCCTAATCTCGACGAAAAAGATCTCCATACCTTTCTAAAACTTGTTTTAATTAACTCCTTCTGTTTCCTTTGGTGAAAGATTTTCGTTTATTTTGGAATCTAGGTTCTTTGTCTCTTCTACCTCATCTCTCGACTCACATTTATTTTCCGCGTGGACTACTTCCAAAAGCCAATGTTTGGTTTTTCCGGTACAATGAATCCTTGGCACTCTTTATTTTCAACATTTCCAAAATTGATTTCGTCATGATTATTCGTCAAATCGTATTTGATAGTTTCTTGCTTACAATCTATTTTTGCGTTCATTTTCTTAAGGAAATATCTCCCAAGAATTAATGTCCGTAAATGCGTTTTCAATATCACAAAGTTGTGTGATAATGTTTCGTCATCAATTTTTATATTTAAAAATATACTTCCTACCATCCAATTTTTTTCCATCGTCCTGCACAAATTTTTGCGAGTTTACTTATACCATGGCCTGTATCGAGGCCGTTCTGAGGTCGACCACTGAGAGGTCAGCACCTGTATCAACCAAAGCTTCAAAAGTCCCTATCTTGTCCACGTTAATTTTTAATTTGTATTTAGGGTCCAACTTCTTGATTCCGTTTATGGTCGACTTGCTTTGATTGACAGATTCAGGCGCGACGCTTAGTTTAAATCTTCCAACACGGAATATCTATTCCGGGTAGGAATATTTGTCTGTGTGTTATGACATACATCGGCATAAAGCCGAGGTCCTGATTTCTCTGATATTTCATTCATTTGGCATTTCTCTTCGACCTTCTCTTGGGTATCTGCTGGATCCTCTTCTAAGATTCTTATAAACTTGACCCCAATAACGGGCCACGTGCCCTGGCTTGTTACATTTAAAGCAGATTGGTCTCCCTCTTCTGTCCTATTCCTAATTGAATTTGGATTCTTATTGTATGTTTTACTTGGGTAGACCGGTTTTGGATCAGGATTAGGAGTGTAAGATCGTCTAGGGGCAGATACCTGGGCAGGGGTTTGTCCTGGTAGTACCTCGGAGTGGGGGCCTGGGGCTTGGAGGTGTTCTGGTAGTACCGGAGCGGGGGGCCTGGGGCTTGGAGGTGTTCTGATATGGTCTTCTGAACGACGTAGCATTCTTCCATTGCTCTTGATGATGGGGACGAGGAGAGCCTGGTCCATTATATAGAGCTTTTGATTTTTCTGCACGTTTCTTGGTAATTCTTTTCGAACAAATCCAGCTTTTTACAAATTTCTAGGAGTTCATTGGTATTTTTAGGAGGGTTTAGGTGAAGGGCAAAAGAGTATTCTTTCTTTAACCCTCCAATAACCCAGTTTATTTTAGTCTTTTCTTCCATTTGGGGGTCGACCTTGTTGCATAGTACAAGGATATCCTCTGCGAACCTGATTGCAGGTTCATTCCACTGTTGCATCCTGTTTAGTTTCATCTTAATTTCTTCTTTGTTGGCGTCTGAGGCAAAATCCTCAATTAGGCGGCTCTTGAAATTTTCCCAGCTGGTGAAACTTATCTTGTGTAGGTTCAGCCAGGTTTTGGCGCTACCAATCATATTCATGGCAGCATAACGAGAGATAATGTAGTCTGCCCAATGGTACAGGAAGCCAATTTCTTCAAGAGATTCAATCCATGGGCGAGGGTCTTCCGTCTTACCAGAGCGTGTTTCAACCATCCTACAAATTTATATAAGGGAATAATGAGATAAGTCTACTTTAAGTAACCTCCAGAATGATTTATTCATTTTCTCACATCAAAGAGAGCAGTGAAGTCACAGTGTACCTAAATACAAATGATGATAATCTAATCTGTTTTAAATAAATATCATAGAATATTTTATATAAAAATAAATAAATATAATTTAAATTTCAAATATATTAAAAATAATATAAAAATACGCCATTAATCATGATGTAACAATATCTGCCACTTTTTCTTAATATTTGTAATTTTAAAGAATCAATTCGAAAATCAAAACATTTATTCAGATCGAAGGTTCAAATTTTTGCTAAATAAATTTGAAACTATTTAAAATTTGTAAAATAATAATTAATTAATTAATTAATTTTAAACTAATAATTTACTTAACACTATCAACATTTATCAATAGTATGACATAACCTATAAACTCAGTTTCTCAACTTTTGTGTCAATCTAACAATTAATCAATCAATCATAGTTTACGATAATGAAATATCAGTGTACAATTATTTACCTTTATTGTTGTAGTTGTTGTAAATGACGAATCTAAGCACTCCACATTTTCACTACAGACACAGCTGACGATACTTTAACCACACGTGTGAACTTGTATTATGACGCTTTCTTGTTTTTCCAACGCCAAGAACGTTCGAGAAAGACAAAGACAGAGACAAGCATGCACCGATTCAATGCGCCTAATTCTCTAGCGCTGCGCGCGCAGCACTCTCGTTCGGTGACTCATCGTAACGTTACCGGGCGTTACACTTTTTCATAAGTGACTCCCAGCCGCAACCTAATTTAAGACGTTGTCACGTCAAAATTTTATGAATATGATTATAATTAATTAATAAAATACAATATTAAAATAAAAACATAAATCCTCCAGGGAAAAGATTCTTTTAAAAAATTTTTATTTGAAAATATCTCGAGCTTTCGGGCAAGTAAGCCCTTCTACGGGAGAAACTATTTTACATCCTTAATCCTTACTTGCCCGAAAGCTCGAGATATTTTTAAATAAAAATATTTTTAAAAGAATCTTTTCCCTGGAGGATTTATGTTTTTTTTTTTAATATTGATTCAAGGGATTATTTTATCGAAATAAAATACAATAATAATAATAATAAAAAACCTAACAAGTGATGTTAGCAAATCATATTTTATATTCTTTTTATATATTAAATATCTTGACCGAAATCTTACATAATGCCATCTCATGATAATTTATGTGATTATTTTAGATAGATAGTTTTAGGGAAAATAGACGTAAGCCAATTTCAAACTGAGGCTACCAAGTCATTGTTAACATAAATGTGGTCGGTTGTCCTGGAAATACGTCAATGAAACCGAAATCATTCCCAGAAGAATAATTCGGTTCTATAAACGCTACCACGACCCAGGAAGACCAGTAATTAGCTTTGACTCCTAAGTACCATAAGGAAATGACATATACTCATCCCTTTATTGACTCATGTGTTTCTGGAATCTTAGTTCCAAGTCAACCTGTTTATCAAAGATTTCAGAAATATTTTTGCAAGACAACCAATAGTAAGTAATATTCTCATTTGATTTGTTGTCCTGAATATCAGTCCCACTCTGGAGCATTGATTCATGTTATCTTTACTGAGGAGTATAGAATCCAGTTTAGAATGATTCTAGAAAATACATTATCTGAAGAGAATTTGACATTCGCTTACAGCCTACTAAATTCAGATATAGAGCGTTTTGGGAGAAAGGTGCCTAATTGACTGAACTGGATTAATTTTGAACAAGCCTATACTTCACCACAATTTTGAAAGAGACACATAGATAATAAAAAAAGGTTCTTGGCCCCTCTTTGACTTTTTCCAAGAATGTAATTTTTACCAGTTCTATTTAATGAATGAATTTGCTTAACCACATAGGGAATTCTGGTATTTATTTCTAAGAAGGTAAGGATATTACTCGTATGGATTGGTCAGAACTGAACGAATTGAATACAATAGAAAACACCTAGAAATTCTCAAGGGAGGTTTATTGGGGCTCTTCAGCCAAGTCCAAAAACTCTTCTCAAAATAAAATTAGTTCTTTTGGAAAGATTTGATCTAATGCCCTAAGAAAGTTCTCTAAATCCTTTTAAATAGAAATAATTTTTGTCTTGATAGTTGTTCATCTGTATTAGATGACCATATTTCCTAATGGAGTCTATATTTCTTGTACATATGATGTATCATCAAAAATATATAGTTAACTTTTGTCTCTGTCTGTGTTTCCATAAATATTGTGATCAATTTATATCTTACTTATAAAGCTTCTAAAAGTCAGAAATATAGTAAAACCTGTTCAAACCGAATGCCATTACAAGTAGACCAAATTACCGAGTTTTGGTTGGATGGTGGTCTCGGAAACAAGCTATTTTCTATATTTCTATTCCAAAATTCGTAATTTAATTTTTAATATACTTTATGACCATGTAGAAAACAATCCTACTAAAATTGCAAGTATACAAAATATAAGAATTTATGGTGATAAAAAATAATAAATTTATGGTATATTGAGTGAAGAGGTAGGGAAATTCCCTATATATATAAAAGTCAGTGCATGCATGTATGTGTGTATATATGTATGTATGTATGTATGTTTGACGGCTATACCTGTCCACGATACGTAAATAATATGGCTGAAATTTTAACAGTATATAGAGGTGAATCTGAAAAAACTCATAGGCAAAATTTCAGGCTTCTATCTCGAATATCCTTGAGTTATCAACAAATTATCAAATATTTTTCCCACTCGCAACCAGCGCCTCACTGCGGTAACTTCGAGAAGTAAACAACCACGTGGAGCCCTCACACGGCGCGACGGGTTTGGATAGTGACCTTGAGTGAGGTAATGACAGTGTAGGGGCAAGAAATCACTTGCTATCATTATATATATATGTCAAAATCAAAATATATTCATATAAAAAATTAAAATAATATAATTTTCAAATATTGTTGTGAAAATTTACATTTTTATTTTTATTTCAAAAACACAAAGTTTACAGCGGGACGTTCCACAAGAGTGACATCCACGGCACCAATTTATAATTGAATGTGTAACGAATAGTATTTAAATAAAATTATTTAATCGGGTAAAACCCGGGCGTTGCCCGGGTCATTTTCAGCTAGTAATGAATACAAAACAAAGTTCGAAATTCGTGATGATCATCTTTCGACGCTTTATTTTGATTCCTATAAATTTAATTGTTAATGGCGTTCGCTGAAATATAAATTCATTCTTTTTCGTAAATTTTTGAATTAAAATGAAAAACTATTTTACTAATTATTTTGGGTACTTTCGAATATATTTTAAATATTTCATTTTTGTTAATTTATTCATCTAAAAGATTTTGTATTAAAGTACTATAGAAAAATCTATTTAAATCGAATTTATAAAATATTTGATAAAGAATATATTTTTGAAACATACACTTTCTTTATTCCACTTAAATATAAACACGCAAATGTTTTAAACTAAAATACATTTTCCATCACAATTCTGTAATAGCTTCTTCAAACCAAGAGGAAAGTGGTGATCAACCACAATTTTATGTATTTTCATTTTCGTTTAATCTCATGATTTTCAAAGTGAAATTAATAAATTTTTAATTCCCGGGAAATAAAGATTCATTTTGTCCATATTGTAGTGAAGTATTTTTTATTTTATTAACAGAGTATCATTTTGATGTTTATATTTTGCTACTTTGCCATCTTTCCACATTGCTTATCTTTTGTTCACCATTCATAGTTTATTATTGCCTAAAATAAATTTCTGTGTCATCCTGAAGTTGGTCTTTCTTAATTTTCCACGTCGAAATTCATATCTAAATATCCTAGGTTATAATAATCTGCAGGGATTAGTTTTAAAACTTTAAAAATACCATTTTGTTTATTGATGGCTTTAACAAAAACAAATCACACTAAAAAAAGGACAACGAGCAATTTTGTTATTGGTCTTATATTGTTATGTAGAAATTTAGGAAAGATTAGCTTCAGAATGACACAGAGCAATTTATTTGAGGCCAAACATATTTATATCAATAACATACAAAAGAAGAAGTTTTCAGATTAGCAAATATAAATATCAATTATATATATATGTGATGATTTAAGACCATGGAATTGTTGTAAATAGTCTAGATATCTACTACCACATGTTCCACCCCATGACTGTATATAACTTCTTATGTACTGCAAATAGAAAGCCTCAACTAACGTCAATCTGTACCGCGTAAGAATCTAATAAAGTATAGCAACTGTACAGATAGAAGGAATGGAGACTAACAGGAGAAAATTAAGGTTAAAACTAATCAGGCTTAGGTGAGAGTAGAAGTAAGGCCTAGCAAAAGAGGCTTAAAGCCAGCACCGCTATTAATAAATCTACAGTCAATTTTACGATCGCGGAAATCATAAAAGCTAAGTTTAACGGCCAGTATTTCCTGGGCAAGGCCGGGTATATCTTCTAACAAAGAAATCATCAAAGACCAATTAGAAGACAAGACCTAAGTAGGTCAACCAATAGCCAACGGCCATGTGACATATTCCTACCAATTAGGAAAGAATCACCTAAATAGGTCAACCAATAGAAAACGGTCATGTGACAGCTTCCTACCAATTAGAAAGAAGAAAGGTCTTGGTGTTAAATCGAGAACCTAGGTTAGGCAGTCTGCGCTTGGATCCCAACGGTAACACTTGCTCTAAAGATCTCTCTCTCCCCTCATCCCATTCCTTCTTGACGTCAGACGCTTCTTAGTGGAATCTCTGTTTGTTTATTTCACCTTTGGCCCAGCTGTGTCGCCTTCCACCACGACTGCACGGTAGAGTTGACATCGAGGTTCGTCTAGCATCAGGTAACACTGGTCCCAGAGGTCCCAAGATATCACAGACTCCCCGTCCGAAGAGTCGACAGGATAGTGGACGCCAAGGTACAAGTAAGCAAATAGACCACTGTCTGTACAGAAAGATGGAACAGGGAAGAGAGGAGGATTCAAAGGAGCCCATGAAGACCGATCCCGACTACGAAAGTGGCGAAAAGACCACTTTTCCAAAGAAAGAAACCACCCTCAGTAGGACGCAGGAAATGCCCCCCAACCACGAGGACGTCACGCCCCCACCGCCGGTGTCAGATGTCCTGGGGAGGTTGACCAGGACGCTACCTCAGCTTTCTGCCGTGACCGGACTATCGCGAAATGTGGAACTACCGCGCTACGATGGTTCGTACGAGGCGCAGAGCTTCTTCACCAACTACGACGCCCAAGCAGATCGGTACCAACTACAATACTCTACAAGACTGAGAAAACCACCAAAACTCCTGCAAGCACCCCTCCGAGTTACCAACACGCGAGCGTATGATGCAGTGAACTCTTAACTGTCCCAAGGAACCGCCAACCACGACACAAGACCAGGACTGTTCCGACATACAAGACAGCACAACAGTAGGTTCCTCCTTCTATAATTTTTGTTGAACAATTGCTCGTTCGAGCTGAACTGTCCAATAATGTAAATCTACCTCTACTACTTGATACAGGAGCATTTATCGCTATAATTAGGCAGAATACTTTTAAAATAATAGAAATAAGTTTGTAAAAGAAAACTACCTGTCCATCCATTTAACTTAACTATTAATGCCATAGCTAACAATATTTCCACCATAGATTATATCTTTTTAAACGTAAAAATAAGTAACATAACGCAGAATCTAAAATTCCATATCATCGATACACCTTTGCCTTTTGGCATTTTATTCCTTAAATCCCTAAAAAGATTTCTACTAATTATAAACTGTCCTCAGCTACTCCTGTATCAATATAATGTACTTCTACCAACTACCTTGTACCAATTCACTTCGTGCAAGCAACACGTCCCATGGACAGGTTAATACAACTGTCCCATTTACTAAATTTTCCCCTCCTGGAACGGGTTGCTCACACGTGGTGAACTCCAACCCTCTATTTGGCCTCATTGTAATGTTCCTAATTCCATTTTCAACGCCCCTATGTCCTTTCTTTCATAGCTTTAGACAGAAATAACCTAAGTAACAGCCTTCCAAAACTATTCCAATCGTTAAATTCCCACATAACTACACTCCTTCCTTTTACATGCATATTTAAATATCGACAAATCTCTCTCAACAAAATAAACAACACCCTATCACATCACTTTTTCCAATTGGCAACAATTTTCAGTGCGCGACTTAACACACAAATCCAATTTCGAACCACACAAGCTCCATTACGTCGCCCTACTAAACACACACACAAAAAATATTTTTTTCACATTAAACGTGTCATATCCCCTAACAAATAAAAATTCTCGATATGTTCGTACAACCAGCACCCATGACTTTAGTAAATTTGTTATTCATAGTAAAACAGGTTAGATTTTGTACAAAACAAAGACTTCACGTGACACCTTTTCATTTACAATTTTTTCGCTTCGTGTCACAGAGCCACACCACAAAACTCTTTAACTTTTCAGGCCAAAGACGCCTTCATCACGCCTGTGACACATTTAACCACACATTGTCCACGTAGATAGTCGCAATTTCATTCAATTCTAACCCGATATCAATGAATAACATTTTTACTAAGTCCGCAAAACCTCGAAACACAACAACCAGTCGATTTAATATCAACAGATACAATATCCGGATTTTCGAAATACAAACACAAATCGAACAAATGCTTGAACACAGGATAATTACAACCTCTGTATCTCCCTATGTCAGTCCCATAACGCTTGTCACCAAACGTGACAAATCAAACGCTTTTGTGTTTACAATTATAGAAATAATATCTCCGAGCGTATTCCGAATTAACATACCCAATGTCACTAATTCATGGCCATCAGAAAACCGCGTTTACAAAGGTGGGAGACAACCACCAAGCAAGCTGCCCCCACAAAGGGCCTCTGACCCAAATAAATATGCCCGCCATCGCCGGAACTCGCTAATAATAAATTCGAGGGGAGATGGACAAACAAACAGCCGACATCTTGTTACGACCCATCGTTATTGCCCGATGTCACTCTAATGGATTTTTCGCTACCTATTAAATTAAATATTAGTGCGTACCTTTTACTATACATCGTTCTAATCCCTAACCAATTTCTACTCCGATATCCCGTTTAGCTACTAATAACTTGCTTAACACGTTATTTTACATTTACTAACAAATCAGTCCACTTAACATTGACACTTAGAACCAAGGACAACATTTTACCTAAAAATCACACACACCCACACATGTTAAAAAAAAAAAAAAAACAACAACAACAACCCTTTATCGGTTAGAATAGATCGCCGTGTTTCTCCTGCACACACAGAATAAATGCCGCTTTAGGAAGAATCACGTTTTCACCTAAACGTGGCGCAGGGAACAAAAAATCGACAACATTAGGACTCAGTAAGTTTCACAGTTGGAAACAATGTGATCCACGAGTCGCGTTAAACATAAAACAAATTCGATAAGTTAGATAAACTCATGCCAACAGACCAAAGATATCGCGATCGAGGACAATTTAAAGCTCTCTCTACCCATCCTAAAAAAAAAAAAAAAAACAGGAACATTACATTTGGCCTACAACTTTCCATTCTTTCACGATATATAATTTCTATGTATAATCTTACTTGCTCTTCTTTCTCGATGAACATTTTTAAAATTTTTTCATTTTAATATTCTTTATATAATCATTGTCTAGCTCTTATAATTTTTTTTTTATTTACGTCAACCAATCAGTTTAGATTAGTGTCATTTTATTTTATTTTTCTTTACCAAAGCTTATTTACTTTTGCTTTATGACTCTATTTTATAATCAACTTTATATTTTATATTTCATATCTAATAATCTCAAGTTTATATTTCATGTTTATATCACTATTTTGCATTTGTCATTTTATATTTTCTCTCACTTTATAAATTAGATGTTATTTACATTGTTTCATCTTCCGCTACCATGTTCAATGCTATCGAGTATATTATTGCTAATTTTTAATTTTCATTTAATATTTTAACTTTCTATTACCCCTTATATACTGCTATAGTGTGTTAATCTTTTTATTATGTCATCACTATTTTTACTTTTTTTTAAAAGATTACTTTGCATTTAACTTCGCAATTCTATTTTCGATTTTTCAAATCCTTTAACGCTATATGCAAAGCCTTAATTTCGCAATTTCATATCTCAATGATATATTATTTTATCATCAAACTAAAAATCATGATCTAAAAACAGGGCAATCTTCAATAACCTCTTAAACAACCACTTTAAAGGTTACTTCTTAATAAATACTAACCCTTTTCCGCAGGAACTTTTAACTCCTTCGCAGGCTAGACTTGACCTACTTTGATTTCGTAATTAACAATCTTGACACACCGTCCCCCAGACTTACCTATCCCTACTTCTGGCTTGGATACGTGCAAATTGTATTTTTTTTATATATATTCCAGGGCACTCTCATGCCACACGCTGGCACATCTTTTTTTTTATTTTACTCTTTTTCTCGCTAAGCCCCTGATGACTCCAATTAAAACTTTGATTTCTGGTCACTGATCTTCGCCCTCATTTATCCTGCATGCGTACGTCTTAAGGACTAATTACTAAAACCCATAACAATCCCCCTTATCTTACTTTTCGATTGTGGTACTGTAACTTTATTCGGTCCTTAAATTTACATGTGAAACATGGCCTAGGTTCTCAAGGCCGTGCACATTAAATGGTTTGGGACTTGAGTCAAAGTGACATTGCCTCAACCAAGTAATAACTAACCCCTCAACCCTTTCTAACGCCCATTACGAAGAGATCATGATTTTCCCATCCAATCATTTATATTTTTACCTATCATCATTACATGTTCTCTATTAAATATTTTATTCATATTTTTATTTTTACTTGTATGTTTAGTATTAGTTGTTTATGCTTTATTATCTCTTATGGATATACAGAAATCAACCCCATGTTATATACCAACTTACTTTAATTAATTTTTAAAAAAATTACTTCCTTAATAACAGTCTTCCTATTCCGCTCTCTTAAATCCCTCCATATGAACCCTCTCACATCCGGGGCCATCTGTGATGATTTAAGACCATGGAATTTTTGTAAATAGTCTAGATATCTACTACCACATGTTCCACCCCATGACTGTATATAACTTCTTATGTACTGCAAATAGAAAGCCTCAACTAACGTCAATCTGTACCGCGTAAGAATCTAATAAAGTATAGCAACTGTACAGATAGAAGGAATGGAGACTAACAGGAGAAAATTAAGGTTGAAACTAATCAGGCTTAGGTGAGAGTAGAGAAGTAAGGCCTAGCAAAAGAGGCTTAAAGCCAGCACCGCTATTAATAAATCTACAGTCAATTTTACGATCGCGGAAATCATAAAAGCTAAGTTTAACGGCCAGTATTTCCTGGGCAAGGCCGGGTATATCTTCTAACAAAGAAATCATCAAAGACCAATTAGAAGACAAGACCTAAGTAGGTCAACCAATAGCCAACGGCCATGTGACATATTCCTACCAATTAGGAAAGAATCACCTAAATAGGTCAACCAATAGAAAACGGTCATGTGACAGCTTCCTACCAATTAGAAAGAAGAAAGGTCTTGGTGTTAAATCGAGAACCTAGGTTAGGCAGTCTGCGCTTGGATCCCAACGGTAACACTTGCTCTAAAGATCTCTCTCTCCCTCATCCCATTCCTTCTTGACGTCAGACGCTTCTTAATGGAATCTCTGTTTGTTTATTTCACCTTTGGCCCAGCTGTGTCGCCTTCCACCACGACTGCACGGTAGAGTTGACATCGAGGTTCGTCTAGCATCAGGTAACACTGGTCCCAGAGGTCCCAAGATATCACATATATATATTGTTTTGAAAATAGAGCAATCCATAGATAAATCTTTAATTAAAAGGCATATATTGGATCAAAAAATTATTTATTTTACCAATATTTCAGCTGGCTGAACGCCAACCTTTATCAAGGTGTTATAACATTTTAAAGTGTGTCAACAACAAACTCAGCGCCACATAACGTCAACAGCATTAAGTTTTTAAAATATTTTGTTATATTCAATGGGGAGAAAATTTGAAAAATATATTTATATTATGAACAAAATAATTTTTGTAAAATATGGGTGTGAATATTTTGAAAATTAACAATAACGCCTATTTTATATTTTAAAATTATTTGTACTATGTGTAAAATAATTTTCGTATAAAAATAAATAAAAATAACAAAATATATATAAAGAAAGGTTAAACTAATTTTTTTTCTGAAAACACAAAGCGTAAAAAATGTTTGAAAAGTTGGTTTGAAATAAATTATAAAAAAAAAATTAAATGTAAAATTGGTGAAATTCGAAATAAAATATAAGTGAAAATGGGAAAATATTTTTTAAAAAATGATATCACACAAATAAAACATTGAAGACATTGAACTATCAATATATAAATAATATAATACATATATATAAAATAAGCGTGTGATTGTATTTGAAATAAACTTAAACGATGTTGCATAAATTAAAAGAAAATATATATAAAAGGAAAAATGCGATTTGAGCATTAAAACATTTTTACGTGCTTCTAAATGTGTACCTCTCCCTATAAAATTAATTAAAATATAGACCTAAGGTTATCGGAATTTTGAAGTAAAAAAATGAATGAAAATTAAACTTTAAATATTTTTATGACGATCTAAATAGCGAATATATCTCTGGTAGTTCAATTTTCCTATTAATACTACCTCCGCAGTAGACAAAAAATACTTTCCTCGAGTAATTGAAAATATAAGCTACTTGATGGTAAATAATTATTTTTTATTATCACGACTGGACCTTTAACCCTTTATCTTATCGATCCTTTGTCTTATCAACCCTTTATCTATCTAACAACAAACGAATTAATTCATAACAATAAGTCGACAGGATTACCTGAATTTCAACTCATACAACATACTTATGACCCATCAAAACCATGCCATTTATTTACAGACGCGTCAGGTCTAGGAGTAGGAAGAGTTCTTAAACAACCAGATGAACAAGGCATTTTACACCCCATAGGTTATTTTTCAAGAAAACTTCACCCATATGAACAGAATTATACTGCCTCAGAATTTGAAACATTAGCTATCATTAATTCAGTACAAAGATTTCACACATATCTACACAACATACATTTTACATTACAAACAGATCGCTTATCTTTAAAATGGATCAAAAATGTAAAAAATCCCCATGGTAGATTATTTAGGTGGTCGTTAATTCTATCTCAATATAGCTTTGACATAAAACATATTAAAGGATTAAATAATATAGAAACAGACATGCTGTCAAGAGCACCTGTCTCATTTTACCTAACATATAATGAGTTAAAAGAACACCAATCCACAGAACAAATTAACAATAGTAAAATTAAAATACAAAATGGTCTATTTATAATTAATAGAAATGGGTTTAAAAGAGCTTATGTACCACAGACACTAAGGCACAAATTATTAAACAAGGTACATACAAAGCATGGACATATTGGAACAACTCAAATGACTAAAATAATTTCTCCACATTATTATTGGCCACATATGACTAGGGATATTGCTAATTACACCAAACATTGTGAAACTTGCCAGTTCAACAAGTCTAGGGATAACAGAATTGTTTATGGACCACTACAACAGATGCCAATAGCTACACACCCCAATCACATTATTTTCTCTAGATACATTGGGCGGGTTACATATTTTGGGACTACAAGACACAGTATCCATATGATAGTAGATCACCATCGTAGATTCCTTTGGGCATTTTCCAACAAAATCTGTATCAACTGATTCTTATATAACTTGTCGAAGAAATTTATTTCAAATTAATAAACCTGAAATATTAATAACTGACAGGAAAATGCATCTTTTCCTAGCAATAAAATTATACATTTTTTAGAAAGAAATAATGTTAAGCATCTACTCACCAGTGCCCATCACCCAGAAACAAATGCAAAAGTAGAAAGACTAAATTCCACTATCATTAATAGGTTAAGAAGGTGAATATAATACTGATTTAAAGATTCCTTGAACAAAATATATTCCTAAAATTACTGAAAGCTATAATGAAACAATACATACCACAACAGGCTATTACTCCTAAATTCCTATACTATGGAATACATTCACAGTATATAGAACATGACACAGAAACACATACACCAATAGAAATGGCAAGAAAATTAGCTATTGAAAGAACCATAAAATCACAAGAACACAGCAAACAGCTTTATGATATTAAACACCCAGAACCCATTTTAAAGAAAGAGATCAGGTATTAGTAAAAACCTTTATTTATCCATACACTGGTAAATTAACACAAAGATATATAGGCCCATTTACAATTCAAAGCAACTTTCTCCAGTCACATATGAAATCAATAAACCCAATTTACCCCAAAGAAAACAAACAGAAATTATACACTCTAATGAGATTAAATTATTTTACCCAGAAGCAGATTTTCTACTTCACTATAGCACTAACATAGGAAATGACTTAATAGTAAACCAAAATTCTAACACAAAAATTAATAGATATTGATGATAAACCATGTTTTTTACAGGAAGGCCATATTTTGGACATTGACAATGAAGAACAAATATCAGCACCAATTCTTATGCCTTCACAAATTACTTAATGTCACTCCTATCCTCCTATATCTCTATTAGCATTTCATTATTTAATCATTATCAAGAAACATCTTTTTATATTATACTAGCCGAATGACCCGGGCAACGCCCGGGTTTTACCCTATTAAATGCTTTTATTCATATACTATTCGTTTACAATTATAAATTGGCGCCGTAGATGTCACTCTTGTAGTACGTCCCGCCCCAAACCATCGGCCGGGAATCGAACCCGGGGCGCCCGCGTGGCAGGCGAGCATTCTACCACTGAACCAAAAGCAAACGGTGACAGAAGTGTCTCGCGCATTGGCGGCACCAAATGATGGGGGGGGGGGCAAAGGTGGCGTGATCGTAGCCGACCAATAGGAGGGCGCCGGCAAACCGTGACAGAGGCCATGACGCTCGTAACTGTATATAGAATCATATACATTTAAATGTTAATACAGTCGAGACTTGGATAATTCGAACCCCAAGGGACCATAAAAAAAATCGAATTATCCAAAAATTCGAATTAAAGAGTTAAATTATTTATATAGGAAATTCTAGGGACCAAGATAAATATTCGAATTAAAGAGGTTTTCGAATTAAAGAAGTTCGAATTATCCAAGTTCTACTGTATATCAGAAACAACTCATTTCAAACTATTATTTGTGTAAAAATAACATTCCACTGTCTTTTGATATTTTGGAATGTAACTAGCATAATGACATTATTAATCATATTTTAAATACCTTTTCTGCTTCATATTGTAGCGTAGAAATCAAGCCTTGAAATATCCTAAGGTGTAAAAGTATTTATTGATGACGTCACAGCGACGAGTCGACAATTTATTAACAGGTCAGCCCCAAACTATTTACAGCTAGGGAATCTTAAGCAAGCAAGCAAAGAAATATTTTAAAGATGATTTCACAAATACAGATTAATATATATTTTTATAATCTGTTGAATATATTTTCATTGAATAATATTAAATTAAATAATAAAATATTTCTTCACCACATAGCCTCCTCCTATAAAGAGCATCGACCCGATGCTCAGCAGGAGACTTACGTCGTCAGTCTTAACAACTAGTACTATGGCCAGGGATATTTTCAGGTGACTGCGGTGGATGTCTTCTTTCAGTTGAGATATCTTCTTCATGAGGACTTGGTAGGTCTATGTTTACGTCAAGGTAGCTTTTTCTCATTTCTACTGTGGTCGGTAAGGGGGGATTTTATAACTTTGCGGCCTCGCCTCCAATGTGGTCTATCATCTAGTTTTAATGGCGGGGGCGTCCAGCTAGATCTTCTAGCAGGTGAGAAATGTTGTCTGCTCTTCGACCGCGATATGAAGTAGGGCTTCGGTAGCGAAGTGAAAGTTTTCCTCGATGATTCGTCAATGGGGTCCTGAGATTCAGCTCGAGAGTTGTAGGATACCATTGCGTCTTGCTTTCTTTGGAAATAGTCATTTCTCCTTTCCTCATTGTGTCTCTTCCTGTCACGGCAATAGCGGACGACGTGGACCTGGGCGTCCGCAGTAGAAACAGATTGGCCTTCCCTCAGTTGTACGCCAATCATTGGTGTCGCGTCTTCCTCCTTGTTTTGGGTATCGAGGTTCAGGGTGCGGTCTTATCGTTTCATATCTGGTATTTAAAAACTGTCGGGGTTTTTCCTTTTGAGGGGGACTTCTCCTAGACTTTGAGATTGGCGCCAGGGTTCTTCCAATCTCCTCCTTTACAATTTCTTCGATTGTAGCATTTTTTGGTTCCTCCCGAGGAAAGCCTAATGCCCGCTGTACCTCCTCACGAACAATTTGCCTAATCATAGATGACAGATCTTCTCCGTCATCCTGGTCACAAAGAGAGGCTACATTTGGTAGGCGCTCGTACCTGGTTGGGGTAACTCGCCTACAACGGAGCGCTTCGACACGGCGACATTCTGTAATGAATTGCTCGGTGCTCTGTACATCCCTCGGTAGGAGTGCTTGATAAAGCTCCTCAGCTATCCCCTTCATGAAGTGGGAGATTTTATCTTCCTCACTCATTTGAGGATCAACCTCTTTGCACAAGCACAGGAGATCCTGGATGTAACATTCGGTACTTTCACCTTTTAATTGTGCCCGTGTTCTAAGTTTCTTCTCCGCTTGCAATTTTGAATTTTCTTTTTTTCCGAACACATTCTCTAATTGAGATGTGAATTCCTTCCAAGTCTGTATGCTTTCTTCGTTGTTCTCAAACCATTTGAGAGCAGTTCAAGACAGATAAAAATAAACTTTAGTAAGACAAAGGGTTTTCGTCCCAATGGTTGTACCTTGCCACACGTGCATACCCTTTTAACCATTTTTAGAGATCTTCACCATCCTCCCCAGAGAAAATAGAAGGGTTCCTTGGCAGATGTTGAACAACGTAGTTGCTTACCTGGGTACCTTCCTTCTTCACATTCATAGAAGTTTCTTCTGGTTCAACAGAATCAATTTTTCTTTTATTTCTTAATGGGTATCGGTCCCAGTCTCTCCACCAGTTGTAGCGTAGAAATCAAGCCTTGAAATATCCTAAGGTGTAAAAGTATTTATTGATGACGTCACAGCGACGAGTCGACAATTATTAACCAGGTCAGCCCCAAACTATTTACAGCTAGGGAATCTTAAGCAAGCAAGCAAAGAAATATTGTAAAGATGATTTCACAAATACAGATTAATATATATTTTTATAATCTGTTGAATATATTTTCATTGAATAATATTAAATTGAATAATAAAATAATTTCTTCGCCACAATATATATTTTTCATATGAATCGATCATTAATACTTCTTATATATACTTTTATTATAATTTAATAATTATATAAATTATTTGTAAACAAACTTTTCTTTTGTTTATTTTGAAAAAAAATTAGATATTGATTATTATTGTTTCATTTTTAATTATTTCTATAGATTATTGATTTCAAATTACAAAACTATTTTAGAGGCGTAATATTCTTTTTAAAATAAAACAATTTCTACTGTCCTTACTGCGATGGAAAAATTAAAGGGAGGGCCTGGCTCATCAGTGGTGAACCCTCCCAGCGGTTTCGCCAGTTTAATCTACCATACCGCTGTTATATTGCATTTTTGGAACTTCCTTTTATAGTTGACTGTTGTAAGACTCTTGGAATGGGTATTTTAGAATAACTATGGACATAAGCTTTTAGGACAGCAGAATTAAATATAATTATAAATATATAATATGCTTCGAGCAATCGCTTTTCCGCAAATATCAAATTGTGTCTTTTATTTGAACAATTATGTTACGATGCACTAGCGCGCCATCTGTTATCAAATTACAAAACTATTTTAGAGGCGTAATATTCTTTTTAAAATAAAACAATTTCTACTGTCCTTACTGCGATGGAAAAATTAAAGGGAGGGGCCTGGCTCATCAGTGGTGAACCCTCCCAGCGGTTTCGCCAGTTTAATCTACCATACCGCTGTTATATTGCATTTAACAGTCAAATATAAAGGAAGTTTCCAAAAATGCAATATAACAGCGGTATGGTAGATTAAACTGGCGAAAACCGCTGGGAGGGTTCACCACTGATGAGCCAGGCCCCTCCCTTTAATTTTTCCATCGCAGTAAGGACAGTAGAAATTGTTTTATTTTAAAAAGAATATTACGCCTCTAAAATAGTTTTTGTAATTTGATAACAGATGGCGCGCTAGTGCATCGTAACATTATTGATTTCGTTTAATTAATTATTTTTTTAATTACCAATTCAATTTTAAAATTTTCAACTTTCAAATCATTGTCAAGGGGGGAAATATTATTTAATCTAAAAACTCAAATATTTCAATATTTTAAAAATATATATATTTTATTTTTATTCATTGATAATTTTACTTTTATTATCATCGTTATCTTGAATCACTTTCAGTTTTGTTATAAATATGCGTAGTTAACATATCTTTTTGAATCACTAATATAGGATTAACTTTATAAATTCTATATAATGTGAAAATAACTAATGTGTAATATTTTCTCAAGTAATTGAAAATAAAAGCTACTTGATTGTAAATAATAATATTTTTCTTATCACAACTGCACCTTTCTAGAAAGACAATTAACTGCAACGGGAGAGGAGTTTTAGAAACGAAATCGGTACCGGGAATGAATCAACTTCTAAACCTAATTTAGTAAACAAACATCCAAAGACAAGATTCTACAATGAAAAAACCAATTGCGACAGCTTCAGAACTTTTGAATTCAGTTCACAAATCGAATGAATGTGTATTTTGTGGTAAAGACAACCATGGAAGCCCTAAGTGTTACTTTGCAGCTAATATGAGTTTAAAACGAAAAGAGATCACTCATGAGGAAAAAAGGCGTTTGTTATAAATGTCTTCGGCCTTCTCATTTAAGTAAATTTTGCAGAAATGTAGTCCTTTGTTCGATCTATAACATGTCTTCCCACCTGGATGTCATGTGCACAAAACTGATTTTAGATAGAGGTGGATCTTCCCTAGTCTCCAACGGTGCAAGATGAAACTCTCGCCAACTTATCAACCTCCCCAGACGTCTTGTTGCCTACTTTGAGAGTGACCCTCAAAGGGAACAGAACGAAGAAGACGGCACGGGCTATAATAGACACCGGATCCCAAAGATCATATATTTTACATAGCACAGAAATGGAAATGGAATACGAACAATCAAGGAGAGAGTTCTTCCGGCATTCCTTGTTTGGAGGATCGAGTATCAACGTAGTTGAACATGAGGTCTATACCATTAATTTATCGGACATAAATAATTCCTATCGCTGTGAGTTTGAAGCACTAAGTCAACCCCTTATCTGTGGAAGCATATCTCCGGTGTGTCCAAGATCATTTTTAGAAGGGAGTGAAGAACTCGACGTGTCTGATTTGATGAGAGACCGTATAGAAGTCCTTATAGGGGGCGGGACATCGCCGGGAGATTGCTAACCGATGCTCAGAGAAGAATCTCATCTGGACTGGTGGCAATCCGTACCAAACTAGGATGGACTGTGATGGGAAAGATTCCTCCAACGGAGGTGAGAGATGACACCAGCTCCCTTTGCGTGACCACACTTCTATCTTTGGATCTAGAAAACTTGTGGAAATTAGATGCAATTGGAGTCTCTGACGTGGAGGTTGAGAAGAAGAATCAGTCGTTACAAGCTGAAATGGAAGAACATTTCGCCCACACCACGACGCGAGATATTGAGGGGTGCTATGAGGTAGCTCTACCCTGGGTGCAAGACAAGGAAATGATTCCTACGAATAGAGACCTAGCCGAAAACCAACTAAGTTCTGTAAGAAGAAAACTTGAAGAGGTTGGAGACATGAAAGAGTATGGACAAATCTTTGAAGAATGTATAAATCAGGGGATAATAAAGTATTCCAGAGAGGATAAACTAGATGGTGTACACAACCTGCCATATCGACCAATGTTTAAAAGAAACAGTCAAACTTCTAAAATGAGGCCAGTATTTAATGCGTCGGCCCGGAAGAGAGGTGAACTTTCCCTGAATGATTGTCTGGAAAAGGGACCCAATTTGATAGAAATTATACCAATACTTTTTAATACATTCCGGAAATATGAAGTAGGTGTCTCTTCGGATATTGAGAAAGCATTTTTACAAATTGGAATAAATGAAGAAGACCGAGATGCTCCTTTTTTCGAAATAGCAGGAGTTGATCTAACTGGGCATCTTATCCTAAATAATAAGAAGAAAGCATGGATTGTCATCTTCACATGTGCAGTGTATAGAGGAGTTCATCTGGAACTTGTGATATCTTTGTCTATGGAAGCCTTCCTCCAAGCTATCCGCCGAGATTTATTGCTCGAAGAGGCCGCCCATTGATTGTGTATTCGGATAATGGGACTAATTTCAAAGGCATGGCTAATACTTTAAAGAAGATTGATTTTCGAGAATAAAATGTGATCCCACATTGGAAAACATCACCTGGAAATTCATACCTCCTGGTGCTCCTTGGTTGGGTGGATGGTGGGAGCGTTTGATTGGAATGATGAAACAATTGCTCTTTAGGATTCTCGGTCAAACCTCCTTGGGATATGAAGAAATTTCCACGGTAATGTGTGGCGTCGAAAGCTTGATGAACACACGCCCTCTGACCTACCTAACGGAAGAAAGTGAGGATCTCGCTCCATTGACACCTTCGTTGTTCTTACATGAGGTCAGAGAGGTTGGCGTTCCAGACCTGGACTTGATTGATAACCAGACCCTCTCCCGCAAATATCAATATATCAAACGTGTACGAGAAGATCTTAGAGAACGATTTCGTATCGAATATTTGGATTCCTGAGACAAGAAACGAGACGCCTGAAGACTACCATACCATTCAAGGTGGGAGACATGGTGCTCATTGGACAAGAGGTTTTAAAGAGACTACACTGGCCGTTAGCCAGAATAATCCAACTCTATCCAGGAAAAGATGGACTTGTGAGGGTTGCGAAAGTGAAAACTTCATCAGGTGATAAAATACGACCTATTCAAAAAAAACTCTACAATTTAGAGATAACGCCCGAGATAAGATGTCGAGACCCTCTAACGGAGCGATCTCCCACACAAGAAGTTCGATTGACAACTGAAGAGGACCCTTTGACTTCACAACGAAAGCAACATCACATTGATACCCCGAATGTTGTGTCAAGTTATGGACGGACCATCAAGAGACCCAACCGATTGGATCTACTGAACTTTTCCTCTCCATGTTTGAGTCGTCGAGGCGCCAACTCAAAGGTGGGAGAAATGTTGGAAAAGAAGGAGTTCGAAGCAGCCAATGGGAGGCCGACGGAAGCGGCTACGGGGATGCAGCGGCTAAAATGAAAAAACAAATACAGAATAACCTGTAAACAACTTTCGAGCGCTAGAATTTGCCCTGATCTCCGATTCTTTTAGTGTAAATATTTAAATATATAATCAATTAAAAACTACTTTACTTATTTTAATTTATAATAAATATAATTTTCCCTCCTGTTTTCGTCTAATATTTTAATAGTGCTATAAGCAGCGACACCTTAAATTTGAACCTTCAACCCCGCCGACCAAGAATAGAGGTGATCGACTACCTCTATTTAACTTAGATCGTCGTCACAACACAGAGTGGCGGTGAAATCGCAATACAGTTATTTACAAATGTTCGTTTGTAGCAAGATACTATTCCTTCAACTTCAAATTACTGAGTGGACCAATTAATATTGATTTTATTCAACTTATCGAGTATTTTTAAAGGGACCTGGAAAAAATTTAAAATTTTCGAGAGTATAGACAACTGTAGATTCAATATAGGGATTGAATGTTTGCTAGAATCGTTTTAACAAATGTTCGTTAGGCAAACCTTTACTAAGATAAAACCGGCGAAGCCGGGAACATATATAGAAGGGTGATTATACCCGAAAGCTTGTGATTTGATATTGTATATTAAAGAAACTCTTTTCTCATCAAGTGGTTCGTTATTAGAGTTTAGAGAAGGAATTATTGATTCAATATACAGGGTGATCCAAAAGTCCCGCACTATTTTAAAAATTAATAACTCCGCGAATATTTGCGCTAGAGCAATGCGGTAAACACCATTGTATTCAGGATGCAATGGGATTTTTTATGGCAAATAATGAAAATTTCGAAATTGATTTTAGTTACAATTTTATTCGCCAGATGGCGCTCTACCAGAATCAGAGATTCAGCGGCCAAATTGTTTGATAAATTGAAAAATATAACTGATCGACACGTATTTCTCCTTTTTGAATACCAGGAAAGAACCCTAATAATATCAAATAACAAATTAATAAAACACCACTTCGTCAAAAGTATGAAGAATTGTTTAACGATTTTAAATACAATCAGAGATATGTAAAATAGGTAAATGCAAATTAAAACATGTAGCAAAATATTTATTTTTATATGAGGTTTTGTGAAATAGATTGAATGTTTGAAAAACACTGCTGATATCAATACACGAATTTTTGAAATGTTAATATAGTACCAAAAATTATGATGGCACTATTAATAGGATTTCTTGCTATAAGAAATGTGTAGTTTCTTGACTGATTGGCGACCCTTGACTATTTAACTGGATATTTGTCATGATCCAACAAATGAAATATAGAAGAGTGACAAAATATATTTGTCGTACTTTATTCCAAATATCCTATTGGCTTGTCAAATGTTATCATTGTTTATTATACTGTACACAATTTTAAAAATGTGTCCCCTCAAATAAAAATAAATTTCAAATCGACCTTTTGCGTTGAAAAACGTGGTAGTGATATCATTTTGTATTATTTTTTTTCACAAAATTTCTAAAGTTATTGGTGTACAGAAAATATTCCTTATGCTACATGTATTTTCTATGTATGTATTTCTATGTTATCTATTATCTATGTATTTCTTCTAATGAGCGAAAAGCGAAAAACTAAACATAAGGGGTAAAATTGTGTGTACCAGTGTTATTCTAGAAGTTATAACACTCTGGTTTGCACGACATAATATGTGAGCAAATGACAAACAAAATATTACTGTTCACAAAAAAAAAAGAGTCAAGATGTGAGGACAGCATTTATTATCCCCATATCCCAACACAAAGAGCTGCAAAATATTGATAGATAATATAATACATGGCGGCTTATACAACACATGAGGTAACTGCCTTCTCTCTTGTATTAGGTCACAATCCTTGCTCAATGTGGCACCCTTCATTCTCAATCACCGCCTGCAGACGATAAATGACAGAACGGACAGCATTAAATAACATATCTGTTCAATTGATAAAGCGTGCCATCTGATAGAAGCCTTCAACATGGCCAATGTGGTAGGCCAGCATCGATAAACACACGATTTAATGTATCCCCATAAACAAAAATCGCAAGGCGTCAAGTCTGTTGATCTTGGAGGCCACTGGTATATAAAGTGGCGACCTATCACACGATTTTCACCGAACGTATCCTTCAGAAATTGTTTGGCACCTCGGGAGATATGAGGAGGTCCTCCATCTTTCATGATGGTTATTTCGCTTAGTGCTTTTACCCTGCAATATGGGAATACCCTTTTCTCATAACGTTCACCAGTTACACAAACGGTTTTAAAAGTTCTTCCATTGATTTTTCAAAGAAAAATGACCCAATAATAAAAGAAGTGAACCCACACAAAACTGTAACTCTAGGCTGGTAAAGTGGCATTTCTGTGAAAATCCTAGGGTTTTCTGTTGCCCAAATGCGGCTGTTTTGAATGTTAAATTCTCCGTTTAGAGAAAAGTGAGCATCATCTGTCCACAGAACATTCGACAGCCAGTTTTTATCAATATCAATTTGCCGGAAAACCCATGCAGCGAATTCTTGACGCATCTCAAAATCGCCAACTTTCAGCTCGTGAAATCTTTGCATTTTGTATGGGCACACACAATAGAGACATTAAGTGAAGCGTCTTCGGATATCACAATCATACTTCGGCGAATTTAACGCCAAAAGTTCAATTCGGGGATCACCTGTCCAGGATAACAAAAGTCAGTAGGTTGAGGACATGCTAACCGACCTCGACCTTACACCGTTAAATAACGGAGAGAACACCTATCTATCTAAGTCCACAGGCACAGAATCCGCAATAGACATCACAGCGATAAATTACAACATCGCACCCACAACACAATGGAAAAACTTGAGAGGTGCAATCAGTGACCACAGACCAATTTTAACAACCCTAAACTTCAAAATTGAGAATGTCCATTAGAATAAAAGAACATGGAACTTTAGGAAAGCCGACTTGAAAAAAATTCACAGAAAAGCTTGAAGAACTGTGCAACGAAAAATTGAATTACAGAACGCTTGACAAAAGCTTGGAAAAATTCTCTTCGAAAATTTAAAAAGCTGCGAAAGAGCATCGATAACTAGAGGTAGACGTAAAGACCTGTGGATACCTTACTGGAAGGACCACAACATCGAGGCAATGATTGCAGAGAGAGAGACAATATCAATGGACTTCTTAAAACAAATAAAACAGAAAGGAACTCATTGAAATTATTCACAAAATATAACAAGAAATTTGGATATTCAAACAAGAAAAATGGCAGAATTCTGCGAAAAAAATGGATCCAAGAAAGGACAGTCAACACTGGAATATAATTAGAGTGTTAGAGAACAATCAAAACCAACACCAATCCTCCAATACTCTAACCGATATGAATAGAACAGCGAGAACGAGAACAAACAGATGGCTGACATAATTGCTGAATATCTTTCAAGCACTTCCATACTCAACTATACGAATGAAGATAGGACTCTAAAAATAATATAAACCAGTTAGTTAAACAAGCAAGAAACTTCCATCAACAAGATATTTTCTCGAGAGACTTCACACTGAATGAGCTAAACTCATCAATAAAAAAATCCAAGAGGTCACCAAGAGATAATCTAATCTCTGGTCAAATGATTAAACACTTTGAAGTCAAAGCTAATAATCAACTCCTACGAATACTGAACATTTCATGGCAAACTGGTAAACTACCAAAGAATTGGAAGATATCAATTATAGTGCCAATACTGAAGCCAAACAAAGATGCCAAGGAATACAAGAACTATCGGACAATTGTTCTCGCCAGCATACTTTGTAAAATACCAGAACGAATTATCCACTCTAGGCTCATAGTCTGGCTCACAAAAAATAATAAAATAAACCTCTACCAAACGGCCTATAGATCCCAGCACTGTACAACTGATCAACTGTTCTACTTCTGTCAATCAATAATAAATTATTTCCGGGAAAAATCGCCAAAGAAGACCACGGCTATATTCCTTGATATGACCTCAGCTTTTGATCGAGTGTGGAGGGAGAAATTACGTGAAAAGCTGCACAACATCGGAGTAAGAGGAAAAACCTTAATCTGGATTGCAGACTTCTTAAGGGGAAGAAGGTTAAAGGTTCGGGTAAATGGAGAATTTTCCAAGGAAGGAAGAACATGGGCTGGTGTACCTCAGAGATCTGTGCTCAGTCCTCTACTCTATCTGCTATATATTAACGACATACATCCTTACCTCACTGAAGACACAAAGGTTGCCTGTTATGCAGATGATAAAGCCATATGGCACACGAGTAGCAGCATAGAAAAATCGTAAAAGATACTGAAGACATCAATGAGAGGACTGGAGAAGTGGGCAATGGAACTCCAAATGACCATAAACACAATAAAACCAAACCTATGCGTCTTCTCCACTCCCAGGGAAAAAGGCATGAATATAACCACAAAATAAGCATAAACAAACAAATAATTGATAAAATTAGAAATCCATAATACCTAGGTGTGATACTGCAGTCCTGGATCTTTCCAGTTGGTCTCGAGGACCACGCCATCACCATCTCCTAAGCGGCGAAGTACGCGATCTACGTATTCATCGTAGATCGCAAAATGCGTGGTGTCGCTGGAGAACCACTGGCGATTCTCCACCAAACTCTGCAGCGCTGGCAGAGGCGCCATATTCATTGTACATAGTGTATATAATGCATATTATCTTTTTTTAATAGTGCAGACTGTGTATCTATTGACAAGATGTCAACAAAATTATTTTAATTATTATTTATGAGGAATTTTAATTTTCATAGCACATAATTAGCACCTCAAATAGAGCTATCAGAAAACTAAACATTCTGAGAAGGCTATGTGGAACAAATTGGGGAGCAAAACCCAGAATTCTCAGAACAACATATACCACCTTAATAAGACCGATAATGGAATATGCAACACCGGTCTGGGCTCCTTCATGCTCATCACTAAAAGTAAGACTGACAGTGTTCAAGCAAATGCGGCCAAAATAATCACTGGTGCTGTTTTATCCACCAACAATGAGAAAATTCAGAGAGAATGTGTTCTAGACCTACTCGCTCGAAAGCAGAAGACAAAATAAAAACAACTTGGATCGGCACTTCGGAAACGAGGAACCAGAGGACGAGATCTCTCTGACCACTTGTGGTTTGGTGGATCCGCCCTTTTCTGAGAATGAGGTGAAACTGACGGCTTTCAAGTTCGGGAAAAGAATATCTACTGGTCCCGAAGGGATCGATAACACGGGCGTGAAAGCCCTGGTAAGGATGCACCCATCGCTTCTTTCCAGGTTATTCAAAAAGTTCCTGGACACTGGTACATTTCCTGAGGCATGTAAGGTTGCCCGAGTAGTGCTTCTCGAAAAGTCTGGTAGAAAGGGTAATTCTCCTAATGATTATCGTCCGCTTTCTTTACTAGTGTGTCTAGGTAAGGTCCTGGATAGCCTACTAGCTCAGCGACTGAAGCACTGGCTAGAGAGTAATGAGCTCCTTTCCTCTTTCCAACATGATTTTAGGGAAGGGAAGTCCACAACCACAGCTCTGAACGAGGTGTTAGAGGGGGTTGAGATGGGCTTAAATAAGGGTGCTTGGGTTCTTTTCGTGGCCCTGGACATTGATGGCGCGTTCAACTCCATGAGCTGGAACAAGTTGATGAGAAATTTGATGGACATGAGTTGTCTTGATAATTTGTGCAGCTTGATTCGTGACTTCCTGAGGGATAGACGGATTAGCCTCAGTTTTGCTGGGCGGAAGTTGGAAAGAAACTGTGCTAGGGGTTGCCCCCAGGGCTCTTGCTGCGGACCTATTCTGTGGAGGTCTCCATGAGGGACCAAGGCTGGTTATCTATGCTGACGACCAGTTCCTCATCATTGAGACTGCTTCGAGAGCGAAGGCTGAGAAGTGTGTGTTGAAACTTCTCTCCAAATTTTCTCGATCTGGGCCCATGACTCTGGCCTTAAGTTCAATGTCTCCAAAACTAAAGCCCTCAGCTTTAAGCCTAGGGACATAAGAAATAAAAGGAAACACAAGCCGGCTATCCGGATGGAAGGACGGAGGGTAGCGTTGGTCAATAGGATGACCATCCTGGGGGTGGTCATTGATGACAAGATGGGTTAGCAATACCAGGCGGAGGAGATGGTGGCGAGAGGCAGGGAGGCGTTGTGCAGGCCTGTCCTGGTTGGCCCTCAACAGGGGGGGGGGGAGAGAAGGAGGGTACTATTTTTAGGAACCTCTGCCTCTCCTGTGTCGAGCCAATCTTGCTATATGCTTTCGGGGCTTGGTAGCGCCGAAACAGGGATCAGAAGGTGGCAACAACTCTAGAGAGAGTGCAGAGGACAGCGGCACTCAGAATCACAGGAGGATATCGCACTACCAGCAGTGAGGCCTTTTTGATCCTCGCTGGGCTTATTCCCCTGGGATTGAAACTAGAGGAGGAGACCATCAGACAGAAGATCTGGGAGAAAAGGGAAGATGCCCTGGGACTTTAGGCGGGGGCCCTGGAATCGAAGAGGGACACAAGGAAGCCTCCGCAGTGGTTGCCAAAGTGGAATTGGAGTCCTAGAGGGCCGACAGAGATTGGCACGGAGGTTTTCACTGATGGTAGTAAGTCTGGAACCAATACTGGAGCTGGGGTAGTGATATACACTAATGGAGATCTGATCTTCCAAGAAGGTTTAGCACTCAGATTGGACGAATTGGTCTTTTCAGCCGAGCTAGTTGCGATCAGGGTAGCCCTCAGAGTGTGTGCCGAGAAGAACTTCAGCCCGGACCGCCTCTATTCAGATTGTATGTCGGCCCTCGTCGTTATCAATCTGGAGAAAGGGCAACTCGCGCATCAAATAATCCAGGAGCTGGAGATGATGACGCGGGCTCCGGAGCTCCCTTTGTTTAGGAGACACAGCCTCATCGAAGGTAATGAGTTCGCAGACAGGATCGCTAAGGCAGGATGCTTTAGAGGTAGATCACTGAGGACCCCAGTGACCGAGAAAGAAGTTTATAGGAGGATCAGGGGTCACGTCCAGGACTTATGGTTGGACAGATGGAGGAACAGTGTGAAGGGGAGAGAGGTATTCAATGGGGTAACAACACCCAAGTACCTCTGTAAGGTAATGTCCCACAAACTCATTAGGGTAGTTCGGGAGATGGGCTCTCTTCCCCAAGTCTCCACAGATTTAAAATTAAAAGAAACCCTGATTGCGTCTATGGAGAAAGGGATGTGAATGCACGCCACTACGTCTTGGATTGTCCAAGGGTAGTGGGTGTGCAGGAAGAGAGAAGGAGGGCGAGGGGCGCGATCGAGAGTAAGCTGCTGAGAAATCACAGCAAGCTTCTTGAGAAAGCCCACGACGTGGCAGCTGAGCTTTTCCTCAGCTGTGAGTGAACAGAGTCGACCGGGGGCTGCCTCCCCGCGGTCCCTGCTGGACACAGTAGATAGTTTCCTATTTTGCTGTGCTTAAAGGCCACCGGTATAGAAATCCTTCCAGACACGTTGTCTGGGAGGTGGTGTTTCCAGGTACAATGTCCAAGCACTAGCTTGGATACCGTTACTTGGCTTATGAGTTGAACAGAATAGCAGTAAAGGGCATGCTTCGCATGCCGGCTTGTGGACTGAAAGGTCTGGGTGGCCATCTGCTTCTAGGGTGTACCAACTGTGCTTAGGTGGGATCCTCCAGTTCTTGTTTATTTTGGCTACTGTTTCTATTTCTTTAAAAGTAAGTTTATTTTCTGTAGCAAGGGTTCTTTTGTGCCTTTTTTCGCTAGCGCATCAGCAGCTTCATTGCCTTCAATGCTAACATGTAAGGGTATCCATTGAAGGTGAATTTTTGAGGTTTTTGAGTTTTTGGAGATAACCAATTATGTTCCTGCTTACTTTGTCTCTAAGTTCCCCTGTGTGACTCAAGTGTTGTATGGCACTTCTACTATGAGTAAGAATCCATATATCGTGATGTTTAGTATTTCTGATGGATTTTAAGACTTCATAGATGGCTATAAGTTCTGATCTGAAGATTGAGCAAAAATCTGGGTTTCTTCTGTTCATTTTCTCATTGCCATTTGTGGGTTTAATGAGAGAGCCACTGCCAGTGTGTCCCAACTCGTCTCTGCTACCATCGGTATAGATAGTTATTGCATTTTTAGGAATTTTATTAATTATTTCTAATGATAATTGTTTTAAGTATTCTGGATTTTGGTATTGTTTGTTGGTGGGTTCGTTTAAAGTGGCATTAAAAATAACATTTTGTTAGTGGTTCGCATGTAGATATTTTTTCAGCTAAATAATATTTTTCCACTTTATATTTTAAAAATCCATTTCTTTGGCCAGGTGGAGAGGGCCTTCTTTTTGAGTCTTATATTGGGTTCCCAAATAAGTATGTAATTGAAAGTTCTGTGTTTATTTTCATAACTCTTGATTTTGTTTATATATTTCGGCAGATTGTAGCTTATTCTATCCTTTAAGGGCATAATGTCTGCCTCGCAAAGTACAATATTATTAGGGCAGGTATTTCGAAGACCTGTAATAATTCTAGGTGCATTTAGTTGTATCCTTTCCAGTGTTTTTAGATTTGTTTCAGATGCTGTACCATAGATTTGATATCCATATTCCAAGATAGGTCTCATTAGAGATGTGTAAGTTAATTTTAGTGTTGTTGCTTCAGCTCTCCACTCTTCCTGAAATATATTTCAAGATTTTTAGTCGGTCTCTTCCTTTTCTAACAACTCCTTCAATATGTTTACTGGAGTTAATTTCTGGATCCAGGGTGTAGCCGAGATATTTAGGACGTTTATTATATTGCAATTGTTGTTCTTTCAGAATAATATTTGGTCTTATTTTGTATAGTTTCTTATCGGTAGTAAAAAGACAGGTTCAGATTTTGGGGGTTAAATTCTAATTTATGTTTATTAGCAAATTTTTCTAGGTGGAGAATAGTCTTGTTCAAATCTCTTTCAGCTTTTTCCAGTTAGTGTTGCTGCTCCATAGAATAATGTCATCAGCGAAAAGTCCAATATTGGTTTTATGTGAAAATTTGTCTTCTATGCCTGCAATAAATAGGGTGAAGAGAGTTGGGCTAAGGACTGATCCTTGTGGTAATCCTTGGTACAATTTGAAGGTTTTAGATAGAGTGCCATTATATTTGACCCTGATGTATATTTTTTAAGGGAATCATTTATCCAAGTGATAGCTTTTCCATCAATTTTGAAATGTTTGTATAATTTTGTAATTAACTTGTTTTTTCCATACCCCTTATCAAAAGCTTGTGTAAGGTCTGAAAAGCAGCTATGGTGTGGTTAGTTGGCTTTTTGTTTTGTGCATCTTTTACCTTTTGTGTGAAAAATAAGAGTTGGACTATTGTCCAATGTCCTTTCCTAAATCCATATCTGGTAAGTAGATTTCTTGTGACGGGATGGTAGGTGAGTCGTCTGAATATAATTTTTTTTCCATTAATTTGCAGCAAATATTTGTGAGGGAGATAGGTCGGTAGTTTTTTGGGTCATCAGCAGATTTGTCAAGTTTTTTAATGGAATTATTGTTGCATTTTTACAGTCTTGAGGCAATTTTCCAGTTTTCCAGGAGTTATTGAAAATATTAAGAAGTCTTTCTTTGCCAATTTTGCCCAAGTTTGATATCATTCGGCCATGGATTCCATCTGGCCCAGGAGTCTTGTTTAGGTCAGTGTTTTCTAATGCATAAGCTAGCTCTTTCATATTGATTTTTTTCATGGAAAATATTATGAGTGCTGGTGACATTTTTACAGTCATGAATAATCTTTCGGGGCCTTTTTTCAACCTTGATTTTACTACTTATTTGATATGAATTACCTAAAAGATTGGCAGCAATTTTGTCATTAGTTGCTGGTGTACCATCTGTATTCTCAATCATATTTGTGTTTTCAGTTTGTGGCTGGACTCTGCCAATTTGTTTTGCCAAATTCCAAAGTTTTGTATTTGGGTTTCTTTGGTTCAGGTTTTCACAAGTTTGTTTCCATTTTTCCCTTTTCACATTTACGTATAATCTTTTTATTTTTGCAATCACAATGTTCAGTTCAGTTCTACAATTTGTTTGGTTTTGGGTGCACTTTTTTGTAGTTCATTTCTTTTAGTTATAAGTGTTTGAATATTTTTTTGCCTGGTGTGTATAATTTGGAATCCATTTCTTAATATAACCTCTTGGTATTGAAACTTTGGCTGCTTTAATAATGGTGTTTTCGAAAGATATCATATTAGCCTTTTTGAAGTTCCATAATTTTTCTTAATTGAGCTAGTTTTGGTCTTGGTGCTAATTTCTATCAAATTAGGCAAATGATCACTTTCAAAACCTTTTAATATTTGCTATTTGCATTTGTGGAAAATGTCAGGATAGTAAAAACTTATATCAAGGGCTTGTGCAGTATTATAGCTGTAGGAATGATGGGTAGGATTCCCATCATTTAAGCACATGAAGGCATTGTCGTCAAATATGTTTGATAGTATTTTGCCTCTTGGGTTTGGCGTAGAACATCCCCATAGTTGATGTTTGGCATTAAGGTCACCTAAAATAATAGTGTTGTTTGTAAGAAATTGAGCCATTGTTCCATCGTCAATAAATGTATTGTTTGGAGGGTGATACATATTGTATATGTTGATGGCTTTGTTTTGATTGAGGTAGACTTTGATACCTTGGGTTTCGAGGTCTAATGTGTTTGTAATATTAACGGCTATGTCCTCATAGTACAAATTATTGATTAAAAAATGCTAGGCCACGCCCTTTAACATAATACTGCAAGATGGAACAAACAAAATCAAAGAAGGAGCAGGACAGATTTCGTCAAACTTCACTTGTGAACTGACAGCTATCTGGAAAGCCCTTGATGTATGCCTTAACCAACCATCCCTGCATCAAGCAGAAGGAATTTTAATATACAGCGACTCCATATCCGCTCTAGAAGCAATTCAGAAGGGCAATACTAAAATCACACAGAAACTGGAACCATTGGAGAATAACTGCCTTCTACATTGGATCCCTGCCCATGCTGGGATCGGGGGTAATGAAATGGCATTTGAATTGGCAAAGGAAGCCAGAAAGGTGAGCCAAAGGAAAGAACAAATGTTATTATTTGACGCTGATTCTTTGTCAGAATACAAGATAATTAAACAAAAAAATAAGAAAAGATCAAAATGCGAAATAAACTCTGAGAGAAAAATGACAAAAACTATAACAAGACTTAGAAAAAAAACACTATAAAGGAATGACAATACATCCAGATGGCACAAGAACCTATAGGGCATGCAACAATTGTCCTGGTGTGGAACTTACACCTACCCACATATTCTCATGTCCAGCAATGGCCGCAGCCTTGCAGAAATTTGACATAGACCCAGAGCAGCAGCTTTACACACTCAAGATAGTGGACATTGCTGCTGGTGTGATGGAGATGCATGGTACATCTGAGGCTCTTTATTGGACACGACAACAACAACGGCATTCCAGAATAAAATAAATTATCAGAGATAGATACATATTTTTCAAATGAATTAAAATAAATATAATCGGATACTGAGTGAGAGTTGAATTTAAAATATTAGAAATTTATTATCTTCGAAACAAACCTTATCTAAAATATAAATTTTCTTTTTGCTACATGTTTTAATTTGCATTTACCTATTTTACATATCTCTGATTGTATTTGAAAATCGTTAACCAATTCTTCATACTTTTGGCGAACTGGTGTTTTATTAATTTGTTATTTGATATTATTAGGGTTCTTTCCTGGTATTCAAAAAGGAAAAATACGTGTCGATCAGTTATATTTTTCAATTTATCAAACAATTTGGCCGCTGAATCTCTGATTCTGGTAGAGCGCCATCTGGTGAATAAAATTGTAACTAAAATCAATTTCGAATTTTACATTATTTGCCATAAAAATTCCCATTGCATCCTGAACACAATGGTGTTCACCGCATCGCTCTAGCGCGAATATTCGCGGAGTTATTAATTTTTAAAGTTGTGCGGACTTTTGGATCACCCTGTATATATATGTTTGTCAGCTATGCACGCCCTCAATATGTAACTAAACTCGCTGAAATTTGAACAGGACAGAGAGTTAAATCTGGGAAGAGTTATTTGTCGCGCTTTAACCAAGAAAAATTATAAATAACCAGGTACTGAGCAACAATATTTTTTTAGTCAGAAATGATGAGGACAATATTGCTGTATCATGCTTGATTGACATAAACAAAATTCTTTAGGGGAATATTCACTAAAAAAGACCACGGGCGAAGCCAGATAATAATTTTCCGTAGGCAGGAACAAAATTTACCTGCGGAACATTCACTCGAGCAGAAGACACACACGAAGCCAGGTCATCTTAATATATAAAATAATCGTTTCTCGGCCTTTTGGCTAAGATCGTGTAGTTTATCTCTAGATATTTTTTATTTATATATATATTTTTAAAAATATATTCAGTAGAGAGAGTGGATATGTTTGCTCGCGAAAAATATATTTTATATATTATATAAATATATAATGCAACGAATATTATTATCATTATTATCATAATATTCTGTGTGTGTTCGGAATATTATTATCAATAATAATATTATCAATAATATGCGTTAGGCAAACTTTCACTCGGATAAAACCCGGGCGAAGCCGCGTACACATCCGCTAGTTATATATATATATATATGAAAAATAGTACAAATGTGATATTGTACTGGGATAAGGTGTATAACTTAAGAAAAAGGCATCTCCTTATCGTGCAACTGAAAGTTGCTGATGGCAGGCGCCATCTATCGGAATAAATATCAACTATTCTCGTTGATTTTTAATTATTCCGGAATTGGCCAAATACCCATTCTTGATTAATCAAGAAAAGCTAACCACGGACGCGTTTCGGGCTGTTGGCCCTCATCAGCGTGCAAGCTGTACACCTCAACGACCAAAAAAATTGGTCATTAAGGCATCCTGAAAAATCATGAAACGGGTAGTTAAGGCCAGAATTGCGTGAGAACGCTACACAATGTGAAAAATAGTACAAATGTGATATTGTACTGGGATAAGGTGTATAACTTAAGAAAAAGGCATCTCCTTATCGTGCAACTGAAAGTTGCTGATGGCAGGCGCCATCTATCGGAATAAATATCAACTATTCTCGTTGATTTTTAATTATTCCGGAATTGGCCAAATACCCATTCTTGATTAATCAAGAAAATTAGTCAAAATTCTTTTATTCTCATAAATATGCTCCAAATATAAAATTTTTATCACGAGTGACCAAGTTGAAAATTCTGAAATAGTTAAATTCACATAAAAACGTGTTCATAAATAAAAATGAGGCTGATGTAATTATAGGAAGTGAAGGAATAGATTAATAAATATAGAAAAAACACTATATATTTTGTTGATATGTTTAAAATATATTTATTTACATTAGGTGAAGGAAAACGTCTTCTAGCTAAACCTATAATCTCACACGTACTGACTTTATAGTGGTAAAACTTTAATAAGATTTGAAACTGGGTGTCCTTGAGCCGTTCTTAGATCGGGATAAATGTTCAAGTAAATGTTAATGTTTATATCTTATTTCTAACTACTTTCCAGCTTAAATATCGAAACATATTTCCAACGAATGTTCCATTCCATTTATTCGTATATATAAATAAATAATTATTTATTTAAATATTTATATATTGTAGCAAGGTATTTATTATTTTATTAACAGAGTAACATTTTTAAAGTTCATATTTTGCTACTCTGTAAACTCCCCTCATTGTTTATCTATTTATTTTTTATCATTGATAGTTTGTTCTTGCCTTAGATAAATTGCTATTGTCATCCAGAAGTTTATCTTTCCTAATTTTCCATGTGGCATATCAATATATATAATTAATTAATGTATCTATATTTTATATATGATCATATCGCGTAGGTTTGAGATTAGGCATTACTTGAAAGTCCTTAAACATATTTATAAATGAATTTTGTTCTTTAAAGGGAAATTTGTAAAAACAATATGAAGCCTATATAAAAATATTATATTTATTGTCAGTCTAGGTATGAAAGATGATGCTGTCTTCCAAGCTAGATGTAGAAGGTTATAGGCAAGTTATTAATTCTCAATGCCAAAGCTGATAATTCTCGTTAAACTTCATACTGGAGTAGTGATTTTCATTTTTATGAGAATGAATTTACTGTAGAAGGAATTGCTGAATTTGGCCAAAAACGAAATGGGTTTCTTTATAAAAAAGAAGTATAACAACCATTTTTCTTTGGCATAAAAGATCCAGGTAGTCTCAATTATAATAGAAAACTAAAGCAAATCGATAGAAATTTCAATAAGAAACGAGAGCATTATATCACGGATGTGATTCGTGTCTTAAGCATTAAACAAACTTCTAATGTCCTTACTACGAGGGTTCACCACTGATGAGCCGAACCCTCCCAATATTTTTTTATTGCAGTAATGATAGTCGAAGTTTTCTTCTCTTTTTTTTATTGTTTAAGAGAAATATTAGTGTTTTATACTTTCATTTATTATGTCTAGATGGTACGTTATCAACTTATAAGAAATTTAAATACTGAGAAAAGCGTCACTCAAGACAAAGTGCATAATTGTGATAGACCTTAATGAGATTCTGGGTAAAATATTGCCGCAAGCATCGCCTGAAAACAGCTAGAACCTCCGCCAATAGATGGCGCTTTGGTCTATATTTAGTCTAGGACTACTGCTGTGATTCTGTTTCCCCGGGGATAATTATTGTAAAACCTGTTTAACATATTTTTGGTCGCAGTGGTACAGCCTACTCCACGCTGACGAGCGCCAACAGAGCGAAACGAGTTTGTGTAGGCTTTTCTCGAAGTATCAAGAAATTGGGGTGGCCAAATATCAGGGAACAGGCTAAATCAACGTTAAGTTGATTTCTGTTCCACTAGATGGCGCTCTGCCATCTAAAAAGCACATGAGCATCTGGTCAGGATATGCCTTTTTATTTTCAAATACCTGCCTTATATTGGCTCTGGGATGTAAATTACTGTAAATACCGGTTAAATAATATTCGAGTTCTTATGTAATGTAGGTTAAAGATAACAATAAAAGAAGGAGTGTTAGAAGTATCGATGCCGGTTGCTATTGTATCTCTCTTTCTCCAACATCACAGTGGCTGCTCCTCTGGTAAGTCTCTCGTGTCCCCCCACCAGTGGTAAGGCCGAGAGATACTGCCAGAGGGAAAGGAGATCCACCAGAATGGTGGTTCTCGTAGGGTCTTTGCGCTGTCTTTATAGGTGAAGCAACGGAGCCAGGGTAGGTGATCCACGTTGGAGAAAACGGCGTCATCGCAAAGAACAAGAGGGGAAACGCGCGACAATATGCTTTCTGGCAAACTTACCCCACTTTTGGGCGCGTGAAATATTCGTTACATGGAAATGGTGTGTGGTAGTCGCCACTTAGTTATAGTGGTTGTTCGGGTAATTCTGCTTAGACGCAGACGCTTATCGTTTAATTTAGCATTAACAAGTTTGATGAATTTAAAATTCAAATGGTTCTATTATAGTGTAATGGGCGTGGATTGAGCTCATCTTTAAAACATCAAGTATTTAAGTTAATAACAGCGTAGCGCGTTCATTACCAAATTCAATAGAGGACAATTAAAGGGCCCTCTACAGCTATTAATTTAATTTGATCATTACCTTTACGAGAAAAGAAAATATAACTTAATTCACTAATGAAACAGCCCCTTCGGTCTGCCTTTAAATTTCTTTTCAGTTTAGCGCGCGCGCCTATAATAAAATATCTTTTTAAATAATGTATTTTATATATTATTTACGTTTACTTGTCTACAAATAGTACTATTTTGAAATAATTTTGAATGATTTAAAATGATATAAACTCATCAAAATACCAAATTTTCAAAAATATTTATCAAATACTTGCGAAGGAATATTTGTTATGGGTTGTCTTCTAAATGTTGAACCGATATTTCTGAAATTTCGCATACCTTTGTAAAAATACATAAACGTGCAATGAGGATAACAAATATTTGGAATTAATTAGATCAATAATTTGCAATAAAATTACTTATTCTACGGTCGGGAAATGAAAAGAATATATATATTATCTATCAGTATAAAATTCTTGCGACAATTTACAATTAGATCTGGGTGAAATCTTTTCAACAGTTTATGAAGAACTGTTATATTTATTAATTGTTTGTTAAAAAAAATTAAAAATCATATTATTGTAGTGTAATATTTTCTGGTATTACAGACGGCTGATATATTTTTGCAAATATATCTTTGATTTCCTTTTTAGTTTAAGAAAACAAGCGCTTAAAATTTTTGATTTTATTGTTTTGTCGCTTTAAGTTGATGAAATATGTACATAATTGCACAGAGGTATTGTATATTGTTTGTGTAGCATATATCCTCAGCAGGGATATCCCGTTTTTGTGGGAGGTAAATTCAGTTATTATATAAAACTCCAAATATTTTCGCGATATTTTGTGGTTGGAAACCGATTAGAGAGTATAATAATTAAACATCCGACGCAATTCTGATTATATTTCGCATAACCCTATATATTAAAAAGCAATATAAAACTAGGTACATTGTAGGTGCAAAATGATATTGACTATCCAACCAAAACTTAAAATTCTGTTTGTGTTTTTTTTTTTCGGCAAAGTTGGTTTTGGAGGTCCGATTTTATAAAACTTATTATTATATGAGAATTGAATTTAGCAAATGAATAATTGATAAGGAACCATTTGAAAATTACTCTGATAGCCAATATTTTAATAGTAGAGAAGACAGCGATGACTGCTCAGTACATGAGCACAATTAGGATCCTGAAGAACAAGTTTTAGATTCTTCTACTGATATTATTATATTGAAACATATGCTAGAAGACATATTGACATTACTATTTCTATAAATAACCAAATATATTGAGTCTTAAGTCATTGTAATTCACATAATATTCACATAAATAAAAGAACAATTATAGCATTATAAACTTAGGGACCGCCTATAAACGAAATTTGGCACTAATATTTAACGCCGTTTTTTATTTTGAAAAAAAAAAATATATTGTTACGTGTAAGGCCTCTAAACGGTTAAAAACCTCCGCCAATAGATGGCGCTTTCGCCAGATTCCCTTGCTGGCTGATGAGGGAGTCTCCAACTGCCGTGGTCCCGTTTCCTGGGGAGGTTGGATGTAAATACGCTTTTGTGTTGGCCCCAGGATGTAGGGTCATGTGAATACACATTGTCTGTTATTTTATTTAGATGTAATGTTAGTAATAGATGACAATAAAAGAGAAGTGCTTTAGTCTCCGTGCCGCCTCCTGTCGTTACCATCGCCACTGCCATCATCGCCAGGCTACTACTGCTGCTGCTGCTACTACTCTTCTGGTAAGTCTCTCGGGTCCCCCCACCAGTGGTAAGGGCCGAGAGATACTGCCAGGGGAAGGGAGTTTCCACTGGAGAGGTGGAGCTCAGGACGTCTTTGGGTGGCCAGCAGGGAAGAGCAACGGGAGCCTAAGTGGGTGAACCACGAAGGGAAGAAGCGCGTTGTCGCAAAGAACCAGAGGGTAAACACGCGACAATATATATATTTAAAACCTTTTTTAAATACATTAAACGGCATTGACTAAAATTGAAATAGTGAGATAATTGCTCATTAGTGATAAACCCTCTTAATAGTATTATAATATGCATTTAGCGTTCATTTGGTTTGAATTTGTTATAGAATACGGTAAATGGTTTTTTATAGAATAGAGAAAGAGAAATGAATATTGATATTTACTTTAAGGACTGTAATATATATAAATTAAGGGGATGCAATGTATCGAGCAAGGCTATTCCTATAATAACAGAAGTTTTTAATATTTGTAGTAAATAATGCTAATAATTACCAGTGTGTGGGGTAATTATTACTTATTTAATTTCATTAATAGATGTCACAAAGCCGGAATTTTTTTTTACACGTTGCCTAACAAAATTGTTTGTCATTTTACGTAATAGCATTGCTCTATGAATTGAAATTGCGTGGCAAAACACTTGTTTGCTTGCGACCGTAGCGAAACAGCTTAAAGGTTACCTCGAACTTTAGGGTCTACGTATAGACTGAGATTAACGCATTGACGCTAGAACCTTTTTCTTATCTCTAGGTGACTTTTTACCTGTAGTGAATTAATATGCAAATAGAAATACTTACATGGTATTTATTTTACTGCGTACATTATACCTGTATAGAACTTAGTTCCTCGTATATAGTACTTTCATAGCAATTGTACATAGAATTACAAGCATAGGATCTAGTTCGTCGTACACAGTGTATTTTAGTAATAATTAGTTCATTGTAAATATTACTTTAATAGTAATTGTATATAGAAATGCAATCATAATATTTATTCAATCGTACACAGTGTACTTTCTTAATATTTAGCTCATCGTATTTATTAATTTCATAGTAATGGTGGGGGTCGGTGGAAGGCTGGGTAAACCGTTTGGTTTTCGACCACTAGGACCCGGGTTCGATTCCCGCATTGGGCACTTTTTTTCTGATTAAAAAAAAAAATGCTCCAATGGCCCCCGATTCTTGCAAAAGTCCAACCCCACCAGCGAGTGCAAGTAACCAAACAGGGCTCTGGCATTTTTAGGTGCAAAGTCGAACTGCTTTTCACATGTGTAGACATGTGGTGCGCTTACAGTAAAAGCAGTCGTTAACTACCCACCATGATTATCATGGCCTGTACCACGTGTACTAGGGATAAGAAAAAAAAATAGTAATGGTATTCCTGGACTATGTTGGCTAAGAAGGAAGACCTATACAAGTACCCCAAAACTATAGTAGAAATATTATTGCTTCCAACCTTCATGATATGGTGTAATTTTACCCATGGGATAATAAAAAAATGTAATTGTATAGAAAAACAAACGTAGTATGTACATCATCATACTTAGTACCTTCGAAGTAACCAGTTCATCGTCTCTAGTACGTACATGGTACATAGAAATACCACAATAATAATTTCCTCGTACATAGTATATATATATGTGTATAAAATTATGTATATATGCATATAGTGTTCGAATTTGAAAATTATTTTCATTTCTCTTATTCATTCACTAGTGGAATAATTCCTTCTCTTTTTCGTAAAATATATATATTTCAAATATTTGTATTCCTAAATATACGATAGCGTATTTAATCAATATATGAAATTAATCTAAATATTAAAATAGTTTTTTACTTTTTATTCCACGGTTAGTCAATATTGGAGGTACCTCCCTTGAATTGAATGCAGATTGACATGGGTTCTCCATAAGAATGGATGTATGCAGATTGCCGTAGTAATTCAGACTGTTTAATTCCATCGCCTCTGGCTTCTTGTTTATATGAGAATTGGAAAGATTCGATCATTTGTGTTACAAGGCCGAAGTAATCACCTGTTTGTTGGTGACTAAATTACAACTGAAAGGTATAACAATATTTCATATTTCAGAATTCAATATAAGTATCTTTAGGTTATTCCTAAATATTTACTGAAATCCTATATATTTTATAGTATGTGCATGTCTAGGTTTTATTGCGGATTTCATATGATGTGTTACAAAATTATATGTAGCACACAATACATATTGTTTTTTTTCTGAAAGAGAGATAATTCGTATCAGTATATGATATGAATAACATATTTTTACTCTTATGTTCTTTAGAAAACCGAGTTATACAGAAGGAGTTCAGGGTTTAAAATAAATACATTTAATATTCAAAAATATAAATACATTTTATATTTTTCCTACAAGGTTTTTTAAACCGTTATGGTTCAAACCTATTCTTACTACCTTATCACATCTATATTTTCAAATAATAGGTTTCTGGTTCAACTTTGAAATTATTATCTCACCAGGAAAACACCTTTGATATAGGAAGCCACCGTTCTTGACAGGTCTTCCGAATTCAAAGGTTAACGGCGCAAATTTCAATGAAGGTTAGATCTGAAGACTTAACAAGTATGCTAGAAATTATAGTTTTAAAACGTGATTTATCTCTAAAACTTTAATCTAGTTGAGCGACGCCTCACTTTTCTCTTAAACATAATAAATTAGTACTTAATTATCAGAAAGTAAAAACGCGCCCGGATTAAAAACATACATATATATCAATTGAAAAAGCCCTGTAAGATTTATATATGAATAAAACAAAGCATCAAGGGCTGCGTTTCTTTATTAAAACAAATATATTCGAGCTTTCGGGCACATACGCCCTTCTACAGGAATGTACCCGAAAGCTCGAATATATTTGTTTTAATAAAGAAACGCAGCCCTTGATGCTTTGTTTTATTCATATATACATATATATATTCATAATGATATTTACCCTTGAAAACTCTATTTCAAGGAAAGCTCGCCTTTATGGTATTTTCAAACCACAATCATAAATTCACTTAAACAAGTTTCTATGAATTGGTTATCCAATTTCATCAAATTCTTTTGTAATGTGGTATCCGTGTATCTATCTTAATTCTTCTGATAGGATAGCCCGCTGTGATCCTGGACATAAACTCCTTGGGTCATTGTTTTTTTCGGTTTCGAGTCTTCATCTGGAGAAACCAGGAACCCGCTTCCATATCAAGGAATGAGGCGGTTTGAGAAATACGGTCTCACGATCAAAGCATGATACAGATTTTATTTGCCATATATCAATTGTGAGGCGCAAATACATTTTTGGATAAAAACTCAAAATATTATAATCTCTGTGTAAGTATGATTATTTTATTAATATTACTAAACATTTAATAACATTCGCTTCCGGGTTGAAATTTTGTCAAAGGACTGAGATGAAAATACAATACTTTAGGCACTTTCGATCCAATGAAGCCCTTTGATATATGTGGAGGAAGGCTGTATCAGATCTATGCAAGTCAGCTACCAAGATTAGGACTGTCGTACTCTATAGTTACACACTTACGATACTATCTGTAAAATTCCTCAATTGTGAGTTTTCCGTGTGTTACTTACTTCAACTGGCCATGAAAAAGAGGTTGAAACCTTTACGGGTCGTAATAGATTCTATTAATAAGATCAAGGTAGATTTTGTAAAATAACATAATCAAAAAGTGTGACGGTAGCTTTATATTTTTTAAAAGTACCAAAAACCTTCAGAAAATAGTTTCCAGAGTAGCGACATTTAAAGTCACCTTTACCTTGTCTACTCTGCAATATATAGCTATTACAATTGGTAGTTTCCTACATAATAACGGTCGTCCGTATTGGGCAGCCGTGACGTTACAAGCTCATAGAGATTTCGACGTTATACTAATCCAACGGGTGATCAGAAATTTGATTTACTTCACTTGTATAAGACTTGATTGGAAATCACCTAATCAATGTAATCCACAGACAGCTACGATTAATTAAAGCTCTAATCTTTCAAGCAGAGAAAGATTTGAATACCATCTTACAATACGGCGTGAGACATGGATCAAGGATCATACATTCCCGAGTTCATCAGATACAGTGACTTCTCACAGCGTAATAGAATATTTTCGATTTTATTTACACAGAATATCTCCAATCTCTGATCTATCTATTTAATTGATATAATGTTCTATCTAACTAACCCTTAGCTATGAATTAACAGTGTTTATATATTTATTTTCCATCTATGTACAGATATGTACATTAATCTAATGCTAAAAGCAATATAAGATACATAATCCAAAGGTTACGTTTTCTCTCAGATTTATTCAAGCATTATGATGCCCTAACTAAACAAGAATAAATATATAATTTTTAATTTATAAAAATATTTGATCTGTACACATTTAATATGAAATATTACTCCTTTAATGGAAGGTGACGGGTATATGAATATACTTAAATCGAAAACCAAATGTAAAATTCAAATACATTATATATAATTATAATACAAGATCATTTCATCAATAAATAATTTTCTATAAATATATGGTGCGTTTATTAATTTCTAGGACTGTTTCCTTTTTTAAATATGAATAAATAAAAATCTAATTCAATATATATGTTATATTGAAATATTTTATTTAAAAATGTTATATGTTAAAATATTATTTTATATAAAAAGTTATAATTTCATAGATATAAATGCTCTGTTTTAATCGACCGCCAGAGGTCATGCTTCCCATATAAAATCACATTGTTGTTCTTCCCCGTTGGCCGACCCAAAACTTTTGTACATTATGTAAATAAGCTTTTCTTTTACGCCTTAAGCCAGGCAGTAATTTTACCAAGTTATGTTTATCCTATAGCTCAATTAAAGCAATTTTTAATCTATAGTATTTTTATTATTTTACTATCAAGAAGATTCATGCCACGACTGCACCACCATTACAATAATGCACAACCAGATGATCCAAAACAACAAAAATCTTATCTTTTTTATTTTAAATATAATATATATATATATATATATTAAAAATATGCCCCTCCTGCCTCAAAAACACCTATTCTATATTTTTTCAATTATCGAAGCAGGAGATAAAATCATCTTTTGAGTGGCTCCTCAAGTTTGCCTTCGATTCAGCTTGTATCATAGAAACATGTCAAATTTCCTTCCTTTCAACTACATTTTCAATTTAGGATTGAGGAAAGAATCAATGATAGCTAAGTCGGATGAATAGTGTGGAAGAGGGAGCTGTGTGGTTGAATTCTTGGACAAGAACTGCAGAACAATATGAGCTGTGTGCGGTCAAGCGTTATTGACATGAAGTATCCAGTCATTCTTTTGCCATCTTTCAGGTCTTTCAAGGTTCACTGTCTCTCTTAAACGCTTCATTATCCACAAATAAACCTTTTGATTAATTGAACGCCAAAAAGGAATAAATTCATGGTTAACCACACCGTTGATATCGAAAAATGTAACAAGCAATGTCTTGACTTTGGATTTTGCAAATCTTGCCTTTCACTTGTTTTTCAATCAATTAGCTGAATTAACGTTTGGTGTCTGGGTCATACTGATACACCCATGTCACATCCCCGGGAGTCATTTTTTGACTACACTCTGTTTCAATCCGATTCATTTCTATAATGTTTTGCCAGACTTACATTCTACCCTCCTTTTGTTCTTCCGTTAGAATCCGGGAAACAAATTTTGTAGACGTTCGGATCATCAGACGTCATCGGATCTGTGAAGCAATTCTTTGATAGAATTTATCCTGTTATCTTTTATTAATTACATTATTTTGAGCTAGTTTTCCTCACGACGTAATGTTCTTGGACGCCCAGTATGTTGACAATCGATTACCTCTTTCCGACCTTTTTGGAAGCGTGAAAACCATTTGATCAATTCACGCGTCTCAGTAGCACTGTGCGTTATGAGACTCGTGCTTTCAGTGAGGTGGGGTCAAATGTCCAATATTTAACTGTATAAATATTTTTGTTTATCTGTTTTAAAGTTTAAAACGTATTAATAATATTAATAAACGTAATTTTTAACGTATTATTTAGTGTTCTGTTTAAACGTTCTGTGTTAACCCATTTGTTTGTGGGTGGTGTCTGGTAGTAAATCAGTATTTTATTTTGAAATTTCTCATATTTCTTCCCGGAGGTTGCTTGTGAACTGTGAGCCCCTATCTCTGATTAGATAACGAGGGGCTCAGTGCATAAGAAAACCACCTTCTAAAATAAATTTAGAGACTTCCATATACAGTTATTCCACATAGTTTGAGACATCTTCTAGCATAGAAATATGCTATTGGGTTGACAAGTGGCCGAGAATTACTGTTTGGGTTTGGATTCTTTTTATAAAGAAGTCAATCTTATTCTGTGAAATTTTGGGTGGGGAAGGTTTGCCTTTATTTTCGTTGAGGCTCTATTCAATATTTCTGATGAATTCGTCCTTCTCATTACTCATTTTCCTCAAAGACATGTTGCACTGTTCTTGATCTTTCTTTTTCGAAGCTAACTCAATGTTTTTCCCTTTGTATGTGAAAAAAAAAGTAATTATTGTATGGAAAGTTCTTTTAAAATATAGGTATAAAATGTGTCTATATATGAAATAAAAGAATGAATTATCACGTAGAAATCTAGGAAAGGCAAACTTCACGATGACGCACCAATTTTTTATATTTAAGGAAAGATCAAATCACTAAATTTATAAATATCATAGAGGCAAAGAGGAAAGTTTACAGAGAAGCAGAATATAAATAACAGGATTAATAATCTGTTTTTAAAATAATAAATATTTTGCTACAATATTCATAAAGGATAGAATAAAAATGTTATAAAAATCGAATTTTCAACCAGAAGTCAATCCTATAAGTATTTCATATGTATCTTAATATTTTTTGATGAAATGAAATACTCCACCTCAATCATATAGTTTATAAAATTATCCTTTTATGTATAGCGAATAAATTATAATCCAAATAGAATTTTAAATGATGCAATTATATACATTGTAATATCGAATATTTTCAAATATTTTAGATCTCACGATATTTCTATAGAAAGATTAATGTGTGAGAGAGAAAGGTTTAATATAAATGTATGATCCTTAGAGAAAATATATAAAATTCATGTTTTAATATAGTTTCAGGGCTCCATATTGTGAATACTCTAAGGTAATCAATAAATTTTAATTTTCTAAGAGTAAGGCGAACATCATATTTCAAATAAAATCCAAAACAATTTCAAACTTTCAGAAATCCGCTTTTAATTTTCTCTCGTCTAAAAAAGAAAAGAAACCTGATATTCTTCCGGAGATTTTAATCAAACGTTGGGGAAATATAGAGATGTTTTACATTAATTCTGGCAAGAATAGGGAGAGGCTTTGCTATTTTTAAAATATTGGAAACTTATTTCTGTTTTGATGAGAGAATATATAACTGACATAGGTTGGAGTTTTGATATAGAGAGAGAGAGAGAGAAATATTTTGTTGTTTTTTTTTTTGTCGTGTCCAAATCTACATTGTAAAATTGGAGCCGTTGTCAGGTTAGTTCTCAGGATCAGAACTTGGTCGGATAATCCAAGGGTCCAGCTGGAGCTGCAGAGAGGTGAGATAGGACATTTTCGCCCAGAGAAATTGGTATTATTCGAGTATATACAAGTTATGTCAAATAAATAATGAGACCGGTTAAAAACAAAGAAAAAGTGAAATTATATATATTTTTAAAGTCTATTAAAAAAATAGAAAGCTTCAGCTACACTGGGGTATATCTCATCACGTGATTGCGCGCGCAGTCGATAAATTGTAAGTTGTAAGAAGAACGCCTTGCATAACAACTTCTAATTTGTAATGGATAGAAAATTCGAACATCGAATTTGTATTAAATTTTGCTACAAAAATTGAGAGTGGAAAGGAAAATATGAACCAAGAACGAAAAAATCCCGACTTTGCAAGTCAAAAAAACAAAGTCTTATTGGTCACGTTCTTTGACATAAAGGGAATTGTGCATCATGAATATCTAGAGTAAGGTCAAACAATCAATAAGGAGTCTTATTTAAACCTTATGAGACGTGTACGTGAATCAATTCGTCTGAAATGAAGTGAAATGTGGAGTTCCAAAAATTGGATTATCCATCATGATAATGCACCATCACACGCACCGCTACATTTTTACTGACTTATTTGGCTAAACACCGCATCCAAATACTTAAACGAATTTCCTATTCCCCAGACCTAGTTCCAAACTCAAAATGGCTCTAAAAAGAAGGAGATTTGACACTAGAGAGTCCATCATAGCGGATTCGAAAAAGGTCTTGAAGAACATCCCGAAAGATGCCTTTTCTAAATGTTTTAAATCATGGGAGAAGAGAAGGAAATTATTTATAGATGCGGGAGGGGACTATTTTGAAAAATACTAATTATTAATCATTCTTTGTATTTGTATTTCGTATTAATCATCTTTTTAAACATTCTATTTTTTCTTTATTTTTGACCAGTCTCATTATTGATTGGACACACCTTGTATATTCTTTCGATCATATTAATATTAACACAGTATTGTATCGTCTCTAACATATAGTTTGAACAATTATTCAATGATATTAATGATATATTAGCTTAGGGGATTATCCTGAGGCTATAGGTTTTGAATTGTTAGTTTAGTAGGCTATATGTACACAAATAATTCATCCAATTTCATCTGTTGATAATTTTCACTCGCAGCACATCTGATGAACCACCGTTAGCTTTGTTTAACAGGTCCAACCAGAGATAATTGGAGGTATTTTCTTTTCAAAAACCAAATTTTCTACATATATAGATAATACCGTAACAGAGTTTTCCATTGTAAAGTCCTGAGCTATCTCCTCCGAAGATTCTGAACTACACATAACGATCTATATACCAAAATTTTCGTTATTTTTCTCTTCGTATGATAGGCCTGTTTTTATTTTCCTAATGTTAACAGTTATTTTTATTTTTTAATTTAATCTATTTTACAATCGTAGATTTTTTTACATTTATCATCATCAATTACTTTGTTTTGAAATGCGTTCTTTTGTTTACCTTTTTCTAATTCTTATTTATTAATTTTTACTAATTTCTGATTCATTTGATTATGATTATAATTTGTAAGTACTTTGTTATAGTTTTTCATTTAAATAGAGCTCAATTTTTGTGTATGTTTCTTATTTGCATTATCTTTCCTAATGTCTTTGGCAACGTTTTTTTTTCTCATAAATAGGCTGAGGTTATATTATTTTTCGAATTGTAGATTGAAATATTTATTTATGTTTTTCTTTTGCTTAATTATTTCTTCTTTATATTTGTTCTTATTTATTCTTTTTTTTTTACTCTTTCGCAATCAAATTTTGAAAATGGCTAAATGGTACCATTTCTCCCTATTTGCTTTTGCAGCTTTTCTTATAAAAAATATATTAAAACTTAGAATTAAGCTTTGCTTTTTTATATACATGTTTATTACACATTTAGCAATACTTTTTCTTTATATTTGCTCTTATTTACTCATTTTTTTACTCTTTCACAATCAAATTTTGAAAATGGCTAAATGGCACCACTTCTCCCTATTTGCTTTTGTAGCTTTTATTTTAAAAAAAATATTAAAACTTATAATTAAGCATTGCTTTTTTATATACATGTTTGTTACACATTTAGCAATACTTTCTCTTTATAGCTGTCCTTATTTACTCATTTATTTACTCTTTCATAATCAAATTTTGAAAATGGCTAAATGGCCCCACTTCTCCCTATTTGCTTTTGTAGCTTTTCTTATAAAAAAATATTAAAACTTAGAATTAAGCTTTGCTTTTTAATATACATGTTTGTTACACATTTAGCAATATATATACCAAAATATTTTTTGAATACTTAACTCTTTTAGTGAATTTTTGTCAGGGGGGCTGCAAAAGTGCCGTACTTATGCAGTATTTTGATGCTTTTCCTGTGAAAAGGATAATGAAATTTAAAATTAAGCTTTGCTTTTTTATATACATGTTATTTACACATTTAGCAATATATACACAGAAATATTTCGGAATATTTAACTTTTTTGGTGAATTTTTGTCAGGGAAGCTATGGACTGCCGTAATCATGCATTATGTTGATGTTCTTCTCATAAAAAAATATTTGGGTTTGGAATTGGGCTTTGCTTTTTTGTATACATGTTTTTTACATATTTAGCTCCATTTTTGTCTTATTTTCTTTTTTGCAGTATCTTTCATAATGCCTGCTTTGATTACTTGATCTGTTATAGTTTTTCATTTGAATTTAGCTCCATTTTTGTGTCTGTCGTTTTTTTTCTTCTCATAAATAGGCTGATGCTGTATTTGTGTACTCAATTGTTGCTTTTTGTGTCTGGTTTCTTTTTTGCAGTATTTTTTTGGAATCCTTTTTTTTTTCATCAATTGTTTCCTCACATGCTTGGAATTTTCTTTTTATGCCTGTCCTGGCTTTCAGTTTTATAGTTTTCCTCTGCTTGGTTCTTATTTTACCTTTTTTTTTCAGCGTCTTCTGTCATGCCTCGAAAAGGCCGTGGAAGACTCACTCCCCTAACCGCTAGGCGTGCTAATATGACTCGCCGCAGACACAAAACCCCAATTGCTATTTCTCTTGTTTACTTTTTTACCAATGCCTATAATTTTTCACCTGAAAGATTTTTTATTTTATTTGTTATTCAATAAACTATTATCACTTATTTTGGTCTTCTTTTTATTTACTTATTTTACTGGGGGTTGGTGGAAGGATGGTCTAAGCCGTTGGTTTTCGACCGCTACGACCCGGGTTCGATTCCCGCATTGGGCACTTTTTTCTGAAAAAATAAAAAAAAATGCTCCAATGGCTTCCGATTCTTGCAAAAGTCCAACCCCACCAGCAAGCGCAAGTAATCAAACGGGGCTCTGGCACATTTGTAAATGCAAAGTCGAACTGCTTTTCACATGTTTAGACATGTTGTGTACTTACAGTAAAAGCAGTCGCCTACTCTACCCACCATGATTATCAAGGCCTGTACCACGTGTACTAGCGATAAGCAAAAAAAAATTATTTTACTCATTGATCTATACATACAATTATTTGCATACAATTATATACATACAAATATATGCATACAATTATATACATACAATTTTCTACATTTTTGCACTCTGCAGTCTAATATGTTGTTAATAATAGGGGTTTTAGACAAATATCAACTGTTGAAATTTGAATTTCCAAAATAGTTGAATTATCGAAAGTGTCGAATTAGTTTGTCATATGATAGGCCGTAGGTCGAGACATCAAAAATGGTCGAATTATCGTGTGTTGAATTAATTTGACTATATTGTATATATAAAATTATAGAATTGTTGTTTTTAATGAGGTCTTTTAAATGAATTTATTCCTTTAATATGTTGTCATATCTGCAATTTTTTTTCATTTCCAAAATATTTATTTACACTTTCACCAATGCCTATAGGATCTTTGCTATGGAACAGGTATGGTGTTCTAGCGCATGTGCTCTCATGTCCTTGAAGCACATATACTGACAGTACCCAAAGTTGAACACACTGTATAATGTCTGACATATATGACTATAAAGAGGGCTCAAGGCCAAACCTTTGCTACAAGAGCCTGTGTTTACGCACAGACGACTTTATGTGACTTTTTCAAGTGTGCGAACTTTGGATAGCATACATGTAAAGTTTAACCCAAATATATATAAAATGTAGTTTTTAATGAGGTCATTTAAATGAATTCCTATTATAAATCGTCTCCTCTGAAATATAGTTTGTAAATTTATATTCTGATTTATTTTATCCTTTTTTTTTCATTTCCAAAATATATATTTACACTTTTCACCAATGCCTAAAGTTTCTCACCTGAAAGAAAAAAAACTCCGCCTTTGCCGGTCCCAAGCCAGGATGAAAAAGGAGGAGGGGGAACAGTAACAAGCTCACTAAAAAAACCTGGGCTCAGCTGGCCCGGCTGATAGTACCTTGTAAGGGCTCCTAATCCAGGGATACATTCTTTTGGAGCTAAGTCAGTGGCCTGCCACTGAGTAGTGCTCCCAGTCTTGATGACAAAGGCAGACGCATTCTACTTCACCCAATCATGATGGTTGTTAATTTCAAGCTTTACAAGCTTGACACTCTAATATGATTGAGTGAAGATAAGAAAGGAGAAAAAATATTTTTTGTATTTTTTTTTTGGTAATAATCTATTTATTATCAATTAATTTGATTTTGGTCTTTATTTATTATTCCCCTGCTCTATACATACATTTTGTACATTTACAATGTCAGCCGTTTTCTCTGTAATACCTTTTTAGCAGTGAGGTTATATTTGAGCAACAAACAATTGTTGAAATTTATAATGGTCGAATTATCGATAGTGTTGAATTACAGTTTGTTATATGATAGGCTGTAGGTCAGGACAACAAAACATGGTCGAATTATCGAGGTTATATTGTATATATAAAACTAGAAATGTAGTTTTCATGAGGTCCTTTAAATATTTTCATTCCTTTTATATGTTGTCTTATCTGCGATATAGTAGCATTTTTTGCAATTTTATTTGCTGATTTGTGTCATTTTTTCACTCTAAATATATTTATTTAAACTCTCCAACTAATGCCTATAGTTTCTTTCCTGAAATTGCTTACCAAACATGAGTTGGTTGTATTGTTATGCTTCGGAGATATTTTAATCCTAAACAGGGTCTTTACGAATGGTACACGTATGGTGACACAGTGCATGTGCTCTCATGTTCTTGAAGTAGTGTAGATGTGTTGTTTGCACTTTTATTTTCTGATTTGTTAGTATTTTTCTTCTTTTTTCATTTTAAATAATTTTTTAGGCATAGGAACCAATGCCTATAGTTTCTCACCTGCGGGCCCTTCGAGTAAACCCGGGGCGTTGCCCGGGTCACTCGGCTAGTATATTTATAAAAGCATGATATACACTGCGTGACGCTAAATCTTCAACATCAAGAATTACTGGGCAGAGAAAAATAAAATATTTAGGGTAAAGTTAGCTTAATGATTTATGTAAATGATGGAATTACGCAGCTATCCCGCGCATGTTGATTGAGGTATAAGAGAAAAAAACGGAGAATTTACCAATTTTCGCATCTCTTAGTCTGACAGAGAAAGTATTCAAAAATATATATTTTTTGACTCAGAGGAAACGCTTAGTAGCAGAAAATGCCAGGCCGCCGCTAACCGAAGCAGGTCCCGCAGACAGACGATTTCACCAGGATCGGTTTGAACATACGTGAAATGTCTACGTACAGACACCTCGACGTGTCCATAGTGCACCGGCTATGGCGATGATGGTTGTAACAAGAAAATGTCGCAAGATTGAGGGGTTCTGGGCGTCCAGAGTGGTGTCAACCTCGTGAGTAGAAGCATCCACCGAATAGCGTTGGCGACCTCAAAGTCTATTTCATTCGCCATTTTGCATGGTATGTAGGAGACACTTCTGATTATCACTTATCGACCAGAACAAATTTACATATTTTGATCGCCGGCAGACTACAATCATGGCGCCCGTTAGGAAGACTGTCATTTACCTAACAGCAAAGGCACCTTTATATGACATTTTTTTCTGGATAGAGAACCAGGACAGCGGAATAGCACAGGATAGTGTTCTCAGATGAATTTGGCTTCTTTTTTAGCAATGACAATCACCGAGTAAGAATTTGTCGCCTCATGATGATCCGGAACGTCGCACCTCACGACAACGCGGCATTATAATTTGGGGAGCCATCGCCTATGATAGCAGATCATCTCTGATCATTATTGAGAATACTATATACAAAGTCCCAATCATACATGAATGGCGTACTGCGCCGGTTATGGTACCCTTACTTCAGGGAATACCAAATGCCATTTCACACAGGATAACCTCACACATCAGCCTACATGCCGTGCATGAAAGCTCGGTACTTCTATAGCCACCTGTCTCTCCAGATATTTCACCTATAGAACACGTCTGGGACCTAATTGGACGTCGTTTGCGTGCCTGCCACAGAGGCGTGCCGAAGAAACTGTGGCTGATGGTTGACAGGAAATGGACAGTCATCCCTCATAATTGTTCGTTACTGGTACTCTATTTAAGCAGATTTTCACAATCTTTTGTCAACTATTTCTTGGTGTTGTAAATTCAGTGTCATTTAGAATAATGTATTTAAGAACGCTTTAAAAAATAAAGATTCAGTTGATATTTTTTGTTAGTTTGTCTTAATTTGGTTCAATATATACTCTTATAACATTATCAGATTTAATATTTGAGATAGAGGTGAGAAAATATATATACAAGGGTCACTCCAAAGATTTTGCATTCATTTATTTTATTAAGCTGAAAATTTCAAATTTTTTAGTTTCTCAAAGTATTCTCCTCTTAGCACTCATGCAAGATTCCATTTGTAAAAGCAATTATCGAAGCACTTACAACAGTCATCTTCGGGGATGGAATTTACGGCATTGATAAAGGCCTACTTTGCTTCATCATCAGTGTCGAATTTTCAACAATAACTTAACTTTAAGAAATAAAAAAGTCACAAGGTGCTAGTCCTGGTGAATATGTTGGATGAGTGACTAATTGGACACCAGGGTTGGCTAAAAAGTCTAATGTTTGGGCTGAGGTATGCGGTCTTTGTGCATTGTAATTGTGAAGAAGGACTCCTCTAAGTTGAGCTCTTTGTCTGCTTTATTTGATTTTTCAAATACCTCTGGCAGGCATTTTGTTGTATAACAGGCACTATCAACTGTATTTCACAATATCAATGGAACCACTTAAAAAAAAAGCGACCATTTGTTTTCCAACACTTCGAGCTCTGCGAACTTTCTTAGGAGGAGGAGATTTTGAGGAGCACAAAGAGTAGATTGCCGTTTTGTTTCTTGATCAAAATTATTAATTCAAGTTTCGTAACCTGTAATAATATTCAAAACAGCCTTTGATTTGCCCTCATTAATATTTTTCAATATTTTTATTTATTTATTTTTTTGCTTATTCCCTAGTACACGTGGTACAGGCCATGATAATCATGGTGGGTAGTTAGCGACTGCTTTTACTGTAAGCGCACCACATGTCTACACATGTGAAAAGCAGTTCGACTTTGCACTTACAAATGCCAGAGCCCCGTTTGGTTACTTGCACTCGCTGGTGGGGTTGGACTTTTGCAAGAATCGGGGGCCATTGGAGCATTTTTTTTTTTAAAACAGAAAAAGTGCCCAATGCGGGAATCGAACCCGGGTCCTAGTGGTCGAAAACCAAACGGTTTACCCAGCCTTCCACCGATCCCCTTGAAATTACACCATATAACGCGACCAAGAGCCGAGCTGTTGTACCCATCTACTAACAAGTTTTCTGTATTTTAAATGATCATTAATGATTTTGTTGATTGCTGCCAACACATTTCTCTAACTGATGAAAGGATAATTCTTCGATCTTTTATACGTAAATATATTACCAACTCAATTTTTTTTGGGTCACTGCTGTTGGTGGTCGACCCGAACAAGGTTCATTTTCAAGGTTGGTTTTTCCAAATTTGAAATCATTAAACCAAGTTAAAACTTTCTAATAGAAAGAACATGATCTTCCAAAGCGTTCGTCAATCTTTCATGGGAATTTTCAGAAGTTAAATTACTTTTACAATAATAAAAAACCGTGGCGCGTAAAATATCTCTAGTCCACTTCATTGTGTCTGATGCAATATTTAGAAATTACCGCTGCCACTGTAAACAAAGTCGCGCCCTCTATGAGTCATTTTTGCTAATATTTTATGAAATATTTAGGTTAAGTAAAAATGCTTGTAGATTTAATAATAATTTTTTTTTTTTTAATAGTTAATTTATTTAATATTGATTGCATAAACTTTTGAAGTAACCTTTGTATTTATAAACCCTATCTGAATTGTATTTTCAAGAAAGTTAAATTATTATATAAAATAGATCTCTCATATTTCCAATTTGATGTACACTTTTGTTTAATATTTGTTAGGTGGCAGAAAAATTTATGAATTAATTATATAATACACGTATAATATAAAATACAATTATATATGTATTTTATAACTTAACAAAATAATTAAAAAAGCTATTTTTAAACCATGAACACAAATTAATTTTTGTTGCCCCACCCAATTTAATAAAAGGTAGGAATGGAAAGTAATATATTTTGATGGTGAAGAGTGTTTTGGCTAGATAGCTAACCAACAATTTTGAAACTATCCTGCGGTTCTCGAAAATTCTATAGTTCCTCGCCTCTATCTGGGAAAAAGTTCACCACTGAAACTTTTATTATTAGTAAGCCAGAGTGAATCGGCAAATAAAATATTAACTGCTCCATAAAAGGCTAAAAACATTTACCTCACATTTTAAAATCTAAATTGTATTCGTCTTTTTTTTTTTTTTCATTACAAATACCGTATAAATTTAGAATAAACAATAATTTAAGGTTCTGTATCTATGTATATTAATCTTTATTTTTTATAATTAAGACACAAACTTACTTTATATATTAGAGGTAGGGATCGTTCAATATCGACCAGGCGAGCTGTAATAAACGTGGTTGAAGAATGCTCTGCTTTATATAGTACCTAAACACTTTTTCTCAAGGTAGATCCCGTTAGTGAGAAGTCCTCGTTTAACTATTTGTGGCTTTATGCTAGAGTCTGTCCAAAGCCTTGCTTATTTCGAAAAGCAAAGATTCTTGTTGTTATCTGAAGGCTTTCGTGCTTTCTAACACTTTTAAGGGTCAGGAGTACTCAATCCTTATAAAATCCTTTCCCAATATTAGTAAGTAGGGAAATTTAATTATATCTGGAATTCTTCACAGGGCAAAGTATGGGGGTTTTCCAGCATTCTGAAAAGTAATTTCTGATTGGAAAACTCACCTAAAATAGAGGAATCTATAGAAGATTCATGCTTTGGTATAAGCTATCGATACAGGTGCTTTATGTGGCTGATGGTTGTCTATTAAAGTTTTTTTTTTTAAATCGTGATTATGAGTACTTGATGATTGTCGTTAGAATCATCTTCAGTAACAACTTCTTATTGAAAGAGAATGGGTTTTGGATTTGGAAAAAAATGTTGATTTTCAATTTTGATAATGGTTTTACTTACTACAAAACTTCCAGTGGCCTCGACTAAGAGTCAATCGCAATATATTCACAAGTTGAAGTGATCAGCACCATTCAGCTCACTGCGGACTTCTACAAGCACAAGACATAAGTAGGCGTACCTCTGAGCCAAGTTGGCGGTCGGCAAGAGCCTCCTGAAGTCCTCTTCATTCCAGGTACGCACAATATGGCTCAGGTCCAGATGGGCGTACTAATGCAAAATGAGAAAGGGTCAAAGGTGGTGTCAAAATTATAGCCTTTGAGTCTGAAGAGAGATAACTTATCAAGGCTTTTATCCTTAATGCTAAAATGGATCAGAAGAAAGCATCGACGTTCTGGCTAATACGTTCATGGAAATTTCAAGAGAGACAAGTTGTATCTTGTACAAGAAGATCTTGCGTGCAAATACTTCTGCCAAGCAAACTAAATTAACTTCCGAGTTACGACCCTGAAACACGCGCGGCATCGCCGCTCTTTTCGTGAAAATATAGCACAGCTGTTTTCTCAAGGAACATTAAATTTACAAAATATATCCTAGAGGAGATAAACCTCATGTCCCTGGAAGTCGAAGGAGACCTCTGCAACGGCTAGAACGCATTCGTTGTACCCGCAACATCTACAGTAATATAAGGCTTCCCCTACATTACTGGGAGAAAATCCAATGGCCTAGCATGATTTCTGTTATGGACATCACTCTCTGGAGAAGCTCCATGACGTTCTCCAACACAACGTCTTTCATAATTCTGGAGATATATACCGCCAGCTCCAGAGAATGGCAGTTTTTGTGTGTAAAAAAGGTGTGTGGTTCCTTGGTGACCTGGACATTTACGAAGTGTGGACTAGTGACATGGCCTTCGGTTCAGCAGAATCCCTTGCGGAGCTGCAGAAAGATCCCGAACTCGTCCATATCGCCACCTTTTCTGATGCAGCGCTGGAGTACACCAGGGTCACCATTATTGGCAATCGGGTCGCCGAGCACCGTCTGGACAGAATCCTTTTTCCATCAGGTTTCTGCGTCCGCAAAACCCCATATCAAACTCACGACTACGTTTTCTCAGACCAGCCTGTCGTCCTGATCCGAGAGGGAGACCCATCTACTAGAATACTTCCCTGCATCGGCAAGCTGCTGAGTACAGACATGTTCGTCGATAGAATGGAAATGTTCATCGATGAATTATCAGAAACCCAATAAAAAATTTAACCTCCATTGAAAATAATGGACCAGGATAAAGGCAGATCTGTTAGCGTAGATACGGTTAGTCGCGCCTACTGTCGCCGATTCCAGCGGTGAAAACATTTGACGGGAAAGCCACTTCCTTAGTCCGAGAATGGAAAACGACACTTCGACTATCTTTCCTTATCGGACCTCGATCGTTACCTCCAAGTCACGTTGCTCTCCTTCTACCTACGCCGAAAACGACGGCAACATCATATTTGCGACTTATCTAAGGCGTTTCTGTCGGGAGAGTTTAGCAGTCGCTTCGCCCAGGCTCCTAGGTCGGCTGTTACCATCATTAATCACCTCGCTGAAGGACCCTTCGGAGTTCGTTGTCCTGCAGACATCTCCCGCGACCAGATAGCGGCTGCCATTCGGCGCATGCTAAACTTTCCTGCCTCGGAATGGGACATATTACTTTCCGATTTTGTCAAAGCCCTTGAAGATTATTTCGCCAAAGTTCTTCGGCAAGTCTTTGAGAGTTTTAAACTTCGCGGGACATTGTTCACATCTTCAAGACGCAGCAAGGTAATCCTACTGCTGAACTCGCACGTTTGCCCAGGTCTACAGACATTTCATTCAATCAGCCTCCCAATGACCGAATACAGGATCCTCAGCAAAATACTCATGTGTGGTCTGCGTCGTCATCGGCCAGATTTAGTGCCATCCTTCTAAAATATTGCGCGAGGGTCCGACAAAGTAGTCGGGTGCCGAGGCGTGATACGCCCTTGACTGTCATCTCGCGGGATCTAAAGTCGTCGTTTGAAGGTAGTCTGTGGTAGTACTTTGGTAGTCTGCTTTCTTATACGGAGAAGCATACGCCGCCATCCAAGTAGAAGATGTCCACACCCGCTTCTCAACGAGGTGAGTTAGGGCTGCCGCTATAGAGTCGCTCTCTTCAGCATCGGAGTTGGGCCTCTGCCTGCCACGAGAGCATCTTAGGACGCGGTTGTGTGGTCGCCTATGTGGATAATATCCGGACCCTCAGTTTGAAGTTTGTGCTCTTGATATTTGAAGAGTTTCGCATGGCCTCCGGCATGGCTGTCAACTTCGACAGTAGCTGCGGTTTCTGGTGTGTTTCCTTCACAACCTCCGCGACCACGTTCCACATAAAACAACCATCGGCCGGCTAAACGTGCGAATAGCCCGCTCTGTGTGGGGTACGAGCAGATTCTCTTGGATTTCCGGTGGCATCTTTGCGCGTTTCCAGTCTTCGAGGGTGGCATCGTCCTACTGAACATTACTGGTCATCTTAGATTCGCTGCCTAAAGGGGGTCCAGACCTTATTGCGCGACGCTGCCAACAGCTACTCTTGTTTAGTTCGGAACCGGCGTGGCTGACCCCGCCGGTCCTGACGTTTGGCTCTCACCGTCGAGATGAGTAATGAGCTCCTGAGAGGCCGCGCCCAGTGTCCTTGATCTGGAACACTGGGGTTTGGATCCCACCAACCTTAGGTTCCTGAGTTTTCTGGGCGATAACAGGTTCATGCGTGTATCAAACTTCTGGCCTTCAAACGCTGGCTAAGGGCGTCTGTTGGAGGCTACTCCGAAGGTGCCACTGTCCTGGCGCGTTCAACGCGGGCTGCGGTTCTGTACGTGCAGTATCTAGCGACAATTTTGCCAGCGTCTCCTTCAAGAAAAACCAGTTTCAGCTATCATGTGGAGAACGAGGCGGAGACCATCGTCCTGTACGGCTCAACAACGCACCTTTCCAGCTTTACTAGCCAGAGCACGAGCCGGACACTTAACTCGGCCTGGCTACAGGAGCACCGGGTGAAAGAGCCGGTTGAGGGGTGGATCTCCACCTTGGAGGTGCCCCTTTCCATCTCCTGGTCTGTGTTGCCTTGCAATATTTTTCGGGGCACTAGCAGATGTCGCACTACGGGGGCTCTCCACTGCCTACCGCATCCTGACCCTCCTGCATCGAGACTTGCTATCTGTACCTTTTCTCGGATAAGCAACGGGCCTCTGACCAAAATATATTTAAGTTGTCGAACCATGCGACCCCTGATCCGGTAGGTGTTCGCCTTCTACTACCTGTCCCTGGATTTGCAGGGTAGATAGGTTCTTTGGCGTCGGCCTCCAATTAAGACAATATATACGAAGGATTTCCATTTTTTGAAGAATTCTTTTCAACGCTATAGATCTCAAAAGAAACGCGCCATTAGAATGGAATTTTATTCAATTTAAAGAAAAAGCATTGATTTTATTTCATTAAAACATGAATATTATCATTCCGAAATGCATGAAATTATAAGTAATTTTGTAAAAAGTTATGCTTTAAAACATTCCAAGGAAAAATACTCGTTTACCTAAAATCTTAAAATTATGAAAAAAAAAAATTTCTATTATACTAAGTGTAAAATAAGTCGAATAATAAAGAAAAATATAAATATATTGAATTGAACAAAATATTTTCTCTGAAAATAAGGTGCCTGAAGAAACCTTCAAATCCCACCGAAATAAAGAAATGATTGTCAGAAAGTATCCACCTTCTTAAATGAACAATTCCACAATAATTTCCGTACCACTTTCTACCGTTAACCTTGATTCAAGTATCAACGAAACTTTTATCAACGAAAATAAATAATACGTAAAAGGTTAAAGTACATGTCTTCAATCTACAACCTATCGAGGAACGCAAGACCTGCAGCAGGGCCCTTTATAGAGAGTACATGAGAGATGGAAAATTGAAGAAATTTTTACACTGGTATGGTCATTGGTGGTATACATAGTATTACTTCAATGAGAGCAAACAACCATGTACCATTTACTACTCTATCAAACAAACACCTTTCTGAACAAAGTCAAACAATGTAATAAAACTTCTCAAACGGCTTCATGATTGTTGCAGATTTTTCCTACAATGAGAAGCTTCGTATAAAGATTGTAGACCCAAATAATAATATAAATTCGAAAAATCTACCAAATACTTGTCTTAGACCAATTATTCAATAATATGTTCCCATTTCATATTGAAATTCCTCAAGATCTGCGCGGCTGCACCAGGATAAAGCAACGAGTCATACCTCACGTTCAACACATCAATACCTGTACGAAAAAAGGGATTGAAAACGACATCCTTTTAAATACATCTCTGCCTAACCACAAGACTTAGCCCAAATGGATTTTTCTGTTTTTGTCTTGCTAAAACCTGCTCTTAGAACTAGAAATCCGAAGACGCTAGATGGTTACTATAGACATTTGGGATGGTCTTGATAAAACTATTCTAAGATGAAACCGTATTTCCTGGGAACATCGATGAAAATCTGTTAATAAACGTGAAGGCTCACACATTTATTTATTTATTTGGGTAATCAGATTCCTGGAGCGTAAAGAAGTCGCCAACTTGTACCCACTGACCTAAGTCTTCCTGTTTTTTAAATGCCAGTGGAAATCCAAATATTGAGGTGGCGCCAGGCAGATTTATTTCTTGGGAGATTTTCTCAGCTTAGGGTGACCGTCGGGAATCTTCAATATTAGGGTTCGTCACTAAAAGCCATACCTTCCCTCTTTAAAAATTTCTTATTATAGGAGATAAGGGCTGTAAAAACAATTTTAATTATATACAGCGTTTAAATTGTTAGTTGTCGTTTTAGTGTGTCCATTTTCGCATATAGGTTTCCATTTTTATCCACTCTGTGAATATCTAAATTAAATCAAATGTTTCCGCTATGTGAAAAAACTAAATAAAGCATATTGCTGAGCAAGTCATTTTTACCGAAAAAAGGAGAGTAAGACAACACTCCTTATTTAACACACAAAACGCGATATTCCTGCTAGGGATAATTGCGTCGATTTATATATTTTTAAACAGTCAATACTTAATAATTTGTTTGAAATATTGACTGTTTGAAAATATATATGAGACTAATCCCGTTTTAATTTAAATCAGGCAAGTTCTACAACGTAAGTAACCAGATTATTTTCGTCTCCATTATTCTTTCTCTCGAAAGAAAGAAAGAGGAATGTATGGTAATTACTAAGCTGAATGGGGTAAATTCTGCAAGCTGGAAATTTCAGATAAATCACATTCTAATGGAACATGATTAGTGGAAGTTCATTGATCCCAGAGAGGCTAAACCTGACCCAAGTGATGCCAAAGAAGCAAAATTTACTTATCGCGGTTGAGAAAGACCTATGCTGAAATTTGCCTCGCGATTATTGACGAACACCAGCTATATATTCAGAATATTCATTTCTTAGTCCCAGGGTTTTTTGGCTTGAGATAAAATAAACCTTTATGCGTACCTAAGGATAGCAAATACCGTATTGTACAACTAAGAAGGGAATTGTACTGCGCCGAACTGGCTCAACATATTTACAACATGGAGGAATACATGGGAAAATAACTATTTGTGGGGATCGAATTGGCCTCAATTGGACACGGACACTTCAAAATAATTCTTCTGTTTGAAAAAGAGAAAATTGGGATGAATTTATTTCGACAATATTAAACTTTCCAGAATCAAACTTTAGAACCTTAATAGTTAGAAGACGGCTGCTAGCAGAAGCCGTAAAATGTTTTTTTTTTTTAATTTGCCAGAAGGCATGTATGCCATGGTAGCTAAAGAATCATCAAGATCAAATGAAAATAGAAAAGTATGTAAAGCGAAGATTTCAAATGTGTGAAACCAAAATACATTATGCAACTAATGTCAGCAACATGTGGAACGTTGATTGAAGCCTCTGAGACGTGATTAAAGATTCTGGTGCCACACACCATTTGATTATCAATGGAGAATATTTCTTGACTCTAAAATAACGCAAAGGTAATTCGGAGTGGCGTCTCTGTGGTAAATGGCTCTTAAACAAAAGCTTGTAGAAAAGGATCATTCAATGTCCTATAATAGACATCGAAAAGAATCAATGTTAGATCTAGTCAGGAGCTCGATATGCGATAGTGGTCTGTCAAAATTATCCTGGGTCGAACTAACATAAACCGATGTATATATAAGGAATAGGGTACTTAACAGCCATAATGGCAACAATGCGCTTTATGAGTTATGAACTGGGAAAAATTCTAGTGTTAAACATTCAAAGATTATTGGTTGTAAGGTATTTTACATTCCTACACATTAAAAAATTGTAGAGCATACAGAGGCAATCTTTTTGGTTATGTCCCAATGGACGTGTGTACAGAATGTGGAGACCCGAGTTGAGAAAGGGTGCGGAATCTCGGGAATGTGTCTTCAAAGAAGACAGTCCGTCGGGCGAAGAGAAGAGTCGAGAGCTGCTTCCACAGTTGAGCACTACAGCTATAGGACTCAACAATAAACTGAAGATTATCCCGTGTCTTCATTAGATCAAAAATATTATAGACCAATTAAAGAGGACAAACACGCTGAAAAACTCATATTTGATACCAATGATCAGGAAAGTTCTATAGAAACCTCCTTTGGTCCGGTTTCATCCTATGACTTTGAGAAGCCATGGAAATTTGTAGTAGAGGACTAATTAATTTTTAGCCTTTAGTTATATATAAAGTTATAGAGGTAAATTAGTAAAAATAAAAGGGGACAAGAGACAAAAATGTATAAAATTATCAACAACAGCAGGCGGATGAAGTTAAAATGTATAACGTCTTTGACCAAGATTCAGGGGGAAAAGCTGAAAATATCACTGCAAGCGTAAAAAGGAGCCATCTGTGGAAGAATTATGGAATTATTCATGCAATGTACGCACATGTATTTTGTAGCAATAATTTCAAATATTTTTGACTGTTTTAATTTGTTCCCCAGTGTATATAACTTTAAACTGAGAGAATATAAAAGTTATATTAACTTATTTTTTTATTAAATACATAAGAATATAGAGATAAATCAGATTTAGTGTTTCGTTGAGGCGTAGGTAATCCGATATAGTAGTAAAGAAAAGCGTTAGTTCTTATGATAATAATTGTGATAACAAACAAACAAAGTTAACGCTTGTATTACTTAGTCTCGATGTGTGTTCTATGATCAAAAGTAAAGGATCTTAATTAAAAACTGAATGTAAATTAATCTTCAATGTTGAAACAGTATACCGATTTTATAAATCAAAAACTTATATCCGAAAACAATATGTTTCTAAATATATAAATATTTAGATAACTATTAGAACAAATATTTGGAAAAGAAATAGATATATTGAGGCATTTCCCTAGAGGCTTACCATCTTGATGAGGTTTATCATTGATTTCTCCAACGCCTAATATAATAAACTCCCTTGTATATTTTTATTATTTCTTTAAATGGTTACATATTTTTTTCAATATTTATTTTATAAAAATGCTTTGAATGGAATAAATGTTGGTGTCTATTGTAAGGCAAACATACCCAGAAGTCAAGATAAAACTAACTGAGAATATATAAAAATAATCCCTTGAATCAATATTAAAATAAGAACATTTCCCTGGAGGCTTAATGTTCTTATTTTGAATATTAATGTGAATATATATATCCCAACTATACATTGTGAGATAGAGGTATGTTATCAGTATACTGAGCGTATATATACTGTGTTCTAGATATAAAATAAAAATTATATTAGGGAGTAAATAGGTTGATAAAATACTTAAAATTGGCTATTAAAATTATTCTTTGTGGTTGAAAAAACATTATCCCTTAGGTATCGATGATGAATATTCCAGAGTGAACTATCGGGAATCCTAAGGTATCAATTAAAGTTTCTAATTAACTAAGAATATAGGTTTACATACATTCTAAGTGCAGTCTCACGTCACGCGGATAATCAACTCCCTGTGATATTCTCAGTTTCATTAAGGAAATATGAAACATTTTCTTTAGTTAATACGAGGAAATCTTCTCGTTTGAACAACCTTGAATAAAAATAAGTCCAATATGGGACACTAAAGATTTCATTCAGTATACTCGTGTATAAAATCAAGTGAACAAACTCTTTTATTTTATTTTATAATTCATATTCAATGACTAAAAACGACAAACATTGGTAAAAATAAAGGGGGGGACTAACTGATAGCTTTATTAAATGACTTGATTTATTATAATGTAGAAATATTCATATTTTTGTTTATACTTTATTGGTGATGTTAGCACTTTTTCTTTGAAGTTTCTTCTAGAAAGAACGAGCTGACTCAATTCGATTCAATTGATTTATTTCAAACAACAAAAGAGGATTACACTACGATTTAATGCTATTTAGTTATATATATAACACAAAAGAAAACAGAAGAAGAAAAAAAAAAAACAAAAAGAATGATGATAAGTAACAATAAAATTCTATGAATATGAATTATAATTAATTAATAAAATACAATATTAAAATAAAAACATAAATCCTCCAGGGAAAAGATTCTTTTAAAAATATTTTTATTTGAAAATATCTCGAGCTTTCGGGCAAGTAAGCCCTTCTACGGGAGAAACTATTTTATATCCTTAATCCTTACTTGCCCGAAAGCTCGAGATATTTTTAAATAAAAATATTTTTAAAAGAATCTTTTCCCTGGAGGATTTATGTTTTTATTTTAATATTGATTCAAGGGATTATTTTTATCGAAATAAAATACAATAATAATAATAATAAAAAACCTAACAAGTGATGTTAGCAAATCTATTTTATATTCTTTTTATATATTAAATATCTTGACCGAAATCTTACATAATGCCATCTCATGATAATTTATGTGATTATTTTAGATAGATAGTTTTAGGGAAAATAGACGTAAGCCAATTTCAAACTGAGGCTACCAAGTCATTGTTAACATAAATGTGGTCGGTTGTCCTGGAAATACGTCAATGAAACCGAAATCATTCCCAGAAGAATAATTCGGTTCTATGAACGCTACCACGACCCAGGAAGACCAGTAATTAGCTTTGACTCCTAAGTACCATAAGGAAATGACATATACTCATCCTTTTATTGACTCATGTGTTTCTGGAATCTTAGTTCCAAGTCAACCTGTTTATCAAAGATTTCAGAAATATTTTTGCAAGACAACCAATAGTAAGTAATATTCTCATTTGATTTGTTGTCCTGAATATCAGTCCCGGACTCTGGAGCATTGATTCATGTTATCTTTACTGAGGAGTATAGAATCCAGTTTAGAATGATTCTAGAAAATACATTATCTGAAGAGAATTTGACATTCGCTTACAGCCTACTAAATTCAGATATAGAGCGTTTTGGGAGAAAGGTGCCTAATTGACTGAACTGGATTAATTTTGAACAAGCCTATACTTCACCACAATTTTGAAAGAGACACATAGATAATAAAAAAAGGTTCTTGGCCCCTCTTTGACTTTTTCCAAGAATGTAATTTGTTACCAGTTCTATTTAATGAATGAATTTGCTTAACCACATAGGGAATTCTGGTATTTATTTCTAAGAAGGTAAGGATATTACTCGTATGGATTGGTCAGAACTGAACGAATTGAATACAATAGAAAACACCTAGAAATTCTCAAGGGAGGTATATTGGGGCTCTTCAGAAGTCCAAAAACTCTTCTCAAAATAAAATTAGTTCTTTTGGAAAGATTTGATCTAATGCCCTAAGAAAGTTCTCTAAATCCTTTTAAATAGAAATAATTTTTGTCTTGATAGTTGTTCATCTGTATTAGATGACCATATTTCCTAATGGAGTCTATATTTCTTGTACATATGATGTATCATCAAAAATATATAGTTAACTTTTGTCTCTGTCTGTGTTTCCATAAATATTGTGATCAATTTATATCTTACTTATAAAGCTTCTAAAAGTCAGAAATATATTAAACCTGTTCAAACCGAATGCCATTACAAGTAGACCAAATTACCGAGTTTTGGTTGGATGGTGGTCTCGGAAACAAGCTATTTTCTATATTTCTATTCCAAAATTCGTAATTTAATTTTTAATATACTTTATGACCGTGTAGAAAACAATCCTACTAAAATTGCAAGTATACAAAATATAAGAATTTATGGTGATAAAAAATAATAAATTTATGGTATATTGAGTGAAGAGGTAGGGAAATTCCCTATATATATAAAAGTCAGTGCATGCATGTATGTGTGTATATATGTATGTATGTATGTATGTTTGACGGCTATACCTGTCCACGATACGTAAATAATATGGCTGAAATTTTAACAGTATATAGAGGTGAATCTGGAAAAACTTATAGGCAAAATTTCAGGCTTCTATCTCGAATATCCTTGAGTTATCAACAAATTATCAAATATTTTTCCCACTCGCAACCAGCGCCTCACTGCGGTAACTTCGAGAAGTAAACAACCACGTGGAGCCCTCACACGGCGCGACGGGTTTGGATAGTGACCTTGAGTGAGGTAATGACAGTGTAGGGGCAAGAAATCACTTGCTATCATTATATATATATATGTCAAAATCAAAATATATTCATATAAAAAATTAAAATAATATAATTTTCAAATATTGTTGTGAAAATTTACATTTTTATTTTTATTTCAAAAAACACAAAGTTTACAGCGGGACGTTCCACAAGAGTGACATCCACGGCACCAATTTATAATTGAATGTGTAACGAATAGTATTTAAATAAAATTATTTAATCGGGGTAAAACCCGGGCGTTGCCCGGGTCATTTTTTTTCAGCTAGTAATGAATACAAAACAAAGTTCGAAATTCGTGATGATCATCTTTCGACGCTTTTATTTTGATTCCTATAAATTTAATTGTTAATGGCGTTCGCTGAAATATAAATTCATTCTTTTTCGTAAATTTTTGAATTAAAATGAAAAACTATTTTACAAATTATTTTGTGTACTTTCGAATATATTTTAAATATTTCATTTTTGTTAATTTATTCATCTAAAAGGTTTTGTATTAAAGTACTATAGAAAAATCTATTTAAATCGAATTTATAAAATATTTGATAAAGAATATATTTTTGAAACATACACTTTCTTTATTCCACTTAAATATAAACACGCAAATGTTTTAAACTAAAATACATTTTCCATCACAATTCTGTAATAGCTTCTTCAAACCAAGAGGAAAGTGGTGATCAACCACAATTTTATGTATTTTCATTTTCGTTTAATCTCATGATTTTCAAAGTGAAATTAATAAATTTTTAATTCCCCGGGAAATAAAGATTCATTTTGTCCATATTGTAGTGAAGTATTTTTTATTTTATTAACAGAGTATCATTTTGATGTTTATATTTTGCTACTTTGCCATCTTTCCACATTGCTTATCTTTTGTTCACCATTCATAGTTTATTATTGCCTAAACTAAATTTCTGTGTCATCCTGAAGTTGGTCATTCTTAATTTTCCACGTCGAAATTCATATCCAAATATCCTAGGTTATAATAATCTGCAGGGATTAGTTTTAAAACTTTAAAAATACCACATTTTGTTTATTGATGGCTTTAACGAAAACAAATCACACTAAAAAAAGGACAACGAGCAATTTTGTTATTGGTCTTATATTGTTATGTAGAAATTTAGGAAAGATTAGCTTCAGAATGACACAGAGCAATTTATTTGAGGCCAAACATATTTATATCAATAACATACAAAAGAAGAAGTTTTCAGATTAGCAAATATAAATATCAATTATATATATATATATTGTTTTGAAAATAGAGCAATCCATAGATAAATCTTTAATTAAAAAGGCATATATTGGATCAAAAAAATATTTATTTTACCAATATTTCAGCTGGCTGAACGCCAACCTTTATCAAGGTGTTATAACATTTTAAAGTGTGTCAACAACAAACTCAGCGCCACATAACGTCAACAGCATTAAGTTTTTAAAATATTTTGTTGTATTCAATGGGGAGAAAAATTTGAAAAATATATTTATATTATGAACAAAATAAATTTTGTAAAATATGGGTGTGAATATTTTGAAAATTAACAATAACGCCTATTTTATATTTTAAAATTATTTGTACTATGTGTAAAAATAATTTTCGTATAAAAAATAAATAAAAATAACAAAATATATATAAAAGAAAGGTTAAACTAAATTTTTTTCTGAAAACACAAAGCGTAAAAAATGTTTGAAAAGTTGGTTGAAATGAATTTAAAAAAAAAAATTTAAATGTAAAATTGTGAAATTCGAAATAAAATATAAGTGAAAATGGGAAAATATTTTTTAAAAAATGATATCACACAAATAAAACATTGAAGACATTGAACTATCAATATATAAAATAATATAATACATATATATAAAATAAGCGTGTGATTGTATTTGAAATAAACTTAAACGATGTTGCATAAATTAAAAGAAAAGATATATAAAAGGAAAAATGCGATTTGAGCATTAAAACATTTTTACGTGCTTCTAAATGTGTACCTCTCCCTATAAAATTAATTAAAATATAGACCTAAGTTATCGGAATTTTGAAGTAAAAAAAATGAATGAAAAATTAAACTTTAAATATTTTTATGACGATCTAAATAGCGAATATATCTCTGGTAGTTCAATTTTCCTATTAATACTACCTCCGCAGTAGACAAAAATTACTTTCCTCGAGTAATTGAAAATATAAGCTACTTGATGGTAAATAATTATTTTTTATTATCACGACTGGACCTTTAACCCTTTATCTTATCGATCCTTTGTCTTATCAACCCTTTATCTATCTAACAACAAACGAATTAATTCATAACAATAAGTCGACAGGATTACCTGAATTTCAACTCATACAACATATTTATGACCCATCAAAACCATGCCATTTATTTACAGACGCGTCAGGTCTAGGAGTAGGAAGAGTTCTTAAACAACCAGATGAACAAGGCATTTTACACCCCATAGGTTATTTTTCAAGAAAACTTCACCCATATGAACAGAATTATACTGCCTCAGAAATTGAAACATTAGCTATCATTAATTCAGTACAAAGATTTCACACATATCTACACAACATACATTTTACATTACACACAGATCGCTTATCTTTAAAATGGATCAAAAATGTAAAAAATCCCCATGGTAGATTATTTAGGTGGTCGTTAATTCTATCTCAATATAGCTTTGACATAACCTGTCTCATTTTACCTAACATATAATGAGTTAAAATAACACCAATCTACAGAACAAATTAACAATAGTAAAATTAAAATACAAAATGGTCTATTTATAATTAATAGAAATGGGTTTAAAAGAGCTTATGTACCACAGACACTAAGGCACAAATTATTAAACAAGGTACATACAAAGCATGGACATATTGGAACAACTCAAATGACTAAAATAATTTCTCCACACTATTATTGGCCACATATGACTAGGGATATTGCTAATTACACCAAACATTGTGAAACTTGCCAGTTCAACAAGTCTAGGGATAACAGAATTGTTTATGGACCACTACAACAGATGCCAATAGCTACACACCCCAATCACATTATTTTCTCTAGATACATTGGGCGGGTTACATATTTTGGGACTACAAGACACAGTATCCATATGATAGTAGATCACCATCGTAGATTCCTTTGGGCATTTCCAACAAAATCTGTATCAACTGATTCTTATATAACTTGTCGAAGAAATTTATTTCAAATTAATAAACCTGAAATACAGTAGAACTTGGATAATTCGAACTTCTTTAATTCGAAAACCTCTTTAATTCGAATATTTATCTTGGTCCCTAGAATTTCCTATATATATAATTTCCGTTTTTAATTCGAATTTTTGGATAATTCGAATTTTTTTATGGTCCCTTGGGGTTCGAATTATCCAAGTTCGACTGTATTAATAACTGACAGAAATGCATCTTTTCCTAGCAATAAAATTATACATTTTTTAGAAAGAAATAATGTTAAGCATCTACTCACCAGTGCCCATCACCCAGAAAGAAATGCAAAAGTAGAAAGACTAAATTCCACTATCATTAATAGGTTAAGATGTGAATATAATACTGATTTAAAGATTCCTTGAACAAAATATATTCCTAAAATTACTGAAAGCTATAATGAAACAATACATACCACAACAGGCTTTACTCCTAAATTCCTATACTATGGAATACAATCACAGTATATAGAACATGACACAGAAACACATACACCAATAGAAATGACAAGAAAATTAGCTATTGAAAGAACCATAAAATCACAAGAACACAGCAAACAGCTTTATGATATTAAACACCCAGAACCCATTTTTAAAGAAGGAGATCAGGTATTGGTAAAAACCTTTATTTATCCAAACACTGGTAAATTAACACAAAGATATATAGGCCCATTTACAATTCAAAGCAACTTTCTCCAGTCACATATGAAATCAATAAACCCAATTTACCCCAAAGAAAACAAACAGAAATTATACACTCTAATGAGATTAAATTATTTTACCCAGAAGCAGATTTTCTACTTCACTATAGCACTAACATAGGAAATGACTTAATAGTAAACCAAAATTCTAACACAAAATTAATAGATATTGATGATAAACCATGTTTTTTACAGGAAGGCCATATTTTGGACATTGACAATGAAGAACAAATATCAGCACCAATTCTTATGCCTTCACAAATTACTTAATGTCACTCCATCTCTATATCTCTATTAGCATTTCATTATTTAATCATTATCAAGAAACATCTTTTTATATTATACTAGCCGAATGACCCGGGCAACGCCCGGGTTTTACCCGATTAAATGCTTTTATTCATATACTATTCGTTACAATTATAAATTGGCGCCGTAGATGTCACTCTTGTAGTACGTCCCGCCCCAAACCATCGGCCGGGAATCGAACCCGGGGCGCCCGCGTGGCAGGCGAGCATTCTACCACTGAACCAAAAGCAAACGGTGACAGAAGTGTCTCGCGCATTGGCGGCACCAAATGATGGGGGGGGGGGGGGGGGGGGGGCAAAGGTGGCGTGATCGTAGCCGACCAATAGGAGGGCGCCGGCAAACCGTGACAGAGGCCATGACGCTCGTAACTGTATATAGAATCATATTCATTTAAATGTTAATATATCAGAAACAACTCATTTCAAACTATTATTTGTGTAAAAATAACATTCCACTGTCTTTTGATATTTTGGAATGTAACTAGCATAATGACATTATTAATCATATTTTAAATACCTTTTCTGCTTCATATTGTAGCGTAGAAATCAAGCCTTGAAATATCCTAAGGTGTAAAAGTATTTATTGATGACGTCACAGCGACGAGTCGACAATTATTAACAGGTCAGCCCCAAACTATTTACAGCTAGGGAATCTTAAGCAAGCAAGCAAAGAAATATTTTAAAGATGATTTCACAAATACAGATTAATATATATTTTTATAATCTGTTGAATATATTTTCATTGAATAATATTAAATTAAATAATAAAATATTTCTTCGCCACATAGCCTCCTCCTATAAAGAGCATCGACCCGATGCTCAGCAGGAGACTTACGTCGTCAGTCTTAACAACTAGTACTATGGCCAGGGATATTTTCAGGTGACTGCGGTGGATGTCTTCTTTCAGTTGAGATATTTTCTTCATGAGGACTTGGTAGGTCTATGTTTACGTCAAGGTAGCTTTTTCTCATTTCTACTGTGGTCGGTAAGGGGGGATTTTATAACTTTGCGGCCTCGCCTCCAATGTGGTCTATCATCTAGTTTTAATGGCGGGGCGTCCAGCTAGATCTTCTAGCAGGTGAGAAATGTTGTCTGCTTCGACCGCGATATGAAGTAGGGCTTCGGTAGCGAGTGAAAGTTTTCCTCGATGATTCGTCAATGGGGTCCTGAGATTCAGCTCGAGAGTTGTAGGATACCATTGCGTCTTGCTTTCTTTGGAAATAGTCATTTCTCCTTTCCTCATTGTGTCTCTTCCTGTCACGGCAATAGCGGACGACGTGCCCTGGGCGTCCGCAGTAGAAACAGATTGGCCTTCCCTCAGTTGTACGCCAATCATTGGTGTCGCGTCTTCCTCCTTGTTTTGGGTATCGAGGTTCAGGGTGCGGTCTTATCGTTTCATATCTGGTATTTAAAAACTGTCGGGGTTTTTCCTTTTGAGGGGGACTTCTCCTAGACTTTGAGATTGGCGCCAGGGGGTTCTTCCAATCTCCTCCTTTACAATTTCTTCGATTGTAGCATTTTTTGGTTCCTCCCGAGGAAAGCCTAATGCCCGCTGTACCTCCTCACGAACAATTTGCCTAATCATAGATGACAGATCTTCTCCGTCATCCTGGTCACAAAGAGAGGCTACATTTGGTAGGCGCTCGTACCTGGTTGGGGTAACTCGCCTACAACGGAGCGCTTCGACACGGCGACATTCTGTAATGAATTGCTCGGTGCTCTGTACATCCCTCGGTAGGAGTGCTTGATAAAGCTCCTCAGCTATCCCCTTCATGAAGTGGGAGATTTTATCTTCCTCACTCATTTGAGGATCAACCTCTTTGCACAAGCACAGGAGATCCTGGATGTAACATTCGGTACTTTCACCTTTTAATTGTGCCCGTGTTCTAAGTTTCTTCTCCGCTTGCAATTTTGAATTTTCTTTTTTTCCGAACACATTCTCTAATTGAGATGTGAATTCCTTCCAAGTCTGTATGCTTTCTTCGTTGTTCTCAAACCATTTGAGAGCAGTTCAAGACAGATAAAAATAAACTTTAGTAAGACAAAGGGTTTTCACCCAATGGTTGTACCTTGCCACACGTGCATACCCTTTTAACCATTTTTGGAGATCTTCACCATCCTCCCCAGAGAAAATAGAAGAGTTCCTTGGCAGATGTTGAACAACGTAGTTGCTTACCTGGGTACCTTCCTTCTTCACATTCATAGAAGTTTCTTCTGGTTCAACAGAATCAATTTTTCTTTTATTTCTTAATGGGTATCGGTCCAGTCTCTCCACCAGTTGTAGCGTAGAAATCAAGCCTTGAAATATCCTAAGGTGTAAAAGTATTTATTGATGACGTCACAGCGACGAGTCGACAATTATTAACAGGTCAGCCCCAAACTAATTACAGCTAGGGAATCTTAAGCAATAAAGCAAAGAAATATTTTAAAGATGATTTCACAAATACAGATTAATATATATTTTTATAATCTGTTGAATATATTTTCATTGAATAATATTAAATTAAATAATAAAATATTTCTTCGCCACAATATATATTTTTCATATGAATCGATCATTAATACTTCTTATATATACTTTTATTATAATTTAATAATTATATAAATTATTTGTAAACAAACTTTCTTTTGTTTATTTTGAAAAAAATTAGATATTGATTATTATTGTTTCATTTTTAATTATTTCTATAGATTATTGATTTCAAATTACAAAACTATTTTAGAGGCGTAATATTCTTTTTAAAATAAAACAATTTCTACTGTCCTTACTGCGATGGAAAAATTAAAGGGAGGGCCTGGCTCATCAGTGGTGAACCCTCTCAGCGGTTTCGCCAGTTTAATCTACCATACCGCTGTTATATTGCATTTTTGGAACTTCCTTTTATTGTTGACTGTTGTAAGACTCTTGGAATGGGTATTTTAGAAGAACTATGGACATAAGCTTTTAGGACAGCAGAATTAAATATAATTATAAATATATAATATGCTTCGAGCAATCGCTTTTCCGCAAATATCAAATTGTGTCTTTTATTTGAACAATTATGTTACGATGCACTAGCGCGCCATCTGTTATCAAATTACAAAACTATTTTAGAGGCGTAATATTCTTTTTAAAATAAAACAATTTCTACTGTCCTTACTGCGATGGAAAAATTAAAGGGAGGGCCTGGCTCATCAGTGGTGAACCTTCCCAGCGGTTTCGCCAGTTTAATCTACCATACCGCTGTTATATTGCATTTAACAGTCAAATATAAAAGGAAGTTCCAAAAATGCAATATAACAGCGGTATGGTAGATTAAACTGGCGAAACCGCTGGGAGGGTCCACCACTGATGAGCCAGACCCTCCCTTTAATTTTTCCATCGCAGTAAGGACAGTAGAAATTGTTTTATTTTAAAAAGAATATTACGCCTCTAAAATAGTTTGTAATTTGATAACAGATGGCGCGCTAGTGCATCGTAACATTATTGATTTCGTTTAATTAATTATTTTTTTAATTACCAATTCAATTTTAAAATTTTCAACTTTCAAAATCATTGTCAAGGGGGGAAATATTATTTAATCTAAAAACTCAAATATTTCAATATTTTAAAAATATATATATTTTATTTTTATTCATTGATAATTTTACTTTTATTATCATCGTTATCTTGAATCACTTTCAGTTTTGTTATAAATATGCATAGTTAACATATCTTTTTGAATCATTAATATAGGATTAACTTTATAAATTCTATATAATGTGAAAATAACTAATGTGTAATATTTTCTCAAGTAATTGAAAATAAAAGCTACTTGATGGTAAATAATTATATTTTTCTTATCACAACTGCACCTTTAACCCTTTATCTTATCGATCATTTGTCTTATCAACCCTTTATCTATCTAACAACAAACAAATTAATTCATAACATGTGCTCGTGGTCAGAAAATGCCCTCTTTATTTTTAATATATATATATATATATAGTGTAAAAACTATATAATAAAAAATATAACAGTGATTCTACATTTAACCTCAAGGAGCAAACTGATAAGAATGATAAATCATATCAAGTAGATTTGGTTAGATTAGCAAGCTAAATCTAAATTAATTATAACAATAAATAGTTGTATAGTTTTATAGTTAAGTTTTCTATTAAAATTATCTTCATTATTTTGATTATTTAAATTCAAATTATAAAATTTGTAATATATAATTATATATATATATATATGTTATGAATAAATTTGTTGTTGTTGATAAAGGGTTGATAAGACAAAGGATCGATAAGATAAAGGGTTGAGGTGCAGTCGTGATAAAAAAGATAAATATTTACCGTCAAGTAGCTTTTATTTTCAATTACTTGAGGAAAGATTACACATTTGTTAGTTTTCACATTATATAGAATTTATAATTTAATCCTATATTAGTGATTTAAAAGGATTGATTGGTTAACTACGCATATTTACAACAAAATTATACAACGAAACTAAACAACTAAACTAAAAGTCTTTCTAAAAACGATGATAACAAAAAATAAAATTATCAATGAATAAAATAAAGTATATATTTTTGACTGTGATAACCTATCTATAATTTGTTCTATAAGTGGAATTGGGGTATGTTCTGGAACTGTTTTTTGATTAAGTTTCCTATAATCTATACAGAGTCTTGTGGGATGATTTGGGGCATCAGATTTCTTATTCACTAATAATGCAGGAGAACTATAGGGGCTAGATGAGGGTCTAATAATATCATATTTTAATAATTCAGTTATTTGTTTTTGTATTTCAGCATTATTGTAAAAAGATGTCCTATATGGCTTTTGTGCTATGGGAATATTATCTAAAAGAGATATGCAAATTGGGTTAGTCTTTATGTGTCCTATATCAAAATTGTGCTTAGAGAAAACATTCTTATATTTATGCAATATATCTGAAATTGTTTGATTAGAGAAATTTGGATTAATATCTACTTTACTAAGGTCTAAATAGGAATTATAATTTGTTATAGAGTCCGGTTGTCGCATACTGTGATATGAGTTATTATCAATAATGGGATTTGAAGTAGGATCTATAAGTTTAACATTTGTAGTTGGCATATCAAAAGAATTGAAATTACACAATGGGTTAATCTTTAAAAGAGATGAATTTTTAACATAGTATGGGTCTGGAATACATAGGGTAGTGGCATATGACTTCTGATTATCAGTTTTTGGATTAAAAGAATACAAGAATTTATAATTTTGGAAAAGAAGGTTTTTTGAGAAATCTATTTGTAACTTAAATATATAAAATGTTGGTAAACCTAAAATAAGATATTCTATTGGACTATCACAAACAAACATTTCTTGATACTTTGTAATTTTACCTAAGCTAAGCCTAACTAATATTTTGTATAATGGGTAACTAAATCCTTCTACCTGACCTATTCTCTCTTTTGGGGAATTATCTAAAATTTTATAATAAATATGGTTTAAGTATTTTAAAGGTATAATGGAAATAGATGATGCAGTGTCAAGTACACAGGGTAAGGATATTTGGTTAATAAATACAGAGAAAAGTAATAATGTTCTACCTGGGTTGATGCGCTTCGGATGATTATTGTTCTTAAGTGGGCAGTCTCTATGGAAATGGATCTGGTTGGGTAGCTGGTGAGATGCACATATCTTGCAGGGGTAGGGTGGTAAATTGATTGTTCTACTGGATGCTTCCTGGTGATGAGCTGTGGTTGATCTTGGAGATGACCTTGGAGGTGGCCTTGACCTTGCTGGGTAATATGATCTAGTTTGAAATTCTGCCTATTATCATTACTTGTGGATGGTTGCTGATTATCTGAGTTATATTTACATTGTGGTTCCTGTTTTTCTTGATTGGTAGAGTATTTTAATTGAGTGGTTATTTTAATCCAATCTGAGGTTTCCTTAACTCTTGCTGCAATTAAATATTTCTTTAGGTAATTTGGCAACCCATCTGTAAGAGCTTCTAATAATAGAGGTGTATCTAAATTAAGTTTTTTTGCTAATGAGGATTTTTCTTTAAAATAAATATCAAGATCATCTTTATCATTATATTTTAAATTTAAGAATTTACTAAATAGATTAGAATCCTTAACTGTAAAATATGAAAGTACTTTTTGTTCTAGTTCCCCCCAATTATCTATATCTTGTAATTGTTCTATATAAAAATTAAAAGCTTCTCCATCAAGATAATTTGAAAAATTCTTTAGCTTATAGTCTTCATCAAAATGGTTTTGTTGGCATTTTTTTGTTAAAGAATTTGAGCCAAGATATTATGTCTAAATTTTGACCATTAAATTTCGGTATTTCTATAGTACTTGGATTAGGCGTCATGGCGTGTTCTACATTCCTTTGTTTGCGAGACATTTGTAAAAATAGTTTTATAAAATTTGAATAATTTATAGAGCAATTAGGTTGAAATTTCAGGTTATCCTGTCGACTTATTGTTATGAATAAATTTGTTGTTGTTGATAAAGGGTTGATAAGACAAAGGATCGATAAGATAAAGGGTTGAGGTGCAGTCGTGATAAAAAAGATAAATATTTACCGTCAAGTAGCTTTTATTTTCAATTACTTGAGGAAAGATTACACATTTGTTAGTTTTCACATTATATAGAATTTATAATTTAATCCTATATTAGTGATTTAAAAGGATTGATTGGTTAACTACGCATATTTACAACAAAATTATACAACGAAACTAACAACTAAACTAAAAGTCTTTCTAAAAACGATGATAACAAAAAATAAAATTATCAATGAATAAAATAAAGTATATATTTTTTAAAATATAGAAATATTTGAGGTTTTTAGATTATATAATATTTTTAGATTATATAATATATATATATATATATGTAGTAATCCCGACGGGCGCCACGGTTGCCTACATCGCGGATAGGGGTGAGAGACCCGACCGTATGACGGCGTCGCTCTGAAAACAACTAACTGAACTAACTTTGTCCCAATCTTGGGGGGCTTTTATATGAGACGCTCGCAGATGGCGGCGAGTTCTGATTGGCTCCCATAAAATCACGCCACCTGTCAGGCGCCGGGTTGTTTATTACGTCTGGCCACCTGTTGACGGGGTAATTGAACTCATTATCATAAACACCTGTTCGTCTGGTCTTTGTCGTCGTCTGGTCTACCTTTACCTTTTTATTTTATTTGTCATTTTGTTTCGAGTTCGATACACATTTTCATATAGGTATGGGGTTATTATAAATATTATAAGAAGGTTGTGATCTAACTAGTTCAAAATATACTACAGAATGTGTCCCCGGTGATGAAGGTTTGGTTGGGGGAATGACATAATTTGTATACAAATTAGTTAAAATTATTATTAAGCTACAAGTTAAAAAGAGAAAGATGTTGTAATGGTGATGTATCAATGAAGTAAAATCAAGGTTATAAAAATAAAAACGCATAAAATGAATGATAAAAGATTAAGAGAAAGTATATAATACAAAATGGTAAAAATGGTAAAATGAATCGTACAAGGAAAATAATATCTTATGGCATTAAAGATGAGAGGAGAAAAAAAATGAAGTTAGTTTATTGACTGAACGTATAATGTGACGCTAAGGTTGAAAAAAAGAGGATAGGGGTATCTGAGCATGTTTCTGCAAAGTAGTATCCCAAGCATTCTCCAATGCAATGCGAACTTGTTTAAGTGAGGCATTGTTTTCATTAACAGAAGGCCCAAGATATTCCGTCTGCATCATTAGCTCAGACAGTGAAAAGAGGTGGGAAGATTGATGGAGGTAAAAGGGAGAGGTAGAGGTAAGAGGGATCCCTGTTGTCCATAATGATTGTGCCCGGTTGATTTATGAAAAAAAAGTGAAAAGTTGAAAAATGGTGAATTGATATGATGCGTCGGGCGATGAGAAAAAAAATAAAAATATCGCGCTGGATATCCTGAACTCATTATTGGGAATGGTATAGTGAGGAAGGATTGTCCCAGTCGGATTAATCAATGAAAAAAAACAAAAATGTTCGGCGAACTGGAATCCCTTGGAAGGTTGGAGGTTTGAAGGATGCGGAAAAGGAGACGTGGGTGTAAGAGAATTATTGTTGTCAATTTTACGGGCTACTAACCAAAAGTTATGATTTTTGAGCCCAAGCGCGGTGTCAGGTGGCAAGGGACCCTAGGATCTGGCTGCAGGAGATGTGTCGCAGGGGTAGTGGAAACGTTGGGCAAGCAGGGGAACAGCGCCAAGGTGCAGTGAGGCAGGAGCATTGAATTGGCCAGGAATCCAGTAGAAGTGGCAGATGGAATTGGAGGCAGAAGGTCCAGGAAGCCTAGAACTTGAGGGCCCTAGACTTCAGGATGGGGCAGCTTGAGGCTCTCGCCTCGTGCTTGTCAGGAAGGCCCTTGGAGCAGCAGTTGGCACATTTGGAGGTGCGCTGGTCAGCAATGGATGGGCAGGCGCGGCCTTCATGGCCGTCTTGACCGCAGTGGAAGCACTTAGGAGCTCTGGAGCATTGGGCAGAGTTGTGGCCGAAGCCACAACAGCGGAAGCAGACGCGGGCGCGGATGGACTCCTCGAAGTTGAGGATTACTCCATCAACCACGATTCTCCCGCGAACGCCCAGGGCTCTAAAGGTCTTGAGGTCCACCTCGATGAAGGCGGTGCAGGTACCGCTTCTGGGTGCAGAACGGTTTCGCCACGCGCACCACCTTGTCCCCAGGAAGTTTTCTAACAGCAGCGGTTTCCAGGAAGGTCTCCTCAATTGTGGAGTTGGATGTCTCCTCATCCACTTTGAAGAGGCAGATCCGTGGCAGGATCTCCTTCTGCTGGCGGACCTTCATTCCATTCAACTTGCTGGCCAGGGAGGTTGTCACCTCAGGGATGGTGTCAGGATTACTGGAGTGGAGGACCAGCTTCCCCTTGGTGTGCAGGGAGGCCCAAACGCCTTGGGGGAGAGTGTGGGCAGCGCGGACAGCTTTTAGCATCTCCCTTGGGTCAGCCTGTGGGTCATCAGAGATGACCACTGTGTGGGCCGCCGATTTTTCTCCATGGAGGATCACTTGGGCGGCCGCAGGCTTGGATACGCGGGAAGGCGCAAGCTTTGGAGGACCATTCAGCAGGTTTGTCCTCTTTGCAGGCGGGTTGGGAGCCTCAGACTGCTTCCTTTTGGTTGGAGCAGGAGCAGGCAGGCTTCTTGGCAGGGAGAGCAGCAGGAGCAGGAGTGGCGGGCTTGATTGGGTCAGTCTGGGAGCTGGTTTCATTGCAGGAAGGAGCAGGGCAGGTTTGAGTGCCGCGGCAAGCAGTCTTGGGCTTGTTGGCCTCCTCAATTTCGTCCAACTCTGCGAAGGACTCGAGGGTGTCAGTGAGGTTCTCTACATTGGTAGCGAGGGCTTTGATCATTTCAGTCCGCGAGGCGATGTAGCGGATCAGGTCCTCATGCAGGGATTTCAGGGCAGGATGGCCAATGGAGCTCAGGATGCTGCAGTTGCGTGAGATCACCATCTCATCTTCCCTCTCCAGGTCGGCGACGTTCACGACGGGCTTGTAGGCCTTCTTTTTCTTCTTGGCAGGATTCATGTATGTCACGACTAATTTAAGGAACAAGCACGCACTCAAATAAACAGCTGTACCTCAAGACCAAATAATTGGTCATTAAGGCATCCTGAAAAATCATGAAACGGGTAGTTAAGGCCAGAATTGCGTGAGGACGCTACACAATGTGAAAAGGTAGTACAAATGTAACATTGTACTGGGATAAGGTGCATAAATTAAGAAAAAGGCATCTCCTTATCGTGCAACTGAAAGTTGCTAATGGCTGGCGCCATCTATCGAAATAAATATCAACTATTCTCGTTGATTTTTAATATAGTTTTTCTCTCTCTCTCTACTAAATAATAACAATTTAAAAATTTTTAATTTGAATTTAAATAATCAAAATAATAAAGATAATCTGAATACAAAACTAAACTATAAAACTAAACAACTATTTATTTATATATATGTATGTTATAAATAAAAATGAATAGAAATCATGTTGAGGATTATGGTAATGGTGATGCAGTCGTGGGAATAATAAAATAATTTTGATCAGAGATTTCTTTATTTGAGCTAAGGTCATATATAAAAGAATATAATTTGATAAAAGTAATGCCTGGCTTAAGGCGAGTAGAATAAGGAAAACAAAATATTATTTACATAATGTACAAAGATTTGAGCTGGCCATCGGGGAAGAACAACAACGAGTTTTTATAGGGGAACATGACCTCTGGCGGTCGATTTAACTGAGTATTTGGATCTATGAAATATAATTTTAAATAGAATAATATTTTATTATAATATATATATATGCGCAAATCAATTTAAAAGTAAAATAATAAAAAAGTCAGGTTTTGGTATTGAAATAAAAAAAAAAGCCATATCCTGACCATGAGCACATGAGATTTTTAGATGGCAGAGTGCCATCAAGTGGAACAGAAATCAAATAAACGTTGATTTAGCCTGTTCCCTGTT
>CP092875.1:36741427-36770518 GCA_030710605.1 Cordylochernes scorpioides
GTTGTGTGCTCCCATATGAAATAAAACAATTTCAGAGCTAAAACACACAAAAACTAAATGGGAAAGGGTGGCCATTAAACTGGAGGCGTTCCCCTGAATACTGATTTGACGTCCATGGGATTTACTGCGTTTTCAATAGGCCTGCCCTCTCTATCACAGCTGGGACACTGAGGAGCCACTAACTTAGAATTTCACACTACGTCAACGCTAAAATTATAGTTCTTAAAATTAAAGATACTTCTGCAGTAAATCTTTTTATTGCCTCGACGTTTCGACAAAGATATTTGTTCTCGTCAGGAGCAAATTAAACTTAAAGCATTTGGCAAGGCGTTGGATATTATTTTAAGGTACAAAGGCATTCTTACGCGATACTTAAAAAAAATCAAAAGGAATTACTGGCCGAAGTATCTTTAATTTTAAGAACTATGCATGTTCCGGCCAGGAACATCCTCAATATTTACACACACACTAATATTATAATTAAAACTATGTGTACACAACTCCCCTACATGTTTAAAATTTGGAAGTATTTTTGGAAAACAAACTAGAAAATCTTCTGAGAGGGTTTAACACAATCATAATATTTATTCACTCTCATTGCCGTAAGTGTTTTCAAGACATGTCACTAATAAAAAATTCTTTAACAAAACAACAATCTTAATGAGTATATAATGCTGTCATGTAGTTTTAAATACTTTCAAAGTCTCTAAAGAAGTAATCCTTCCTTCAGGACACATTAATTATAATAAACCTAGTTGATTAAAAGAGTTTAATTCACCTCTTTACTGAAGTTTATAATTTTCATGTAGTGCGCTCCTTGTTCAAAAAAATGAATTAAAATTTAAAGATATGAAATATATATTTATAATAATATAATTAAAGCTTCCTTACAATACAAATAGTCAATTGATATGAAAAAAAGCTATGGTTAAAATAAAGAATATATATTTCATATGTATTATTCAATCAAAAAGGTATATATTGGATCAGAATATCATTATGGATTGCTCTATTTTTAAAAAGATATATATATGTATTATATTTTTTGCAAAAATTTCAAAATAAATAAGTTTTTTAATGTGTTTAATATATGTATTTAAATGATGGTAGGTAAGATTAATTTATAATTAACATATATATGATTTACTTATATATATAGCATAATATTAGGTACATGTATGATGATGGAGTGCCCCTGTGTATTAAATAAATCAGCCGGTGCACACCTGGAAAGGAATAATTAGAGAGTATTCAGGTGCTAAACACTGAGGTCTTCTATCTCTATACATAGAACAATTCCGGCATTGATTTTTAAATTAACATCTATAATAGCCTGAGCTCCATTTCCTTTAGCTAACTGTAATTGGCTTTTAATTGCTTGATTTGCTCCAAGTCTTTCCATTTAAATGTAACCTTTGATGGGATTTAATTAGCTAGCCCTCCTTCTAAAAAATACTCGAATAAAGTTGTTCCTCTATAACTCTATAATTTCAAACTGGTTCGTCTCATCCTCTTTATTTAAAAATACTTCGGCTCAACAGCACAAGTTTTCCGAATACTGATTACAATTTTATAAGCTCTCACATCTTAGAGGTTTAACCTATATAAATGTACCTATAATATTTGAAAATAATAAAATTGGATATGTTTAAAAAAAAGAAAAAAAAGTAAGAATGGACAGGAGAAAATATCAGGCAGTTGAATGAAAAATCATGTTTTGAGTCGACCATAAAGCTTTTTAGATAGACAAGCTTTGTCATCAAACATCATCATTGAGCGGCATAAGGTATTTTATTCAAATATATAAATTTTATTACAAATAATTTGACACTTGTATATTAATCAATTATGCCTACACATCTTTTATACAAGCTAGGAAATAAAAATTGGAAAATGAGAGCATTTCTCGACAGAGTTGACCCTCACAGTGCTTCTGCCAGTTCGAACTCCTTGCAGTGTTCTCTGAATTTCCTAAATAGTTTGTATTTATTGTAATCAAGGAATACGATTTTGAAAATTAAAAATGAAGATATGGATGTACAATAACCTTTGTATATAACAAAATGTAGATTAAGTAGAACTGCTCTTCACTGAAGGTTAATAACGAGTTTACAAAGTGGGAAGAGGAGCTTCTTTTTATTAGCATGCACACAAGCTTTCGGACATATCGTCCTTCATCAGGTAAGAGTAATAAACGCGCTGAGGATCCATATATACACAAAGCTGAAAAGAAAATTTACATAACTGCAAAAGATAAAAGTATTTAAAGATAAAAATAAGAACCAAATATGCTAAAAAGATTATAGGGATTAAATGCTAATAAATCTGGACTAAGTACATATGCACTATGAATGGTGTTAATCAAGGGCAGGTAAATGCAACCTATGGCTATTCACATAACATATGGTATTGTTCTGGTATATCTATATGCCTGTTGATGCTGTTTGTTTTTATTGACACAAATGCCTCTAGTAAAAGTCTTTGGTACTTATTATTGATATTGTTGTATAGAATGGATGGCTTTGTTAGATTGAATGTATGACCGGTTTGCATAGAATGACTGTAAATAGGGGAATTTAGGTTTTTATTAGAGATGTTTCTGGAATGCTCAACCATTCTGATGGCGACGGATCTACCCGTCTCCCCGACATAAGTGGCATTGCATTGGTCGCAAGAGACGGAATAGACAGCACCACCAGAACGGAGAGAACTCGCATGAAGGGAAGATCTGGTAATGGGGTGTCGGATTAGTGTGGCGATGTTAGGTGGGTTGTGGAAGTATGTTGTAATGCCATGTTGCCTTAAAAACCTGGCTATGGTGATAGACTGGGGGCAAAAAGGAAGGGAGCAAATATTTCTGTGTATAGCTGGAGCACTGTTGTGGTGAGGGTCATGCATGTGTTTAAGAATGAAGGGGGTCGGGTAGCCGGATTTGGATAAATAATTTTTTCTGCCATCACTGAACAGGAACATAAAACATCCGTTAAGAATTTCCGTTTACTATTGTTAAGATTAAAAAGGTCCCAGCAGATCACTAAAGAGCAATATAACGACTTCACAGCTAACCTCGCCCAAATAGCCTACATTTACGGCCTTCCAAAAATCCACAAGCCCGATGTTCCCCTCCGACCAATCATATCTTACCATCTCTCTCCGGCATATACCCTGTCAAAATTTTTGTCCAACTTCTTGACCCCCCTTCTACAGTCTCCCCCCATGGGAATATACCATTGCAAACTCCCCCTCGTTTGTGTCCTATATCACCAGCCTCACACCTCCCCCCAGGTCCATAATGGTTTCTTTCGATGTAACGTCTCTATATCTCTCACTTGCCCACCCCTTGATCATTAATAGTTTACGCACTTTCCTCGAAAATGCCCCCCTGTTAGACACCCTCACCGCGGAGACGGTTGTCGAGCTCACTTCCATATGCCTAGGCATGTCCACCTTCACATTTGATACCCAGTTTTTCAAGCAGACCAAGGGCTCCCCCATGGGTAGCCCCCTCTCAACCGTGGTGGCTGAGGTTGTCATGAGGTCACTGGACCAATGGATCACTTCACGCCATTCTTCAGACATCTTTCTATGGAGGCGGTACATCGATGATACCTTTTGCTTGGTAAGTGAGGTATCTGCCTCTCACATCCTATCTGACCTCAACTCCTTCCACCCAGACATAGCCTTCACCCATGAAACAGAAAATCACTCAGTCCTACCTTTCCTAGATACACTAGTCATACGCACCCCCAGCAGTTTCCATACCACAGTATACTATAAAAACAACACACCCCCACACCACACAAACTTCCGGTCACATTGCCCAACACCACACAAAATCAATACAGTTAGAGCTCTCACTAAACGTATCTTTACTCATTGTTCCCTCCCGTTATTCCAAACAATAGAAAAGGCTAAAATATTTTCATATTTATCCAAATCCGGCTACCCGACCCCCTTCATTCTTAAACACATGCATGACCCTCACCACAACAGTGCTCCAGCTATACACAGAAATATTTGCTCCCCTCCTTTTTGCCCCCAGTCTATCACCATAGCCAGGTTTTTAAGGCAACATGGCATTACAACATACTTCCAGAACCCACCTAACATCGCCACACTAATCCGACACCCCATTACCAGATCTTCCCTTCATGCGAGTTCTCTCCGTTCTGGTGGTGCTGTCTATTCCGTCTCTTGCGACCAATGCAATGCCACTTATGTCGGGGAGACGGGTAGATCCGTCGCCATCAGAATGGTTGAGCATTCCAGAAACATCTCTAATAAAAACCTAAATTCCCCTATTTACAGTCATTCTATGCAAACCGGTCATACATTCAATCTAACAAAGCCATCCATTCTATACAACAATATCAATAATAAGTACCAAAGACTTTTACTAGAGGCATTTGTGTCAATAAAAACAAACAGCATCAACAGGCATATAGATATACCAGAACAATACCATATGTTATGTGAATAGCCATAGGTTGCATTTACCTGCCCTTGATTAACACCATTCATAGTGCATATGTACTTAGTCCAGATTTATTAGCATTTAATCCCTATAATCTTTTTAGCATATTTGGTTCTTATTTTTATCTTTAAATACCTTTATCTTTTGCAGTTATGTAAATTTTCTTTTCAGCTTTGTGTATATATGGATCCTCAGCGCGTTTATTACTCTTACCTGATGAAGGACGATATGTCCGAAAGCTTGTGTGCATGCTAATAAAAAGAAGCTCCTCTTCCCACTTTGTAAACTCGTTAATAACAAAATGTAACTACACAGTTTCAAAACTATAAAATGGGTTTATCGACAAGGAATACGCCGATTCCTTTATTTGCTAACTAAATGTGAAATTGGAATCAAAGTAAAAGCCATGTTTCTTTCATAAAATAATTATTCAATATCAATTTTAATGGTTTACCGTTGTTTTTATAATTAATTTCGTTTATGATTTACATATCATTGTACATATTAATAAAAATAAAAATAGAGTTTTTCGATAGATAAAATATGTAAGCGGAGTGTAATTAAAATTTAAACACGTCACAATGAAGGTTGTGTGGGACTTTATAACATAATATATTGATATAAATGCTAAGAATGCACCGGATGGTATGCAGAATAAGCTGTGGTGAGATTTCACCGCCGTGTAATGGAAGATGTATCAAGTTGTAGCAGGGCATGTTGATACCGGGCCATAAATCTGGGAGAACAACGCCAGCGGCAGCTGCTACGTTCCCGCCATATTGGTTGGCCTCATACAGGACAATGTTAGAATGTCTCAACTGCGAAATAGAAATCAACGATATATCAACCAAAGTAGTCTATAATAAAGATTCTTCCCTGTTTTACACTTCAACAAACCTTAGAATCCTTATTGATTCTGTCAAATATTCGATGTAACTCTTGTATTTTCAACAACGATACATTTTCTACAGAAGACCAATAGTCTTTATTCTTCTTGCAAATAAAAAGCGGTGATCTCTATCCTCCATTACTGCTCTGTGTATATAATTATATTATGATCTTATTTTAGTTATGTCATTTTATTCTCTCCAAATTCACCCTTTAATTTGAAATATATTTATAAATAAATGTGTTGATATATTTTAATAAGCCTGAATAAAATAATGTCGGCAATATATAACTTGAATTAACCGTATTTATTTTAAAATTTAATATTTAAACAAGGCTTTTAGCATATCATCTAGGTTATAGTTTATCGACCACGTGATTGTTCAACCATATCAACGACAGTGTTGTTTTAGATAAAACAGTTTGGTGTGACCAAACTATTTAATATATGAGTAATAGAGAGAGAGAGAGAGAGAGAGAGAAGTAGTCAAATATAATATAAATAGTGTTTTTATTTATGAATAAATAGCATGTCTTCTTTAAAATTAATTTTTTTTTCAGTTAATTCTTTGATCAATTTAAATATTGAGAAAAATTATCTTTATTTTTATTCTTCATAAATATATATAATCAACTCAGATTCGCCGCCAGGAGGCCAAACTACAAGCAGCACGTGCGTTCGCTCCCGGTAAATACACTTTTAATAATCTTATTTAATATTTAATGAACCTAATTTTAAAGATATAATTAACTTAGTAATACTATACCCCAAATATAATCTTAGCAATTACTGTTAAATCTTACTTTTTTCTAAAATCAGACACCAAGAAATAAAAGATGAAATTTACATGCATAGTACTTGCATTGTTGTTTATTGTTAGTATTAAAAAGCCTGAATTTCTCGTTGAGAAGTACGAGGAATTTAAAAAACTATCTTATAATTACAAAATGTACCCACCCTGTCACCTTACGTTAACTCAAAAGTATTCTGCTGCTTACTTGATAAGAGTGATTGCCATACTACTAATCATTGGTGGCGTGGAACTTAACCCCGGGCCCCCTACAAAAAAGCAAACAACTCTGTCCACTGTACGAACTCCTGAGACAAAGGAAGTTATGGAAGATGATCTTAAATCTATTGTTATACAAATCCATACAGAGCTAAGGACTTTAGGAGCAAGACTAGAATCTAGATTACATAACATTGAACAAAAGTTTGATGAATGGGATCAGAGATTGACCGTTATTGAAACTTCCCAGAAAACATGCTTGGAATTAGCCACAAAAAACGATTTAAGAATAAAAACTCTAGAGGATCATGGTGACATGCTGGACAGGAAAACAAGGGAAAACAACCTTATATTTTACGGTATTAAAGGGCCCGAAGCCGAAAACTCAGATGAAACCTTATGCAAATTGGTTACGGCGATAAATGAAAAGATGCAAATACAAATTGAATCGGAAATAATGCGTTGTCATCGGCTTTCAAAGAAAGCTAACGCGCCAATTTTGGTTGAAATCCGAAACAAACAACAAGAATTGCACTACTTAGGAATTCTTACAAACTCAGAGGTGATAAAATTTTTGTAAATAAAGATTACACTCTGAAGACCCGAGAACAACGCCGCTTACTGATTACTAAGAAGAAAGAAACTATCCGAAAAAGGAATACATTCAAAATTAAGAGACAATAAGCTTTTTGCAAATGGACAAAAATACGAAGTCGTGGATGGTAAAGTGGTCGGTGAAAAGGGCTCTACATCATAGCAGTTGACGCAGCCCCGAAATGATGTTGACAACTCAGAAACTTTACAGAATAAATTACAAAATAAAATACATATAAATAAAGATTCACAAAAAAGTTTTAAGACTATTAGCATTAAAAATCCAAAAGTTACGGTAGACACAATAATATGCTGTAATATAAATGGACTTTTTAGGTTGCTCTCTGTTTTTCCACTTCTCGAGTACATTAAAAATTACGAGATTTTCGCTATACTTGAAACATGGTGTTCAAACCTCACAAATATAACATTAAAGGATTTCCAAATTTTTGAACAGCCGGCAACTAAGACCACAGGAAGGGGAAGGGGATCAGGAGGAATAATTGTGGGCGTCAAAAAAGGGGGGAATTACAGGTTGCACAGTACAGAAAAGGATAACATCTGGATATCGATTTTTTTATCACAAAACATAGGAACCGACAAACCCACCACCTGCTTGTTATTTGTATATCTCCCTCCAAACGAACTGTACCAGAACAACTTAGTTAGATTAACTAAATATATGGAAAAACAGATAACTGACGGTAAAGAGCTAATTCTGATTGGGGATTTAAATATTAGAACTGGAGGGCTCGAGGGACTGTATAATCCAACAAATCTTCGGCTCTCTTTAGTTTCCGAAAGAAAAGCAAGAGATCTGGTGATTTCACCACTGGCTGAAGGACTCCTCGAGTTTCTCGAGGATAATTCGCTGACAATAATCAACGGACGATCAACAGGAGACAGAGAGGGTGACTTTACATATGTTTCGGAGAGAGGCTCATCAACTATTGATTACTGCATAGTTTCCCAAGGAATACTGGAAAAAATATCAGACTTCAGGATAGAAACCCAGATGTACTCAGATCACCTTCCTCTTATCCTGAAGTTAACAGTCCAAAACACCTATGAAAACAAATTTAAGGGAGAAGAATATGGTGTTACGAGATACAGATGGACAGCTGGGGGAATTAAGACATTTAAACAGGAATTAAAGGAATTGCAAGTAGTAAAAATATCAAATCTCGATAGCTCCGTAAATACTTTCACTCAAAGAATTACCGAGGCAATGTCAACATCTGGAATAATGTACTCAACTAAGGGTGCCACCGGAAATTCTAAGCCATGGTTTGACAAAAACTGTTACGATATGAAAAAGCTAACAAAAGAAAGTCTGAAGGAATTCCGTAGAACCAACAGGAAGGAAGACCTTGAAAGCTATGCTCTACATAGAAAGAAATATCTCGGTTTATTAGATGATAAAAGAAGGAAATATATTCAGGAAAAACAAGAAATATTGAGAAATATTAAAGATTCAAAGTCCTTTTGGAAGACCATTGCACTATTTAAAGGAGCAACAAAAATTCAAGGAGAAATTACTGTACAGGAATGGCACGAATTTTATTGCGAATTAATGAGTATTGAGGAAAAAGAGAAGATCTGTAATATAGAAGTGAGGATCTCGCCGAGCGACCCAATACTTGATCCAGAGATAACTTCTGAAGAGATAGGCAGGGCAATCAGAGATTTGAAAAATAACAAGGCAGGTGGACCTGATGACATCCCCAATGAAATAATAAAAGTACTCCCAGACTCATACATGGGTTTATTAGAACAATTTTACAATAGAGCTCTGATAATGGGACACTATCCTACAATATGGACTAAATCGATCATACATCCAATCTTTAAAAGCGGTGACAAAGACAACCCTTCAAATTATCGTGGTATAGCACTGATAAGTAATTTTTCGAAACTTTTTACAACAATACTAAGATCAAGACTGAATGAATGGGTAGAAAGAAGAAACGTCATTCCAGAAAATCAGGCGGGTTTCCGAAGGGGCCGATCGTGTGTGGACCTGATATTCACGTTGACCTCTCTAATACAACTTTCACTGAGGAAAAAGAGAGGAAAATTATATGTATTTTTTGTTGATTTGAGAAAAGCATTTGACACAGTTCCTCACTCATTACTCTGGAAGAACTTAACCAATCTGGGCGTGAGCTATCAATTTATATATGCAATTAGAAATTATTACGAACAGGCGACTGTGGCAGTCAGATGGAGGGGTTCAATTACAGAAAATATTAAGATACATTCGGGCGTTTTACAAGGAGAGCCACTATCGCCATTACTTTTTATATTATTTATGACGGACCTGATTAAAATGTATGACAACTCAGATCTGACGAGTGTATACCTTCCGGAATTTGGTGATGTTCACCTGCTGATGTATGCAGATGATATTGCTATTATAGGGGAGTCGAGGGTAAACCTCCAAAAAAAGATTAATTTATTGAAGGAATATCTTGGTGTGAACGAAATGACACTGAACGAGTCCAAATCGAAGGTTATGGTATTTCGCAATGGTGGTAAACCCTCAAGAGAAGATAGATGGTACTGGAATGGTAAACCTCTGACGGTAACAAGAAGATATAATTACTTGGGATACCCTCTGGTCAGTACAACTAAAACCACTCAAGCCGCAAACTTTTTCAAAGGAAAAGCACTTGCGGCAATAAATGCTACAACCCCAATATTGGCGAAATCAAAAATTAATTCACTAAACTCTGCAATGAAACTGTTTGACTCAATTGTGATGGCTGTTTTGATGTATGCTGCTCCAATTTGGGCAACAGAGTATAAAGATTTATTAGACCATATACAAGATACATTTATTCGTAGGTTTTTGAATTTGCCTAGATATACACCAGGATACATAATAAGACCAGAAACAGGCCGCGTCTCATTAATAATAACAGCTCTGAAATTGACCTTGAAATATTGGCTGAGGGTGCTGAGTATGGATACAAATAGACTGCCTCGAATTTGTTTAACTAGAATGAGGCAATTATCCTGTGCTACAGGTGCGCCCATCGGTTTTATAAAACAATTAAGCAATTTACTTAATAATAACGGATCCTCGTGGCTTACTTATTGTAATGATCCTGACTCACTAAGGAATGCTATCCCTGGAATATTAAGAACTGCGATAGAGCAAACAATACAAAACGACCTAACAAGAATAACCCAATCAAAGTTATATTCCCACTATAGAGACATATATACAACCTTTACCACCGAAGAATACTTCTTAACTGAACTCCCTTTTCCTATCATCAGATTAATTGCACAATTTAGAACCCTTTCAATTTTTTTCAGAGAACACCATTTGATTTTATTGAGGCGTGAAGACCTGAAATGCACTTTCTGTGGATCAGGAATAACAACGGAGATGTTGCATTACTTATTTGACTGTGCTGCTCTGTCTGAGGAAAGACGAAAACTAAATGATAAAACGGGGCAACTTTGTCCTTCATTTCCGGCACTGATTAATGAAATATCAAAGAATAGGTATATAGCGATGGCGATATTTGGATTCCACAAGACTATATCCCGGAAAAAGGCCTCACAGTGTTCTCCCTATCCCTTGTGAACTGGCGAATCCTGTATAGGGCGAGTGGCCCTAAATAAAGGCTTTTTGTTGTTGTTGTTGTATATATAATCAACTCAACAAATTCTAAATTTATTATGAAATTTTTTAATGTATATTAAACTTAAAATAGTTCAGAATCAAAAAAAAAAGTACTTGAAAATAAATATTTTCAATTTTTACAGAACGACTGCACTTAAAAAGAAACTTCTCCTTTGAAAATCAATTGAATTTACAAATACAAAATATAACTTCTATGCAGTATTCGACCTTTATTTTGTTGAATAACTCAGTATATATGAATATATATTTCTATATACTGCTCAGTGACATCCATTCAATGACGTACTACGACAAATTAAAGCTCCTAACGTCATCACTCGAATTCAGATACCAAATCTTTGATTACCTTGACTCGTAGGCGTTCAGGAATGTACAGAAATTGGCGCTTTCATCTTATAATATACAATTAATTATAGCAGTTTCTTCAATTAGATTCCTTATTATGCTAACTCAATGCCGAGAATTCGCTTAAAGACCGCTTTCTATACTCCTACTTCAAGCTACACATTTTATCTTTAATTTTTATTTGAGAAATATCCTTCATTGGATAGTACAGCAAGTATGAATAGAATCAGAGGTTATTTAAACTTGTGTTTCAAAGGTTTTGAGGTTTATTTATTGTTTTTGCATGCATATACCATTACAGATGCATATATAATCACCATTAATAAGAATGGAAAATATTAATGAGATTGTTTTTATATCATTTTCAAATATTAATGCAAAACGTAATAGTATTTGAACCTTTTTTCTACACAATCCATGATGTAAACTGGATTTTTCGACAGTTGTGTTGAATTATTTATGTATTGAATAATTTGAAATAATACACACACATCAGGTATTAGATAATTTAATATATATATTAATAAGGTAATAGAACACATTATAAATATATATAGAATATATGTGCGAAAAGAAAAAGATGATTATTTGTAATGGCTAACACAAGAATATAGTGAAATAGAAATCGTCATCACTTGTGGAGAAATTATCTTGGAGCACGGCATATTATTAATACCACCTCTTAATTCCTGGGGCCCTCTAATTAATCAAATGGATTTACTGCTTCATGTGAGATATGGTGTACTACCTCTTCACTTTCTATTTTGAAAAATTAATTTGGGATCTCTCTCTATAAATATTAATTATCAAAATAAGAAATATTAATTATATATAATATTTATATATTTAATCTGTGTGATATTTCATTAGATATTTCAAAGTTTTAAATAGAAATCAAAGAACTAGTTCACTTAATGTGTGCCTATTCACCACAAAAATATAATCTCTTCATTCTACACATTATGTTTATCTCGTTATTTTCTATGTATCGTGAAGGTGAAGGGAGATATATGTATTATTTTGTTGCATTTAATGTATTTCTTATAATAGAAATATAAATTCTAGGTATAGTTGAAAATCAAACAATATTCAGAAAACAATGGAAATTGTACTCTCAAATAGAAAATATCTAAGATGTAGGATTCAAAATATCCGAAATTTATTCATATATTCAACATATATTATTTTTCTATGTTCAACCATTTTAAAATAATATTCAAAGTATTCTCCATCAACCAAATATACATTTTCAAATTGTTTTTTTTTCCCCGGTAGCTAAATCTGGTAAATAGACCGAGAAAATAAAGATAGCTGTTGAGGCCAAAACAAAGCGCCAGAGCTTCTCGCCGGAGTTCCACAAACTCTGACCTTTCGCCTCAAATTTCTGCGCAGCGCTTACATATCCTGTAAATATAATTTTTTGGATAGAATTGTCAGGGTTTTTGGGATGAATTCTGAGCCTACTATACTATTAATATATAGAATCATCGATTATTACATCTTCACATTTGATATTACCTGGCGAGTTTTTTATTGGATGAGGTGAGCTAGGTGATTTATATATAACAGTTGTTCATTTCTCGTTCTCATAGCATCATGACTCATCGCTTGTGATGATTTTGTTCGGGAAAATCTGAATCGTTATAGAGAAAGAATATGTATTTCATTTTATAACAGGAATTAACACGACAATTCCTTTGATTTTCAATGGAAGATTTATACCTTAACTACGCTTCCATTTAGCATTTCAAAGTTAAGATCAAAATGAGAATAATTATGCTGAAGGAAAATTTAGATAAGTATTAGAGATCTTCGATTGTTCTATTTCGATATTAATTGATGAGATACGAATTTTGGAGTTGTTATACTCGGTTAGAGAAGTTTAAAGACGACCAAAACATGGCTAATTCTCAACATTTCCTCATTTTAACTAAGAAATCAATTCGTTTAGCCTATGCTTTGTAATTCGCTACATTATCATAATAGTTTAGAATATGCTCATTCAGAGCAATAAACAAACTTAAAGCTGCACTTTGTTCGTAAGAATCAGCTGTGTTTTCGCCTCAAGATGGCAAAACAGAACTGTCAACTATTATAAAGTATATCATTTTATGTTTATAAACAATAAGGATTCATATTTAAAATTAAGTAAATTCTGAAAATTATCTTTGATTTTCCTTCTTGGTTAAAAAACCGTAATTTCTAAATTATGTATACTTGTATTTATTCCATTGGTTGTTCCTGAGTAAGGTTTAAAAGCAAGCATGATTTTAATGTCCTTTTCCCTTATTTTCTTCTCACTTCTACTCAAACTTTGTAATTCACCAATTTTTTATGTAAAATAGTTCTCTGAATTTAGTGTTGTTGCTGACACAAGCATCCCTTGTGAGAATATCGCGTCTGATTTGATAATAATTAATAAATAAATGTTTCACATTATGAAAATAGCACTATGATATATAGGAACAATCTTTTATGAATATTTGAATATATTTTATATTTGTATTTCATTGAATATATGATTAATTCTCAGAAGACCTTTAAAATAAGGCTATTCATTAAATTAAAATAGCATGGAAACTTTTTCCGTGGATTATAAATACTAAAGAATACAACGTAAGGAGAAAAGATTTTTTAATAATCAACTACACGAGCTTTCGGGCAGTCACGCCCTTCGACAGGTAATGATACATGATGGCAAAAGGCTTTATATAGGATTCCGTTTTTGAGATATATTTACATATGAGAAGAATATAGGACGGCTAAAAACATTCGTTGTCCGGTTTCATTGTATAGTTTCATAGTATAACCATCTGCAAATTTTTGTCTTATGGCATTACAGGATTAGCATATTTTTGTAAATATCATATACAATAGTTTAGATTTGCAAAATATATTTTTAACTTAAATAATAATAATTTAGCCGTCCTATATTCTTCTCATATGTAAATATATTTTAAAAAACGGAATCCTATATAAAGCCTTTTGCCATCATGTATCATTACCTGTCGAAGGGTGTGACTGCCCCAAAGCTCGTCTAGTTGATTATTAAAAAATCTTTTCTCCTTACGTTGTATTCTCTAGTATTTAAGGCTATTCATTCTCATTTAAATCTATTCGAACCAGCGATAGTGTAATATCATGAAGTACCTTCATCAAGTAAATAATACGGGGTGTTATATTGAGTTATTGAATAAATAGTTCTATGATATCAATTTTCTCCTTGTGTAGAAATGACTGGAATTATTGTGTTACCGTAAAATTGTATTTCTCCAAATACCAGACATATACTTCAAAATATTTGTAAATATTTTTTTCGAAAATTTAAAAATATCCTTTGTATTTTCATTTGATTATATTTTTTATATGCATTTTAAATTTCAATTTATTGAGAAGAGCTGTTTAAAAATTACAAACGATATTCATATTTAACAATTTTCGAATAAGAATTTTAATGGTTTTAGAATATAATAGTTAAATAATGCAATCTCTCTTTCTATGTGTTTAATATTAAAAATCAAATAATATTAAAAGTTTAGAAAATAAAATATTTAGCTATCAATATAAATATCGATTTTGGTAATAAATTTTCAAAAAATACCATGTAATCAATCTGAGAATAAAAACATCTGGCAAAAAAATATATACGATATAAAAGCTCGATTTTCTATCATAGCAGTCCTGAATAAAAATCTCGTTTGCTGCTGTTAATTGCTTGCTTTCATTTTTATGGCACAATTAACGGTATTTTCTGTCTTTATAGAGGATATACACGGAATACCATATCCCCTTCTTATATTGCATGTATAAGAATAATCATTGGAACCTGCTGATTGCTCAACGTACAGTAGCACGCCAGCTGTTAGCAATATCTTTATTTCGACGCTATTTTCTCTTTTTAAATAAAATTATTGTCCTCTTTAGATATTGATATATCGAGAGTAATTGATATCTTAGTGACATGTGTATAGATTCTCCATCTCATAAATATTGATTATATGTTATTGAAAATAATAGAGTAGTAATAAATGAAAATTGCAATAATCACACCTATATCTACATTTATTTATTTCAATTTAAAGCGCTATGTCCCCCTAGGTACACTTGCGCTGTCATACACATATGCCTGTATACAATTGTATATATATATACAATAATTTTAGGCCGTAAAGAATAGTCATATGACATTAACAAGGAGAAAGAAAGAGAAAATAAAAACGAGAACAGAGAACTTTGTACAAAAGAAAGGAATGTCTGGCAATATATCTACAATTATCATAATAAATTAGCAGAGTTTCTTATAATATATTTACCTATATCTATATACTATGAAATTTAAATTCAGCATAGGCGAGAATGTTACACATTCTTTGCACACCCTTCTCAAAATTTATTTTCCAAAACCTATTCAATTTCTAAAAATGTGGATATACAGACCTAGTAATAAAACCCTTATATATTTATTTCGGCTAAAACTTTAGATTTAAATATATATTATTATTTGATATGCCTTTCGGGTTATTTTTTATTTAAATCTTTATTGCAATCTTCGTCATTTTTGGAATTGCGAAATAAAGATCCTTTAGTAGAAGGCTCATAATTGGATGTGATTCTTGAACAAATTTTAAGACGTTCTGATTCTTTTTGATCACGTACATCTTTAGGAATTATTTTATTCCTAGAGTGATAAAGATGGCTCTCAAATAAATAGGCAGGCAAGCCATTTCTTGACCTAATAATTTGGGAATATTTGGAAAATATAACAGGCAAAATATATCGTATTTCATAGCCTTTCTATTGCGTCAAGCTATTTAACATATTAAATTATTCATAATATGTACAGAACTATCGGGAGGTTGTAATGGAATATCTACATTAAGCATGTAAGGGCTTCTCAGTAAGAAAAAATATTTTTGCATAGTACACACATCCATTTAGATTAGAATAATTATGGAAACATATATAGAAGACCTAGATGGCTTCTAAAGTTGTATTTTAGATATATCATGTATTTGATGTTTGAATTTAAATTTAATTTTGTTATTAATATCAGAATGAAGGCAAGTAGATTAGTTGAGAGCCTTTGTGGAGACTTTAGAGAAAAAATGTATTATACTATACATAGATCCTTTATATTCTGAATTATAATTATCATACAGATTCTATGAGAGTTTCAATAAAGAAGAAAAGACTATGTTTTAAATTAAAAACCGAATGTCATCCTCAAGGCATTCCAATATAATAACAATTTCTACCGAGTAACATAAAAATTGTAAAGATAAGATTTGATACAATGTGTTCGGGTGCAGAAAAAATAATTAAATTTCAAATTATCTTTTCTATATCTTCCGCTTTCCCAATTCTGATTTTTCCATCATCGATATCAATTGTCGATATTTCTTCCCTTGCGCATTGAAAACTTATTTCAATAGCCGAATTGTTTTTTACTCTTTTCCATTTAATCTTCTATACAATCGATTTTAAATATTTCGCTTTGTTTGAATTCAGAATCCGATTTGATTTTTTAACAAGGGATAAAAATTTGGCTTTATCAAATAGCGAGATATTCTCCAACATTTGATTTTTTTTAATAAATAAGAGAAGAAAAAAAATGGGTTTATTATTTTTGAAAAGCTATATAAATTCATTTATTTTTAAAATAAAAAATATATAAGTTTTTCTAGGGAAGTGCATTCTCTGTGAAAATATTTTTTGTTTCAGAAATATATTACCTGTATGATATTTCTTTAAAACGCATAATTTTTGCTTATAAAAAATATTTATTTATAAATAGCCAATTTAAAACGCGAGTGTATATATGAATCACCACTATATATAATTCTGTTTTTAAATCATTTTTTATATAAGTACCTTCATACACACTTGAAGGCGTTGTAAATCTCGTCACAAATTCATGCGCGTTTGTTAATAGTAAATAATATATATATATATATATATATTAAGAAAAAGGCATCTCCTTATCGTGCAACTGAAAGTTGCTGATGGCTGGCGCCATCTATCGGAATAAATATCAACTATTCTCGTTGATTTTTAATTATTCCAGAATTGGCCAAATACCTATTCTTGATTAATCAAGAAAAGCTAACCACGGACTCGTTTCGGGCTGTTGGCCCTCATCAGCGTGGTGCAAGCTGTACCTCAACGACCAAAAAATTGGTCATTAAGGCATCCTGAAAAATCATGAAATATATATATATATATATATTTACATATATATATACAGTATATTTATATATATAGTATAGTTATGAAAAATTTTAAGATTAATACATTTTTTTATTTAATTTAAATGTGTGAGGTTTGTTTTTTTATTTTTTTTTTTGTAATAAATAATTAGTTAGATTATATTTTTAAAAAAGAAAAAAAAAGGTAACACCAGCAAAGCATCGGCAGTTACGCGTCATAGGCTGGGTGAAAAAAAGAAATAAGCGAAGAGAAAGTTTTAAAGAGAAGAGCAAAGACAGAACCATGATAATAATTTTCCAAATATAAAATAAAGCTAATTAGAGAGAGAGAAAAGTATTTTTTTGCTCTATTTTCTCTCTTGATGAGAGAAGTTAGATTTTTGTAAATTTTTTTTTTTTTGGGATTTTTTTTTTTATATAAGCCTTTTTTAAAGACAATCTAGTGTAAATGTGGAGGACACGATATAAGATAATATATTAAATTAGGAAGGATGAAAACCTTAAGGGTTAGACCAGTTGAAAACCATAAAGGTTAGACCAGATGGAAAGAGGATGGTACTCAGGTGGGCCTCTTCAGATGAAGACCTGAGCAGCAGTTTCGGCCCTTCCTCCATTACTGCCAAACCATACCTCTTCGACCAAATAGAAAGCAAATTTAGGTTGGAACGGAGATAGGGTAATAGCTGAGCCTTATATATATAAATACTACAAAAATCAACTAATGAACTAAGACATTGTCATCTTCTGCACTTTCAAACCTAACTCAAAAAATGTTTTTTCAGTTCAGAAGTTAAATTGATTTGGTTCCCTAGACTTAATCAGATTGATACATACTTATCCCTTAGTGTTAAACTTTAAATCAAATTGTGGTTTTTTTTATTCTTTTTGGGTATAAGGACTGTAAGAGACTGATAAGAAATTAGTAATACAGTTAAATGATTATTATAAATATAGGAAAAAATGATCATATCCCAAGCCTTTAACAATGTGCGTCGACAAGGGAACAGGAAATCTAACATTAAAGAACATAGAAAAATAAACTTTGTCTGATGTTGGTAGGTTCAGATTATAGTCCAAATTATAGTCCAGATTACTTTCCTCTCTATTTTCCAAATATAAAAAAATACTATTAATATATATATATATATAACTCTGTGAGCAATAAAATTACCTAGATATTATTTGAAAAAGAAAGAATAAATAAAATTTAGGTAAAGAGTTTTTTTATATTGATATGGCAAGCTTTTGAGTATAGAATTTTTGACCGTTGAAGAGCAGAACCTTTGTTAGAAAGCTTGCGAAATCAATATTAAAATAAACTCTTTACCTTAATTACATTTATTATTATTTTTAAATATATTACTCTATAAAATGATTAAAAATAACGAAGAAGTGTGTGTGGAATTTATTTGTATAAAAACCTATATTGTTTAATTGATCTTATTAGCATTTTGTTAAACTCCTTTTATATATTTGTTGCTTACCAAAATATAATAATTAAAATATTTTTACGTACTAAAATGAACAAGAGCGAATGGAGTTCGTTTAGTATTGCTTATCTATTTGGGCTTTAGGTCAAATAGAAATTTTAAATATCCATTTTACATGACTAGCATGAGAAATATTATGCTAATTGTACATATTGCCAGACACTTCTTTCTTTTGTATACAGTGTTTTCTCGTTTTTTCTCTCTTTCTCATTGTTACCATCATATGATTATTCTATTCACGGCCTAATATTATTGTATATTAATGTATAGACAAATGTGAAGGCATACATGTATGACATCGTAAGTGTCTCTAAGGGAACATAGCGCTTCAAATCGAAATGAAAACATAAAAAAGCAGGATAAAGAAACCACGAGGTCCTAAGTCCTTGGTGATAGAACAGTTTCCTTGTGAGATTGAGGCTGAGGATTTATTTGTGGCTAAGGAGTTCCTCCACTTTCTATGATATTCCTTGGTAAACGAGGTGAAGTAATTTTAACAACTCTATTTGAGAATTTAATTAGAATTGAATCTAATATCTAAGACGAGATAATCTCGCGGTAAATCTACATCATTTTAGGATAATCATATTCCACTTCTCTATCATTTTCCGAATTTAATATGTAATCCTAGAAATATTTAATATATGAACTAATATATATATGATCTAATTCCATATAATCTGAGGTTATCGCGAGTTAATCTGACATTTGCACAGCTATTATTTGCTTTACAATTGTCATTTAGAGAATTTGTGGCAGTTACTCGTTTTAGCTTTCTGTTGAATAAAATATAGATTCGGCCATTTATTAATTTTTCTACCATTAGGTCACATCAAAGATTCAGAGTTACTTCAATTTGCCCACCATTCATTGTCATGTTAAATATTCACTGCCTTTGGTTAACATAAGATAATTAATCTCTCTCTATATATAATATATTTTGTAATATGATATATTTATCGAATATGATATATTCTTTGTGGCTTTAACTAGTCAGGATTAATTTCAATATATGTGCGTTGTGTGATTTTCAAATGAAATATCTTTATTAATCAAAGTTTACTGCAGTATACTTAACAGATAATGTTGAAACATTTGAAAGTCGTTCTATGTATTATATGTGAATATCGGAAAGTATTACAAATTCAAAGGAAATTTAAATAAAAATTTATACTATACTAAATAACTCAAACAAAGATGATCATTGCATTGAAGAGAGTACAAAGTTTGCTTTATTCGAAAATAAAAACTTTACTTAATATGTTTAAATAGAGATCAGACTAGATTTATAGTATCTTACCTTATAGATAGATCATCGACTGGATTTAAATAATTGGATTCAAAAATGACTTAAAAATTAAAACACGACCGCTTTACGAAATGGTCCTGAACTTAAGGTTTATAAAACTTAGAAGGTTGGTTCAATTGGTCGGTTTAACATAGTGTTTCTTCTTCTATATAAACGTATATGGCATTGAATGATGATTCAACTTGGTTTCTTAATATTTTTCTTTCTCTCCTATATAGATGTATATGATATAGAGCGAATGATAAACCTGGTTTCCTAATATTCTCATTTACTCCTATATAGACGATTTTGAAATTGAGTGAAGGTTTAACTTGTCTGCCTCAATATTTTCCTTCCTCTTCTATATGGTCTCATACAAAATATAACCAAGGGTCAAATTGGCTGCTTCAATATTTTTCTTCCACTACTATTCACACCTATATGAAATATAGCCAATCTGAATGAAAATATGGAGCAGAATTCGAGACAAAACTAAAACTTATAATCTATAATCCAAATTGTGCCTTATTAAAAAAGATAATAAGTATTTTTTTTGTAAATTAAGTGAAAATATCACGAATACTCGTAATTATGAAACATAAAAACATGTTGTATCCTAATTTTGAAAAAAATAATGATTGAAATAAAATAATTTAAGATATAGATTTATAATTATGTCCTCATAATATCATTTGTTGTATTTTTGGTCAAAGTGATGAAAATGTTTAATAAAACTCAGGTAAACTTCATCAGTCATATTTTATAATGTATGCTAAATTCTAAATTTGTCATTTCAACGCGAAAAATATTCTTTTATCCCTCTGACCCATTCCTTTCAAACTTTCTATGTGATCCATTTTTGAAAGACCTATCAACCTATTGGAAGGTTCATATGTTATTATACATTCCTTTATTCTTATACTTTATCTCTCTCACATTTTATGCTTTAAATAGACGAATTCTAAAATAGTATTTGTTTATTTCTCAATGCCAAATCTCTCTACTGAAAATAAATAACATATAAATAATTCGAAACTTAAAAAATGAACTGAATAAGAAAATATTTTTTATAATTTGCATTAATATAAATAACATCAATGATTATATAATTATAATTTCCTGTCACACACACACACACACATACATACAGCTCACAATACATATCACTACTCTACTACTAACAATAATAATTATAATAGTTAACATATTTGTTAAAAATATATTTTGAGAGAAAACATTCATTAGTGAAATCCCTGAGCGAAGCTGGGTCATTCTGCTAGAGATATATTAAATTAATTGTTTTTTAAAATATATTTTTAAAAGGATAGGGACACGTTTTAAAACATCAATATAATAATTCTATGAAGCCCCAAATATAAATATAAATTGAAATTTGACCGAGAGGATATTGATCTATATATAAATATAAATGAGAATAATTTTTAACGCCTTGTCGAATGCTTTATTATTTATTTGCTCCTGACGAGGACAAAATATTTTTGTCGAAAATGTCGAGATAACTATTTATATATATATACTGACCGGAATATCCTTATTTCTAAAAACTATAAAAATAAAGTTCTTCTCTTCCTTTATGTATAAATATATATCTTAATTTGGAGAGAATGTGATAATATTCACGTGGGAAATAATTTTCTCTACTTTTGAAAAAAATACAATTAGACCGGATACTTTATATTTCATCTTATTCATAGCACGCGTATATTAAAATTATTAAATATTCCACAAATATTTGACAAATTTGAACAATATTCTACTTGTATGGCATAGTATCGGGTTATGGCCTTCATTAGTACAGGGGATACAATTTACATAATATCCCACGGAATATGCGAATAATATATATTTCATAACTTCTATTCTAAAATCGACTACCGCCCTGTATTAATGTAAGCATTACCACAAAATCATGGGATATGGTATGAACTCTTTGTTCCAAATTTTGAAAACGTTCTCTTGTACATTCTCCGAGTTGAAACAAGCAAATAAATTCTCTTATGGCATTTCTGAATTTTCACATATGTAATCATTGAAACAAAAAAAAAAACATATAATTCATTTATGAACATCATTGAACATATTTTATTAACCCAATTTATTTCATGTCTTTACCTCTGGTAGATCCTTAATTTATAAATCGACGTCAAGTAGTTAATGGATTATAAGAAGACGAGCCTTTTAGTTGCGATGATGGAGTTACTTTAGTGCTGGTAGGAGTTAATAAAGAAGATTCCAATTCCAAGGACCAACAGTAATTTGAATGCCGGACAAGAAATATGGGAGAGGAAGGAGAAGGCAATTTCACGGGATCTTGGTTAAGAATTAATATTAGAAGGCAATAAATTAGACGGGGGCAGGTTTAAACAAGGATTACCCCCGGTGCTCTATCAGGATGACGTCTTAAACGTACGTTCAAAAACAGTTCGACGCATAAATTTGTTTCCTGGAAGGAAGCCATCAATTCCGGATCAATAGGATCTGGGACATCCCATTAACTTGCTTTATACGGGTATTCAAATTTCCAACACGGCCCTGTTAATGTAATTAATTGGTCCAATTCTGTGGTCACATCGCTGGATTAATTAGGTCGATCCCACAACGTCCCTCTAGGCCGTCTGCTGTCCCACTGCTGGGTTGTTTATCCCCTGACATCACTTGATCTGTATTTGGTAAACCATGCCAGCACACTACTTCTAAACTTTACCTATTCGTAGAGGGAGATAACTAAAATACTTCATTAAATAGTCGCTACCTTGACATGGTCGCAGGAAAGGTTTATTATATATATATATATAAAGTGTATTTAATTTTAAAATTATAATTCTCAGATCAAATTACTCTGTAAGTTCGACCACCAGATGTTGCGGTTTTCCCTATATAAACTTGGTGTTGTTGTTTCCCGTTGGCCGGCTCAATTTTTTTGTACATATGTAAATACTTAATCTTTTATTTTCTTCTCTCTCTCTCTCTCTTTACGCCTCAAATCAGATATTTATTCCTCAATTATGTCTTTTTGTCCCATGAGCTCAATTAAAGTTTAAACTGATCCAAACTATTTCAATTATTTCTACCACGACTACAATATCACAAACATACTTATGTATCCTTAAAATAATCAGCAAGTAATAATTCCATATCTCCTAAATATAAACTCTATTTCCAAAACTAAGAACAGAAAATTATATTTCGTAAGATATATATATATATATAAATATATTTGTTATATATAAAAATATTTATTTAATTTCTAGAACAAACTACTCTATAAAGTCACCCGCCAGATGTCGCGGCTTTCCTATATAAACTCATTGTTGTTGTTTTACTTTGGCCGGCTCAAATATCTTTTGACAATAGAACGCAGCCTCCGAGGATAAATTTCTTATTTTATTAAATTTTCTCTCAAGGACTTTGAACTCTTTTACAGGCCCATACAGACAAAACTCGTGGAGGTACAGCTTGTACCGCACTGATAAGGGCCAACCGCCCGGAGCGGGTACGTTTTTGGCTTTCTTGATTTATCGAGAAATGATATTTGACCAATTCTGGAATATTTCAAAATGAAAGATTAGTCGATATTTATTCCGACAGATGGCGTAAGCCATCAACAGCCTTCAGCTGCACGTTCAGTAGATATCTTTCTTTTAACTTATCCATCCGTTCCCCAGTGCAATTTCACTTTTGTTAATTTTTTTTTCAAATAAGAGAATGTTTACACAAAAGGAATAAATGACTACCACATATTTTTTTTTTATTTTAACATTTTCCATCTCCCAAGGATTATAAAGGTTATTTTTCGAGTTGAATGAATTAATATGAATAATAAAAGTCGCTATTGGCTTCCATATTTGAAATTTTGGCATTTGCGGGAGAAAGGTGTTGACACAAAATTGAATAAATGACCTACCGGTGGTAAAGAAAAATAATTTACGCTGAATTATTTATTTAAATTTGTTTCAACATAGTTTATCATTCGATAAAATAATATATTGTAACAATATTAATGTGCGAATATCAAGCTTCTAGGGATAGGTTTATTTTTTGAAAATTTTTATTTGAAAAAATTCTCTAGATTTCGGGCATGGAAGCCCTTCTACAAGAAAAAAAAGCACGATATAATCTATCATTGTGTAGTGTTTTTCTCCTGTATAAGGGCTACCATGCCCGAAAGCTAGAGATTTTTTAATTAAAAAAAAAAATAAAAAGAAAACCTATCCCTGGAAGCTTGATATTACCACCTCAATAGTATATTAGGATATCGCCAAAATTTCATATATTTCAAAACTTTCAAATACTCGTTATATGGTTAGTTGCCGTGTTTTAAACAGCGATATATATGCATATTCAATCGTAAATATTTATAGGCTGATCTTTCTGATAGGGCCTTCTCAAATTTGTAAATACACGGCTAGGCAGCCTTATAGGCTTATGATACGAGCTCGTACTTCCACTAACAAGCTACCACAGCTGGTCTATCAAGTTTGTCTTTTGATAGATTTGTGGTCACAACATGATTTTTGTAGAAAGTTTAAACCACCAATCCCCCGTCAACATTCTGTGGCAAATATTGACCAATTCAATGTTTGTGGGAAAAGGCGTTTTAATTCGCTTTTTAATAAAGTGATGAGCCGAACCTTCCTAGAACCTAACCCATCACCTAAGAAATATGCCTTCGGCCAATTCTCCATTCGACCTATTAACAAATATTGGAGCCTTAGTGATACACATTCTCAGAAAAAAACAATAAGGAAATTCAATCTAACTTATCTTCCTATATTTTGTGGCTGTCATTGACCTTATGAAACGACAAACCTATGACAGAGCAGACTTGTATAAATAATTTGTCAAAGATAATAATAAATTCAACTCAATAAATCAACGCGCATTGAATATAAACTTTAGCGGCAAAATATATTCAATATATAAACTGTAAAAATATAATGTATAGATTCAAATATATATAATTTTTCTTCTATTCAAATCTTCCATTGAAACTAAAGGAATTATATATTTCTTATAATAAAGTAATTAATTAGAAAGGGTTGGCTCGAAAAATAGAATTAATATTTATACATCCACTATCCATGCAATAATTTATCTACGACATTTCGAATTCAACTGATTTTGTTAATTTGGAAATTTCCCTTTGAGAAAATATTAATGAAATGCATAATTCATAAATAAATGAAACCTCGACAATCACAAAACAAAGGCGTTGATATACGTTCATTAATTAGAATTAATTGGTTTGTTTTAAACGTTATGAAAAAAGATTTAAATATTCTGTACAAGTTAATTGAATGCAATTTAATCTAATTCATTCGTGCACGTATAGAATCCATTTTATAAAGCACATAGATTCCTCAAAAGTACCTATACAGAGACTTATAAATTTAACCATAACTTAATCTTTTGAACTACTTCATCTTGAAATTGGGGGTTAATAGATACACATTTTATGCACGCATAAATTATTAATTTATAAGAAGTTATTTCTCTCTCTCAAATATTTAATAGATAGTATTTATTAAAAGGTATTTAGAGAGATATAAAATACGTTTTTAAGATAGATGGATATTTTATTGGATGGAAATTGTTCTGTATATATATATTAAAAATAAAGAAGGCCAGCACATGTGCTCCTGGTCAGGGTATGCCTTTTTTATTTGTAATATCAACATCTGACCATTTTATTTTTTTCCTAATGTTTTCACACACACACACATATATATATATATATATATATAGTAAAACGAAGTAACATATTAAGAGCCGTCATTAATAAGAGTTTCTATCTCAGCAAAGATAATCGCAATCTTACTTTGAAACCATTTCCTAATCAAAAATAAATATAAAATCCAAAATACTTGAAGTTTTAGTTGAGATATTCACACAGGAAAACCAATAAATAATCACCCTGAAAGCGCGTATAGACAATTTGAATCAACTCTACGTGACATATGCCAGCTTATGATACGTCTGGTAGAACGTAAAAATTACCAATCCTACTCACTTTAGAAAATTGCTTCAAACAACTATCAAAATTTCTGCCAGCCATCACATTCTTTATAAAGAATCTGTCTTCAATATATACAAATGATGTAAAATAATGTCATCACAAATAATTCATTATAAAAACCTATATAAAATAGAACAACAATATAACTAGAAGGAGACGTGAATGGTGACCTGCTCTAACGTGTGTCATCTTGTCGATGACTGTTGTTTGTAGAGATATTAGATCTGGTTTGTGTATTCAGGTATTGGGATGTAGGCTTCATTGTTTCCTTGCCTTCTTGATATAGCAGTAGCTAGTTGAAGAGAAATGTATTTGAGCGTCACAGGTGTTCAGGTAGCAATCTTTATCAGGATATAAGTATATTTTTCAACTAAGAATGTTTCGTTGTTATGTTTCGAAATCTAAAACATTTATTATTATCAAAAATGCTATGTTGAACCTTGTGTGCTCACCTTTGAGTTAGGAGAACAAAAATGACTTTATTTGAAATTTGTAATTTTATTTTGCTTGTGATTAAAGGTCATATTTTTTATAAGTTAATTTGTTGCAATGTCATTTGTTTATTTTAGGTGATGAACGTAGTATCTAATATTTACAACTCACTCCTAAATTTTCTCTGTTCATATGCTATTTCAGAGTTAGATTTACATTAGGTTGTAAGATGATTAATCGTTTTATGCATAATTAAAATGTTTATTGACACAAATTATTGGAACGATATTGTTCTTTTGATAATATAGAGAGGCTCTATTAATATTATATCATCCACAAAACTCAAATCCGAACATGATATTTTGAAATTGTTATTTGTCATTTTCAATAAAATTGGTTTGTCATTTTCAATAAAATGGCCGCTCTAGTGGATTTCATTTCTATAGATAAACATATGGTCTATCATATTTTTAACACTTATCAAACTCTATACATCTCCTCTCTTAATTATAATCGATAACTCCAGGCAGAATATCCAAATAAATCCTTTTATCTAGAATTCCACTAAATATATAAAATGAACTTGTTTCATACATATTATAGGTTATGTATATAAAAATACTTAAAAATCCATATTATTAAAGTTTTCACACGCGTTTTACGTTGAATATATTCATTTAATCCGAATATTTCTTAGCATAATCAATAGGTGTCAAGAATTTCCTAAGATAGCATATATGTGAACTCTTCTACTATTTCTGAAAACATTTAATTCCATTTTATGTTATAATTACTCTATAGTTTGTATATCTAGGAATGTTTTTAATAAGAAACTTATAATAATTGTTTGGCAAATGAATATTTTTATTCGAATCAATATATGCCTTTTTATTATCTAATAAATATGTTCATATAGAAAAAGAGACTAAAATAATTGTATTTTCAGAGCGACAATCACATTATATAGATTGAAACATAAAGCGACTATATTAATGGTCAAATTCCAATTTATTTATCTGAAATATATTGAGTGCGATATATTTCTTTCTGAATCTTATTTATACCCTCTAGTCTCCTATCGAGATTATATCGATTTAAGCAAAATATATCATTATATAATATCATCATATTAAGTGTATACAAGTCCACGGAGGCGCAATAATACTTGGTGCACTTAGCTCAAATTTTTATTTTTCAAATAGAACAACTTCCCACTTTCCTTAAACCTAAGCACAATATTGGGATGGCTCATCATTTGTGAACCCTCCCATTGGTTAGGTTAATTAATCTACTTATAATGTAACAAAAATGTATTGGGCTGTGTTCTGCCCCAATATATACAAGGGTCACTCCAAAGGCTTTTGCAATCACTTTTTTTTAAAGCTGCAACATTATTATTTACAGAGTTTCTCGCAGTATTCACCCTTAGAACCTATTCAAGATATCATCCGTGAAAAACAATTATCGAAGCACTTACACCAGTCATCTTCGGGGATGGAATTTACGGCATTGATAAAGGCTTGCAGTGCTTCATCATCAGTGTCAAATTTTATCCCTTTCAACAATAACTTGACCTCTGGTGAATTTGGTCAATGAGTGACTAGTTGGACACCATAGTTGACTAAAAAGTCTACTGTTTGAGCTGAGGTGTGTGTCGTCTTGCGCTGTCATGGTGAAGAAGGATTTCTCTAAGTTGAGCTCTCGGTCTGCTTTGGTTGATATATTTAAATAATGTTGGAAGGAATTTTGTTGTATACCATTCACTATTAAATTTCTTTCAATCTTCTAACTTCAACACATCAATAAAATAATTTTTATATAAAAAAAAACAAGCGACTTTTGTTTTCCAACACTTCGAGCTCTGCGAACTTTCTTAGGAGGAGGATATTTTGAAGAGTACAAGTTTTTAAGTACAAGTTTCGTCACCTGTAATGATATTTAAAAAAGTCTTTGATTTGCCTTCATCAATTTTTTTGGTCTTCAGTCAAACTGTGAGGTACTCATCTAATAACAGGTTTTCTGTATTCTAAATGATCATTTAATATGGTGTTGATTACTACCGATCCAATGCCCACACTTTTTTCGTACTGCTGATACGTAATTATTTGATCTTCTCTAAGTAAAAATCTTACCAGCTCAAATTTTCCTCTTGTCACTGCTAATGGTGGTCGACCTGAACGAGGTTATATTCAAGTTTGGTTTTTCCAAATTTAAATTCATTAAACCAATTAAAGACTGTTCTAATAGAAGGAGTTTATCTCCTAAAGCTTCAATCAATCTTTCACGGGATTCTTTAGAAGTTAAATTACTTTTACTATCATAAAATATCATGGCGCGTAAACTTTTTCTAGTCAACTCCATTTTGTCTAGTGCAATGTTTAAAAATAACCGTTGCCGATATAAACAAAGTCGCCCCCTTTATGAGTCATTGTTGTTACTATTTTATGAAAATGTTTATGTTAGGTAATATATGCATGTAGATTTTAATGGAATTATTTATTTTCAATATTTTAATTATTTAATATTGATTTCAAACACATTTGGAGTGACCTTTGTATACTCGGTTCTTTAGAGGAAATCTAGGTCATTTTATTACTTGAACATAGATGACGCACATTGTGCTTAATGTAAGTAGTGTTTGCTGCGGATGATACTATCTCTATTTGATC
>CP092875.1:36770618-36809634 GCA_030710605.1 Cordylochernes scorpioides
TTAGAAATAGTTACAAAAAGCACCATCCTTATCTCTTTTTTTTTTCGCCTGATATTATACCAATATCAATATATTCCTCTTTATATTCTTACATAATAAGAATAATCACACAGAAAATCCTTAAACATACACACACACACACACACAATCGAAAAACACTCAAGAAAACTTTTTATTTTCTCAAGTTGATAGAAGGAAGCCATTTCATATTAATAAGGTTTCTATTTTTTATTTTACATATTCATTTGAAATAGTATGTTCTTTTATACTAATCACATATTGTAGAGGCCATGATAATCATGGTGGGTTGTGACCACATATTTTACACGTAGAAATTAGGTAAATATTTTGATTTTTTTTATAGAAAAATCCAATGGCCCCCGTTCTTGCAAAAGTCAACCCTACCAGTGAATGCAAGTAACCAAACGGGGCACTGGCACATTTGTAAGTGTAAATTCGAACTGTTTTTCACATGTGTAGACACCCACCATGATTATCATGACCTGTACCAGTTGTTCTTGAGATAAACAAAAAAAAGGCGTAACGAATTCTGTTGAGTAACTTGCCTATAATGGTAGAATTAGACTTTCACAAAAAGGGAGGGCCAATGATGCAGGAAAAAGTGTTAAATGAAATAAGTTATCTTAGGTCGTCGTATGTTGTTGTCTACAATCGACGGGCTGAATTCCTTTTACCTGGTCAAAGGTCTTAAATACTGATTCCTAATGTTATGTATGAATTATATATATCAAAATTTAAACAAAATGATATATTCTGACCGAAAAAGAAATTGGGTTAGCCATATATCTTGGAACAAGCAAAATAAACGTTTAGTTTATTTTTCTTCCACTAGATGGCGCTCTGCCATCCAAAATTCTCATGTGAGTGGTCAGGATAAGCCTTTTTCGATTTTAATATCAACACCTGACAGTTTTTCTATTTTAATTATTGTTTTTACACATATATGTATCAAAAATAAAAAAGGCATATCCTGACCAGGAGCACATGTGCTTTACAGAACGCAGAGCGCCATCTGGTGGAACAGAAATCAACTAAACATTGATTTAGCCTGTTCCCTGATATTTGGCCAACCCAATTTCTTGATAAATCAAGAAAAGCCATCCACGAACGCGTTTCGCGCTTTTGGCGCTCGTCAGCGTGGAGTAGGCTGAATCTATCTTGATTTATCAAGAAATTAGGTTGGCCAAATATCAGGGAACAGGCTAAATCAATGTTTAGTTGATTTCTGTTCCACCAGATGGCGCTCTGCCTTCTGTAAAGCACATGTGCTCCTGGTCAGGATATGCCATTTTTAATATTGATTTCAACACCTGATCTTTTTATGTTTTATTTTATTCTTTCGTATTTTAATGTGTTAAGCGTATTTACGTAAGTTTGGCCTTAAATACCCATATCTTGGTTTTTCGGGAAGCCACTGGAATAAAAAAACATTTTGGTGGCAGTGGTTACAGCCTACCACACGCTGACGAGCGCTAAACGCGTTCGTGGATGGCTTTTCTTGATTTATTAAGAATTTGGGTTGGCCAAATATCAGGGAACAGGTTATATCAATAAATAGTTGATTTCTGTTCCACCAGATGGCGCTCTGCCTTCTGAAAAGCACATGTGCTCCTGGTCAGGATATGCCTTTTTATTTTTAATATGTATATGAATAATTATTTGAAAACAAGTATAATTTCCTATATAAAATATTTATATACATTATAACTATTAAAGTATTTTCACTATATTGTGTTCTTCAAAGTACTTTAATAGGCCAGCAATGGGTGCTTTGATATTCATTAAGGTTTTTTAATTATAAATGCATATATAGAATTAAAAAAAATAATTTTATTTACCAATATGTAAGTTTGCTGAAAATTTATTTTGATCCAATATATGACCTTTTGATCAAAGATCTGTAGATTGCTCTATTTTCAAGATGCATTCAATTGTAAATTCTAGAAGTGGAGAAGTTTATCCCGTGGGGACACAGCCCGTTTTCCCAACGCTGGCAGATTACAAAATCGATATACAAGAGCGAAATAAATAAGAGAAAAACCGGACAGAATAAATATGAGAAATAATTGTCAAATAATTCATACCATTAAAAACATCATCGTTTAGATAAACAAAATTAATGAACCAAGATGTACCTATACTTTTTCGTGCAAGACAAATGTCTCGTATTGAAATTTACAAGCTATAATCCTTTTTAATCTTTCTTTTTTAAGTAAAAAAAACTTATTAAAAATCTATCCTGTTATCTATTCCGACAGGGAGTTTAAAGTGTGTGGCAAAAACTCCAAATGTCGAGGTAAATGGTCAGAGCTAATCTCCTGAGACTCCGTACCTCATCGGCGCACTTTTTCCGTCTTTCTGATACTGAGCGTTTTGTGATTAAAGTTGTCGGGAGAGATGTAATTAACGACAACTCTCCCAAATATTCAATTACTCTTTTCTGTTAAGTCCTTTAACGGAATTATAGCTGATTTAAATTAGGTTTGGTTTGAAATGGTGACTTTTTAAAACAAAATGTACATTTTGAATTATTTAGATAATCTTAACAAATTAAATTCTAAAAATAAATATTATCATTTTAAAGACTGCCACTTTTGATTGGTTCAATATACAATTGTTAGAGTTCCTAACTCACTTCTCTGTTATTCACAAATACATGGCGCCCGTTCCTAATTACTTTACTTTTTTAATATCCTCCTAATTTTTACCAAAACAATAAATATTCATTACACTGTAACAGATAAACATTAGGGTTTCAATATGAGATAATTTATAAGAGAGTGAATGTATAGATATTTTAATCGTTAATATGTGTAGTTCCAGTTTCCAAGAAGACAGACACATACAAGGAAGAAATCTGGTATAAATATTATTTATATTAAATTCATTGTTTTTATTTATAAAATATTATAACGAAAAACTGATATATGAAAAATTGGCTATTTTGAGAATATGTACCAAGAACATAGAATTCCATGATATACACAATAGAGGCAACAATTATTCCCAAATATTTATTTTGAGGTTTGTTTGATATCACAAATTGAGACAAATGGGAAAATGGTTAAGGAATGAGTTCTTCCAATGAGGTGACAGACGAGTGCTAAAGGATCTTCAGCCTTCCAATCGTAAAACACAATTTCAACAAAGATGATGGCAAATAAACCTTATAGGTGTAACATTAATCTAAATAACCTAAGAAAAAATTGGTATCTAAGGATTTTATCATAATTTATTGTTGATAGAGAATTCGCATTTGCAATTTTTTATACTGATAGAGGATGGCAGAATTATTTTTCTAATATGAAAGGAGAAAAGAGAAGAAGGGAAAAGTTCCATAAGCATATTGGGTTCGTCGATATTTACCTATGCTGAGGTACTTGTGTATACCTCCATCCTTCTCTTGAGGCTGTTAACTTGTACAGAAAATAATGATCCTGAAATACTTCTTAGATATTCGTTGTTATAAGTGACATTTAAATTGCTAAAATCAGATTTATCGTCAGATATATATACTGTAATCTGTTGTCTTTATTTCTTGAAATTTTATAGGGGCATACCTATATACAGAATACTAAGCCTCATAGTTGGCATCAAATTATACACATTTTCCACTTACTCGAGTTATATAGGTAGCATAGGATGGATTTCGGTTTTAGGTAAAGACTCGCCGGATTATTTGTCAGTGAGGTTATAAAAAAAATCAAATTAACGATTCTATATTTAATATAATTCGGTATTAATGTAAAATAAATTGATAAACTGTGTATTCAATGAGAGAATGTCGTTTTGATGCTAGTATGCCCCAATGTAATATTTTATATTAAACTGAATCCTTATATTATTCATAGAATTTTCACATGAAATAATGAACATTCGTATGTGAGTAGTGGCCTATAATAAGCATTCCTATAATAAGAATCTCATTTAAAAAGTTTAAATCCAGAGATTTACATCATATATAGAGAAAGTAAACTATTTAATAGTCGGGTTTTAATTATTAAGCTACGCGAATTACCCGGGAAATTCCCTGAATTTACTTGAGTGAATATGCGTAGAATAAAATAATGTTTTTTAAATCTAATAAAATGTTTGAAATTATATTTTATGAACCTGAAATCTTACCCGCCGCGAATGCTTCAATAAATATATTTTAATTATAAGTTTATCTTATTATCACTCTAAAATGGAATAATTAGAAATTTAGAGAAAATATAAAACACACAAAAAAAAATTAATAATAGTAATAATTATACATTAATTGGAATCCTTATAACTACTAATTAGAGTTATATTGATATAATTATCATAAATGAAATTTGGTTAAAGCAATATTCTTCTGGGGCAAACATTCATTAGGGGAGAAGCCGGGTGAAAATGATCATTTAAAGTCAGTATAAATATAGTTATTATAATTTTTCATAACTAAAAAATAAACAGAATTTTTGCTCAGTTTTAATTTTTGAATAGCCTATATATATGGTAAAATATATATTTTCAGCTAACAACATGCGAAATATTCGCGAAGTACTATTCAGTAGTTTTGGTGGAGAAGATTTAGAATAGGTTCAGTAGGAATAATAGATGTTTGTCTTCAAAATATTCTTTTAATCGCTAGGAACATTTTCACTTGGGTAAAACCCGGGTGAGGCCGGGTACATTCGCTAATAAAAATTAATTTCTGAAGAAATTTTCGTTGGGAAATCTCAATAACACCCGGGGAGAATACAGGCGAAGCAGAGTCAAAATATATAATTCTAACGAAAATAATATTTTACTCAAAATAGTATTCTATTTTACTTATATCCACTCGGGTGTGAGAACTGAGGGTTGCACTGTTCATTCTGCTAGTTATACAACTATTACTTCTACATACTTGCATATATTATAATCAAAAAATGTCACATGGTTATATTATTCAAAATATGACAATATTTAAAAAGGTACAGCCTGCACCACGCTGGGCCAACAGCCTGAAACGCGTTCGTTGTTGATTTTCTTTATTTATCAAGAAAATGGGTTGGCCAAATATCAGGGAACAGGCTAAATCAACGTTTAGTTTATGTCTATTCCAATAGGCGGGGCTCTGCTATCTAAAAGGTTCATGTGTGCATGGTAAGAATATGCCTTTTCAGATATATATATTTAAAAAATATGCATATATTGGATTTCTAATTATTTTATTGTTCCAATATTTCGAGGGGCAACTCGCCTCTCTTTATCGTGGATGTTTGTGTTTTTCACTAGAACATGCGCGCGCGCGCGTACACCACTCTCGTTCTACAAGGCCAATGAAAGAATTGTATCTTTGATTTAACTATTGTATTCAGTTTATATACAGCTAATAATTATATTCAATATTATAGATTATTATTCTATATCTATGAAATATAGAGAGATTTATATACAACAGTGTAATTTTATATAATTGTTTATATACATAATAATAAATCTTCAAAAAGATATATATATATATATATCAGTTTTGATTTTTGTCCGAATTTGCCAAAACTGGTGTTGAGTATTAATCTTTTTTTTTTTTTGCTTATCCCTAGTACACGTGGTACAGGCCATGATAATCATGGTGGGTAGAAGGCGACTGCTTTTACTGTAAGTGCACCACATGACTACACATGTGGAAAGCAGTTCGACTTTGCACTTACAAATGTGCCAGAGCCCCGTTTGGTTATTTGCACTCGCTGGTGGGGTTGGACTTTTGCAAGAATCGGGGGCCATTGGAACATTTTTTTTTAATCAGAAAAAAATGTCCAATGCGGGAATCGAACCCGGGTCGTAGCGGTCGTAAACCAACGGTTTAGACCATCCTTCCACCGAACCCCTCAGTATTAATCTTTAACATCACTAGTAAAGATTTTTACAAGGGTGATGCATATTTTGTCGTTCTGATGAACTGCTTAAGAAACTTTTAAAAAGAGCTGGCTTAATACAACCTCTTTCCATCAAAGTATAGAATCATATATATGTGTGTGTGTTTGTGTGTATGTAAGCATTCTACGATACTATAGAAGTATATATTCCATAGCCCTTTTGACACCATTACCTGAGATAAACATACAAATTACGTGACCAATACAATATATTTAAATCTGTCTAGTAAATTGATTGGGAGAAATCAATAAGCGATTTCACCATTCGCTATCAAGACTCTCTCTTTAGCGAATATTTTATCTCCATTTAGAAATTGTAGAAATGTTAGCTATATATCAGAATGAATTAAAGCAAATATATATTCAATTTCAAAATACTGATTAAGATTTACCTTCAGTTTTGAAAAATGGTTACAGTGTCACTGAAATTATTTAAAATTATATAAAGTCCCTATAGAGAAAATTTGAAACTCTTGAAACTCTCTTTTGAGAGAAATTTGAATGCACACGAATTTACATTAGTTATAATTAATATTTATTAAAATATATTTAGAAGAGTATTTTATACACGAAATATAATATTTTGAAAAATAACTTTCTGGTTTAAATAATATATTGTTTGGAGAGAGGCAAGGAAAGAGCTGAAAGTAAAAATGTTGGTTTATGATTTCTTGACTACATCATCTTTTATTGAGAACTCAAGAATGTTTCTCTAGCGCTTCCTTCCTTTCCTACTTAGCATATATTGCATCACCATGACAACCAAATATATTTGGATGGCCATTCAGAGTTGGTTGTTTGTTTAAAGAATATGAGAAAGAGGTTTTGAAGATATAATAATTTATTTGGAATATTTGTTGACATTATTGGCTTGAATATTAATTAGAAATTCGGTAACTAAGGATAAAAGAGAGTTATTCAACCTCTAATAATTATTATACCCTAATTCAAAAATCTTGCATTTCCTCGAATTTCAACGAAATTGTTGGATAGAAAAATCGAACATTTATTTTTCGTGTATTTTTCCAATTCTAGTGTTATAGGTTAATAATATGTTGATTTATATCCAATTAAAAATATGTTTTGAAGTAGATCCTTAAAAAAATATAAGGACATTTATCTATATAATTGAGTTGAAAACATAAATCAAATATTTTCGACTTGGACTGGAGAGAATTGAAGAGATTTTTTTAACTACATGTTTCACGGTTAGAACAAGATTTAATTACCCTATAGGGATATATGTTTAATATATACCTTTATCACCCATGCACATGTTCAGAAGGGTGCACTATATATATTCAGAATTGTCACCATTCTAGGAAATGAATATGTTACACAGTTGGATATAAAACTATTATTCGATAGAAATTGCCAAATTTCTAACGTCATTATATATTTTGATCGCTATAGCATGAAATGTGAAGAAATGGAAGGCGAAAAAAGAATGCACCCCTTTTATTGAGACATTCATTTTATGAAGATTTGTCCCGAAGTTTAAGAAAGAAAATAGAACCCAAAAACGTGGTAGGTAGTATCAATAAATAGTTAATGAAATATACACCGTCTTGTTAGAGAGTTCTAACCAATTTGTGTCTTCTAGTTAAATTTATTATGACATTCTCAGCTCTTCTATAAAACCTGAAATATAGGTATACAAATATATCATTGGTCAATGAATCGTATAAATCTTGTGATTCTCCGATTATACGTTATTAGGCATGTGAAGCTGCCAACTTTTTTATTTCTCCAGAAGCCGCAAAAGACACGATGGGACATCCTATCTTAGAAAATTAGGAAGTATATAAATTATGGATATTATTATCTCTCAAGCGCTATTACAAGATTCCAGGGCAGTTCAATTAATTGAACTTACAAATTATCTATGTTAGACTCTGAGATGTCATTAGGCAATATATTATTTCAAAAATAAATATATTCTAATATGGAATTTCATCCATGTGTCCTAGTCGAAAATATCGTCACCAATTCTCGAGGCTGATGTTTTCTAAAGGTTGACGCGGAGCAGTGCACATGGGAATTGTGAATAATTCAAATAAGTCACTACTGTACCAGACCTTTGTTAATATTAAACCCGTAGCGCATCTCTGAATAAAAGACATTGGTGAATACATTTGAATGCTAACAACCCTGCGCATTTTAGCGGAACTTCTTTTTTTATGAATAGATTGGCTTGATAAATCTCTGCCGTCAATCAATATTATCCTGACCTTCTTCCATTTTTTCGCATTTTGACATGTGTTCGAAGAATTATAAATTATTTAGTTTTTTCCGCTAAAAGGGGCGATGAAAATTTTAATATATAATTCTGAGAATGTATTTACAATAAATATGTTACTTAAAGGTTATGAAATATAATTAAAGTGAAATATATCTGGGGCAGTCTACGCCCTAATATGATTCTTAAAATAATGATTAAATTATGTGATATTTAATTAGTTGTCACATGACATTTTTATTCATTATCAATGGAGTCAGGATCCCACAAATTACAATAGAGAATAATAATTAGGGTGTTTTTTTGCTTTCTTTTAATGACATTTATGTATTTTCATTTGTGATGTTTGTGTGTAAAGAATAAACAAGATCGAGGTGATAAATTAAAGAAATACATACAAAACCGAACGTATCTCTTGGTTTGCGTCATCTTATGAATAAATAATAACTGAGCGAGAGGCAATCTTCTTCAAGAATATTGGCCAAAATATATAATGAATCGACAAAATTTAATTACTTTAAAGTTTCGGCCTGTTGTCTACGTGGGACAGCAGTGATACAAGTTGTCATAGAGGCTTCTCTATAATTTAATTGGCAAAAAAATATATTTTATTCACTTTTTAGAATAAATAAAACCTTCAATGCGCAACACAAGATATAGCCTTAATTAGTTGCCAATATAAACTGTTTTTACGCTTAAAATTTTTTCAATGTGCGATAAGCCAAAATTTGAGAATATTCAGTATACCAGAGTAATTATAAGAATAATCCATCTAGGGAGGAATAGATATAAGGTTTGTCTATTTCAAAACGTGAGTGTATAATCACTTCTTTTATATGTGAGGTTAAAATGTTTGGCTCCGAAATGGAACAAAGCTGAGCAAATTAATTTCGTAATAGTCATTGGATTAGAAAGCATCGAGATATTCTATTTTTTTTTTTTTTTTTGTAAATAATATAAATTATATGGTAAATATTATAAATTAAATTAATACTATTTACTATTTTGGGATTTCTATACGCCAATTGATAAAGGAAGTAATCTTCGAGGATTCTAAGACTTCTATAGAATGTATTTGTATTTTGTTGGCGATATACCTGGGAATAACTAAATATTTGGATAATTGATAAGATTGGAGGACAGTTTTTAAAAAAGTGGATTTAATCATTTCAGGGGTTCAGGCGTCAGGTATGGTTGTAGGAAAAATGTATAATTGCTTTTGCATAATAGGCCTTCTGAATTATAGGCTCAGATTGAGTCCATAGCCTTGTTCAAATTTACATTTAGTGAGGTATTCTCTATTTGTTGATGTTATCATATATTATTTTTATTTGTTGGTTGTTTTTGATCTTATAAATAAAAAGTGAGTGTGTAGTTTCTCCCTTCTAATTAAAGTTTTAACCACTGTGATTTATGCGTTATATAACCTAATGATATGAAATTCAGATACAAATGTTTGTGGTAAAATATGTGGTGAACGGAACCTTCTAGAAGATGTGGCTTCCTATGTATGCTTATATTTAACAAGGGAATATGATAAACCTATTTTATTAAACATGTCAATAAGTCTTCGGTGATGATTTTCTTTTTTATATTAGGATTATTTTATATTGGAAGCCCGATATTATCACCCGTTGCAGCAATATATTTTTAAGAAATAGAAAATTGAACCAATAAACGCAACAGACGTTAAATGTGAACGACATTATTGAAATGTTGAGATATGTAAATGATTATATTTTCAATGCATATATGTAAAAAAGCAAGAGAAATGACAACTACAATATTTTCAAAAGATGATTTATAAAGCAGGTTTCTCATATGGATATTGAAACGTTGATTCGTCGTCAAAGGTTTTCGTGATAGCTGTGCAAAAATAGAAATACATAACATGTTTATGAGTTTGTTAAAGGTATAATTGTAGCCAACCGGGATTGCGGTTCATCGTACCGCAATATGTATTTTTATTTAAAGAGACTAAGGTCGCCTCTCCCGTCAAAATAGACGTTAAAGCAGACGCCATCTATTGACCGTCGCCGCAAGCGGCCTCGGGTTGGTGACAAAGCCACAACACCAGCTTTGCCAAACTGAGAAGCGTCCACCTAGAGACCATGGTTTCGGGCTAATGGCCCTCGTCAGCCTAGGGCAGACATTATTCCATGAGATCCACACGGGATCTAATGGAATCTTGACAATCTGCCAAAGAGGTGTTTAGCTGGAGAAGTGGCTGGGCCATATCTATGGCTAAGATTATTGATATAAAGAGACAAAGGTCGCCTCTTCCTTCAAAATAGACGTCAAAAGCAGACGCCATATATTTAATCATTTTAGCCATAGATATGGCCCAGCCATTTTGGCAGCTAAACACTTCTTTGGCAGATTGTCAAGATACTATTAAATCCCGTGTGGATCTCATGGAATAAAGTCCGCCCTAGACTGACGAGGGCCATTAGCCTGAAACCATGGTATCTAGGTGGACGCTTTTCAGTTTGCCAAAGCTGGTGTTGTGGCTTTATCACCGACCCGAGGCCGCTAGTTTGCGGCGACGGTCAATAGATGGCGTCTGCTTTTGACATCTATTTTGACGTGAGAGGCGACCTTTGTCTCTTTAGATCAATATCCTCCCGGCAAAATTCCATCTATATATATATATACATATATATTCGACCAATTTCATAACCCCTATCATAGGATGTTATGAAATCAAGCCACCCCTGAACTGATGAGGGCCAAAGCCTGACACCATGATTTCCTTGGGTTTAATTTATCAATTATATCATTTATTTCCTTCATTGTGACTACTATATTTGCTGTATTCAAAAGCTTTGGTTTATAGTTTCTTATTTCTTTATGTAAATTCGTGTCATCGTTGAGGCTGTCATCAGGAAAGAGACAAGCTAACAAGCCCTCGGTTCTCTGCAACCGCTCATGATATGTATTTGTTTCCAATATTTGTATTTGCTTGTCAGGTGTTCCTTTAAATTTTTTGTATATTCTATATAAATTTCCAAAAGGATTGTTTGAATTATTTTCTTCCAGAAAAGTTCTCCATGAAATTCTTTTTGCTTTCTTAATTTCACGTATATATTTATTTCGTGTATTTTTGAACAATTCAGCAATATAACGTGGAGGATTAGGATTTCGGTAATATAAGTTTCTTATATAGTGAAAGTTATTTTTCATAATTTCCAGTTCTGCATTCCACCAGTTGTTCGCTCTACCTCTCATAGAGTTGTTTTCCCTAATTCTTAATGTTGAGTAGGCAGATTCAATTAAGATATTTGTAATTTCTCTTATTGTTTGATCTATCATCTCTGGTGTAGAAGCATTTTCTATATAGTTTTTAATCTTTTTAATCTTCTCATGGTCAGTTCCATCCACGCTCTGAGTGTATTGACTCCAGTCAACTCCCCGCTCATTGAATTTCCAATTTGAATAAGAAGTGATTGTGGAGAATTGATCATCTATACAGACATCAAATGTTATTGCCTTGTGGTCAGATATTTGAGAGATTTGTTTAGAGCTCCAGTTTCTAATATTGCTAATTGCCCGTCTATTTGTTAACGTTAAATCGATTATGCTCGCATTTCGGCATGTTGGAGTTTTGACATTATGTATCGTTAAGTTTAAATCGTCTATTTGTGGTGTTAATTTATGACCATTGTAGTTTTTCTTCGAGTCAAACCATAGTGGATCTCTTGCGTTGAAGTCTCCACATATGACCACTGGTAAATCTTCGTACTCATTACTTAGTTGTCTTAAGAATATTGTATGTTCGTTTTTCATAGAGTTTGGTTGTATATATATATTTGAGATTATGACTTTTTTAGTTGAGGTATAAATCATAATTGTTGTTGCAAATGTGTTTGTATATTTTTTGATTAGTTTAGTCTGAAGAAAGGCATTATTTATAATGATTGCTGTATTGACATTTCGGAAGTTTTCCAGTTGAAACTTTTTCGCGGACCATGAGTATATTACTTCATCATTTATTGTGTATGGTTCCTGTATTAAAATTATATCAGCCTCCGTAAAGTCTTTGGAAGCGCGGAGTTCATTAATACATGCAATGCTTTTTCTGGTGTTTTGTTGGACAATTTTGACTTTATTAATTTGTATGGTATCTAAGTACGTGCCCCGTTTGTTTACTGCTCCAAGCGTATTATTCATTTTTATATTGTGGTTCAGTAGTTGTGTAGGCAGTTTTTTGTATCGTATACTCAATTTGTTTAGCATATATCGGGCAGTCTTTGGAGTTTGGTTTATGATCTTGATTTCCATTTTTAAAGTATGGGTGTTTCGTGCAATTGCAACACTTAATGCTGCCAGAGCAAAGATGCTGACCTTCCTGGCCACATTTGACACATTTTTTCAAATTAGGGCAGTTGTTTGTACGATGCTTAGGGTTAAATTCAAAGCAATTTTGACATTGGCTAACCAGTATTTTATCTCTCACCTCACAGCGTTGTATGTCTGTGTAAACTTTACCAGTTTTCTTTAATATTTGGTATACTTGTGTAGAGACTCTCAGCACGATGTCTTGTTCCTGCCTATTAGATTTGATCGGAAAAAGAACCTTTATATGATCTTGTAGGTTGTCAAGCTCCGGATTCATATTGCATAATATAGTTGGCAGATTGGTTATATCAGTTATTTTATTGACAGATTTGATAAGTATATTTGGGTCTCTTAGTTTTGGTTTGTATACCTTGCTTATTTTATTAATTTCGTCTGTATTTTTGAAACTTTCTAGAAGCTGGTCGATATCTTCCTCATTAGAAGATTTAATGATTGTACCATTTTTCGTATTTATTATGTTTGTTATTTTAGCTTTGTTACCTTCCTGCCGTAAAAGTTTTATTTTTTCGCTTACCAGTTGATGAATGCCTGATACGTTTAGATTGTTATTTGCTGAAATAATCAAAGTTTTCTCTTCATTTATATATCCGTCTTTCTGTATTGATTTTCCTATTTTATTTTTAACCATATCTGCATAAGTATCCTTAGTTGTGCTTTTTGAAGCAAATTTACGTAGTTCATTTTTTATTTCATCTAAATTAGTTTGCAGACATCCTTCAATTTTTGAAACATTTTCATCAAGTTTAATTAGTTCACATACGCTATCTTTTATTTGTTTAATAGTTCCTTTTAAATAACCAATATCCTCTTTGCAAAGATTTTTCCTATTGCTATCATATTTGTCAGAAAAATACTTAAATATTTCATCCAAACGATTTAAAATTAATGAGTTCATATCTCATTCTAGCTATGAATCTCCGCAATAGATAACGATCAAAAGGAAAAGTTGATATTTTCTTGCTAATAAGAACTAAAAAGAAAGAACAAAAGATCAGTAAAGTAAATTATACTTAGCTTGAGTAGCGAAGAGCGATGCAAAACACGTCCGCTCAGGCTCAGGCAGATGCTCCTGGAACTGACTATATATCTAATAATATGATATTGCATACTAAACACCTTATCGCTCCGCTCTTGACCAAGCTGTTTCAGAAGTGTTTGGATATGAGCTACTTCCCAAATGAGTGGAAGAAAGCAGAAGTGTTGGTTATCCCAAAGCCAGGTAAAGCTGACTACGGCGAGTATAAGAGCTACAGACCCTTATGTTTGAACTCAAACATTTCTAAAATCTTTGAAAAAATTATTAACAATAAAATAATCAAACACTATGAAGAAAATAAGATGTTCAGTAATCGTCAACACGGATTTACAAAATCACGATCAACAATAACAGCGCTAACTGACATTGTCAAAACTGCTTTAGACCACAAAGCTAAGGAATTTACGGCCATTATAACAATCGACATCAGTGGAGCATTTGATAATGCATGGTGGCCAATGGTGCTAAAAAGAATCGATGAAGATAATGTAAATGCATCTATTGTTAAACTTTTCAAGTCATATTTTGATAATAGGAAAATAAGATACAGATACACATCAATTGAAGTTCAAAAAACACTAAGCAAAGGATGCCCGCAGGGAGGACCTATTTCCCCTACAATATGGAATATAATCATGAACGATTTACTATGCAAGTATACTGAGCCGAATAGTGAAATCATCGGATACGCAGATGATATTACGGTGATATGTTGGAATAAAAACCTAATAGAACTTGAAAATACAATAGGAAGCATAATGAGAAAAATAACAAATTGGTGTGAAAGCAGCAAATTAAGAATATCCAAGGAGAAAACGAAGGTTTTGCCTTTGTTCAATAATAAAAAATTTACAATAACTTTGAATAACAATACCATTATTCCGGTAGATAGGGTAAAAATTTTGGGAATAACCGTCAAAAACCACAGAAATAAGAATAAACTTGATTTTATGCCGCACATTGATGATACTATCACGAAAACAACCAGAGCAAGTGGATATCTATTAGGATTAACAAAGAAGGCCTGGGGTCTTGACAGCAAAAGGAGAATTGTACTGTACAAAACACTATTTAGAAATACAATAATATACGGATCTACGATATGGTACCAATTCATCCCAAAAAAGCCAAAGACAAATTGAACTCGCTACAGTATAAAATTCTCAAACATGGTATACAAGCATACAATACAACATCGTCAAATTGTACGCATATCATTGCTAGAACTCCAAAGCTCACTCACTTCATTGAATCAAATATATTGAAAATAAATATAGATTACAACCGATTTGTCCCAGCAAAAATAGTCATAATTTCTAACTTTATAATCCAGAAACAGCAGGAATATTACGAAGCGACCAATGAAAATTTCAAAAGTTTCTTCAGTGGCCCAAAAATTCCTAATTTTATTAAACCTAACTTCTATAATGTGCAATTCCTCACTGGACATGGCGACTTCAATTCATACCTGTTTAAAATTGGCAAAGCTGAATCACCTGGATGCTCGTGTGGAGGCGAAGAACAGAACCCCAGACACTTATTAAACTGACTGCCCGCTGACCGCTGATCTTAGGGAACTAAATCAACTTCCCATAAATTTGCAACATCTGGTCTCCACTAAGGACATATACCAAAGATTCAACAAATTTTGCAGAATGTATTTAGCTAGTTAAGTGATTACTAATGTAATCAATTTGCATACTGATATGTAAATATGTATATATCTTCTTAACTACTTTTCTTTTGTGTCTTTCATTTAAATGTTTATATTTCACGCGCAAATATCCGAATTGTGGATATAGCGTGTACTCTGCAATTGATAAATAAAATGATAAACAGATTGGCCTTTTGTCTGACTTTGCCAAAATTGGTAATTAATTTAATTTAGCGTTGAAGAGATATTTCAACCGTCTGATCTGTTTACCTTAGATATCGTATATTAGTACATATATAAAATAATATTTAAAAAAATGATTTACCACTTTTATAAAATCGGTCTAAATATTATTATATATTTTGAATAATGAATTTAAAAATTGCTTATTTTATAATTTTCAGTGCGGCTCATCTCTATGATGTTCATCAGTTCAACTTTCTCTCTCGTTGAATAATAAAAATAATAATAATTTAAGAATTTTTCTAGAGATATTCCAACTGTACATAATAGCTAAAAGCGTTTTTGTTGAAGTAACTCAGATACATAATTGGCTAGAAAACTTGTGAAATCCATAATGGACGCTGGCTAACAAAAAGTAGAGAGAATTTGAGAGCAACCTTGGCGTAATAATAATTTAGCATTACTAAATCAACTAGCAATTAGGCTTAGGCAGTGAAATGGGTTTTCTCTCTTATAGTGAAATATATTTCTATCGATTCTAACATAAACACATAGAAAGGAAAGTTTTCGGCTGAAAATAGCTTCTGGCCTTAGAGCTAAAGAGCCGAGAAATGCCATTGATACTGCGAGTAGGATTTTATTTTCAGCTTTTCTTTCCAAACTCCATACATCAAATAGAGGCGGGGGCACAGCTGGGAGACTTTAACCCAATCTAAAATTCCGAGAGAAATTTAGCGCATTCTCCCGGGCTCCCCCAATATTGATGTAATCCTGCCATCATCATACTTGGTGGCACTCGCTTTATCGCCACAGAGAGGAATTCTAACCTCATTGTTCTGTTGGCTAGGTTAATGAAAGTCTAGAATAAAACCTGTACTTAATATCATGTTTGAAAATTTTCTATATATGGTGAGGTATATATATAATTAGCGCTTTTTTCCAACATATTATGTTGAAGATCACAAATTCATATGAATTGTTATATGCTAAATAAAAATATATAAAATATCCAAACTATTTTTGACGAATTGAAATATTATTAAAATTCTTTTAAAATAACCAATTTTTCTTATAAAAGATTGCGCAATCTTTTATTTAAAAAAAAATATTTTGTTTGTTCATCTTGTCTTCACATTATTTGTCCACGGCGACTGTTGGTGATTCTCCCTGGATGTTACTTACTACTTTGTTCTCGATAATGCACGGAGGTAAATGAATAGGAGGACAAAAGATATCTTTATCGATCCCGCGGGCTTATTTGTACATCCATGACATGGGGCAACAATATAAAGAAAACACGGTATAAAATAGTAATGCTTAAAGATTGCTCTGAGTTATTTCCCGAAAATAATCAAATAACAATGTCTATGAATGTGACAACCTCATATCATAGTTTCAAATTTTAGACCATGGTAATATTTTCAGTGCATCATGGTTCATAATAATTTACCATGTGTTCTCTCTTGGTAACTATTCATAACCACGAAGAAGAGACAGGAAAAAAATCTTCATTCAAGAAGATATTATTCCATCCCCCAGTGTCGATTTTTTCTCGCCCTATAAACCTTCGTTTTTGGCGTTTTTGGGGACATTTCAACTCTACTTGGCGAGAAGTCTTAAGCTGCTTATTGTGGTGGTGGTGTCTTGTCCACTCCATGGAATGGGGGGGGGGTGCCATTGCCCCGTTAGTCAGCCACATTTCAGAGTTCCCCTATAGGCCTTCAAGGTTACTGTAGCGGCTCGGGGCTCACGACACCGTACTTCACCCTACAGGACAGTCCCTTACTTACTTGTGCTGCCTCTCCCGCCCGCCACGCAGAGGAGAGGTTGGACTTCTGGGAAAGGACATGGGCTTATTAAATATCGTATAGCACTAAACTATATATAAGGACTATAATATATTCCATCTTGGAATATAGTTTCTTATATAAATGGGGAAAGGGCCTTTAGAGCTTGGGATAACATTTATATATTAGACCAAGAATAACTCTATATAAGCTTTAGCCATCGCTACAATAATTCGAATTCGGACCATCTTTTATATCGTATGAAGCACTTAGTATATTATAAAAGAAATTGAAAATTATAATACTTGCGTTGGCAATTTTCAAGGATATTATTCTAGGGTGAATAAAGGATGTTACAGTAGACTTTAGTAAACAGAATGGCAGGTAGGTAAATGGCCGGGAAGTCAAACAAAGCAAGAAACATCCGTCCAATATGGCGGCATCGGCCGAGCAGAACTAAGTGGCGCCGCCTTACGTACCCGGCTTATTAACTTCCTGTTCGGCTGCTGCGATTAATACGGCAGGCTCTCTCTTAATAACAGGGCACTTAGCACGAGGCTGATTAAACGGCCGGATGGTCCTACAAATATCGCCTTGTTCCCCCTCTTCTTGCTTAGTTGTGGAAGCCTTCCTTTCCATGATACTAGAACTTGTTTTCATCTGATGGAATTCTCCACATTGGCTCTCTTCATATTCTTATTTAAACAAGTAATAACTAAGTTAGAACCTATTTCGATTTCAGGTTGATTCTGAGAAAGAGGGAGGGACAACTTTTCTTTAGGATTATATGCGTTATGAAATATTTAAAAATATGAATGCATTTATATATATATAAATATAAAAGGGCTTGTAATTGATATTTACAATATCTTCACTATGCGAGGTTTGTTCTAGGAGACCGCCTGTATGATAGCGGATTGCTCTTACTCGTTCAACCACATTATATCCATCGCGAAAACGAGAATAAGCGTTGTGCTTTACTCCTTTCATTCAAAGTTTTAATTCATTTTCCGGGTCTGTTTGATTCCTTTTTTATTGCGGACGCACACGTAGATGTTCCTCCATCATAACCTATAGTCTCAGCCCGGTTCAGATCTAGAGATTGAACAACAACGCGGGTCATCATATCGCTAAATTATGGCCCGTAAATATGTATGAAAATGTGGAACCAAAATTAATAAAACAAATGGAATCTACTTAGATTAAAACTCTGTATTTTTATCTGTAGTTAGATCCGTTAACACCGCTTTTCTAAATGCTTCATTTTAGATAATAATTTCGGCAAGAATTCCTATTTATTCAATAGAGGAATTTGAGATAAGAGTACAAAGTCGTTAATATAATTAACCAAGTAATTTATAACAAGGTGTAAATATACAAAGAGTATATATAAAATAAAATTTAAAGTAGATTAAAAAGTATAAAGAAACAGACAAGAAGTTGACAAGAAGAAAATAATAAATATAAATATTAGATAGGAAATATATAGAAAAGACATGAGATGGACATGAAGCAAATAAGAAATATAAAGTGTAGATAGGTAGTAAATATAAAAGATATGTTTGGATTCGACAAGAAGAAAATAATAAATCTAGAGTAAGTAAAGAGTAGATAGCAAGTAAACATAAAGAATATGAAGTCGGCAAGAAGCAAATGAGAACTCTAAAGAGCAGAGAGATAGAGAGATTGAGATCAAACTGATTTATTTCAACGTTCATATAAGATTATATAAGGTTAAATACATGAATATTATAAAATGAAAGGATTTAAAAGCACGAATGTTTCTTTTATACATAATACAAACTTCTACTGCCCTTACTGCGATGAAAAAATATATTGGGAGGGCTTGGCTCATCAGTGGTGAACCCTCCCAGCAGTTTCGCCAATATAATCCACCAGACCGCTTCTCAGAGCTCTAATACTGTATTGAACGATTCTGCTTATATACGCAGCACTGAAGGATGGAATCTCAGAAATGGTTTTCATGAAAACTATGGACATAAGCTTATAGGACAGTAGAAATACATTTAAATATTAGTAAATAAGATTATGTAATTATAAACATAGGAGAAAATAGAAATAAATAGATAAAAATAATGGATAAATATACATATATACATGTCGTCATTGGTGACGCCCACCTCGGGAAAGACTCCGCCACCGTTGGACTGCGAGAATTCTCTCTCTGAGATAGAGATAGCAAGTTAGTATAAAATATATGAAGTACTTTCTCTCTAAAACAGCATTGATGAGGGTTATTGTTTATTCTGTTATATATTTTCTCTAAGTTCCATGTATTTAAATTAATTTTAAAAGAATAATTGACGAAACACGCTCAATATGTGACACTTTTAGATAACAGCATACATGATGCCATCAGAAAATTAAATATCGGAAAATGGTAATGACGTTCTTTCATCTCTACAGTCATTATTTGATTTAGTTATTTTTTGGTAAATACATTTCTTTAGAGAAGAGATTGAATTCGAAGTGGTAATTTTTCCACATTTATACATCAACATTTAATATGTGGGGAACATAATAACTTCAGGCTCAACATAATGCTATATATTAGATAGCGTCTATTAATGTTTTCCAGAAACATGTTTGAGGAACCATAACTATTGAAAAACCTATTAATATTTATTATATTATTCAACGAATATAATTTCTATTCATCGTATGAAATATATATCTCTTCCTGAATTCATTCAAATATTATAAAAACGAATTTCAGAGTGAATTGTAGGATATGCTATGTATTATTCTTATATTTGTTTAACTCAGTTTTAAAGTGGCATTTGTTTTTATGGCTTGGTGAGGGTAATTGAGTATTTTAAACCGCACCTGACGTGTTATTTCTCCATGAAGTGTCTATGTAAAGTTCTGGGGAGCCTACATTAGAGGTTGTCAATATTCTAAGAAGAAGTTTTGAGGTGGGACATGGTATATATCTCCTGTCAGCTAACTTTGTATTTCACAGCGGGAAAACTAATTTGGAGACGTCAGGAGTATCCATCATCATATCGAGGAGGAGAAGGATCCATTCATCAGAACTAATGTTTTGCACTGCGCCTGAATAATGGACTCTGTCATAAGCCCGCTCCTAATTACCCTCCCATCGGGCCGAATTAATGAGGACAGCCCGCGTCGAATTTTTCTCTCTCACCAAATTGTCCTTTAACCCGATTTAATAGATTCAATTATAAAGTAATCATTGGAATTAAATTTGAGTGTGTGTCGCCTTTAGTGCCTCCTAAATTAATTAACGTCTTTGAAGTCCGCTGTTCGGGAAAATTCCGAGGTGTTTCACCGCCTGGAAGACCGACAAAACTAATAGCCCCCCCCCACCATAGACTTTATTTTCACCTAAATAGTTTCCTCACTCTTATTTTTGGAAATAATTTTCTACTAAACCGTTTTATTATTTTTCACATAATTATAATTTAATTTTATCTGGAAATACTACTCTATACTTATTTTACCACAAAGTAGCAAATAAATTTAATGTTGCAAATTTTTATGTGCTTATAACGTTTAATTTTCACTTCATACACACACAAAAGCAAAATAGCCACATAAATTAATTAAAAATATAAACGCGTCGAGTTTCCTACCCTTACAGCCAAGACGACATTTGTGATGGTTCTGAGTCTAAGAATGTGATTGAAAAAAGGAGTTGCCGCTTGCCCGGTCAGGTGATACCGCGGGATGATTTTCAAAAACGGCACGAGAGCGTAAGGACGGCGGAGTGACAGCGGGAGCGGTGGAGCAGGACAACTGGACGGGAAGGTCTGGTGATAGCAGTGGGACATCACACAGTCCGGTAGCAACTAGTGTGACAGCATGTAGACCTCGATTGTGGTCGGAGTGGTAAGTCTTCTGGATTGTCCTCAGCCTGATGGCCTGGAGTGTACGAAGTGAAACGATGAGGATCTTTCAGACGGCGCAGATTTTAGGCAAGTTCCACTCATTGCACTCTTTATATCCAGGACTAGTTGTGATAATGCGCATTCACCCGGATTCAGGCATATAAATTACTTTAGAAAACGTGGGCTGGCGGAAAATATTTTATTATTGGTTTCATTACCAAATAGTACCGAAAGTAGCGTTTTGTTTTTTTAACTCGAAATAACATTCCTTCGAGCCTCAAACTTTCCCACTCGGCAAAGAAAAATGCTTATAATCTTGTCATATTAAGTTAAAATAAACAAGAAACTTTGCGTAATAATCTTAAATTACTTCACTGATATCTTTACCGCAAAATTCATAGAATTAGTGATTTTATTAGGAATTTGTTAAACTAGGGGATAATACCTTTAATTCACCGGGGCTGGCCCCTCTTTCTATCCAAAAAGAAGCATTCACAGCGTGCTTAGCTTTTTTAAACCAAGTTATTATATAATATTATTTTAATATTTAATTTTATTTGAAAATAAACTATTGCCTATTCTTGTCTCTGGGCAATCTTGAAAAGAGCTTCTAGTTCCAGAGTGAGTAGTATTCGCCTTTATTTTAGGCGCAGAAAGACTGTTATATCTCCCCATTCCTACCAATCTGGGTCCTTTCTTGTGGTTTAGAGGTCTTCGTCGCGGACGGGAAGTCTTTTTGTCAATGGAATCTGACAGTAAGGGGCATTCGGCAACTCATATTTCATTATTGTCTCTCCCTATGACCCGGCATTTATTAAGGGGAAATTATTACTTAGCGTTTGCTCTGGTGGATGTGTGCTCATGACTAGAATCAGCGCTAAGATATTTTTCAAGATTTCTAAAAACCTCGATAATGTGATCAATTGGAATGTACGAGGTGTGTTCAAAAGATATCGCGACTTTTGTGTTTTTTCTAAAAAATTATTCATTTATTCATGAATACCTATTTTGTCCCCTTCAAAGTAATCCCCAAGAGATATTATACACTTGTGCCAACGGTTTTTTCCAATATTCGAAGCACTTCAAAAAATCATTTTTAAAAATCTTTTTCAGCTCCTCCTTCGATGCCGTCTTTATCTCGTCAAGTGTAGCGTAACGTCGTCCTTTCATGGGCCTCTTAAGTTTAGGGAACAAGAATAAGTGACAGGGGGCCAGATCTGGGGAATACGGTGGCTGCGGCATCATTAGTGTGTTGCTTTTGGCCAAAAGGTCGCGCACAAGCAACGATGTGTGAACAGGGGCGTTATCGTGGTGCAAAAGCCAATTTTTGTTCTTCCACAAATCCGGGCGTTTCTGGCGGATTGCTTCGCGCAAATTGCGTATAACAACAAACAAACAACAACAAAAGCCTTTATTTAGGGCATTCCGCCCCATACAGGATTCGCCGTATTTACACGTCAACAAGAGGAGAGGGAAGAGGAAACATTTACAACAAAAATAAGGTTTGTTACCTATTTACAGATGGATCATCCTCCAGTATCCTTTGCCCTGCATTCTTTCTCATGCGCCCAGCTTCTGTACAGAACTTAAAGTATTTATCAATCAGTAATTTATCATTCAGATCTGAAGAGAGAAGTTAACATATGCTATGGTATCTAAATTGACCAGAGGTAGGGCTTGGGAAAGTTTCAGTACGTTTTTCTGTTAAGAGAGGGCATTGGAAGAAATAGTGAACCAAATTATCATCCATGAGATCCTTACAAAGTAAACAGTTCCGGCCATTTTCTTTCCAGAAGTCTTTTCTTTCTTCCCTGAAAAATTGCCATAAAACTCTATGTTGTGCAACTAGTTTTTTGTTGGGAAGCGAGATATTTAATCGTAGGTACTCCTCTGTCATGAATGATTCACTCAAAAATTTGTAGTGAGCAAAGTGGGTTGAATCAGTGATTTTCATCTGATCGTTTTGAATTAGTTGGTCTGTGGTAGTTCTAATTATGCCTGGCAATTCTTTCTGTATGGCTAAGTAGTCTTCGCAGCCCTTCAGAAAGGAATATCCCTTGGAGTCTAGAATTTTTATTAAATTTTGAGTAAAGCTGTTTTCTATTTCCTTTTTCGCGGTGACTTTCCAGAGATAATTTAAGCAAGCATGTGGTAATCTGCTCGGCTCCATTTTTAAAATCCTGACCCAAAACTTTAATGTGAGTTTTACAGCATTAAGTTCAGTTGATATTCTTCCACATTCTCTTCTGAGGACATATCCTGGTGTGTAGTTTGGTAAGTCTAAGAGACGACGAAGAAATGTATCTTGGGTATTATTGACTGTCTTCAGCTGGTTGATTTCCCACATTGGTGCCGCATATAGTAAAGTAGGAAGAACAATAGTGTCAAGAAGTTTCATCACTGAGGTAAAGGACTTTATTCGCGCCTTTGTAAGGATTCTCCAAAGTGCATTAATTGCATTCAGTGCTTTGTTTCTAAAGTATTGGGAAGCATATTGGGTCGAGATTTTTGTAGTCAGAGGGTAACCCAGATATGTATACTTAGCCACTATTGTCAGGGGTTGCTGACCCCAAAACCATATCTCGGAACGAGCTGTTCTTCCACCGTTTCTAAACACCATTATTTTGGATTTATTTTGGTTTAACGTTAGGCAGTTCTCTTCTAAGTACTTTTTAAGTAAGTTAATCTTCAATTGCAAATTTATTTTCGATTCTCCTAAGATCACTATGTCGTCTGCATACAGTAAAAGGTGTATAGTTCCATAATTCTCAAGATTTATGCCTGGCAATTCTGATTCATCGAACAGGTGTACCAGATCGTTTAGGAAGAGAATGAATAAATAAGGTGACAACGGCTCCCCCTGCAATACTCCCGCTTGTATTTTGATAGCCTCCGTGAAGGAACCCCGCCATCTGACTGTTGCCGTCATTTGGGTATAATAGTTCTTAATTAGTTTAATAAATCGGCAACTCAGATCATTTAATGCTAATTTTTTCCAAAGTAGATGGTGCGGCACGGTATCAAAGACCTTCCTTAGGTCAATGAAGAAGGCATATAACTTTCCCCTTCTACGGCTAAGGGTCATTTGAATTAATGATACGAGCGTGAAAATGTGGTCCTGACAAGAGTAGCCTTTTCTAAAACCAGCCTGATTTTCTGCCAAAATTGACTTTCTCTCCATCCAATCATTCAATCTTGTCTTCAAGATAGATGTAAATAATTTCGATAGGTTAGAAATCAGGGATATTCCTCTGTAATTTGACGGGTTGTCCGGATCTCCATTTTTAAATATTGGGTGGATTATCGTTTTTGTCCATTGTTGAGGAACTTGGGATGTCCCTAAGATTTTATTAAATAAGTTCCTGAGATAAATTGTATGTTCTTCTAACAAATATTTAATCGCTTCGTTAGGAATTTCATCAAGTCCTGTAGCCTTATTTTTACCCAATTTGGAAATTTCCTTGGTGACCTCAGTTAGATATATTTCACAATCTAATTCGGGGTCAATGTCCAATATCTCAAGTGGTAACTGTACAACTTTTGTTAAATTTGAACCAAGTAACTCCCGGTAGAAGACTTGCCAGTCTGCAGTAGAAATTTCACCTTGTAGGTTATTCCTATATTTAAGTGAATTAATAGTCTTCCAAAATTGGGAAGGATCTTTTACATTACTGAGGATAACTTGAATTTTGTCAGTATATTCCCTTTTTTTGAGCTTTAGGATAGCTGAATATTTCTTCTTACTCGACAAGTATGCAATTTTATCGGCCGAGATATTATGTTTTACGTATAATTTTATATTTTGTTTCATTTCCTTTTCAGCCAAATAACAGTCTTTGTCGAACCATGGCTTAGATTTTATATTTTTTGTTTTTGCCTCCATCCGCGTCCCGAGCGTAACATTGCTGTTTGAATTAAACCAGTAAAATCCTCAGCCTGAGTATCAATTGTGGAGTCCGCTGGATGTTCGGGAGTTAATTCTTTTAAAGTTTCTATATATGTTGGGATTTTATCTACTGACCAGGAAAATTTAATTTTGGCCTTAGGCTCCATGTAACAATTTTCAGTTTTATTATTAGGGCCGATAAACTTTAAAATTATTGGTAAGTGATCCGAATATGGCATACAACCAATTTCAAAATCTGCTATGTGTTCAAGCACCGCAGGTGAGACAATCGCCAGATCTAACACAGAAGAGCCTCTTCCGGAGATGAATGTAAATTTACCACTTTTATCATTAATGGATCTACCATTTATTATAGTTAAGTGATTTTTATCAAGAAAGTCAATAAATATTTCCGCTTTGGCAGATTTTGTTAGGTCACAGGAATTTCGGGTGGTTGAAAAAAGGTTTGAAGTATCTATCAAATTATGGTAACCCCCCAGATTGCCAATACGGACATTCAGGTCGCCGACCAGTATTATTTCAAACCCTTTATATATCTTATTTTCCATCAAATGAAATAGTCGTCCAAGTTTTGTAGCATGCGTATCGTTTGGGGGTAGATATACGAATATTACGCAGATCGCTGGTGAGTCATTGTCTAAACTTGGATTGAGTGTGACTGCAATCCAAGAGGTTTCGATTTCAACATTGTCAATTTGGGGCTGTAGTTGTTTATTTATGCCGAGAATTATACCTCCGAAGCCTCTCCCTTTATCTGATGACTTTACAGCAGGTGATTGGTACATTCCGAAGTTCGCCAGGTTCAAGTCGATATTGAAGTGGCACCAAGTTTCTGTAAGCGCGAACATCTCAAATTGTTTCAAATATTCGAACAGTGGAAAGAGAGAATTTATCCTAAAAAAGCCGTTTATATTCCAATACATGAATCGTTCGTTTTTAGCTATGTCAACCATTGGTTTTATTTCTTTGATCTTAATTTCATTATGTTTCAGATTTGTGCCCTTAAGTTGACTTTCTTTAATAGTATGAGTCTTGCTATGTGAAGTATGAGGAGTTTCTGTGAGTTGAGATTTGTTTCTAGATTGTACATCTTCATTTGTATGTATTTTATTACCTGAGTATTTACATCTATTTACAGAGATCCGCTGGTGTGCCTCTAGCTATATTAGTTCTCCTTTGGCATTCATCACCTGTCCCTCCACTACCATGTAGTTGATGCCGTTTAGGAGAAGTTTATTATCCCTCAACTTCGATCCTATACCCTTCTTGTAAAGTTCCTTTCTCTTTTCTATCAAGATTTTTCTCTGCTCTCTAATCTGGGGGCTGTAATCCCTGCTCATAAAAATATTGAGCATTCGAAGTTTGAATGAGTTCTTTAGGAGACTTATTCTGGACTCGTGATCAGGAACCTCGATCAGAATAGGCGCCTTTGGTCCCCTGCCCAGGCGATGACATTCGGCAATTACCACATCATCGGTAATCTGCATATCTTCCGCCATTAACTTCTTGACCTTTTGTAGCAGCAGTTCCCGACTGTCAGTCTCTGCTGATTCAATGCCATATATTATTAAGTTGTTTTCTCGGGCTCGTCTCTCCAAAGCCTCCGCGCGTTCTTCCAGATTCCTTATTTTTAGGGTATTGTGAGAAATTAACCTCGTGTTAGTCGCCAGTGCATCTGTGCACGAGGCCATAGATGTTTCAATTCCCGTCATTCTTCGCTCCCAAACCTCCATCTTCTGCTCAATATTAAGCAACCTTGCATCCATTTTCTCTCCCAATCTGTTCACTTCAGCCGAAAGGTTAATTATCAGTAGCTTTAAATCGTCCATTGGTGCCTGGTCTGGAGTTGAGTGAGGTATATTTGTCAATGTGGCCTGTCTTTTCGGCCCTGGATTTAGTTCTATACATCCAATTAGCAAATTGCGTATAACCTGCAGGTAATATTCCTTATTGACCTTTCAACCCTGTGGAAAGAACTCATGATGCACCACGCCCCTGCAATCGAAGAAAACTGTCAGCAAACTTTCACATTCGACCGAATTTGGCGCGCTTTTTTCGGTCTTGGTTCGAGCGGCAGCTTCCATTGAGATGATTGAGCTTTGGTTTCCACGTCATAACCTCAAACCCACGCTTCGTCACCAGTTATGACCCTCTGGAGCAAATTTGGGTCGTCGCGGACAGAGTCCAACATCTCATTAGCAATGTTCATCCGATTCTGTTTTTGGTAGCAATTGAGCAATTTTGGTACGAATTTCGCGGCGACCCGTCTCATGCCCAAATCATTGATAAAAATCGAATGGCACGAGCCAATCGATATGTTCAGGTCCTCAGCAACTTCTCTAACGGTGATTCGACTATTGGCCAATATAATTTTCTCCACTTCATTAATTTTTTCGTCTGTTGTTGAAGTGCTCGGGCGTCCGGCACGCTCTTCGTCGTTCACATCTTCTCGGCCTTCTGAGAACATTTTGTACCACCGATAAACGTTGCATCGGTCCAAGGTAGCTTCTCCGTATGCCACAGTCAACATTCGGAATGCATCCGCGCACTTAATTTCGTTTTTCACACAAAATTTAATACAGGTTCTTTGATCCATTTTCTTTTAATAGGTGAAAATCGAAGACGGTCCAAAACACCTGCAAGCAAAGCAGCTGTCAACAATTAAGTGAACATTCAAAATGGCCGAGCTTGTCGGCATAAGTGAGAGACATGAGTACCAACATAAAGCCACAAAAAGATCGAAATTCGAATATACGTAACCCGCGAAAATTCAAAAGTCGCGATACTTTTTGAACACACCTCGTATATGCATAAACCCAAATTATATCTCTCATTTATTTTGTGACACATATCGCAAGTCTTTGACCACCCGCTATACTCTCCAGACATCGCTCCATCGGAGTATCGCCTGTTCTGGTAGATGGGACATGGACTGGCTGACCAGAAGTTAAAAATTGGCTAAATGAATTAATTTCCTCGGAACCAAAACTTTTTTCATTAGGTTACATACACTAACAAAAATATAAAATAATTTTGTATCTAAAAATGACAATTATATATTTTTTAAACAAATTTCCACTATATAATTTTGTTTCAATTTCATTATAATTTCTAACCTGTAAAATGCGAAGTATCATACCTGCATACCCAATATATGAAATTGTACGAATTTATAAACTTTATGTATCATCTAAACCTAATCTGAAAATAATCCGTTTCAACCACTCTGTCTGTTTTTAAATACCCCCAATGTATTGTGGATAATCCAACCTTTTCAATCTGTTAGAAAAGAATGAACAAAAGTGCTGAAACAAAATTCAGCCTTTTTTCATATATATATATTATTTTTATATCAACTTTTTTTGTGTAAATGGGAGGTATTGTTGATCAAATTTTGTTTCAGAGTTTCAGTGTAAGATTCATAGATGAGTAAAACCGTTAACAGATCGAATATGTTGGGCGATCGAACTCCAATACAATCGATGGGATCGATGTAATTGCACATCTGAGTTTTATTTATAACTCCGATTTGTACCGGGGGATGTAGAGATACTTTCTTCTTCGCACCTACACCATACCCAACTTATGGCAACCTCTTTATTCAACGCCGTCATCATGAAGACCGAATTTCACCTTCTGTTTATTGTCATTTAATCAATCAATGCTATACTCAAGGTAATAAAACTTATTGTTTCCGGTCATTCAGTTACTACTGACCTCAACACCCGAAAACCCCTCACAATTCAATTAATCAATAATGTTCCGAAAATAAAAACGCCACCTTCCGTTTCCAATGTTTCTATCAGCTCTATCTTGAATACCGAACCATTTTTAACCAATAAATAAATAAATGTTGTCTTGATGACGAAAAGAATGACCTTCTATTTCTAGTGAATCAATCAATGTTTCCGTGTGTGTGTGTGAGGACTTAATCACCTGTTTTCATACATCCAAATGAAACATTTTATACTTCAAAATACTTCCTACGGTCTTGACCATCAAAATACAGTGGTACCTCGACATACGAGTTTAATTCGTTCCGAAACCTTGCTCGTATCTTGAATTACTCGTATCTCGAAGCAAATTTCCCCATACAAAACAATTGAAATACCATTAATCCGTTCCAACCTCCAAAATGTCACCCCAGTTATTTTTGTTACGTGGTTTTAAATAATAAAAACGTATTTATAAATATCAAATATTTATTGCACAAAAACAAAAAAGAGAATGTAAAGAAATAAATTAGATATCCTCACTGGTCTTTGCCTTTTTCGCTACATTTTTCTCGCTTTCACCTGTAGGCCGTTTAGAAAAAAACATGTCCAAGGAGGTTTGTTTCTTCCTCCCTCTCAGAATGTTCCGGAAATGAGTTAGGCAAGTGTCATTAAAAAGGTCAGATGCACGACCTGTTGCAACTTTTTCTAAGTGTTTTTTTTTTTTTTCACGAACTGTGAAACTCTTTTCCACATTCCTAAGATCTCCTTTATCTCACTTGTAGAAATAACCTCCTCCTCTGACTCCTCAAAACCAATTACTTGCATAACCTCAGTATGCTGCTATGACTGTAACTCTTGTATCTCCTCAGTCGTCAGTTCCTGGGTGTGCGCGTGATGGCGCGACTGCGTGTTACTACCGAACCGAACTCGTATCTCGAATTTCGCTCGTAACTAAAAGCAAAAAATCACTTGCTCGTCGGCTCGTATCTCGAAAACTCGTATGTTGGGGCGCTCGTATGTCGAGGTACCACTGTACACTATGATTTCTTTCTATATTAAATGTTGTTTTAAATTAATTTTAAAACATCCAGAATTTCTTTTAAAATAGTCTTATATTTATATGAGGTTCAAATTTGAATTTTATTTATACATATAATTTATTGGAATTTTGCTTTGAAACAGAAACATACGCCCCATATATTTCTAATCATATAATCAATGAACTTTAGAACGAAACGTCAAGCCATTCATAGTAATTATATTATAATTTTTCATAAAGAACTCATCAAACATCCACTCATCAAAACAATAGTTGTGAAACCAAAAATATATTTTTCTCATCATACAATCAATGTTTTTACTCACCTACACATTTTTTTAAACAAAAACGCCCTGTATTTCTTCTTCATCCAGAAATGGTCTTGAAACCATACATCATCCATTTTCAATAATACAAACAACAGTTTTGTGAAAGAAATATCATATATTTTCACTCATCCAAACATTGCGGTTTCAAGGAATAACCACCATATACTACAAACTTCATATCACAAATTTTAAAGAACGACATATTCTTCATTTCTAGCCATTAAATCAATTTTGTTTTTAAAACAGAACACCTGCTATTTATAGTTATCCAATTAATGCTGTATTGAGAATCAAAAGAGAGTCTGTTTCTGACATTCTATCCATAAACACCTTTTTGCTAATGTGATATAACAATAATTATAAAATATTTATATAAGGTTTTCCATAAACTTATTTAAAGCTTGCGCGTAGTTTCTATCTTTTGTATTAATAATAATACATATATTTTTGATAGCATCAAATATTCTATCTTAAAAGAGAGGGAAAATAAAGTATAAGGCATAATATTGGTTTGTTGTCTGCGACTTATTTTAGAAGAGGAATGATATCAACTTTATATTATATGCTGTACATATACAATGTTTTGCATAGGGAACTCCTACTTAGAATAATCAAGAAACACTAAGACTAATGTAACTTCATAATGGCGTTCAATAAAATCTACGACCGAAAAAGAAGGGCGTGGCATCCAGTAAGGTAGAATAACAGGACATTGGCATTGTTCAAGAAGTTGAGAGAACAATGAAAGGCCAGTTCTTGATTGGACACGGACTATCAAAAGGATCCGCCTGCTTTTAGGTTAAAATTAGAATGCAAGCTGTGTTTTATCTGAGCCCACAGAGGGGAACCCAGTATAGCCAGTAGTCAGGTCGACATGTTTCCAGATTAAACAGCGAGTCCCAGGACTCTCCCAAAGTTCATCTTTCCGGGTGCTGCCCCATCCGACCCGAGATAACCACACTCCAATGCGTGAGGTCTTCATTAAACTTGAGGCTAGTGCGCTCCCACTCTAGCCCTGACTGCATGTTGGATTATTATCCCGCGGCAACGCGATGTCGGTTCCATTATATTTTTACGGTTTATATTTTTTAAAATGATAATTGAAAACTTTATAATTTTTCTTAGTTCCGCATAAAAATAGAAAGCCTCTGAAATATGGACAATTTGCAGCGAAATAAAAATAGTTCAATCACATCGAAAAGAGGGTAAATCTATAAATTAGCTTTAATATGATATTGAAAAGTTGAGAGATTTATCTAAATTGGATGAACTTGTTTTTAAAAAGATTAGATCTTCTCTTCCATACCTTCCAAACCTTGACGTATTAATACTTAGCTATATCTGGGTATGCCGATAGAAAGAATTAAATATAATGTTTCTAGATAAATTTTAACGATGTTTTTAATTATGCATATTTGTACTTATAGTTTCATTGAGGTAAATATTATGCATGATATCAATTTATTTAACTTAGCTTCTTGCGTCTCACCGGTTAATCAAATCTATCTCTTAATAAAAAATTATTTCAATTCCACAGATCAAACTTTGCTAAAACTTTGGTATATGTATTGCAGTTCTGCTATATTAGCTTGAAATGTTTTCGTTTTGCTGTGAACTTTTATATAAGAACTCTACTGTGAGTATTTGCATAATGGTTATTTTATGAGTATGTATATTGTCTCTCTTGAAGAGCGTCTTTGTCGTCGTATGACCTATATGTCCATCGTCATCTTTGAGGGAATTCATGGCTTTGACACAAGGGGGAATCCTGCAGTCAGTCGCTTAAAATGTAAACCACAGCAACCATGGCCTAAGGTCTGCTCGGCAAGCTCCATTTTGTCTTCCCTGAACAACCCAGAATTTCCATCTAAATTTAACCGAGAAAATTAGGAAAGACAAACTTCAGGGTGACAGGATGACAATTTAATTAAGGTAAGAAAAAATCAAACTTTATAAAATACCAGAGAGACAAGAAAGGAAGTTTACAGAGTAAGCTAAATATAGGTATCAACATTATTATAACTTGTACATAATATAATATTATTATTTTGTTTAAACAATATATATTTGAGAAATTATTATTTAAAGGAATTTCTCACGTGGAAAATTAGAAAAGACAAACTCTAGGATGACACGGAAATTTACTCAAGGCAAGTATAAAATTAAAATATTTATTATACAAGAAAATCAATAAATGTAATTTACAGAGTAGCAGAATATACATCTCAAAATTTCTAATGTGTTAATAAAATGCTTGTTAATAAAAATAAATGCTTTACTACAAAACTTCCTGCCTATTGGAGCTGTGACCCACAGCTTGTAAATATTGTAGTTACCTACATGAATCTGACGTGTTTCTGCGAAAAATTCCCTCGGAGTCTTTGGAACTTTGTAACTAGTAACTTTGCGTTCTTTCTCTTGAGGAGCGACGTGAAAAGCGAATTTTGTCGTCGTATCGACAATAAGGACATTCATCGTCTTGGAGGGAAGTCTTGGCCTAGACGCGGTGGTGCAATCCTGGAGCCAGTCTCGGTAAATATAGATCACAGCACCCATGGCCCCAAAGTCTTCTTAGCGCCTTTCAGTTTATTCTTCCTAATTCACCCAGAATCTCCAACAAAATGTAACTTACAAAATTTTTGAAATATATTCAAGATAACACGGCGAATTATTTGAAAGGGAAAAATAAATTAAAATTTATAAAATGAAAGAGAAGCAATAAGATTCACAGAGTAGCAGAATATGAATCGTGAATTTGATGATTTGTTAATAAAATAATTTATATTTTACTACACATTTCGATTAATTATTATTGCACACAAGGTTTCTTGAGTTCTTATATAATGCTTTTCTGTGAACATAGATCTCCAATAAATCACAAATTAATTATGAAACAATTCCATGTACAATTGTAAATCAAATTCTGTATTATAATCATTAGCATGTAATACGATTTCAAGTATGTAAATCTTGTCTAAACCTACTATCAAATGTTAAATGTCAAAGATAAACCTATTCTCAATATATTAATTATTAAAAAACTTATTGCAAAATAATTAATCTTTCATTTAAAATATTTATTAATTTATTTCTTCATTTTATAGCTATATGAAAGTAATAGAAAATATATTCGAATAAAGTCTCAATAGCAAACACAACCAAATGAATGGTGAGTAATAATGGAAAACCTTTATTGTAATCTGACGCTTTTTCTTCTTGTTTTGACCAATGACCACCGTCACGTTAGGTATCGCCGCCTGTACGCAAAAAGGGAGACGGAGAGAAGTTAGTACGTGGCTACACTGAATCTAGGATTGTTCTAATCACCTTGTTGCTACTCTACCTATAGTTTCTCCATATATATATATAGGTATCTGTGTCGTAGAATTCTATTGGGTCTTAGAGCTTGACTGTAACCATTCTAAAAAATGTCAGTGATACAACCTCGGTACTGCAACACTCATAACCTCTCCCCCCCTCACACAAACATTGACACTACCATTTATGTATATTGGTTTTGTTAACATAGCACATATATTATAGTACTACCTCAAAAGCTGAGGGGAGGAAAACGAAACACTTATAATTCTATTCATGATAATATAATGAGCCACTTTTTGCACAGAATCTTTAAATAGAAGTTTAACTTGCGCTTAAAATCGATGAAAAGAGACAGACGACTTTATGGTAAATATCAAAAGTAAGATAGGTTATTTACAAATTTATTTCTAATCGTCCTATATTAACACACAGGCGAAATATTCAAATTTCATTATTTAATTTTCATTATTTGAATTTACAAATTTTAAATTTAAAAATATAAATTTCAAATATATTCATGGTAGAGAGGGAGTGATTAAAGTTTATAATTTGAAATATTTATATTTATAAATAAATATTTTCAACCTTTTTATATATTTTATATATAACTTTTACAATGGCAACCTTCTGTCGCTCTTTTCAAGGAACTTTATCTCCTATTGTTTAAAAAAATTGGCCTTTTCCAAAATCTCGAGTTATCAAACTATCAAATTGGATCAGAAAAAGCATTATAAAAATATATATCAATTCTAATATATATCTTATATTTCAAAATGGAACCCCCTTCATGTAATTAAATTTGAAGTCCCATATATTCTCATTTAATAGATTTCTTTTGGTAATCAATTTAAAAGCGTTTTTAAATTTTTGGTTATTTTTAGGAGTGCTAAATTTAATCAGCGGAATTTTATCAATTTAAAATATATTAATTTATGGACACAATCTCTATCTCTCACTCTCACTTTAATATTATATCTATATTTTTTTACTTTAGTTATTATTTCGTTTTTGTGGATTTTAATGGAATATAACATATATTTTTATTATTATATAATAGAGGTAGAGAGAGAGAGAGAAGTATTTATTTATTTATAAAGAGTATATATATTTTTTATAAAACAGGCGATAGCAGTAATAGATAACTGCTCGTGAATCTATTTACAAAAGTTCATACTACAGTAGAGTATGAATATGAATTCTTCTTATTTATTTACTAATACATAAGAGAATACAAGATAAATTTTCACGATTTCATATAATTCCGTGATATTTGTCTATTATTTTGTGAATTAATTTGACTCTTGATAAATAGGTTATTATTTCAGGTGAAACTGGATGATTTTATTATTGATTATCTTTTAGAAAATTTAGAAACATTTGGGTTTAGACATAATTGTCTGTAGCTCTTATACGAAATATCTTGCAGTTTTATCTAGGTTTGGAATGATTAGTACTCCTCACCCCTAAGTTTCCAAGGTTCAACATCTTTTTTCTAATTATTATCTATTCCTGGAGATTTTATTTTTGGTTCTAAATAATTGATTATATTATATATTCCACGGAACGTAAGTGCGCTATAGATTTAGAATTTAAATGTCCTTAAATTTTATCTATTGTATTCATACGATTATTTTTGCATATTTTTCATCATTGCCATCTGGAAATAAATACCTAAAGGTTCTTCGGATTTATTTGAGAAGCTTTTGTTTCTGTTAGTTTCTAAAATTTCCTATTGTACCTTCCTACTCGGTTTATATTCCATATTTTTGTATATTTCCTAAAGGCTTCCATAGGGGCTAATCGAGTAATTTTTTAAATATAAAAGTCTTCAACGGTATTTTTTGAAATATCTTATTTCACGATTATATTTATTTATCTTATTATAAAAACGCCGCTTGTGATCTTTGTCTGATCGGGATAGTACAAAGGCGATAGGGGAGTTCGTGTAGATACGCAGCTGAATTATGGTGGTACGAACCGAAAAGCATACAATAGTGGGACTTGTCTTCAAGGTTCAATGTCAGAAGGATGATTAGCGAAATGTATGATACTCACGTGAAGCGCTATGCTAAACACACACAGTCCAAGTCAGGCCCGGACGACTCCGACTTGTAGGCTGATCCGCTCCTACTGCCAACCGACACACTCTTTCCAGTAACTACTTCCGTCATAGCAATCCGCTCAGTACATTCCGAATGTGCTGGTTAATATCAGGGCATTTTCTCGGTCAAACAAACAGCATATATTTGGCTGTATCTGGCGCCTTTTTGCTGAATCTCCTCTTACGAGACTGTCGTTTATCACCTTGATCCCGAAATCAACCCTTCCACGCTGTCGGTCTCCCAGTTATTTTGGTCTACCGGCGGCTTATTCCATCCTGCCTCGGTGCCACAACGATGCCTCTAGTACCCCTTCCTTATTTTTTCATTTCTCGCCCCAATGACTTTCTTGGCAAGCGCATGTTCTCCCCCGATCTGTTTCACTTGTCGATGTTGAATCTTTCTTTCTGGCGTCGCTGTAATAATATAATTGGGAGAATATTTTTCAAAAATATAGATTTCTTTGATAAAATGAACACAATTGTAGAGTAGCTTCAGCTAAGCATTCCACGATTTGACTGTATTATTCTTTAAAATATTGTTTTCATTTGGCTTAATGCAGTATAGGCTGATTAAATTATTATATTCGAACGGATTATTTTCCGGTATTTTCGTTGAGGTAGATGCACCGGTGGTGAGGCAGTTCCGGATGTTGAGAGCAAGTCACTGGAACCTGGAGTCCCGTCGTGAACTTGCCGAAGTACTTGGTTGTGGTAATGTCTTTACTTATCGTCACTTGGTAAGAAAATTCAATAACAACTTATATTCAAAGGATTTTCAATTTTATTTAGTCAACTCAAATGAATCTCCTGAATACTTTTTTAAAAACAATTTTCTACTTGACTTTGAGATTTAAAAATATTTTATTGACATCATACACAAGTCAATGTTGATATTATTGACTACTTGAGTAATATAGGAGTAACCTTTTTATCTTAATTTCTACCTTTAAGCCAGAATATTGGTAACGAAAAAATATATATATTTTAAAAACTATCATTCAGTAATTAAGTTACAGAGAGGCCTGTTTCGATATAAATTTGAATACAAATTAATTTTAGGTTCCTTTGTTAATTTTTTTCTCATTCTGGCATATATTATAGATTTCTGAATGCTTATAAGAAATGTATTTTCCATTACGCTGCTTTGCGCACATTTATAAGATATTATTTGGTTAAAATTCACCTCACTCTCTCCATCTCGTATATATTTTATAAAATTCTTAAAATATTTTATCTATGCTAAAATATATTGTAAAGCAATATTACACCAAATACATAAATGTCAGGTTAGTTTTAGCTTTTGAATTTTATTGAAAAAGAACACGATATGGATGTGTGATGAAATATTATAAACAATTTTTTTTCACATTCTGAATAAATATATAACCTAATCAAATTACAATTTCGCCTTCTGGTAAGAATTTATTTCCAAAAGAAAATAGTGAATACATAGAAGAAATTTGTAGCAGATGAAGTACCAATAATAAAGCGTTCAAACAATAGGTTGTCCAATAATTACTGGGAACAAAAAAACGTTGTCCTCTATAATGGATCTGAGCTCTGGAGTTAATTATCATGGTGCCAGTCCTTTATCGGAGTACACAAAACTTCCTTCGCGAACCTCGGGTGCTCCGTTTTATGCAATTTATTTATGATTTTTTCTGAGGTATTCATAATCCTTTATACTCTTACAACGCTTCCAGAAAAGTGAATAGAAAGGTTTGAGCTTATTGAGGTTGAAAATATTGAGTTTGTGCATCAAATAACTATACATATATATTGATTGCTATTTGCTTGCTATTAACTTTAAAAATCATAATATAAAAATATATGGAATATCAATACATTTCCTTTATGTATGTAATAATCAAAGTTTAACTTTATAATGTATAGTTTGTTTATATATATACGTATATATTTGTAATTTGAGAAATATATTTCAATATACAAGTTTGTACAAGTTATAAATAAGGCACAATCGGGAATACCTCTTTTTCTTGATAACCCAGAAAACTGTGACTCTCTGTATAATGACTTCTATAACAGTCTCTATATATATAAAAGTCAATTTCTGTCTGTCTGTCTGTTTCGCGATAAACTCAAAAACTACTGAACCAATTGGTACCAAATTTTGCATGTCGCTTTTTATAAACCTGAGGAAAATTTTCGGCTGCATTTTGATTAGTATTTTTGGCTATTTCTTTTTTTCATTTGAAGAACCTTTTTTACGCGGACTAATCCGGAATGGAATGAATACCTAAATATGGCCATTTTTTTAAAGCATCGGTGGTTCAGTGGTAGAATGCTCGCCTGCCACGCGGGCGGCCAGGGTTCGATTCCCGGCCGATGCAATTTTTTAAAACAATTTTTAAAACTCATTTATATTATATCTTCTATATATATATAAATGAATGTTTGTATGTTTGTTTGTTTGTTTGTTGGTTTGTATGTCCGGTATACAAATTCGCAGTAGTTCACTAATTCAAACCAAAATTTCCATACATAGGTAAAAAAATACGGGGAAGACGATAGGCTATTTTAAAAAATATATAAATCAATTATTAAAAACTATATATTATTAGTCAGAAATGATGATGACGATATTGCTGTATCATGTAAGATTATCAGATACAAAATTATATTGGGAAAAATTCCAAAAAGCAGAGACCAAGGGTGAAACCAGCTCATTATTTTGTACGCAGGAACAAAATTCTAACAGAAAAACATTCATTCGAGCAGAAAACAAAAGCCAGATCATCTTTCTATAAAAATATCGCTTCTCAGACACAAAGTTTGGAGCGGGACGTTTCACAAGAGTGACATCCACGCCGCCAATTTATAATTGTAAAGAATAGTATTTAAATAAAAACATTTAATCGGGTAAAACCCGGGCGTTGCCCGAGTCATTCGGCTAGTATTCTATATATTAGAATCTTCAAAAATATCTATCTTCCTTCTGTAACCTTCCTTCTGATACAGTTTTGTTGCCACTTGAAAAATCACCTTTGCAAAACGTCTTATCTAACTATCTGAACCACTCTATAGCAGCTTTAAATAAAATTGAAATGTTTCAGAAAGTAAAACAATTTTTCGGTCTTCTAAACAAGAGGAAATCTAAGGGTGTCAAGTTCAGGGCTGTACGCAGGATGGGGCATCAAAAATCACCCATACCCTGTAATCTTCGCCAAAGTCAAGTCCGTCGTGTAAGTTCTCGCATTATCCATATAGATATTTATTTGGATATATTTAATTTGGGTATTTTTGTTCCAACTATACTTTTTAGCTTTTCTGATAATTAAAAAATTATTTTAAGACTGTCCATGATTATTAGCTCTTCTTGGATTTAAAAGACAAATATCATGAATTTGTCTTTGGAAAGAGGAAAGCCTTGGCTTTTTTTACCGGCAATGTTTTATTGATCCATTGTATTATTTGACGCTTGGAACAAGAATAATAATGATATATCCAAGTCTAATTACCTTTTATAACACCCTCAAACACCTGATATCATTCTCCATAAAAATGGTTTAAACAAACTTAGGTCTAAACAAAACTGCAAGCCAT
>CP092875.1:36809734-36838913 GCA_030710605.1 Cordylochernes scorpioides
TGAAGATATCCTTTGAATTCGTTGTTATGGTGTAATGTAGCCATGACATCATATTCGGATGGGACTTCTTCAAGGCCACCGAGGCCGTCATTGATTATGGCAGATATGAACTCCATCTCGGGGAAACATCTGTCCTGGAATCTCGAGAGGATAAAAACCAGAGATTGTTTGCTTCCGACGACTTTATCATCCCGCCTAAATCAATAAAGAATATCAGTGTGATAAATGAAGAAATATGTGGTGTTAGAGATGTTTTAGTCTCAACTTCTAAGGACTTATTATTAAGAAAGGAAGTTCTTATACCAAACTCATTGGTTACATTTCGACACGGCAGAGGTAGCATTTGGTTGGAGAATGGAGCGTCATGGCCACAACTGAATCCATCAGGAAATGAATTTGTGCACAATGGAAAGTTATAAGAATGGGAATATCTGCAGTCTTATCGAATCCAGCGATAAGTTACAAGAAACGCAGCTAAAGTCACATGAATGGTCACAGAAGATAAACCTTACTCTAGATCCAGGGCTGTCTGAAATTCAAAGGTTACAGATTGTTTGATGCCTTAACGAGTTTATTGACATATTTGACTTTGGGGGTACTCCTATTAAGCCCACCAGTACTGTGAAGCACAAGTTAAACACAGGAGACCACTCTCCTATCAAACAGCGCCCCTATAAAGTAGCACCAAGTGAACGACGACTAATTCAAAATTAAGTAAATAAGATGATTGAAATTCACATCGTGAAGCCCTCTGAAAGTCCTTGGTCATCTCCAGTTTTTTCTAGTTCCTGGAGATTCTGCGTAGATTATCGTCGGTTAAATAAGATAACAAAAAAAAAGATGTTTTACCGCTGCCACGCATTGAGGATGCCTTGGACAGTTTAGCCGGCTCTAGTTACTTCTCCACGATGGATCTTCGGTCCGGGTATTGGCAGATTGAAGTGGACGAAAAAGACAGGAGAAAACTGCCTTCATCACTCCAGATGGACTGTATGAATTCCGAGTAATGCCTTTCGGTCTATGCAACGCTCCGTTTGAAAGGATGATAGATAGTGTTCTGGGCAGTCTTAAATGGAACATGTGCCTTTGCTACCTGGACGACATCGTAGTTTACGCAACTACCTTTGAGGAACATCTACGTCGTCTACAACTTGTATTAAGGTGCATCCAGAAAGATGGACTAAGCTTGACCACAAAAAGTGTCTTTTTGGATCAAGGAGGTTAAAGATTTTAGGACACCTTGTTGACGCCAATGGAATTCATCCAGATCCAGATAAAGTTGAAGCCGTCTCTAAATTTCCGAGGCCGAGGAATATCTCTGAACTGAGGAGCTTTCTATAATTATGTTCCTATTACCGAAGATTTATTGAAAACTTTGCAGACAAAGCTAGATATTTGCATGACCTACTGAAGACTAAAAAACAATTCTATTGGGATGTAGCCCAAGAGAAAGCGTTTGAAGTCCTTAAAACAGCTCTAATTTCAGAGCCTGTCTTGGGACACTTTGATGAATCCGCTGATACCCATCTATACACGGATACAAGTGGACATGGTATTGGAGCTGTTCTTCTACAAATACAAGGTGGAAGGGAGCGGCTTATAGCTTATGCAATTAGAAGCTTCACAAGGTTGAAAATAACTATTCTACAACAGAAAGAGAATGCCTTGCTGTAGTCTGGTCTATTAGAAAATTCCGTCCATATTTGTTTGGTCGACCATTCACGGTTGTAACTGACCATCATTATCTATGTTGGTTGGTAGGGCAGAAAGATCCTTCTGGTCGTTTGGCAAGATGGGCGCTGAAGTTGCAAGAATTTGACGTGACCGTTATCTACAAGAGCGGACGCAAACATAAGGATGCCGATTGTCTGTCAAGGAGCCCGCTTGAGAACGAGCGATCAAGTGCTGTGATATCACTAACCAAAGTCGATATAGAGCAGACTGAAGACCCCGATTTAGCTAAAATAATAGATAATTTAAACTCGGGCTACACCAGAAAGGAATACAGCATTATCGACGGCATCTTATACAAGAAAAACTATAGCACACCTGGCTTATGATGATTCCTAAGCACTTAAGATAGGAGGGTATGGCAGATTTACATGATGCTCATATAGTTGGGCATTTGGGCTTTGCCAGAACGTATGACAAAGGGAAAAAACGATTCTATTGACCTGGCCTTTATAGAACTGTTCGCCAATATGTAAGCCATTGTCGTAGGTGTCAACGAAGGAAGAAATATCCTCGACGTCCGCCTGGACAACTTGTATTCATACCACCTGTAGAAAAGCCATTCTAGAAGTTCGAGGTTGATTTCCTTGGAAGATTTCCAGTATACAAAGAAGGAAACCGTTGGATCATTGTGGGCACCGATTATATGACAAGGTTTGCTATAACGAAAGCGATCCCAGACGGAGAAGCAATTGAAACAGCTATGTTCCTGGTTGAAGATGTTATCTTGAAGCATGGAGCTCCTAAAGAGATGATAATAGATCTCGGAAGAAATTTAATTTTTAAATAATAAAAGAGATCAATTCTCTGTGCGGAATTGTGCACAGATTTACAACGGTCTACCATCCCCAGACCAATGGCCTGACTGAAAGGTTCAACAAAACACTGGGAGATATTTTGTCCATGTACACAGGTGTTAAGCAGAAGGACTGAGACCAAGTTTTTACCCTACCTAACCTTTGCTTACAACACTGCTAAACAGGAGGCGCCGCCTACACGCCGTTCTTTCTTGTCCACGCCCGCGAGGCCGAGACCTACATCGATGCCGTACTACCTTACCAACCAGATGAGATCTCTGACGACTAGGTTGGAGAGCTTGTGACCAGAGCTGAGGAAGCGCGTCAACTCTCCCGATCACGCCTCTACGACCAGCAACATACTTCCGTCTATCAACAGAAGGATGATCTCGTGTGGGTTTTTACTCCCATCCGAAAAGTAGGAATCTCAGAAACGCTACTGAAGAAATACTTCGGTCCCTACAAGGTCACCAAGAATCTTCCAGAAGTTACGTATGAAGTAGAGCCCGTGGACCCGTCTCCCCGATCACGGAAAGCCAAGGATATCGTCCATGTCATTCGGATGAAGCCCTACCTGGACCCTGAAGAACACCATTCCATTCTGCTATGGAACACTACCCGTGATAGATTTTCTTCTGGCACAAGGGCTGAGTCAAGCTAATCATCGGCTCGCTGTTTTCTTTAAAGAGAGAGTAATGTGAAGTAGCTTTGCAGCTCCGGCCACAAGAAGCTCCATGGGACACCTGTCAACCACCTCAGGACTCCGGGGGGGAGGAGTGGGTCCACAGTTTAGAGTGGTTCTCGGAATCTTATCGGCAAATAAGGAAAAAGGGACGCCTCAGTGAATGACGACGCTCATTATTATTATCTTTACCATGGGAAAAGTTGTGATATCATCTCACTCCTTATAAATACCAATTGTATATAATTGTATTGGAGAACTAAAAGGTAAATACCCCTTATAATAAATTAATTATCCTCAAATTTGCCCTAGCTTTATTTATCTCCGCGACAATATTTGAACTTGCATGTTCATTGGGTTTCAAAGGGTATAAACTATTTCAGATTTTTCTATGTGCTCTAGAAGTATATTAAACATTGATTAGAAGATTTGTTAACAGGCAAACATGGGAGCAAGTTAAATAAAAGCTTTTAATGAATAGTGTTAGTGTAAGAGCCTGCAGTTGTGAGGGGGGCCATCTAAGTGAAATTATTCTCCATTCATTATACTTTTAACACTAGGCAGTGTTTTTGTTATATTTTAAAATGTGATAAAAGTGAATACATATTAAATTTAAAAATCGAAAGGTTTGCTTATTTTAAAATTAAGATACTTTTGGATAACCTTCTGTTAGACATATTAATTGTTTATATGTTAAACATAATGGAAATATATTAGATATATTTATACACACGCCTTCATTTATATTTTATTTGTGTCAATATAATTAATCACATATATGTGAGACTTGAAATGTAACTTAATTTAAATATCTCTCTATTCAGGTTTCTATGGAGACAAGTTTTCATTCAATTGTTAGAGAGCGATAAAGCTTGACGCTTAACTACGAAGTAAAGACAAATATATCGCAATGGATAATTATTTCGAGGATGCCCTCATCAGAAGTCTGAATGAGGACTTCAGAAAGCTGTACCGAGAAATGGTCAGCAACCAGCTGTTACTGGACGTGCTGGACGCGAAGATGGAGGAAGCTAAGATTAAGCTTGACGAGGAGCCCATCTTCAAAAAATGTCGAAGGAGGCAGTCAAGAAGCTGAGGGCGCCAAAGAAGTTTTGGTAGAGTCCTCACTTCTTCAAGTGATCATCCCGAGGGCCGAATACTGAAGTCCTCTTCTTCCTTTAGAGCACCTCCTCAGGCCAAATATGTTGGCCTCAAAATTCTGGCAAATTTTTGCCCATAACAAGCGATCTTTTATTCCGCTTGAAGTGCTCAAGGCCACTCACCACGTGCCCTATTCGCCCTACTTATGCCATAATCAAATAGTCTGCTTGTTTTATTGCCTATCTCCAACATATTGCCTCACTCCAACTGGTTTCTTTATCCTCCTCCTTTAGCATTCACAACCTGGGCTCTTTCTCATTCGTCCTCAGCCCCAAACCACTAGGGCCCTTCCTCCTCCTTTCTTGGCCCCCACCACCTGGGCTCTTTCTCATTCTTCCTCAGCACCAAACCACTAAGGCCCTTCCTCCTCCTTTCTTGGCCCCCACCACCTGGGCCTTTTCCCATTCTCCTTTGGCCCCAAACCACTAAGGCTCTTCCTCCTCCTCCCTTGGCCCCCACCACCTGGGCTTTTTCTCATTCATCCTTAGCCTCAAACCACTAGGGATCTTCCTCCTACTCTCTTGGCCCCCCACCACCTGGGCTCTTTTTCATTCTTCATCTGCCCCAAACCACTAGAGCCCTTTCTCCTCCTTGCTTGGCCCCACACCATTTAGGCCTTTTCTTATTCTCCTTTGGCCTCAAACACTAGGGCCCCTTCTCCTATTCCTTTGGCTCCCACCACCTGGGCCTTTTCTCATTCTCTTTTGGCCCCAGACCACTAGAACACTTCCTCCACTTCTCTTGGCCCCACAACACCTGGGCCTTTTCTCATTCTCCTTCGGCCCCAAACCATTAGGGCCCTTCCTCCTCCTTCATTGGCCTCCACCACCTGGACCTTTTCTCATTCTCCGTTGACGCTACAACACTAAGGTTCTTCGTCCTACTCCCTTGTCCCCCACCACCTGAACCTTTTCTCATTCTCCTTTGGCCCCAAACCACTATGGCTCTTTCTCATTCTCCCTTGGCCCCCACCACCTGAGCCCTTTCTCATTCTTCCCCAGCCCCAAATCATAGGGCTCTTCCTCCTCCTCCCTTGGCCCATTCTCCTTCAGCCCCAAACCACTAGGGCCCTTCCTCCACCACCTTGGCCCCCGCCACCTAGGCCCTATCTCATTCTTCTTTAGCCCCAAACCGCTAGGAGTGTTTCTCCTCATCCCTTGGCCCCACACCACCTGGGCCTTTCCTCATTCTCCTTTGACCCAAACCAATAGGGCTCTTCCTTCTCCTCACTTGGCCCCACACCACCTGGGCCTTTTCTATTTCTCTTTTGGCCCCAAACCACTAGGGCCCTTCCTTCTCCTCTCTTGGCCTCCACCACCAGGGCCCTTTCTTATTCTTTCTCAGCCCCGAAACACTAGGACTCTTTTCCCCCTCCTCCCTTAGCCCCCACCACCTGGGATCTTTTTCATTCTTCCTCAGCCTCAAACCACTAGGGCCCTTCCTCCTTCTTTCTTGGCCCCCACCATCAGGGCCTTTTTCTCATTCTCCTTTGGACCCAAACCACTACGGCTCTTTCTCCTCCTCCCTTGGCCCCCACCACCTGGGCCCTGTCTGGTTCTTCCTCAGTCTCAAACCACTAGTACCCTTTCTTCTCCTTTCTTGGCCCTCATCATCTGGGCTCTTTCTCATTCTCCTTTGGCCCAAAACCACTTGGGCCCTTCCTACTTCTTTTTTGGCCCCCACCACCTGTGCCCTTTGTCATTCTCTCTCAACCCCAAACCACTAGGGCTCTTCCTCCTCCAACTTGGCCCCCACCTAAGCCCTATCTCATTCTTCTTTAGCCCCAAACCACTAGGGCCCTTCCTCCTCCTTTCTTGGTCCCCACCACCTGGGCCTTTTTAAAATTCTCCTTTGGCCCTAAATCACTAGGAGTGTATCTCCTCATCTTTGGCTCCACACTACCTGGGGCTTTCTTCATTCTCTGTTGGCACCAAACCACTAGGGCCCTTCCTTCTCCTCCCTTAGCCCCAACCACCTGGGATCTTTTTCATTCTTCCTCAGCCTCAAACCACTAGGGCCCTTCCTCCTTCTTTCTTGGCCCCCACCATCAGGGCCTTTTCTCATTCTCCTTTGGCCCCAAACCACTACGGCTCTTCCTCCTCCTCCTTTGGGCCCACACCACCTGAGCCTTTTTTCATTCTCTTTTGGCCCCAAACCACTGAGGTTCTTACTCCTTATCCCTTGGCCCCACACCACGTGGGCCTTTTCTCAACCTCCATTGGCCCCAAACCACTAGGGCCCTTCCTCCTTCTCCTTTTGCCCCCACTACCTGGGCCCTTTCTCATTCTTCTTCAGTCTCAAACCACTAGGGCCCTACTCCTCCTTTCTTGGCCCCCACCACCTGGGCCTTTTCTTATTCTCCTTTGGGCTCAAATCACTCGGCCCCTCTCTTCTCCTCCTTTGGCCCCACACCACCTGCACCTTTTCTCATTTTCCTTTGGCCCCCAACCATTAGGGCTCTTCCTCCTCCTCCATTGGCCCTACACCACCTGGTCCTTTTCTCATTCTCCTTTGGCCTCAAACACTAGGGATCTTCCTCCTTCTCCCTTGGCCCCCACCACCTGGGCCCTTTCTCATTCTTCCCCAGCCCCAAATCACTAGGAGTGTTTCTCCTCATCCCTTGGCCCCACACCTCCTGGGCCTTTCCTCATTCTCCTTTGACCCAAATCAATAGGGCTCTTCCTTCTCCTCCCTTGGCCCCACACCACCTGGGCCTTTTCTATTTCTCTTTTGGCCCCAAACCACTATGGCCCTTCCTTATCCTCTCTTGGCTTCCACCACCTGGGCCCTTTCTTATTCTTTCTCAGCCCCGAAACACTAGGACTCTTCCCCCTCCTCCCTTAGCCCCCACCACCTGGGATCTTTTTCATTCTTCCTCAGCCTCAAACCACTAGGGCCCTTCCTCCTCCTTTCTTGGTCCCCACCACCTGGGCCTTTTTAAAATTCTCCTTTGGCCCTAAATCACTAGGAGTGTTTCTCCTCATCCTTGGCTCCACACTACCTGGGGCATTCTTCATTCTCTTTTGGCCCCAAACCACTAGGGCCCTTCCTTCTCCTCCCTTAGCCCCCACCACCTGGGATCTTTTTCATTCTTCCTCAGCCTCAAAACACTAGGGCCCTTCCTCCTTCTCTCTTTGCCCCCACCATCAGGGCCTTTTCTCATTCTCCTTTGGCCCCAAACCTCTACGGCTCTTCCTCCTCCTCCTTTGGGCCCACACCACCTGAGCCTGTTTTCATTCTCTTTTGGCCCCAAACCACTGAGGTTCTTACTCCTTATCCCTTGGCCCCACACCACGTGGGCCTTTTCTCATCCTCCTTTGACCCCAAACCACTAGGGCCCTTCCTCCTTCTCCTTTTGCCCCCACTACCTGGACCCTTTCTCATTCTTCTTCAGCCTCAAACCACTAGGGCCCTACTCCTCCTTTCTTGGCCCCCACCACCTTTGCCTTTTCTCATTCTCCTTTGGGCTCAAACACTAGGGATCTTCCTCCTCCTCCTTTGGACCTACACCACCTGGGCCTTTTCTCATTCTCTTTTGGCCCCAAACCACTAAGGCTCATTCTCCTCCTTTCTTGGACCCCACCACCTGGGCCCTTCCTTTTCTTCCTTTGGCCCTACACAACTATAGCTCTTCCTCCTCTACCTTTGGCCCCACACCACCTGGGCCTTTTCTCATTCTCCTTTGGCCCAAAACCACTAGGGCCCACCCTCCTCCTTTTTTGGCCCCCACCACCTGGGCCCTTTGTCATTCACCTCAACCCCAAACCACTAGGGCTCTTCCTCCTCCAACTGGGCCCCCACCTAGGCCCTATATCATTCTTCTTTAGCCCCAAACCGCTAGGGCCCTTCCTCTTCCTTTCTTGGTCCCCACCACCTGGGCCTTTTTAAAATTCTCCTTTGGCCCTAAATCACTAGGAGTCTTTCTCCTCATCCTTGGCTCCACACCACCTGGGCCTTTTCTCATTCTCTTTTGGCCCCAAACCACTAAGGCTCATCCTCCTTCTCCCTTGTCCCCACACCACCTGGGCCTTTTCTCATCCTCATTTGGCCCCAAACCACTATGGCCCTTCCTCTTTCTCCTTTTGCCCCCACCACCTGGGCCCTTTCTCGTTCTTCTTCAACCCCAAACCACTAGGGCCCTACTCCTCCTTTCTTTGCCCCCACCACCTGGGCCTTTTCTCATTCTCCTTTAGGCTCAAACCATAGGGCTCTTTCTCCTCCTCCCTTGTTTCCCACCACCTGGGTCTTTTCTTTTCCCCCTTTGGCCCTACACCATCTGGACCCTTCCTCCTCCTCTTTTGGCCCTTACCACCTGGGCCCCTTCTCTCCCCTTCCTTGGCCTCAAACTACTAGGGCCCTTCCTTGAAGATAGTCATAACAACGTTTCGAGTCTACGACTAAATTATTGATTCAACTCATTTGTTGCTGGATGTTGAAAAATATGGGAAATAAACATTTTTGATTAAAAATATATTCTTTACTCTCTATATTTTCAATTCTACATCATACCTTTATTACACATTCTGATATTCAAAACTATTTTTACAATTTTATTTAAAATTGCATTGAGATTGATTTTTTTTGTGAATATAAAAATTGCTAAATATTTAATATTATTTAAATTTATATGATGTACAATAATTTAATTTTATCACAATGTGTTTATGTCACATTCATTATGTCACAATCTAGATGTTTATGTGTAATATTGAACTTTAGAATATTCAAGAATAAAAAATAAAAAAAAGTTGTAGAAATTGCGCCAAAGGCCTACGTTTATTTTACTGGCCCAACAACTCAACAGTAATTGCAAGTTACCAAACAGGGCTCTGGCAACATGTAGACATATAATTCACTTACAGTTAAACATTTCAATCATATCATCATGGTTATCATGGCCAAATGAACATTGGATAAATCAAATTATAAAATAGCGTTGAAGCAATTAAGAATAAAATAGTGATGAATTAACTAATAAATCGTTCTTCAGTTACTGAACAATAGATGTTCTGTTATAATATTGTGTGTACATACCTCATATGACATTTCTTTGTTACTTTCGATGGTGAAGTCGTTCTTCCACACTTGACGTTTTCAGACATTTCTCTATATTGAAATGTGTGCAGTCATAGTTTTAAGACCTGTGAAATATCCAAGAATCCTCGAATATCCGGTAGACCTATGTTTTGTAATCTCGTCGTTTATGTCTGTGGCGCTGAATCTCTGATTCTGATAGAGCGCCATCTAGCGAATAAAATTGTAACTGAAATGAATTTCGAATTTTTAATTATTTGCCCAGAAAAATCCCATTGCATCCTGAACACATTGGTGTTTACCGCATTGCTCTAGCGCAAATATTCGGTATAATATTTATTAAATGGAGGAGAATTATATGAAGCAAATTTGGTATTTCAGTGTGGAAAAATAATCCGAAATTATGGTAGAATTAGTGTCAGTGTTCGAAAAATATAATTAGAAACGAATTAAATTCAATATTGCATGCTAAAGGCTATATAAATTTGGTCAGAAGTAAATGATCATAATAAAACTGAAAATAGATTAATCATCGAATTTTCAATAGTCACCTAATTTCATCAAATCAAAATATTGCTTCCTTAACAATATTTTTACATATAAACTGCTGGCCACGGTAAATGCAACACCCTGAGAGTAGCATGCAAATAACATGAAATTTACAACATGCATTAACGGAGGTGAGGTATGCGAATGATTAGAATTTTAGCGCGGACGCACATCACGCGCGTCTGTGGCTCTACTTCAAGGCATTATTTAAGTCTTGGATATTTCAACGATTTCAAGTTCGGCAATTGTGCTTTTCTTGTGTTTAAAAATAAGCGATCAATTATGCCTCGTAAAAACAGCGAACATCTTTTGATCAAGTATCCGAGTTCGACAGAGGAAGGATAGTGGCCTACCGAGATTGTGGATTATCTTTCAGGGAAATCGGTAGTCCTATTAGACGAAACCAAACAACTGTAATGCGGATATGAAATTGTTGGATGCAGGAAGGTACGACGGACCGACGTGTTCGATCGCATCCACCTCAGTGCACCACTTCACGTGCTGATAGGCAAATTGTGCGCATTGCAGTGACAGACCGCTTAGTCACATCACGAACCGTAGCACAGCGCATTCACTCTGTAAGGCATCACTCAGTATCTGCGCATATCATTCGACGCCGTTTACAGCAGAGGGGTCTGTCTGCAAGACTTCCATTGCTTCGTCTACCCTTGACATATAACCACAGATTTTTCTTCCGCCAATGGTGCGATGAAAGGAGGATGTGTACTGCATAATGGAATGAAGTTGTCTTCACTGATGAGTGACGCTTTTGTCTGCAACATCACGATGGTCGGATTCGAGTCTGGAGAAACCGTGGAGAGAGAATGATGAACAGCTGCGTTATGTACCGCCATATTGGTTATGCACCGGGTAATTTGGTATGGGGCGGTATTGATATGACTCTCGCGCTCCTATACTAGGCATTGCCAGTATTTTAAACAGCCAACGCTACATCTCCGAGGTGTTGGAGTCAGTTGTCCTTCCTTACCTTCAAGGCTCACTCAAAGCCATATTTCAACAGGATAATGCGCGACCACACGTGGCACGCATTATCCAAAGGTTCTTCAATTTTGGGTGGCCAGCAGTGTATAGAGATTCTTATAACTACAAATATTTGGGAGAAAGATATTTTGAGGTGCCTCACTAGATCCTTATCATGTATTTCACCAACGAATAAAATGATTAATGCGTATATATGTTTATAGGAAAACCTAAATAATGTTCTTTTGTGATTTTTTGGATCATGACAAATTTCCAGTTAGTCAAGTGTCGCCAATCAGTCAAAAAACTACACATTCCTTATATCAATAAATCCTATTAGTAGTGCCATCATAATAATTGGTACTATATTAACATTTCAAAAGATCGTGTATTGATTTAGGCAGTGTTGAAGAAAGTAGGTTTCTATTGTAAAACACACAGAAAATAATATGTAAATAACTATGAATTTATGTATATCCCAAATATATTACTTTGTGAGGTAGAGGTATGGTATCAGTATACAGATAGTAGTTTTTGGTGCTGAATAAAATTTATTTTGGTGGTTTACTCGATTCATAAAATATTTATATTTGTTTTTTTTTTAAACTGGCTCTTTGAGCTATAAAACAATTTCCTAAAATTATCGATGCTTATTTCAATCTATATGAGTTAACTAAATAAATTTTATATTAAATTCTTTCGAGAAAGTAAATAGGAATCATTAACTTCGATACATGAGCATTTTATGTTATAATAAATGTTGCTGAGATATACATTATTTGCTTGAGATTTTAAATATAAAATTATTGAGCATTTGACTTATTTTGGAATACATGATTATTATGATAGTGCGCGTGGAAAATATACTAAAAATAGTTTTAAATATAATTTTGTTGTGTTGATTAAAATTATTAAAGGAAGAAATACCTGACTTAAGGCGTGAAGAATAAAAAAAATCATATTTACAAATCTACAGAAAGATTTGAACGGCCAAAGGATAACAACAACAATGGGTTTATATAGTCTGGAACCGCGACATCTGGCGGTCTATTTTACAGAATTTGTTCCAGAAAATATAATTCAGAAAATAAAATATCAATTTTTATTTGACATATATTATTTATTAAAAACTAATGAGGGAGATCCTGAACAATAACACGAGCGTTTTAAGATGACAGAACACCAACTAGTGAAACAGAAATCAACTAAACTTTGATTCTTAACATGTTCCTTGATATTTAGCCAACCAAATTTCTTGATAAATCTAGAAAAGTGTAAGTAGCAAAAGTAGCAAGTGTAATCGATACTAATATTTTATTTATAAAATAAGGTAGTTGTCTGTGAAACTAGTACAGATCGACAATACCATAATGGCGTTGTTTCTGGTTTAAAGGTAAGGTCCGGCCTCTAGTTACCGGCAATATAGGTACACCACACCTTGGAGCCGTTCTGGGTACAGTCCCGCGGGGGAGGCTCTGCTAATTAAGTTCCCTCACTGTGTCGTCTAATGGCGCCTCCCAGTTTCATTAAGGGAATATAAAACCTTTTTATTAATGGATCCAATGGATTTTCACGGTAAAACAATGTTCAATATATAAAGCCAGCATAAAACACTAACGCTTATATTTAGTAAACTCGTACCTAAGTAAACACACAATTTTTTGTTTTAAATAATCTAATATTTATTGATTATAAAAAGACCAAAATTGACAAACATGAATAAATTTTTAATGAACCCACCTTGTTTAAATAAATTTATTTATAGAAAATATATTAAATTTTCATTTATATGATTTTTTATATGGGTTTTAACTCTTAGTAATTAAATGAGTTTTTTATAAAGAAAATTATCAACTAATTGTTAATTTGTTATTATATTTGACCAATTCTCAAATAATTAAAAATCAACGATTAGTTGAAATTGATTCCGACAGATGGCGCAAGCCATCAGCCACATTAATTGATGATCAGGAAATTAAATTTTTTCTTAAATTCCTTTAAATGTTCGATTTAGTTCTGAAAGGTGTTTTTATGCGACTCTTTGCGTAGTAAATGGCACAGGGTTGGTTGCTATCATTGAGGCAAATCCATGCATCGTCCAGTGTAACAACATTCTCCCATTTCACCTCTGCCAGAACCTTCTATAAAAGGCTCCGTTGCAGGTCTTGCACTTCTCAATATGGCGCTGCTTGATAACATTAATTTTATCCATTTTACCTATTTTTAAGCCGATAATATTCCTGTTAAAACAGTTTATTCCTGTTTACCATTGTAGAAAGTGCTATGTTGATTTTTGTGTAAATGTTCCTTTGAAAATATTCCCCATTATCTTTCTTTCTGTTGGAGTAAAAGGTTTCTTCAGGCACATTTTTTTCTCAGAGGAAATTTTGTCCTTAATTTCACGGATATCAATTTTTCTTTTTTTTTTTCATTATTTGGCTAATTTAAAACTTATTAATAACAATGTATACGTATTTTTCATAATTGAATAATTTAGAAAAACGAATATATTTCACCGTCATTTATTTCGAATATTAAAAATCATTTTTTCATTGAATATCTATATAGATAATAGGCTTACAGAGTTTTCAGGCGTAAAGTTTGATCTATCTTCTCCAAAGATACTATAAATAGACATCTATATACCAAAATTTTCGTTATATTTTGCTTCTAATGATCGTTTTATTTTTATTTTTCTAATATTAATAGATTTATTTGTTTTTAATTTATTCGATTTTGGAATCGTAGATTTTTTTCCCTTCAAATGTTGCTTACCCTTTTTCTTATTTATCATCATCTAATTGTTTGTTCTTAAAACACGTTCTTTTATATTATTCGTTCTTCTTTGGCTCCTTCAGATAACAAACTTCTCTTCATTCTGAATGAGGCATCTGTTTCCACTAAGGTTGGTTTTTGCTATGAATATAAATAAAGGCTCAAGGCTTAACCTTTCCTAGAGTGGGTCTCTGGCTAGAAGAGCCTATATTTATACATGGGCAGCTATATGTGGCTTTTTATCAAGTGCAAGTTTTGGATAGCATACGTGTAAAGTTGAACCCACATATATATAAAACTAGAATTGTAATTTTATTTTCTGTTTGTTATATATTTTCTTTTTTTTTTCCACTTTAAATGTATTTATTTAAACCTTTCACCAATGGCTATATTTCCTCACCAGAAATTGCTTACCAAACATGAAAATGTGAAGGACTACTTTTTTTCCATTTTGAAAATATTTATTTGAATTTAACCAATGCCTATAGTTTCTCACCTGAAAATATTTTTTTGTTTTATTTGTTTGATAAAAACCTATTTATTTTGATTTTGGTCTTCTCTTTATTTGCAATTTTTCACCCACTACTCTATACCTAAATTTTGTACATTTCCAGTTGCCGCCGTCGCTTCTGTAATACCTTTTTAGCGATAAAGTTGTATTTAAACAAATATCAACTGTGTAAATTTGAATTTTAAAATGGTCGAATTATCGATAGTGTCGAATTACAGTTTGTTATATGATAGGCCATAGTTTAGGACATCAAAACATGGTCGAATTATCGTGTCTCGAATTAATAAGGTTATACTGTATATATAAAACTAGAAGTGTAGTTTTCAATAAGTTCCTTTGAATGAATTCATTTCTTTTATACGTTGTCTTATCTGCAATATAGTTGTGTTGTTTGTAATTTTATTTGCTGATATGTTTTATTTTTCACTCTAATAATATTTATTTAAACTTTTCAACCAATGCCTATAGTTTCTTTCCTGAAATTTCTTACCAAGCATGAGTCAGTGTTTCCTCAGTGTTAACAGTGTGGAGTGCAAGATTATGGAGGCGCAAAATAACTTCCCACTGAATTTCTCAATAGCCTTACTCCCAGAGGAATGCCTCCACACCAGTTAAATTCTAGGTTGGTGCTATTGTTATGATTCTGAGAAATTTTAATCCTAAGCAGGTTCTTTACAATGGTATACGTATGGTGATACAGTGCATGTGCTCTCATTTCCTCGAAACACAAATAATGACAGGGTTGACTTTTCCTATGACTATAAATAAGGCTCAAGGCCAAATCTTTGGGTTCTTGCTACATGAGCCTGTGTTTACGAATGAGCAGCTCTATGTGGCTTTTTCACGTGTGGGAACGTTGGATAGTATACATATAAAGTTGAACCCATGTATTAATAAAATCATATATTTTTTAATGAATCCTTTAAATTAATTCCTTCTATAAGTAGGAAGTTTTTAAGGAATTTTTTGTATTATTTTTTTGCTAATAAACTATTTATTCCAATTATTTTATTTGCCTATTTTCCCATCTGCTCTACATAAATTTTGTACATTTAAGCCGGCGCCGCCCGCCTCTGTAATACCTTTTGAGGAGCGAGGTTGTATTCAAACAACAATCAACTGTCGAAATTTGATTTATAAAATGGTCGAATTATCGATAGTGTCGAATTATTGTTTTATTATATGATAGGCCGTAGGTCAGGACATCCATACATGGTTGAAATATCATGCGTCGAGAGGTTATATATGTATATATATATATATATATACTGTATATATACAAAACTATAAATGTAGTTTTTTATGAGGTCCTTTGAATTAATTCATTCCTACTATATGTTGTCTTTTCTTCAATAATAGAGTTGTGCTGTTTGCAACTTTATTTCTGAATTGTTAAAACTTTTCTTCCTTTTTCATTTTAAATAATTTTTTAGGCATAGGCACCAATGTCTATAGTTGAAAGAAATATGTTTGTAATATTTGTTCATTATATAATAAACTATTTATTATAAATTATTCGGATTTTTGTCTTCTCTTTATTTACCTATTCCCCCACTGCTCTATACATTAATTTTCTACCTTTTTGCACTGTGCTGTCTAATATGTCGTTAATTATAAGGTTTGTTATGGATGATATGATTCCATTCTCATTTTGATATAGAAATATATAAGATCTGCCCGAATTTTGATACTTAGAAAGTATTTTTTACTCACCCTTATAATTGAAATGCTTCTTCTTGGAAATAAGATTACACTCATTGCCACTATCTATACTTTTAATGTCTCAGCGGGCCCTTCGGGTAAACCCGGGGCGTTGCCTGGGTCACTCGGCTAGTAAAAATATGTTTGTTCTATCGAATAGATAAAACGTCACCCGATTTCGCACGTCATTCGAAACCCGTGCATCTTTCGAGAACTATATCGCGTTGTATAATCGTTATTTTAAAAATGGAACACCTTCTGAACTGTAGGTAAAATTAATGGAATATGCAAAGAGCAATCTGACCTTGTTCCGTGTTATTTTTAAGAAATATTTTATAGAGAAAAAGGATGTGTAAGAAAATGAATTATTTTGTTAGACAGTGTGAAGAAATATTTAGGGAGTTAGAAGAAGGAGCCAGAAATATTTTACTTCTTGCTCTTTTTTGAAAATCTAAACAATCTTCTAGAAATTGAATATCGACTTTCAACGGGTCTGACTTGTGCATCATAGACATTTATGAAAATTCATCGCATCAAATGATTACGAACTATTTTTATTTTGCGCGCAAAATATTCGAAAATACTATTTGGAAAACCCTAGTCATGTGGAGCGTATATTTTATTTCATTAAAAAAACCTAACCACAGAGGCTAAAGTCTAGCTGTATTTATTGCAATGCTTTTAACAGCTTCTCACTTAATTATCTAAATTTATACTCTAGAGAAAGTGATACTACTCTTTATTTAAAAAAATAATTTTCTATCATTTTTTTCTTTTTTTCGTGTTGTTGTTTTTTTTTTCTTTTAAATAAAATATTGAAATGTGGTCCAAACTGCCACTAAATGTCCTGGCGCATAGATTCTCTCGTTGTGTTTTTTGTCATAGTTTATTTTCATTCTTTCCTGAGTCTTCTCTGTGTTGTTAATGACTACCTGTCTCGTCTCCTTGCTATTTTATCTAAGTAGTTTTCTATATATTCGTCGTAATCGTCCATGTTACTGTCCATTGGGATATTCTCGTCGTCTAAGTGGGACATTGGTTCCCTCCCAAACAACAGGAAAAATGGAGAGTAGCCTGTGGTTTCTTGAATCGTGGTATTATACGCGTGGGTGATAAAAGGGAGGATTTCGTCCCAGTTCTTCTGATCCGTATTCACATACATGCTGATCATATTGATTAAAGTTCTATTTAGCCGTTCCGTTAGTCCGTTAGTCTGGGGGTGGTAGCTCGTTGTGAAGCAATGTTTAACTTTGCACATTTTCATAACCTCCTTCATCAAATTGCTAGTGAATTGTGAACCTCTGTCGCTGATAAGAAATCTTGGAGCCCCGTGACGTGAAAATATATGTTCGATTAAAAATGTAGAGACTTCTTTCACTGTCGCTTCTGGTACTGCCTTTGTTTCAGAATACTTGGTATAATAATCCGTCAACACAATTATCCATTTCCTTGTTCTTTTCGTTGATGGCAAGGGGCCAACAAAGTCAATTCCGATTCTTTTAAAAGGGTAGTTAGCTGGGGGAATAGGTTGTAAAAGTCCAGATGGCAACTGATTTGAACCTTTCCGACTTTGGAAAAGATGGCACGTCTTTACAAATTCGGAAACATCTTTCACCATGGAAGGCCAATAGTATTTATTCTTCAATCGGTATGTTGTTCTGGCGACGCCCAGATGGCCATTCAGCATATGGTTGTGGTATTCACTCATGATTTCCTTCCTTCTATTCTTTGGTACTACCAGCAACCATTCTCTACCTTCAGGATTTGGATTTTTCTTGTAGAGACGCCTATTTTCTTCTTTAAAGTTCTGTGTAATTGAACGCTTGTTTCCACTAAGGTTCTCCTTAATATTCTCAATTAAATAATCCTTTTCGTCTATTATTTGATTCAGAAATAGTCTTTCATAATCCTCGTCCCATTCGTTTTCTGGTAAGGGTCCTCTAGATAGACCTTCAGAGTCTAAATGTTTTTTTCCCGATTTGTGTATGATTTCGAAATTATATTCCTGAATCTTCAGTGCCCATCGTGCTAATCGACCGGTCGACTCTTTAAAATTCTTAAGCCAGCATAGTGCGTGATGATCAGTGACGATTTTAAAGTGCCTTCCATATAAATAGGGCCGTAATTTTCATATCGACCACACCACAGCTAAACATTCTTTTTCGGTGGTTGAATAATTTTGCTCAGGTTTACTTAGGGTTCGGCTCAAATATGATATTACCTTCTCTTCGCCACCGATATTTTGAATTAGTGTTGCGCCTAAGCCGAAGTTAGAGGCATCTGTGTGAATGCAGGTGGCTGCATTTGGATCAAAGTGACCTAAAATTGGCGGATTTATAAGAGCTTTTTCAAGGTTTTGGAACGCTTATTCCTGTTTTCCTGTCCAGATAAATTGCACGTTTTTTCCGATGAGAGTGGTCAATGGGTCAATGATTAATGAGAAATCTTTAATGAATTTTCTATAATATGAGCACATACCTAGGAATGATTGCACTTCTTGGCCTTCTTGGGCTGAGGAAAATCTCTAACGGCTTTGATATTATATTCGGCAGGTTTTATACCCTCTTGGTTGGTTATATGACCAAGGATCTCAAGTTCCTCGAAAGCAAATCTGCATTTCTTGGCGTTCAGTTTTAAATTAGATTCGCTGAAGCATCTGAGGACAGCTTCAAGTCTTTTAATGTGGGTTGGAAAGTCCGAGCTGTATATAATCACATCGTCCAGGTAGCAAAAGCAAATCTTCCATCTCAGATTTCCGAGGACATTGTCCATGTTCCTCTCAAAAGTAGCAGGGGCGTTGCATAGACCGAAGGGCATTACGTTGAATTCATATAACCCATGTGCCGTAGTGAAAGCCGTCTTCTCTTTGTTTCTCTCTTCAATTTCGACTTGCCAATATTCCGATTTGAGATCTATTTCTGAGAAGTACTTGGATCCTTGGAGAGTATCCATTACATCATCAATTCTTGGGATTGGATAAACATCCTTCACTGTTACTTCATTCAATTTCCTGTAATCCACACAAAATCTGTATTTGCCATCTCGTTTTTTGACCAATATAACGGGAAAGGACCAGGGACTTGAAGATGGTCTAATTATTCCTTCTTCAAGCATCTCGTCTATTTGATCCTTTATGATGGTTCGTTCCTTAGCACTTACCCTGTGAGGCTTGTGCTTTATCGGTTTTGCGTCTTCTGTATGAATCTGATGTTCTGCCAAATTGGTCCTGCCTAACCTCGATGAGAACAAATCAGAATACTTGGCCAAAATTTGTTTTAACCTCTCTTGTTCTTTAAATGATAAAATTTTGTTTATTTGAAATTGTATTTCGTCATTTTCATTCTGCTTCTCTATATTCTCTATAAAATTTACCTCTGTAGGAAGACTTCCATAAGCCAATGTTTGGTCTTTCATGATTTTTAAAGGTCGAAGATAAGGGTTCGTTATCCAGATATGGGTTTTCTTATCCGTGACAGTAAGCAAACTTCTTGCCAATCGAAGACTATTTGTTTGAGTCATTGTGTTGTTCTCTTCGATGACATATTCTCCATCCTCTGCTTCTATTGAGGTCCTAATCAATTTAATAGATAGTTTAGGTATAACGGTATCTGTAGTGCTCTTTATTTTTTTTAGATCATAATTGCTTACGTCATGATGACTCATCAAATTATATTTTATCGTTTCTCGTTTACAATCAATTTCAGCATTCATTTTTTTAAGGAAATCTCGTCCAAGAATAAGAGTTCGTAGATGCGCGTCCATTACTACAAATTCGTGGAATAATTCAGTGTCATCAATTTTTAAATCTAAAATAATGATACCTACCATATCTATTTTTTTTCCAATCGGGTCCTGAACACGTTTTAGTGAGACTATTTATTTCACGGCCAGCAAAAAGTGCTGTCCTTAGGTCGACCACTGAAAGATCGGCGGCTCTATCAATCAAAGCTTCGCATAACCCTATCTTGTCCACATTAATATTAATTTTGTACCTAGGGTCCAACTTTCTAATTCCATTTATGGTCGACTTGCTTTGATTGAAGGAATCAGGCGCGACACTTAGTTTAAATCTTCCAACACGGAATATCAATTCCGTGTAGGAATATTCGTTTGTGTGTCATTACAAACATCCGCTGGGGGATCCTCTTCTACGATCCTCACAAACTTGGCTCTACAATACCGTGCTACGTGTCCTGGCTTGTTACACTTGAAACATATTGGTCTCCCGTCTTCTGTCCTATTCCTGTTTGAATCTGGACTCTTATTGTATGTTTTCCTTGAGTAGACCGGTTTTGGCTCAGGATTGGGAGTGTAAAATCGTCTAGGGGCAGATACCTGGGACAGCGGCTTGTTTTGGTAGTACCTCGGAGCGGGGGTCTGGGGCTTGGAGGTGTTCTGGTAGTACCTCGGAGCGGGGGCCTGGGGCTTGGAGGTGTTCTGGTCTGGTCTTCTGAATGACGGAGCGTTCTTCCATTGCTCTTGGTGATAGGAACGAGGAGAGCGTGGTCCATTATATAGAGCCTTTGACTTTTCTATACGTTATTGATAATTATTTTCAAACAAATCCATCTTTTTACACAATCTTAGGAGTTCGTTGGTATTCTTAGGAGGGTTTAAGTAGAGGGCAAAAGAGTATTCTTTCTTTAACCCTCCAATAACCCAATGTATTTTATTCTCTTCTTCCATTTGGGGGTCGACCTTGTTGCACAGAACCAGGATATCCTCTGCAAACCTGATTGCAGGTTCATTCCACTGCTGCATTCTGTTTAGCCTCATCTTAATTTCTTCTTTGTTGGCGTCTGAGGCAAAATCCTGAATTAGGCGGCTCTTGAAATGTTCCCAGCTGGTAAAAATTATCTTGTGTAGGTCCAGCCAGGTTTTGGCGCTACCAATCATATTCATGGCTGTATAGCGAGAAATAATATATTCTGCCCAGTGGTACAGGAAGCCAATTTCTTCAAGGGACTCAATCCATGGGCGAGGGTCTTCTGTTCCATCATATTTGGGGATGTCTATGTTGGGGTTCAAGACAACTGGGTCGGCACTTGCATCTCTACCAATTGTTGCACTGGGCTGCGGTTTGGCAGATTCTTCAGTCTTGAGTCTCTCCTCAGACGTGTCTTGCATCTTTCCAGAGCGTGTCTCAACCATCCTACAAGGTTAAACCGATCAATAATAAGACAACTATATATTTTGGTACCACCTAGAATATCTCTTTATTTATCACATCAAAGTTTAAAGAAGGTGGGGTATTTTAGTGTATCAAAATACAAATGTTTTATAGTACATAATATTTTATAGTAATAATCTTGTTAAGAATGGTTGGGGAAAGCGGCTCTAGATGGCGCGAGTCACGGGATGCGCCGCTAAATCACCACAGAGTGCGCCCACGTGACATTTCTCAGCTGTATAAAAGAAGGTATTTGAACGGAAAAGCGCGCGCGAGTTAGAAGTTAGGTAAAAGGTATAGCAAGTAAGGTAGAAGAGAGAAAGGTCGCAGTCGCTGAGAGGAAGTTCAAAGAAGAGCGAAGTTAAAGTCAACAGACTAAAGATCAAGAAGCAGAAGATTGAATAAGGAGAAGATTGAATAAGAAGACGTCTGAATAAGAAGAAGAGTGAATAAGAAGACAAACTTTAGCTAGCGAGAATAAAGTTGGAGAAATCAAGAAAGATCAGGTTAAGGAAGCGGAAGCAAAACCTGATAAAGTTTAAGAACGTAAAGAATTGAAGATAGGCAAGATAAAATTGTACATATGTAAATAAGCCCTTTGATATTCTCGGATTACCATATTAAGCAATAAAGTTTAATATTACTGAAAAAGTCAAGCCTAATTATTCTCCGGGATCTCAATGACTGTTAGTCATTCTCAGTTCTAACACACAAAGACTAAACATAGTGGTGAGCCGGACGTGATCCTGGAGAGAATGGAAGCTTTAAAGAAAATGAGATCTCCTCTTAGAGGATTGATGACAAAGAAGGTAGCCGAGATTGAAAGGATAATGGAGGATGATCCTACGAATAGAATAGAAATATTGGCTCTACATCTACAACTAAAAAGATTAGGGCAGAAAGTGGAGGCGTTGAATGGAAGGATTGGGAGCTTGCTAACAGAGGAGGATGCCTCGGAAGACTTGTTCTTGGCTGAGGCGGAAGGATGCAATGCATATGAATGTATGCTAGACACAATCGAAGTGAAGGTGCAGGAAGCGTTAGAATCTATTGCGGCGGTTCAACAGGAAAGAAAAGGTTCTACATCTGCATCAATGGAAAAAAGAATTTGCAAATTGCCCAAGTTGGAACTTTTAAAGTTCAACGGGACATTGAAGGAATGGTTGCCATGGTGGGGGCAATTTGAGAGGATACACCAGGACGACAGCTTGAGCGGGGTAGATAAATTCCATTACCTCCATCAAGCGGTGACTAAGGGTTCAAGAGCCCAAAAATTTTTAGAGGGTTACACCGTAACAGAGGCCAATAATACAAAGGCCATAGAGGCTCTACAGGAGAAGTTTGGTGACCGAGTACTGTTGACAGAGATGTATGTCAGACAGTTACTTGAGTTAATTGTGGAAAGAGCAAGTTCTCAGAGGAGAACATTGGCGGATCTGTACGACCCTCTTATGGCATCATTGAGATCGTTGGAGTCATTGGGGGTGACTGCCGATCGGAACGCCGTGTTCCTGTACCCGATGGTGGAGTCCAGCCTGCCTGAACAGGTGCTGCAGATATGGCAGCGGAGACCAGAAGCGGGATACCAGTCGGGGGATAACGCAGGAGAACCTGGCAGCTCCCAGAGACTGGGGAATCTTTTAAAATTCATAAAGGAAGAGATTAGGGGAGCTGAACGCCTGGAATTTGTACGAGCGGGATTCGGAAGAGCAGAAAAGATGCCAGAAAAAGAGATCCAGAGAAGAACAACTCCGACAGCGGCACATCTTTTGAACCAGGGCGACGACGAGAGTTGTGTCTTTTGTGATATGACTGGACATAGGTCAAGAAATTGTAGTAGAGCAAAACGAATGACGTTGGAGCAGCGTAAGCAAAGGGCTGCCGGGGCAAAGGTCTGCTTCCGGTGCCTGGGGAGAAGACATGTGGCAAGAAAGTGCAGAAGTGAATGTAAGTGCTTCACATGTAAGGGCAGACACGTCGAACTGATGTGCTCAAGAAGAAGAGGAGAAGTACACGAGAAGAAAACAGAGGTAAAAGAGGACAACCTGGAGTCCTCCTTCAACATCAATGGCTAACCAAACATGCTCCAGTGAAGTACTGCTGATGATCGTCAGCGCTAGGGTAGCGAGTCCAAGAGGACAAAGAATAGTACGGATTTTATTCGATTCCGGAAGCCAGAGAAGCTATATCAGAAGAGCATTGATTGGACAGTTAAACCTAGAAAGGATTGGTCAGGGACAAATACAGAAGGCGTTATTTGGAGGAGGGATGACCAGAGTAGAGAAACACGGCATCTATAGAATCCAACTGGAAAACATCAGGAAGGGAAATAAGATCGGTATTGATGTCCTGGAAGAAAAGACCATTTGCGGTAGGACCACCTCTATTCCCATGGGTCAGTGGGTGGAGGAACTTATTTCTCATCACGTGGAACTAAATAACGAGGACTTTCAAAACAGGGAGATTGATATCTTAATAGGGAGTGATTATTTCGGTGAGTGCTTAACAGGTAGAATGTTAAAATTGAAGTCAGGACCAACAGCCATAGAGACTATGTTTGGCTGGATCTTGTGTGGACGCCCATCATACCAGGAAGAAGGCCTAGTTACGACTATGATCACAGCTCTATTGAATCAGGCCAGAATAGAGGAATTATGGGACTTGGAAGTCTTAGGGATAAAGGACGCAGACTCAGACAAAAATAGAAAAGAACACGATGAACGGGTAAGAGCAGAGTTCAAGAAAACTGTGAAAAGAGAAAGAAATGGACGTTATATAGTCGCCTTACCTTGGCGGGAAAATAAGGAAGAATTAAATGACAATCAGGCGATAGCTTATGGAAGACTAGTAGCGAGAACTAAGCAACTCTATAATACGAGAAAATTTGAAGAATATGATGGCGTGTTGCGAGACTGGATTAGGGAAGACTTTATTGAGGAAATACCGATGGGAATAAATGATTCCAAGATACATTATCTGCCACATCGACCTGTGTATAAGCCAGGAAGTTTAACGACCCCAATCAGACCAGTTTTCGATGCATCTTGCAAAGGTGCGAATGGCTTGGCTATAAATGACTGTTTAGAGACAGGGCCCAATCTGTTGGAGATTTTACCAGAGACGCTTCTACGTTTTAGACGGGGAAATGTTGGAATTGTAGCTGATATCAAGAAGGCATTTCAGACTATTTCCGTACAGGAAATGGACAGAGACTGTCTGAGATTTTTATGGTGGAAAACGGGAACAAACGAGACAAAAGGTTTAAGACACAAACGAGTTGTTTTTGGTCTGAAATGTAGCCCCTTTTTATTGGCTGCGGTAATAGAATATCACCTAGAATCCATCAGAGATGGAAGAAAGTTTGTAGCGACGAAATTACTGAAATCGTTTTACGTGGACAATTGCGTAACATCACTGAAAGAAGAGGAGGTAGAAGATTTCATGGAAATTTCTATACAGTTGATGACAGAAGCCAAGATGGAATTGAACCAGTGGGCGATTACGGGAGTCTTTGCACAGGCGGATAGTGATGTCTCTGTTTTGGGACTTTTATGGGACAACATGAAGGACATGTTGAAGTGCAATGTGACCAGACCGTTCCAGGTCCCGAACAGTTTGACGAAAAGGACTGTAATATCCTGCATACAAAGGTTCTTTGATCCGTTGGGATTTTTGAGTCCTGTATTGATAAGCCCCAAGGTTCTATTACAGAAAACGTGGAATCTTAAGTTGGAATGGGATGCGCAATTGCCGACCGATATAGAGAAGGAATTTCGAAGCTGGTTGTATGAAGTGGCGTCATTAGATCAAGTGGTGATACCTAGATGCCTGTACCTGGACTCTGGGGGAGACGTGCAATTGCATGTCTTCTGCGACGCTAGTTGTGAAGCTTACGCCTCTGTTGTCTTACTAGATCTGTGGTACAGGATACAGTCAGAGTAGTTCTTCTGTGGGCCAAAGCTAGAGTTGCTCCTCTGAAGAAGATAAGTATACCGCGGCTCGAGCTTATGGCCTGTGTCTTAGGAGCAAGGCTGTTGAACGCAATAAGAAATGCTCTGGGAGTGGGATTACCCAACGTACATGTGGAGTGATTCTTCTACAGCAATAACATGGATAACGAGAGCCCAAACCTGGAACACATTTGTAAAGAACCGTGTTACCGAAATTCGAAATTTAACCGACGTAAAGAGCTGGGCACATATATCAGGAGATGAGAATCCAGCTGATCTTCCTTCAAGAGGTTGTTCTGCTGTTCGCTATCTTAAGACGGAGTGGTGGAAGGGACCCCACTGGTTGTATAAGGATCCAGGCGATTGGCCGAAAACCGAATTGATGGTGAACAAAGAGGAAGTAAATATAGAAAGTAAGGAATGTGTACTAGCAGAGGTTACACTGGAAAGGAGATGGTTTTCCACCAAATTTTCTTCCTATTCCAGTAACCTTAGAGTGATTGGATGGATTAAAAGATTTTTATCAAGAAGTTGCAAGAGAGGAATATGTGCAGGATCATTATCAGCTGAAGAAATCGAACAAGCAGAGAGAACTATGGTAGGAATTATACAAAGAGAGGCTTTCGAACCGGGGAAGACTTGTGGTAAGAATCTGAGAGTGGGAGTCTTCTCTGACGGACTGCTATATGTAGAGAGCAAACTACTATACAGTGAAGAAAGTGAACACTTTCGAAGACCATTTTTGCTGCCACATAAACATCCTCTGGTCGATCTGATGATCCGGGAAGAGCACCTGCGCAACAATCACGCGGGAAACACATATCTTGGTGTCAATAATGAGAGAGAAATTTTGGATTATAAAATCAAGGAAAACTATTGAAGGATTGTGAGGGGATGTGTGAAATGCCGAAGATTTGATCAAAGACCTATCAAAATCTCTTGTGCACCACTTCCTAATGACAGAACGGAACCCCTTGGAATTTTTAAGGTGGTGGGTATTGACCTAGCTGGCCCCCTGTACTTAAAGGACGGATCCAAGGTGTGGATGGTTTTGTTCACTTGTGCCGTTTACCGAGCAATTCATCTTGAAATGGTATCAAGTTTGGAGACTGATTCCTTTATATTGGCATTAAGTCGATTTATAGGAAGGCGAGGAAGGCCCAGTACTATTTATAGTGACAACGGTACTAATCTGGTGGGAACAAGGAATTTGTTTGCCCGTTTAAAGTGGGATAAAATCGTAAAAGAAACACAAGAACAAAGAATAAGCTGGAAGTTAAATACACCTACAGCGGCGTGGTGGGGAGGATTCTGGGAACGAATGATTAGAATGATCAAGAACCTCTTAAGGAAAATATTAGGTCATAAAAAGTTAAATTATGAACAATTGGAAACGTGTTTGATCGAAGTAGAATCCACCATTAATAAGCGACCACTGACGTACGTCACAGAAAATAGCGATGACCTAATCCCATTAACACGAGCTATGTTTCTGCAGGACAGGACGACCCATTTTCCTGAGATAGAAAAGATTACAGCCGATACATTCAGAAGGAAACAGAGAGGGCTACAACAAATGAAGAGGGAATTGCGACAGAGGTTTAGAAAGGAATATCTGGGGTTGTTGGTACAAAAGGGAAAAGAGGGATCGGAGTTTACTCTTAGAATCGGAGAGATAGTTCTTATTGGAAATGAGGATCAAAAGAGAATAGACTGGCCAATGGCAAAGATAGAAGAATTGATTCCGGGCAGGGATGGAAAAATCAGAGTCGCGAGGGTAAAAACAAAGCGGGGTGTGTTGATAAGACCCATCCAAAAGATTTACCCCTTGGAAGTGACCTCCGAAGAGGATATAGCTCTTTGTGCTCACACAAAGAGGGTGGGGGTATGTTAAGAATGGTTGGGGAAAGCGGCTCTAGATGGCGCGAGTCACGGGATGCGCCGCTAAATCACCACAGAGTGCGCCCACGTGACATTTCTCAGCTGTATAAAAGAAGGTATTTGAACGGAAAAGCGCGCGCGAGTTAGAAGTTAGGTAAAGGTATAGCAAGTAAGGTAGAAGAGAGAAAGGTCGCAGTCGCTGAGAGGAAGTTCAAAGAAGAGCGAAGTTAAAGTCAACAGACTAAAGATCAAGAAGCAGAAGATTGAATAAGGAGAAGATTGAATAAGAAGACGTCTGAATAAGAAGAAGAGTGAATAAGAAGACAAACTTTAGCTAGCGAGAATAAAGTTGGAGAAATCAAGGAAGATCAGGTTAAGGAAGCGGAAGCAAAACCTGATAAAGTTTAAGAACGTAAAGAATTGAAGATAGGCAAGATAAAATTGTACATATGTAAATAAGCCCTTTGATATTCTCGGATTACCATATTAAGCAATAAAGTTTAATATTACTGAAAAAGTCAAGCCTAATTATTCTCCGGGATCTCAATGACTGTTAGTCATTCTCAGTTCTAACACACAAAGACTAAACAAATCTGTTTTATAAAAATAAATAAATGTACAATTTAAATTTTAAATATATTAAAAATAATATTAAAAATAATTTTAAAATACGCGCATTAATCATGATGCAACAAAATACAGCAACCGAAGTTTAGGCGCTAAAAGGAGAATTAAGGACATCACATCCACTGCAGTTCGTCATCTTCACGAACTAGGAAAGGCCAACAGGAGATGCCAACTTGTATCCCACGAACTAAAGTCAGATAAGGGAAAACTCCAAGTGCAAATGTTCAAAAATCTGCTAGCTAAGCCACATGATGTATATTTCATAAAGTAAATGTTTACTCATAATGAGAAGTGAGTCTATTAGCGTATTCTCATAACGCTCAAAATCAGTGGTTCAAACTCCTAGTCAACCTGTACCTGGGTGGTGTGGCAACATAAGTTGCTGCCGTGGTCTATTCCTATCAATGGATAACCGACCACAAGTTCACTTCAAACCTACGAACGATCAACGTTTCTATTTCGAACATCTAAATGGTTGCATACTAGTTTGAATCAAAGGTACCCGGATTTGAAAAACAGAGAAGCGCTCTTTCAAAAGAGTATAACGCAAAAGTGAATGCTGCTCGAACAGCGCAAGAAAAACTCAGTTCCTTAAAACAATCAAACCTTTTCCACACCCATAATAGAGTCAGGACTCTATTGCACTATTATTTTATTATACTTGTTCTGATCAAAGCCCCGCTTCCTTCGCCTGCAACACTTCAATGACTTGAGTTGGAAGCTGGAGTGAAGAAGTTCTTCGCTTCCAAGGACAAGTAATAGTGTCGTCGAGATATCGAAAAACTGTGGAATGATGGCATGAAACCGCCCAACATTTGAATGTTAGGTATAATTTCTTACAAATTTATACATTATAGAATAAATTCACCAAAGTCAATCTTTTCAGGTCATCCTTTGTGTCTACAGTACTTGATACATTTTTATGAAACATTTTTTGTTAACTCATATTCTATTTATAGAGGGTATTTATATTTGGGTTTTGCTCATTATGACCAGGGATCGAATCATGCATTACTTACTTTTTTCTAATTAAAAATGCTCCAATGGCCCTGATTCTTGCAAAAGTCCAACCTCACCAACGAGTTCAAGTAACCAAACGGAGCACTGGCATACCTGTAACTACAACTGCTTCCCACATGTGTAGACTTGTGGTGCTTTTTCAATAAAAGTAGTCGACAACTTCTGCACACCACAATTGTCTTGGCCTGTACCACGTGTACAAGGTATAATGAAAAAAATTTTGTATTAGCGAGATTGTTTTTGGAACAATATTATATGATTAACCGATAAAAAAATAACTTATATTTATACAGATAGAATATCTCGTGAGATTAACAACAATGATTGCGGGTTTATACTAACTTCATTAAGGTCTATGCGCTGAAATTTAAATGCTATTGATTGATGGGATATAAATAATGATTTGTTTAACTCTCATTTATTTGATTATTTAGTGTTAAATTAATTAATATTCAAAATAAATATCAATATATTGATGCCATATAAGGTTAAGAATTTCATAAATTGTCTTCAAAATATTCTAAATTATATTAATATTCTTAAATAATATAGATTGCATACATATCCTTTAGTCTACTTTATTTAAAAATATAAATAAATTGCTCAACT
>CP092875.1:36846160-36864571 GCA_030710605.1 Cordylochernes scorpioides
GTTGGGGGAAGACGGTGGTCGTGGTGATAATAGGGAAGGTAAAGATGGCTACGCTTGTGCGGAAGTGGACAAAAGAAAGAAAAACACCTGATAATGTGTGCGACGGAGCAAGTGTAGCAGTATGGACCGTGGAGTGACAAAGTAGGTGTTGAGGTGACTTAAGTCGGTGGTTAGCTCAATTTAGAGGGGTTAGAAGCAACTACGGTGCTAATGTTGCTCATAAGAGTTAAAATAAATGGATTGACCTTTAGACGGAATCTTATGCTAAATAGGAGGGAAAGTGAAAACCTGAACTTGGTGGCTACGTTTTGGTTAGTGATATATAATATTATATGCGCCTAATTGATTGAGCCATTAAAAAGTCAATAATATACATAAGATAAAATAATTTATATTGAAATTAATTATGTGTATGTTATCAAATGTAGATTAAATACATTAAAAAAAGTGTTAGTTCAAAAGAGATATGCGAGATGAAATAAGTATGGATAAATCAGTAACGTGTGACATAAACAATATTCCATATAAAACACAAGAGGCGGTGAGATATTAGATCCTATGTAATCATTGTAGGCTAGATGTTTTGTTTGCTTGGAGGATGTGTAATGTATCAGCGATTTATGCACAAGACCTGTTTACTTGTCAGTGGGGCGCTTGTATTAAAAGTTTTTACACTCCAGCCTTGGTCTGGAAGGATTAGAGATATTTTTATTAAATAACATTTTATGCATTTAATAAATCTATCTTAAATTTCCATGGCAGATTTCCATAAACACCTTTCGCAGGACGATACAAAATCCTGAACGAAACTGTATTGATGAGAGCTATAGCCAAAACATGGGGTATACAGTTTGTATTATTCATCGAACTTTTACAAAAAACGGGTATTACCTCTTATTCATTGATAATAATATACACGTTCTATGTGAAGAATATCAGATAAATAAATAGTTTGTTGCAATATTAATAAGTTGCATTTTAAGAAATGTGTTGAGAAAGGGGAGATTTGAATATTTTGAACATGAATAATCTCCTATTGCATTTTATATGACAAGCTTATTTTATAATAATATATAAAATTGTGTTCAATTAAAATCAAATAAAATAACATAAAATTTACATATATCTGATGTCTGACAGATTTATTCTAGAGAATTATGGATATATAACACACATAATTATGGATATATAATACACTAGCCGAATGACCCGGGCAACGCCCGGGTTTTACCCGATTAAATGCTTTTATTCAAATACTATTCGTTACAATTATAAATTGGCGCCGTGGATGCCATTCTTGTGAAACGTCCCGCTCCAAACTTTTGTGTCTGAGAAGCGATATTTTTATAAAGAGATGATCTGGCTTTGTGTCTTCTGCTCGAATCAATGTTTTTCTGTTAGAATTTTGTTCCTGCATACTAAAAATGAACTGGCTTCACCCGTGGTCTCTGCTTTTTGGATTTTTTCCTGATATAATTTTGTATCTGATAATCAAATATGATACAGCAATATTGTCATAATCATTTTCTGACTAAAAAAAAAAAAACAACTATTTTTGCCCAGAACCTGTCAATTTCAATTTTTCTTGGCTAAAAATGCGACAAATATCTTTTCCATATTTTTTCTATGTCCTGTTAAAACACGTTTTACATGTACATTAGGTCAGCTGATATTACCTCCCATCTTCACCGCTAGAGGCGCTGCTTGCGAGGGAAAGAGCAAATTTGCAACTCAAATTTGCAAATAACTCGAAGAAAATTCGGGATAGAGACCTGAAATATTCAATATAAGTTTTTCCAGATTCTACTATACATATTGCTAAAATTTGTGTGAGTCATATTAGTTACGTATTTTACGTATATTACGTAAAAGCATTCCATTCACAAAAGCAAACGATGACAGAATTGATGACTCTGATACTTGTTTATTTTAATAATATAAATGAGAGAGAGAGTTTTGAAAATAAAAAAAATGCATCGGCCGGGAATCAAACCTGGGCCGCCCGCGTGGCAGGCGAGCATTCTACCACTGAACCACCGATGGTTATAAGAAATGGCCATATTTGGGTATTTATTCCATTCACAAAAGCAAACGGTGACAGAATTGATTGATTGTTGATTATGACTCTGATACTTGTATATTTTAATCATTGGGACTGCATACCTCTTATAATATTGACACGAAGAGGGAAACTTTGTAGTCATCTCACCTATTAGGACTGAATTCTAACACCAATTTATGAAACTGCATGCAGCGAACTGCCTAAATATATATTTTATCTTTACCAAAAAATGCAGCATATTTTCTTTCATCTTGTATCTTTTCTGGCATCTTCATACCCATTTGAATTTTTAAAAGGAAAATTGTATTTTTCTTAATTTTATATTCTTTTAATTGGGTCGAAATAGCTTCTATGTGAAAATATTCTATATAAATAAAACAAAATGTTCCAATCAAATAGAGTAATATAATATTTTCGTAAAAACAAGTGAAAATATTCATGTAAAAATATTTGCCTAACAAATATTTTGACATGCCTTGTCCACTTTAAACAGCGAGCATTGAAAACAGATTTCGGTTAAGAGCCGATAAGTGAGAATACCTCTTGTTAGAATATCGCAGAACTTTCCAAATATTCAAATAAATTTACATAAAGGCATATATTGGTTTAAATAAAACTATTTATTTGCCAATATTAGCGCATATTTCGGTTGGCTGAACGCTAACCTTTGTCAAAGAATAACATGGCTTTATATTGTATAACAAACTCAGCACCACATAGCGTTATTAGATTACAGTCAAAATAGTTGTGTAAAATAAACAAAAAGGAAGGGGGAATTGATGCATGAAAATATTTTAAAGAAAATAATTCTAACAAAACTAAATCCAAATATTTGATAAGTGGTGTGTGAATATTAAAGGAGAACAAAAATAAAACGTCTATATACTATAATTAAATTATTTAGGACTAGGTATTTAATGTATATAATTATATGTATATTTATAGTAATTTTTATATTTTAAATGTTTATCGATATATAATGTGTCTTGAAACTTATCAAAACACAAGTTTATGTGTAGGTTAGCTATTAAAACTTTGAAAAAGATATAAAAATTATTGAAGCCTAAATTATGGAATTAAAAATAATTGAACAATTAAAATATATCAAATAAAATGTTTAAGGAAATATCAAAAACTTATCTATAAGAAATAATATAATACAGTAGAAACTTGGATAATTCGAACTTCTTTAATTCGAAAACCTCTTTAATTCGAATATTTATCTTGGTCCCTAGAATTTCCTATAAATAGAATTTCCGTTTTTAATTCGAATTTTTGGATAATTCGAATTTTTTTATGGTCCCTTGGGGTTCGAGTTATCCAAGTTCGACTGTATTATAAATATATGTCATAATTTGTACATAGTGAGATGCCAACCCAATCCAATATGTATGAAAATGTATGATTTGAGTTTCAATAAAGAACAAGGTAACATTGGAGGGAAGAAGGCCTAGAGAAAGAAGGCTTAGAAATAGCACAATCATTAGTAAAGTTATTACCAGTTTTAATTATCCCGGAACTCGTAAAAGTTCGAGTTCAACGACACAGTATTTCCTGGTCAAGCTGAAACATGTCCAAAGACAAAGGCGTAACGTAGACCAATCAGGGAGCAACTCATTAGTGGAGGACCTATAGGGAACCTCCACGTCACACAGGTCAACCAATGAGATGTAAGAAGAGTTTTCGTGTTAAATCGAGAACCGAGGATTGTCAGTCATCGGCTGGACACCATCGACACCATCTAGCTCCCACCGAGGTAACACCTGCTCTAGGGATCCCTCCCCGCTCATCCTTTCAGCTAAGTCAATCACCGCGATGTGAAATAGATAGCCAATAGTCAATGCGCTCCACCTTCTCAAAGCCTTTCTTTCCTCCGATCAGTTGCCTTATTTCAACAATCAATCGTGTACTCTCGACTCCTTTCCCCTGTTGTGTACACCTTAGCACTCAGCACCACGACTGCGCCACCACCTCAACAATTATCAACCTCCAAGAGTAATATTCACCCCATAATATTACATATATATATATCCATATTAAAATAATATTTGAAAAATACTAGATGAAATTAGACAAAAGGGACCATATATATGTGCGTAAATTATTATAATTTATTTTGCGTTTTTATTATATTTTTATAATATTATAATTACATTCTTTGATTTTTTATTATTTCTCACATGTTAACCATATTTACGTTTGGCCGTAAATATTCATTTCCTGATTTCTCAGGAAGGCTCTTGGACCAAAATATTTTTGGTCGTAGAGGTGCAGTCTGCATCACACTGACAGGGCCAACAGCCCGAAACGCGTTTGTGGTTGACTTTTCTTGGTTTACCAAGACAATGGGTTGGCCAAATATCAGGGAACAGGCTAAATCAACGTTTAGTTGATTTCTGTTCCAATAAATGGCGCTCTGCCATTTATAAGTTCATGTAAACGTGTTCAGGATATGCCTTTATTATTTATATATACATACTGGTTGTGCGTAAAATTTACTGTTTTTACAAATTTTTAATGATATATAAATTTTCAAAGGAAAAATGTCGTGTCTCTGTGTGTGTGTGTGAAAACAATAATAGAAAGCATAGTTCTCTTTCTTACAATTTGAAAACGTGTCATTGCGATTTTTGATATGGCTAACTAATACGAGGTTTACTCTGAGAGTTTAGCAATACAACAAAAATTCGATTGATTAAATTTTATTTTTTTTTTTCTCAAAATAATCACCTTCACACTCAATACAATTTCCACCTTTTGAATCCTGGGGACAATATTTTTCCACCTATCTGGCCTCATGTCTTAGAGTACCTCTAGGTAGCGCCCACGGCAGCATCAGGACTTGTACATTTGTATGAATTAAACTTTATCATCATATCTTGGCATCAACACATTCTCAACTCTTTTTGTTCCTCAGTTAACTAATGAAGCACCCAACTGATTCAAAGCTTTGTCACTTATAAATCTTTATTCGATAATTTGCAAACTAATGGAAATTTAATATTTAGGATATGCTGAATAGATTGATATGTTTAATGTGGATTATATTTCAAAATTATACCTTCAGATTTTCTGCATTCTCAAATTATGATGTTGACGGCCTTCCGCTACGCTTTTCATCTTCAAAAAACAATTTTCCACGTTTGAATTCACTAGATTAGCTAAAACCTATGGTATCTGATAGATGTAAACTTAGAAATCCCTGTAATATCCGTTTAAAACAGGCTTTTATGATTAAACCTATTCAAAATCATGAATGATAATTATGCGGAATTGAAATCGTGAAAAGGAGATACTTAGATAGTCTTAGACAACAGAATAACTGGTTTTAATCAGCCACAGTTTCCGTGTGGCATGGAATTTGCCACTCAAACTTGGCCAGCCATCTAGCGATGTTTTACCTTTTAAAATAAAACCGCAGTTACAGCCCGTCCACAAGCGGATTTCTCACATTGCAAAACTTTCAGAGTAGCCTATGTAATTTGTAAATTGGGTATTACATTGTCAATGTGATATAATGTTGTGGAGGATGAAATTTATTTTTTAGAAATCCGCATATCTTTCTTTAAAATTTCATTACAAATCAGTCTTACAAAAAAGAAACTTTGATGAATCAAAATGAAAATAACTAAGCAAACAAATTGGAGATGATTGCATTTATATCTCTGGTAAATCAATTTTCCTATTTATATTTTCTCTGTTTTCGGTAGGAGCCAAATTTCTGAAAACAATCGGCAAAGTTTTTCTTCAATGTTCTGGGAAAAATAGCTATTTTTTTAAAAGTCCGGGGTATTATTGTTGTTCAATGCATGATCTACAAGGGTTGACAGTGCGTTTGATTGATTGATAGGATATTTAAGAGGTTTACAACTTTCTCCTATATATAATTGGCTTGACAATTGCTTAAAAGTATTTTGTAAATCACAATTTATTTCTGATTTGTTAATTTGTTTAGTGTCTAGTTGCCGTAGTCTTTTTTTATTATTTATAGAGGATTTATATGTAGTGATGATGTATTGTATCTTTAGACCTCTTTACTATGTTCAAAGCCGTGGCTGAATATTTAATCAGGATCGTTATTTGAAGATGCAAATTTAGGTTTGAAACTATTTTTTCGACAATTCATATAATCATTTTTTTATATATATTTTATATTCTTCTCAACTCTTACATTATATTTTGCTGTGAACAATGTGTTTTTAATATTTTGAAGAGAGCTGCGAATTATAAGGTACTACGGGCCTAATGATTTGAAATTAAAGTAATTTCCTATGCGAGTTGACTTTCTTGAAATGCCTTTTTGAATTTATTTCTGTCAAGTTGTATATATAAATATGCCAAAGAATTGAAATTTTCTGTTACCTATGCTAACTTTAAAATGGATTCCAATTATTCAAATAATTTTTAATTATATAATTTCGGAACCAAAATTTACCAATTCGAATTTCAAATATTAATAGAATTTTATCAATGATAAATTAAAATACAGTAGAACCTCACTTTAGTGGACACCTCTCTACAAAGGACAGTTTTCATTTGCAAAATTAACATTTTGACTATTTACTAACTGTCCGGTTATAGGACACCTCTCCTTAAGAACAGTTTGGCTCTGCAATTAGGTTTTTTTATTGGGAGGTTATACTGTATATCAAACATAATAATGAAGTATTGAATAAATAATATTTATTGTGTGGAAGGCCATAAATAAAATAAAAGACGGAATATACAGAATATAGTCACATGTGTATTCTGCCATGCGGTCATTAAGATTGATAAAAAAACTACAAAAATGATAATTGATGCCCGACTCTCAGTGAATAATTGGCTAGGTGTTCTGAATATTCTTAGGCAAAAAGAATAAATAAAACTTTAAAATATACTTTAAAATTTGGATTTAATTGGTCATTTTATCAAATAAGGGGGATACCTGTAAAGTATTAAATGGCTACTCTTTAAAGAATTTATTTGAAATATTTCTAAAAGACTTGGAAGAGAAGAAGGTTATTCTCTAAAAGATATGTTTTGTGTGTTGTTTGAATGGAAACATTTTCAAAATAAGAGAAATATAACGTGGATCTTCTATATGTTGGTCGAGGTTTTTTTCAGTAAGTTGTGGACCCTAGTTGCTTCACGATCTTTTTTTTTTTTCACGGCGTGAAGGGCGGTTTGTGGTCTAATAGTCTATAGGGAGATAGTACACTATGTTGGAGAGAAATATTGACTTTGACACGGCGGTGAAAAATTCTTATAACAATCGCGGAAAATATAGACCACAGCATTCATTGTCTGATTGGGGATTTTTAGTTCGATTTTTTGAACTTCCCTGGATCTCCAGTAAAATGTAACGTAGAGAAATGAGGAAATACAAACATGAGGATAACAATTGGCAATTTATTTTGATAAGAACAATCACCAACTTATATTCTCATCAAATATAATGATGAAGAAATGAAAAAAATATGCTGAGTAACAAAATATTTAAATTTAAAACATTTTGGCTGAGAATTTATTATTCTGTTGCCATATATTGTAATGTATATCAAATAAAAAAAATTCAAGGTTTTAGTCGATTTTATTTGGAATCTCAGTTAGTATATAAATATATATATATATTTGTCGCGTTCATTTGCATATTATAACGTTTCCCCCTCATATATATATATAATATTGAAGAAGAGATAAATTGTCAACGCTACTCGTTATCTCTTGTAATCCTCTTTATGATATTTCCCGGGAATTATGGCTGTTTACAACAACGGAGTAATATTTATTAACGCCGATATGTTGTTTTTGGATCTTGGAAGTTCCAAATTTGGGATTAGTTCTTCAAGAAAAACAATCAACGATAACATACAAAGAGAACTTAAGATTTCCTTCCCAATTCCTTGGTTATGGCCAAAGATATTTGTGTTGAGCAGATCCATCTTAGTTTGTTACCTCCAAGCTCTAATCACACTGATCACAACTTGCCAAAGTTCCTTCCAAATTGGTTTTTCCTAGGATGTTTTCGTATGATAATGTATTTTCGCGCGGCACAGTACTAAACACAAGCGTCGAATATAGTTTATTTACACCATGATGAAAATACATTATCACGTTTCAATTTATTACAATATTAAATCCGCAATTCCACCTACTCTATAATATATTTATTTAGAACGTATTTGGTTTTATATATATTTGTACATACATTGACTCTCGTTGAGAATTTGCCTACGCCTTCTATCAGAAATTCAAAATATCTTCTGTTTTATTAAGCTTCCACTCCACAGCCAAAATGCAAAATGGTTGGCAAGATTATATCCATAACGATTTTTATATTGTAGCGAGTTATTAGTTTTATCATTTTCATGTAAATATTTTAATTTATTTGTTTAATTTTGATTGTATCGATTTACATAGTTTTGAATTATGGCATGGCTATATAAATGCGCGTAAATACAATTTTAGAGAGGACAGTTAGAGAGAATAAAGTTCGGTTGGGTTTACCTCTCCTTGCGTCTACCTTTCTGCTACACTACAAGTGGTGGAGATGCTGGGTACCGATGCCCTCACGGATGACTTGATGGGAGGAGGCCTTCGCTTACAGGACTTGAGGCAACTTTCTGGTCTCTCTCTCTTTCTGCGAAGGTGAGACCGTCTTCTGCGGGGGTGGGACCATCTTTTGCGGAGTTGATGCCGTCTTCTGCAGAAATTGCCGCCTGCAGAGATTGCCGTCTGCAGAAATTGCCGCCTGCAGAGATTGCCGTCTGCAGAATTTGCCGTCTGCAGAAATTGCCGCCTGCAGAAATTGCCGCCTGCAGAGATTGCCGCCTGCAGAGAATCGCCGTCTGCGGAGATGGGAGCGTCGTCTGCGGAGATGGAAACGCCGTCGGCGGAGATGGGGACGTCTTCTTCGGGGATGTAATCGCAGTCTGCAGAGATGAGAACGCCGTCTGATGAGATGACATCTAAGCCTTCAGACGATACCTCTAAGCCTTCAGACGATACCTCTAAGCCTTCAGACGATACCTTTAGATCCAGAGAAGCGGGAGGACCACCTGGAGGAGGACATGGAAGACAACTTAACAAGTCCTCAAAAGGAAGAAGTTCCAGCGGAAGGGAGGCAATCACCCTTGGCCCAGGAGGAGGTCCCCAGACCAGGAGACCTGGATATCCCTGGCCCTATTACGCGGACGCGAGCTCGTAGACTGGAGGTGCAGGTCTCCTGCTGAGCATCGGGTCGATGTCCTTTGAGAGGGGGGGCTATGTAGCGAGTTATTAGTTTTATCATTTTCATGTAAATATTTTAATTTATTTGTTTAATTTTGATTGTATCGATTTACATAGTTTTGAATTATGGCATGGCTATATAAATGCGCGTAAATACAATTTTAGAGAGGACAGTTAGAGAGAATAAAGTTCGGTTGGGTTTACCTCTCCTTGCGTCTACCTTTCTGCTACACTACAATATTATATTATATATTATATATTTTAAATAAATGCCATCCTTTTTTGAATCAATATATGTATTTTTCCTAATTTGACACCGATAATAATATATATGAATAGTTTAAAAATATATTTATAATGCGAAATTTAAATTAGTTTTTTCTATCTCATATATATTCCGAACTCTGATTTTTATAAAATTGAGAATTTATTGTTAGAATTTATTTTTTAAAAGAAACTCAGAAAGTCGGTTCATTTATTTAATTAATAAATATTTGCTATTGAATAAAGAAAATTGTTGAGTTAAATTCATAACTTTATTAATTTCATTTCTCTCTTCCATATTCGTTTCCACCAAGTTATTTTCCAAATTATTCAAGAATCGTACATCCAGTAGCGCCGGACGTGCTGGATCTGAGGTTACCATCATTAATCTATATAATCATTTCCTCACATCAATTAGAGCAGATTCATGTCACCGACCCGGCACGCGATCTTATGCCATATCATAGCTCACACTGTCAGCTTGTTGGGCACTAAGGAGATGTGGAATCTTGTTCTTTTTGTGTGTAGTGTGTATAATTAAGAAAATAATGTTAAGATATACAATGTAAAATATGCATGTTCCTTTTATATATAGACGTTGCTACAAATATATATATATATATATATATATAACGAGATGAAAAAAATCTTTCCTTTGTTTTGTGTATTATCACACTCTTTAGGGAGATGGGAAAATTTTTAAATGGAATTCGCCTAAGTCCGGTTCAGGAAAAGTATAAAATAAAATATCATAATCGTTAAATCGTATAAACGTAATTTCGCTACTATACTCCGCTCAAATCGCATCCAATGATTACCACAACATATATATACTGGATATAACGTGTAGGGATAAAACCAACAAACTCCTAATTTCGAGTTTTGTCAAGTCCGTTAGTGTAGGACAAGGTGTCAACACGAGGTTTTTCAAATAAGATATAATGGAACCTTGTGTAAGCCACGGCAAGTAGAGACCTAGATGTTATGTTTACAAACTTATAAACGGATTTATGTATAAAGTCTAAATAGATTAATATGCGAATTAGTGTTTGAATTGGTAAAAAAGCGAGTCGAATCAATAATATCTATTTATAACCAATCATATTTTTTTACTTAACATATGCTAAAATAGTTACGCTCAAAATACTGCATTAAAAAAAAAAGAGCAATATACATTTAAACACTTGAATCGGAGAAATTGAGGGGTAAAAAACAACAGAGATGTTTGTTATTGCCATATACGAGGTGTGTTCAAAAAGTATCGGGACTTTTGTGTTTTTCAAAATTTATTTATTTATTCATGAATACCTATTTGTCCCCTTCAAAGTAATCCCCATGAGATATTATACACTTGTGCCAACGGTTTTTCCAATCTTCGAAGCACTTCAAAAAATCATTTTTTAAAATATTTTTCTGCTCCTCCTTCGATGCCGTCTTTATCTCGTCAAGCGTAGCGTAACTTCGTCCTTTCATGGGCCTCTTCAGTTTAGGAAACAATAAAAAGTCACAGGGGGCCAGATCTGGGGAATACGGTGGCTGCGGCATCATTAGTGTGTTGTTTTTGGCCAAAAAGTCGCGCACAAGCAACGATGTGTGAGCAGGGGCGTTATCGTGGTGCAAAAACCAATTTTTGTTCTTCCACAAATCCGGGCGTTTCTGGCGGATTGCTTCGTGCAAATTGCGCATTACTTGCAGGTAATATTCCTTATTTACCGTTCTACCCTGTGACAAGAACTCATGATGCACCACGCCCCTGCAATCGAAGAAAACTGTCAGAAAAACTTTCACATTCGACCGAACTTGGCGCGCTTTTTTCGGTCTTGGTTCGTGCGGCAGCTTCCATTGAGATGATTGAGCTTTGGTTTCCACCTCATAACCATAAACCCACGCTTCGTCACCAGTTATGACCCTCTGGAGCAAATTTGGGTCGTCGCGGACAGAGTCCAACATCTCATTAGCAATGTTCATGCGATGCTGTTTTTGGTTGCAATTGAGCAATTTTGGTACGAATTTCGCGGCGACCCGTCTCATTCCCAAATCATTGATAAAAATCGAATGGCACGAGCCAATCGATATGTTTGGGTCCTCAGCAACTTCTCTAACGGTGATTCGACGATTGGCCAATATCAATTTCTCCACTTCATTAATTTTTTCGTCTGTTGTTGAAGTGCTCGGGCGTCCGGCACGATCTTCGTCGTTCACATCTTCTCGGCCTTCTGAGAACATTTTGTACCACCGATAAACGTTGCTTCGGTCCAAGGTAGCTTCTCCGTATGCCACAGTCAACATTCGGAATGCATCCGCGCACTCAATTTCGTTTTTCACACAAAATTTGATACAGGTTCTTTGATCCATTTTTTTAATAGGTAAAAATCGAAGACGATCCAAAACACCTGCAAGCAAAGCAGCTGTTAACAATTAAGTGAACATTCAAAATGGCCGAGCTTATCGGCATAAGTGAGAGACATGAGTACCAACATAAAGCCACGAAAAGATCGAAATTCGAATATACGTAACCCGCGAAAATTCAAAATTCGCGATACCTTTTGAATACACCTCGTATATATCTATATCAATAAAATGGAAATTTCATAAGTGGACATCACTAACAACTTTCGTTACAATGCATCAATTTCGACCAAATTTTCAACATTTATGTAAAACGAGATGGAGCAGGTTTTGCTTAACATCAAAATATTTTTCCTAACTTCAACATACATACCTTTGCTGTTATCGATAAAATACAAAAAAATTCAACAGAGTTAAAGTGTTTACACTTTCAAAAGTGTTTACACTTTTGCGCTTTTTGGAAAATTAGTTTCAATCTTTTTTATATATATTTTAATAACCTTTATACATGGTAAGATACTTTTATTTTATAGTTTTCATATTTTATAGCAAAAAAAGTTGAAGCCTTACTTGATGAGATCAATTTTATATTTTAGATAAATTTTTAGGCTAATTTTAAGATTAATTTTTCACATTTTGTAGCGTTCTCACGCAATTCTGGCCTTAACTACCCGTTTCATGATTTTTCAGGATACCTTAATTGACCAATTTTTTGGTCGTTGAGGTACAGCTTGCACCACGCTGATGAGAGCCAACAGCCCGAAACGCGTCCGTGGTTAGCTTTTCTTGATTAATCAAGAATGGGTATTTGGCCAATTCTGGAATAATTAAAAATCAACGAGAATAGTTGATATTTATTCCGATAGATGGTGCAAGCCATTCGCAACTTTCAGTTGCACGATAAGTAGATGCCTTTTTCTTATTTTTAATTTATTTCTTTTTTATTTTATATACAGATTATATATGCTATTTCTAACTTACGTGGTTAGTATTTTTATAAGACTAAGGTTATTTATATTATTTTTTACAAAAAAAAAAGATTGAAATTTCATTAAATTGCTCAATTTTATGTCTTTTTTGAGGACCTTAACAATATTTTTAATTAATTGTTTAGATATTTTAATAACAGATTATTTATGGTGTTTTCCACTTATATGGGTTGTTTTGTAAAAAAAAAATTGGGTTATTTCTTTTTTTTTTTCACTAAAAAGCTTGAAATTTCATTAATGTGGTCAATTTTATGTCTTTTTTGAGGACCTTAACAAAATTTTAATTAATTGCTTAGATATTTTAAAAGTAGATTATTTATGGTGTTTTCCACATTTATGGGTTGTTTTGTAAACAAATTTTGGGTTATTTCTATTTTTTTTCACTAAGATGCAAGATATTTTATTGATATGTTTATGTGATTGTCATTATGAGGCCCTTCTCAAATATTTCTTAAGAAATTTTTATTTAATTATTTAGATATTTCAAATACAAATTATTTGTGGTATTTATAACATATAGGTGTTGTGTTTTTTAAAATATTTGGTTTTTTTATTATTAATCGCAAAAAAGAGCAAGCAATTTCATTGTGTTCAATTATGGGTCATTTTGAGGTCCTTTTTTAAATTTTCTTATGGAGTTTTTAATTATTGCTTTGATCTTTTAAATACAGTTTATTTATTATATTTTCTACATATATGGGTTGTATCTAAAAAATAGGTTATTTATATTTTTAAATAAGCAAGGGATTTCTTTTACGGATTCATTTATTTGTCTTTTTGAAGTCCTTTTTCAAATTTTTTTAAAGATATTTTAATTTATTTGATTAAATATTTTATATTTAGATTATTTATAGTTTTTTTAACATATAGGGTCGTATTTTGTATTTTAGAAAATTATTTCTATTTTTACCTCAAAAAAGCATGCCTTTTCATTGCCGTATCCAGCGGTTGGTCTATTTTTGAAGATTTTTAATGATAACTGGTTTTGTACATTAATTTTTTGGTAATATATAATATTATTATTTTAGTTTTTTGAAATCTTTTTAACATATCTGAAGGTTATTTTGAATAAAAAATTTTAAAATTTTGATTTTTACCTCAAAATGACAGGAAATTTTTATGCTTTGTTTAGAAATTGCTGGTTTTGAAGCTTTTGTTATTAATCTCAATCTAAATTTTTTTTCAGAATATGCCTCGCCACAGCCGACGTTTACTTGGTAGGAATACGGCTGCTTCCAGGAGATATAGGAATGCTAGAGCTATTGAGACACCACTTCAAAGTGAGACGGGTCGTGCGCTTCGCCGTCTTAGGTATTCTGAAGCCCGCGTCGCAGCTACACAAACTATGCAAGTTCCTGTTCAGCGTATTCAGCTTTGGACTCATAAGCCGTTTTCAGGTTTGCAGTATAATGCCCATATTGATTATAAAGCTGATTCATCTGTCGATATAGGCCAAATGTCTCGGGTATGCCAGTTTTTTTTAGATTTAAAGATGATGTAATGTAATAGAAACAAAATAAACCTCATCCTAACTAATATACATTACTTCTGAGGATTAAAGATTTTGATTTGTGTTGAGAATTTTGCATGCATTTCTCTATTTCTTTTCTTATCTTGCAAAGCTAATGGATTGTTTAGGTTGCTTATTTTTGACTCGCCAATTTGTTTAGTGATAAAGTGGTATAGCGTTCTTTTTCAGAGCATCACCCTACAAAAAAATTACCTGACCTTTCCTAATATTCAGATAGATGTATTATATCAACATACTAGACTACAAACATTCCCTCGAGTAAAACCCGGGCGGAGCCGGGTACACCCGCTAGTAAAATATATAATAGAAATAACTTATCAGAAATAATTACAATTATTATTAAAACAATGCTTCCACTGATAGAAAATTGTCATATCATCTTGCTCATATAACTCTTTATGTTTAAAACCAAGTTATATATATTCTCGCTGCCTAACGTGCTTATTCAAAAGTGACATTTTTATTTTTTTCTTAAGGGACATTAATAACTAATATCTTGAAGCTCTAGAGTCTTCCACTTTCCTCTACGAGGGTCGGAGGCACGAGGATATCATAAATCAACAGACTTCACAGAACAGTTGATAGCAGACAGGAATAGCTACATTTACATTTGAACTTGAGGTTATCCACTTCTTGCTCGGTTATATCTGGTAGTGTGGAGCCATGTGCCATCACCAGCCACTATGTAGTCCATACGCTCAGATGATGGATTGTCAAATTAGGATTGATCTAATATTTATATTATGGATTTCTGAGTTTCGGCGTAAGGTAATGGTAGGTGATTGTACCTATTTTTCGCCGTCATTCGTATTTGACCAGGAAAATAATAGTTTGTATTGTTTTGTAGTTTGCATTCATATAAACGAGGAAATTGTGGAAATCAACAGCTGTGAATCCTCTATTAGTGAATGGCCTGTGACAAATCAATTTTACTCGATGGACATATGTTGTGTGTTCTTGCTTTATAGTAGTTTCAGATAATATAAGATTTACGTGCTACTTTTAAATGCATTAATTTTCTAATTTTTTTAAATGTTAAATTAAATATTTATTCAAATTGTGTGTACACGAGGGTAATGTGAGAGGTAGATGACATTCAAATCGTCAAAAGATTACGTTTCTTTCAAGTTGAACGGTCTCATAATAGCTCACCAACACCTAGGAAACCAAGGATGACAGCTTCTTCTGATAATGAGTTCTGGACTATATTTTGGGAGAGTAGAGAAAGCATCTAGAAAATTACCCTTCGTTCAAAAAGGCGTGGTTAGCTAAGCAAAGGGTTTTGCATACAGCATAATAATGCCGGAGCCCTTATATAAAATATCTTCATTAAAGTTATTAAAAGACGAATTTTCAAATTCTAATCCATCCCTCTTATTCTTCCGAATATTAACCGAGTGATTATTATGTATCAGTACACTTAAAAATTAATGGTCAATGTATTCAGAACTGTGATTGAAGTTGTAAATGCAGTGCAGGAAAGGCCTGCCCAACACTCAGATTTTTCATCAGGAATATTCACAAGCTACCTGACCTGTGGATAGGCTCTCCCTTTTTTTTATACACCCTATCCACAGGTCAGGTAGCTTGTGAATATTCCTGATAAAATATATTATCCTTTCCTTTTTTCTATGCAGAGGATGGAAAAATAAATTTGTGTTTATTGTATTATTTATTATAATATTGATCCGCTCTTGCGTGTATTCAGTGATATATAAAATATATGCATTAATAGTCTTTTTTACCTTCTTCGGGTTTATGAGCGTATCAATACACATTGGCTAAATGCCTCTTAAGAAGAAATCATCACTATCTTTACATTTGACTAAATTATAGTCTGTATATAACTCTAAAAAGTCAATAGATAGATACAATTAAATGATACCTTTTTATAATTGGTGAAAATGTTATTAGGCCAATTGTATATTAGGAATTGAAAAATAAATGCATTCAATTTATACGGATAGTTCTGCTTCGATCTTAGCCAGAAGGCCGAGAAGTGATAATCCGTGAGATAATTTGAGGTTTCCCTTGTGTGTGTACGTGTCTGTGACTTCAAATGTTTATATTTTATGTCGTTCTCAGACGTTTTTCGTGGTATATTTTTGATCGGTATGACACAAAGATACACACGTGAGTTCGTAAGGATGCAGCTGAAATTAGCGCTTTATAATATTCGCACTGAACAAAAGGAGTACAATCAGTGGGACTTGCCTTCAACTTCCCCGTTAGAAGGATCCTTGGCGCCGTGGATGTCACCCTTGGGGAAACGTTCCTCTCCACACTATACACGTCCAGCCTGGCTACATCGGCTTGTAGGTCGCTCCGATTACAGTCTCTCCTGGCACCGTCTTGCAAGATCATCCACACATTCGGAAGCAACTACCCACGTCTTCTATTTGCCGCAAATGTCACCAGACTCCCATTGTCCCCACGAGAAAACACTACAATAAAAAAATTCTTCCATTTGAACTTTTGAACACTCTCTAATTCGAAAAAAAAAATTCAAAATCTATGTTGTATGGTGTTGGGGAGAGATAAATATTTCTTTAGCAAGTTCCTCCAAGAATCGCAAAAATATTTATAAGATTTTTAAATTATGTCGAGAGATAGAACAAACATTAGCTGAATACTTTCAAACATTATTTAGAGATGAAACCCATCAACGAATTTGAGTAAACTATCCTAAAAATTACAAAATAACCTACACATGATATTAGACGATAAAAAGTATATATAAAATTTGAAAGGAAAACGACATTTCACACAATTTTCTATTAAAGGATTTGATAGAGAAGCGTGAAAAAAAAAACACATTTATGTCAATATGCATTGAAATAAAAATAAAATATATTAGATATGCTCGCTGCGTCGAAAAATTCACGAGTTTTTAAAAATAAATCGAAAGGAGACTTCCCCAAATCAAACACCTTCAAAGCATCCCAATTATAAAGCGAAAAAGCAAATAAAATATTTATCGAGGTGCAATTAATTTGTTTGCGGAAAGCTCGAGTTGTTTCTCCAATAAAATCCACGAATCCATTACAACGCTGACTGCGGCGTTTCTTTCGCTCCTGATGTCGGATTGGTCGTTTATTTACTAGGTATGCTCTTGATTCTCTCTCTTCATTTATTTTCGATATCATCTTTACTCTTTTAATCCTATTTTATATTTATTATATCTTTCTCAAAATGACGGTCAGCATTTGAAGTTTAGAATTTTAAATATAAAATATTGTATTGTATTTTTACAAGTTTTTTTTTTATTTTTTATGTACAGATATAATGCATTAAAATACAGCCCGAAAGGCGTTCGTGGTTTGCTTTTCTCGATTTATATGGAAAATGGGTTGGTCAAATATCAGGGAACAGGTTGAATTAACGCTTATTTTATATCTGTTCCACTAAAAGTTTATATGAACGTGGTCAAGATATGCCTTTTTTAAATTTTAATTCTACCACCTGACCTTTTTTATTATTTGACAGATTATGTACATTATATATATATATATAAAGAATTTCTGCTGTTTTTTGAATATTTTTTATAGAATTATATTGATGATTTGCTTGATCCCGGAATTAATGAGCATGTGACACTGCAGTGGTGGTAATAATAATAAAAATAGCTTTAATTAAGCGCATGGAACATAAATACATGATTTTTGATAAGGTACTACTTGTTTAAAGGCGAATAGAATGAAGAAAACAAAATACCTATTTACATATGAACAAAGGATTTGAGCTAGCCAACAGGAAACAACAACAGAGTTTTTATAGGGAAAGAGCGACCCCTGGCGGTTGATTTAACAGAGTAAATATTTCAATAAATTATAATTTTAAAATAAAATAACAATTTTCTATAACATACGAGTATATATGTATATAAATATATTAAAATCACAAAAGGCATATCCTGACCACAAACACATCAGCTTTTGGATGACAGAGCGCCATCTAGTGGAACAGAAATATTTGGCCAACCCAAGAAAATGAGTTGGCCAAAT